>OX451736.1:106761615-107961615 GCA_948472305.1 Vicia faba | reverse complement strand
ATTATTTAATATACAATAAATAATTAATAGATAAATGTATGTAGACTTGGAGTTCAAAATACAACCATTGGCTAACAAAATACAGAAAAACATTCGATTATTCACTACCAAATTAATTTCTTAAATCCTTTTCAAACAAATTACTAATATCAATTTAAAATAACATATATGTAGTATGAAACTACATAATTTTTCAAGGACTCAGATAATTGTCTTTAAATCCCATAGTATCAAATCAAATAGAAACACTTCCATAACAATGACTTTCACACCTCAATTTCATCACATTCATTCGTAACATTCTTTGAAAAATCAACTTTTATATTACCTTATTTATTTTTTTTCTAAAAAGTTTGCCTGAACTTCACTTTGACGAGTTTGACATAAAATCTATGAGTTTCTTTTGCGAGTGAAAGAACCTATTAAGTATGTCTGAACTTCACAAGAGTTTGACGGGTAATCTATGAGCTTTTTTTTACGAATAAAAGAACCTAATAAGTAATAATAAGTATAAAAGACAAAAAATATTATTTCTAGTCAAATAGATTTTCACTATTTATCTACCCAACCAATAATACCACTCAAGTAGAAAAACCAACAGATAAAAGTAGTGACAACAACTTTGAAGAAAAAAAATTAGTTCTGCTTCTTTAAATAAGAAAACTTAATGAAGGAGAAAGGACAGGGTATTATAAATTATGAAGTCTAATAGAGTTGTCATAATCTTTATATCGTTATACTTTTTTTAATGAAAACCTATGAGATTGATAATACTGTATGAGATTGAAAAAGTCTTAACTATGAATATTACCAATGTGACTAAATATAATAGTGAATATTGAAAATATTATTTGAGATTGATTATAATAAAAAGGAAAGATTGAGAAAACAATAAATATTTTTTATTTTTATTTAAATTGTTTAATCTTGGCAAAATATATATTGTGATCTTTTAAATTAGATGTTTTGTTAACAAATTTACCATATAGTTTTTTTATAATAATTTATCCCTTTTATTCTATTAACATTTATATAAATAAAATTTTTAAAATATTTGCTATTAAAAACTAACATATTTTTTATTTGTATTATATGCGGTAGAAATAATGTGTTTAACTTTTGAAACGTGGTTAAACATTAAGCACTATGGTTAATGTATAAATCTTTATACTCTTTTTAAATTGATAAAAACATTTTAGTTTTCGCAAAATTTGATATTATATATATATATTATACTTTACGTAGAAAAGTCAGAGTTTGATGAACGTACATGTAGAATGATTATAATTATTGTTTTAGTTATATTGTATAAGTAAACAATGTATTAAAATTTTCTATACTAAAATTTATTTTAAAAGATAAAGATATGTATTTTTAAAAACCAAAAAGTTTAATTTGTTATTATCTACTTTTTTTTAAAAAAAATAGCCTGTTATAACGACTACCTTAAAGAACTGTATGATGTATCTAGGTTTTATTTCAAAGAGGTAAATTTTGAAAATTAATATAATTTATCAAAAAAATAATAAGTTTTATACAATTATTTAAAAAAATCAATTATTTAATATACAATAAATAATTAATAGATAAATGTATGTAGACTTGGAGTTCAAAATACAACCATTGGCTAACAAAATACAGAAAAACATTCGATTATTCACTACCAAATTAATTTCTTAAATCCTTTTCAAACAAATTACTAATATCAATTTAAAATAACATATATGTAGTATGAAACTACATAATTTTTCAAGGACTCAGATAATTGTCTTTAAATCCCATAGTATCAAATCAAATAGAAACACTTCCATAACAATGACTTTCCCACCTCAATTTCATCACATTCATTCGTAACATTCTTTGAAAAATCAACTTTTATATTACCTTATTTATTTTTTTTCTAAAAAGTTTGCCTGAACTTCACTTTGACGAGTTTGACATAAAATCTATGAGTTTCTTTTGCGAGTGAAAGAACCTATTAAGTATGTATGAACTTCACAAGAGTTTGACGGGTAATCTATGAGCTTTTTTTTACGAATAAAAGAACCTAATAAGTAATAATAAGTATAAAAGACAAAAAATATTATTTCTAGTCAAATAGATTTTCACTATTTATCTACCCAACCAATAATACCACTCAAGTAGAAAAACCAACAGATAAAAGTAGTGACAACAACTTTGAAGAAAAAAAATTAGTTTTGCTTCTTTAAATAAGAAAACTTAATGAAGGAGAAAGGACAGGGTATTATAAATTATGAAGTCTAATAGAGTTGTCATAATCTTTATATCGTTATACTTTTTTTAATGAAAACCTATGAGATTGATAATACTGTATGAGATTGAAAAAGTCTTGACTATGAATATTACCAATGTGACTAAATATAATAGTGAATATTGAAAATATTATTTGAGACTGATTATAATAAAAAGGAAAGATTGAGAAAACAATAAATATTTTTTATTTTTATTTAAATTGTTTAATCTTGGCAAAATATATATTGTGATCTTTTAAATTAGATGTTTTGTTAACAAATTTACCATATAGTTTTTTTATAATAATTTATCCCTTTTATTCTATTAACATTTATATAAATAAAATTTTTAAAATATTTGCTATTAAAAACTAACATATTTTTTATTTGTATTATATGCGGTAGAAATAATGTGTTTAACTTTTGAAACGTGGTTAAACATTAAGCACTATGGTTAATGTATAAATCTTTATACTCTTTTTAAATTGATAAAAACATTTTAGTTTTCGCAAAATTTGATATTATATATATATATTATACTTTACGTAGAAAAGTCAGAGTTTGATGAACGTACATGTAGAATGATTATAATTATTGTTTTAGTTATATTGTATAAGTAAACAATGTATTAAAATTTTCTATACTAAAATTTATTTTAAAAGATAAAGATATGTATTTTTAAAAACCAAAAAGTTTAATTTGTTATTATCTACTTTTTTTTAAAAAAAATAGCCTGTTATAACGACTACCTTAAAGAACTGTATGATGTATCTAGGTTTTATTTCAAAGAGGTAAATTTTGAAAATTAATATAATTTATCAAAAAAATAATAAGTTTTATACAATTATTTAAAAAAATCAATTATTTAATATACAATAAATAATTAATAGATAAATGTATGTAGACTTGGAGTTCAAAATACAACCATTGGCTAACAAAATACATAAAAACATTCGATTATTCACTACCAAATTAATTTCTTAAATCCTTTTCAAACAAATTACTAATATCAATTTAAAATAACATATATCTAGTATGAAACTACATAATTTTTCAAGGACTCAGATAATTGTCTTTAAATCCCATAGTATCAAATCAAATAGAAACACTTCCATAACAATGACTTTCCCACCACAATTTCATCACATTCATTCGTAACATTCTTTGAAAAATCAACTTTTATATTACCTTATTTATTTTTTTTCTAAAAAGTTTGCCTGAACTTCACTTTGACGAGTTTGACATAAAATCTATGAGTTTCTTTTGCGAGTGAAAGAACCTATTAAGTATGTCTGAACTTCACAAGAGTTTGACGGGTAATCTATGAGCTTTTTTTTACGAATAAAAGAACCTAATAAGTAATAATAAGTATAAAAGACAAAAAATATTATTTCTAGTCAAATAGATTTTCACTATTTATCTACCCAACCAATAATACCACTCAAGTAGAAAAACCAACAGATAAAAGTAGTGACAACAAATTTGAAGAAAAAAAATTAGTTCTGCTTCTTTAAATAAGAAAACTTAATGAAGGAGAAAGGACAGGGTATTATAAATTATGAAGTCTAATAGAGTTGTCATAATCTTTATATCGTTATACTTTTTTTAATGAAAACCTATGAGATTGATAATACTGTATGAGATTGAAAAAGTCTTAACTATGAATATTACCAATGTGACTAAATATAATAGTGAATATTGAAAATATTATTTGAGATTGATTATAATAAAAAGGAAAGATTGAGAAAACAATAAATATTTTTTATTTTTATTTAAATTGTTTAATCTTGGCAAAATATATATTGTGATCTTTTAAATTAGATGTTTTTTTAACAAATTTACCATATAGTTTTTTTATAATAATTTATCCCTTGTATTCTATTAACATTTATATAAATAAATTTTTTAAAATATTTGCTATTAAAAACTAACATATTTTTTATTTGTATTATATGCGGTAGAAATAATGTGTTTAACTTTTGAAACGTGGTTAAACATTAAGCACTATGGTTAATGTATAAATCTTTATACTCTTTTTAAATTGATAAAAACATTTTAGTTTTCGCAAAATTTGATATTATATATATATTATACTTTACGTAGAAAAGTCAGAGTTTGATGAACGTACATGTAGAATGATTATAATTATTGTTTTAGTTATATTGTATAAGTAAACAATGTATTAAAATTTTCTATACTAAAATTTATTTTAAAAGATAAAGATATGTATTTTTAAAAACCAAAAAGTTTAATTTGTTATTATCTACTTTTTTTAAAAAAAATAGCCTGTTATAACGACTACCTTAAAGAACTGTATGATGTATCTAGGTTTTATTTCAAAGAGGTAAATTTTGAAAATTAATATAATTTATCAAAAAAATAATAAGTTTTATACAATTATTTAAAAAAGTCAATTATTTATTATACAATAAATAATTAATAGATAAATGTATGTAGACTTGGAGTTCAAAATACAACCATTGGCTAACAAAATACAAAAAAAACATTCGATAATTCACTACCAAATTAATTTCTTAAATCCTTTTCAAACAAATTACTAATATCAATTTAAAATAACATATATCTAGTATGAAACTACATAATTTTTCAAGGACTCAGATAATTGTCTTTAAATCCCATAGTATCAAATCAAATAGAAACACTTCCATAACAATGACTTTCCCACCTCAATTTCATCACATTCATTCGTAACATTCTTTGAAAAATCAACTTTTATATTACCTTATTTATTTTTTTTCTAAAAAGTTTGCCTGAACTTCACTTTGACGAGTTTGACATAAAATCTATGAGTTTCTTTTGCGAGTGAAAGAACCTATTAAGTATGTCTGAACTTCACAAGAGTTTGACGGGTAATCTATGAGCTTTTTTTTACGAATAAAAGAACCTAATAAGTAATAATAAGTATAAAAGACAAAAAATATTATTTCTAGTCAAATAGATTTTCACTATTTATCTACCCAACCAATAATACCACTCAAGTAGAAAAACCAACAGATAAAAGTAGTGACAACAAATTTGAAGAAAAAAAATTAGTTCTGCTTCTTTAAATAAGAAAACTTAATGAAGGAGAAAGGACAGGGTATTATAAATTATGAAGTCTAATAGAGTTGTCATAATCTTTATATCGTTATACTTTTTTTAATGAAAACCTATGAGATTGATAATACTGTATGAGATTGAAAAAGTCTTAACTATGAATATTACCAATGTGACTAAATATAATAGTGAATATTGAAAATATTATTTGAGATTGATTATAATAAAAAGGAAAGATTGAGAAAACAATAAATATTTTTTATTTTTATTTAAATTGTTTAATCTTGGCAAAATATATATTGTGATCTTTTAAATTAGATGTTTTTTTAACAAATTTACCATATAGTTTTTTTATAATAATTTATCCCTTGTATTCTATTAACATTTATATAAATAAATTTTTTAAAATATTTGCTATTAAAAACTAACATATTTTTTATTTGTATTATATGCGGTAGAAATAATGTGTTTAACTTTTGAAACGTGGTTAAACATTAAGCACTATGGTTAATGTATAAATCTTTATACTCTTTTTAAATTGATAAAAACATTTTAGTTTTCGCAAAATTTGATATTATATATATATTATACTTTACGTAGAAAAGTCAGAGTTTGATGAACGTACATGTAGAATGATTATAATTATTGTTTTAGTTATATTGTATAAGTAAACAATGTATTAAAATTTTCTATACTAAAATTTATTTTAAAAGATAAAGATATGTATTTTTAAAAACCAAAAAGTTTAATTTGTTATTATCTACCTTTTTTTAAAAAAAATAGCCTGTTATAACGACTACCTTAAAGAACTGTATGATGTATCTAGGTTTTATTTCAAAGAGGTAAATTTTGAAAATTAATATAATTTATCAAAAAAATAATAAGTTTTATACAATTATTTAAAAAAATCAATTATTTATTATACAATAAATAATTAATAGATAAATGTATGTAGACTTGGAGTTCAAAATACAACCATTGGCTAACAAAATACAGAAAAACATTCGATTATTCACTACCAAATTAATTTCTTAAATCCTTTTCAAACAAATTACTAATATCAATTTAAAATAACATATATCTAGTATGAAACTACATAATTTTTCAAGGACTCAGATAATTGTCTTTAAATCCCATAGTATCAAATCAAATAGAAACACTTCCATAACAATGACTTTCCCACCTCAATTTCATCACATTCATTCGTAACATTCTTTGAAAAATCAACTTTTATATTACCTTATTTATTTTTTTTCTAAAAAGTTTGCCTGAACTTCACTTTGACGAGTTTGACATAAAATCTATGAGTTTCTTTTGCGAGTGAAAGAACCTATTAAGTATGTCTGAACTTCACAAGAGTTTGACGGGTAATCTATGAGCTTTTTTTTACGAATAAAAGAACCTAATAAGTAATAATAAGTATAAAAGACAAAAAATATTATTTCTAGTCAAATAGATTTTCACTATTTATCTACCCAACCAATAATACCACTCAAGTAGAAAAACCAACAGATAAAAGTAGTGACAACAAATTTGAAGAAAAAAAATTAGTTCTGCTTCTTTAAATAAGAAAACTTAATGAAGGAGAAAGGACAGGGTATTATAAATTATGAAGTCTAATAGAGTTGTCATAATCTTTATATCGTTATACTTTTTTTAATGAAAACCTATGAGATTGATAATACTGTATGAGATTGAAAAAGTCTTAACTATGAATATTACCAATGTGACTAAATATAATAGTGAATATTGAAAATATTATTTGAGATTGATTATAATAAAAAGGAAAGATTGAGAAAACAATAAATATTTTTTATTTTTATTTAAATTGTTTAATCTTGGCAAAATATATATTGTGAACTTTTAAATTAGATGTTTTTTTAACAAATTTACCATATAGTTTTTTTATAATAATTTATCCCTTTTATTCTATTAACATTTATATAAATAAATTTTTTAAAATATTTGCTATTAAAAACTAACATATTTTTTATTTGTATTATATGCGGTAGAAATAATGTGTTTAACTTTTGAAACGTGGTTAAACATTAAGCACTATGGTTAATGTATAAATCTTTATACTCTTTTTAAATTGATAAAAACATTTTAGTTTTCGCAAAATTTGATATTATATATATATTATACTTTACGTAGAAAAGTCAGAGTTTGATGAACGTACATGTAGAATGATTATAATTATTGTTTTAGTTATATTGTATAAGTAAACAATGTATTAAAATTTTCTATACTAAAATTTATTTTAAAAGATAAAGATATGTATTTTTAAAAACCAAAAAGTTTAATTTGTTATTATCTACTTTTTTTTAAAAAAAATAGCCTGTTATAACGACTACCTTAAAGAACTGTATGATGTATCTAGGTTTTATTTCAAAGCGGTAAATTTTGAAAATTAATATAATTTATCAAAAAAATAATAAGTTTTATACAATTATTTAAAAAAATCAATTATTTAATATACAATAAATAATTAATAGATAAATGTATGTAGACTTGGAGTTCAAAATACAACCATTGGCTAACAAAATACAGAAAAACATTCGATTATTCACTACCAAATTAATTTCTTAAATCCTTTTCAAACAAATTACTAATATCAATTTAAAATAACATATATCTAGTATGAAACTACATAATTTTTCAAGGACTCAGATAATTGTCTTTAAATCCCATAGTATCAAATCAAATAGAAACACTTCCATAACAATGACTTTCCCACCTCAATTTCATCACATTCATTCGTAACATTCTTTGAAAAATCAACTTTTATATTACCTTATTTATTTTTTTTCTAAAAAGTTTGCCTGAACTTCACTTTGACGAGTTTGACATAAAATCTATGAGTTTATTTTGCGAGTGAAAGAACCTATTAAGTATGTCTGAACTTCACAAGAGTTTGACGGGTAATCTATGAGCTTTTTTTTACGAATAAAAGAACCTAATAAGTAATAATAAGTATAAAAGACAAAAAATATTATTTCTAGTCAAATAGATTTTCACTATTTATCTACCCAACCAATAATACCACTCAAGTAGAAAAACCAACAGATAAAAGTAGTGACAAAAAATTTTAAGAAAAAAATTAGTTCTGCTTCTTTAAATAAGAAAACTTAATGAAGGAGAAAGGACAGGGTATTATAAATTATGAAGTCTAATAGAGTTGTCGTAATCTTTATATCGTTATACTTTTTTTAATGAAAACCTATGAGATTGATAATACTGTATGAGATTGAAAAAGTCTTAACTATGAATATTACCAATGTGACTAAATATAATAGTGAATATTGAAAATATTATTTGAGATTGATTATAATAAAAAGGAAAGATTGAGAAAACAATAAATATTTTTTATTTTTATTTAAATTGTTTAATCTTGGCAAAATATATATTGTGATCTTTTAAATTAGATGTTTTTTTAACCAATTTACCATATAGTTTTTTAAAAATAATTTAGCCCTTTTATTCTATTAACATTTATAAAAATAAATTTTTTAAAATATTTGCTATTAAAAACTAACATATTTTTTATTTGTATTATATGCGGTAGAAATAATGTGTTTAACTTCTCCAATGTGGTTAAACATTAAGCACTATGGTTAATGTATAAATCTTTATACTCTTTTTAAATTGATAAAAACATTTTAGTTTTCGCAAAATTTGATATTATATATATATTATACTTTACGTAGAAAAGTCCGAGTTTGATGAAAGTACATGTAGAATGATTATAATTATTGTTTTAGTTATATTGTATAAGTAAACGATGTATTAAAATTTTCTATACTAAAATTTATTTTAAAAGATAAAGATATGTATTTTTAAAAACCAAAATCGTTTAATTTGTTATTATCTACTCTTTTTTAAAAAAAAATAGCCTGTTATAACGACTACCTTAAAGAACTGTATGATGTATCTAGGTTTTATTTCAAAGAGGTAAATTTTGAAAATTAATATAATTTATCAAAAATATAATAAGTTTTATACAATTATTTAAAAAAATCAATTATTTAATATACAATAAATAATTAATAGATAAATGTATGTAGACTTGGAGTTCAAAATACAACCATTGGCTAACAAAATACTGACAAACATTCGATTATTCACTACCAAATTAATTTCTTAAATCCTTTTCAAACAAATTACTAATATCAATTTAAAATAACATATATCTAGTATGAAACTACATAATTTTTCAAGGACTCAGATAATTGTCTTTAAATCCCATAGTATCAAATCAAATAGAAACACTTCCATAACAATGACTTTCCCACCTCAATTTCATCACATTCATTCGTAACATTCTTTGAAAAATCAACTTTTATATTACCTTATTTATTTTTTTTCTAAAAAGTTTGCCTGAACTTCACTTTGACGAGTTTGACATAAAATCTATGAGTTTATTTTGCGAGTGAAAGAACCTATTAAGTATGTCTGAACTTCACAAGAGTTTGACGGGTAATCTATGAGCTTTTTTTTACGAATAAAAGAACCTAATAAGTAATAATAAGTATAAAAGACAAAAAATATTATTTCTAGTCAAATAGATTTTCACTATTTATCTACCCAACCAATAATACCACTCAAGTAGAAAAACCAACAGATAAAAGTAGTGACAAAAAATTTTAAGAAAAAAATTAGTTCTGCTTCTTTAAATAAGAAAACTTAATGAAGGAGAAAGGACAGGGTATTATAAATTATGAAGTCTAATAGAGTTGTCGTAATCTTTATATCGTTATACTTTTTTTAATGAAAACCTATGAGATTGATAATACTGTATGAGATTGAAAAAGTCTTAACTATGAATATTACCAATGTGACTAAATATAATAGTGAATATTGAAAATATTATTTGAGATTGATTATAATAAAAAGGAAAGATTGAGAAAACAATAAATATTTTTTATTTTTATTTAAATTGTTTAATCTTGGCAAAATATATATTGTGATCTTTTAAATTAGATGTTTTTTTAACCAATTTACCATATAGTTTTTTAAAAATAATTTAGCCCTTTTATTCTATTAACATTTATAAAAATAAATTTTTTAAAATATTTGCTATTAAAAACTAACATATTTTTTATTTGTATTATATGCGGTAGAAATAATGTGTTTAACTTCTCCAATGTGGTTAAACATTAAGCACTATGGTTAATGTATAAATCTTTATACTCTTTTTAAATTGATAAAAACATTTTAGTTTTCGCAAAATTTGATATTATATATATATTATACTTTACGTAGAAAAGTCCGAGTTTGATGAAAGTACATGTAGAATGATTATAATTATTGTTTTAGTTATATTGTATAAGTAAACGATGTATTAAAATTTTCTATACTAAAATTTATTTTAAAAGATAAAGATATGTATTTTTAAAAACCAAAATCGTTTAATTTGTTATTATCTACTCTTTTTTAAAAAAAAATAGCCTGTTATAACGACTACCTTAAAGAACTGTATGATGTATCTAGGTTTTATTTCAAAGAGGTAAATTTTGAAAATTAATATAATTTATCAAAAATATAATAAGTTTTATACAATTATTTAAAAAAATCAATTATTTAATATACAATAAATAATTAATAGATAAATGTATGTAGACTTGGAGTTCAAAATACAACCATTGGCTAACAAAATACTGACAAACATTCGATTATTCACTACCAAATTAATTTCTTAAATCCTTTTCAAACAAATTACTAATATCAATTTAAAATAACATATATCTAGTATGAAACTACATAATTTTTCAAGGACTCAGATAATTGTCTTTAAATCCCATAGTATCAAATCAAATAGAAACACTTCCATAACAATGACTTTCCCACCTCAATTTCATCACATTCATTCGTAACATTCTTTGAAAAATCAACTTTTATATTACCTTATTTATTTTTTTTCTAAAAAGTTTGCCTGAACTTCACTTTGACGAGTTTGACATAAAATCTATGAGTTTCTTTTGCGAGTGAAAGAACCTATTAAGTATGTCTGAACTTCACAAGAGTTTGACGGGTAATCTATTAGCATTTTTTTACGAATAAAAGAACCTAATAAGTAATATTAAGTATAAAAGACAAAAAATATTATTTCTAGTCAAATAGATTTTCAATATTTACCTACCCAACCATTAATACCACTCAAGTAGAAAAACCCACAGATAAAAGTAGTGACAACAAATTTGAAGAAAAAAATTAGTTCTGCTTCTTTAAATAAGAAAACTTAATGAAGGAGAAAGGACAGGGTATTATAAATTATGAAGTCTAATATAGTTGTCGTAATCTTTATATCGTTATACTTTTTTTAATGAAAACCTATGAGATTGATAATACTGTATGAGATTGAAAAAGTCTTAACTATGAATATTACCAATGTGACTAAATATAATAGTGAATATTGAAAATATTATTTGAGATTGATTATAATAAAAAGGAAAGATTGAGAAAACAATAAATATTTTTTATTTTTATTTAAATTGTTTAATCTTGGCAAAATATATATTGTGATCTTTTAAATTAGATGTTTTTTTAACCAATTTACCATATAGTTTTTTAAAAATAATTTAGCCCTTTTATTCTATTAACATTTATAAAAATAAATTTTTTAAAATATTTGCTATTAAAAACTAACATATTTTTTATTTGTATTATATGCGGTAGAAATAATGTGTTTAACTTCTCCAATGTGGTTAAACATTAAGCACTATGGTTAATGTATAAATCTTTATACTCTTTTTAAATTGATAAAAACATTTTAGTTTTCGCAAAATTTGATATTATATATATATTATACTTTACGTAGAAAAGTCCGAGTTTGATGAAAGTACATGTAGAATGATTATAATTATTGTTTTAGTTATATTGTATAAGTAAACGATGTATTAAAATTTTCTATACTAAAATTTATTTTAAAAGATAAAGATATGTATTTTTAAAAACCAAAATCGTTTAATTTGTTATTATCTACTCTTTTTTAAAAAAAAATAGCCTGTTATAACGACTACCTTAAAGAACTGTATGATGTATCTAGGTTTTATTTCAAAGAGGTAAATTTTGAAAATTAATATAATTTATCAAAAATATAATAAGTTTTATACAATTATTTAAAAAAATCAATTATTTAATATACAATAAATAATTAATAGATAAATGTATGTAGACTTGGAGTTCAAAATACAACCATTGGCTAACAAAATACTGACAAACATTCGATTATTCACTACCAAATTAATTTCTTAAATCCTTTTCAAACAAATTACTAATATCAATTTAAAATAACATATATCTAGTATGAAACTACATAATTTTTCAAGGACTCAGATAATTGTCTTTAAATCCCATAGTATCAAATCAAATAGAAACACTTCCATAACAATGACTTTCCCACCTCAATTTCATCACATTCATTCGTAACATTCTTTGAAAAATCAACTTTTATATTACCTTATTTATTTTTTTTCTAAAAAGTTTGCCTGAACTTCACTTTGACGAGTTTGACATAAAATCTATGAGTTTCTTTTGCGAGTGAAAGAACCTATTAAGTATGTCTGAACTTCACAAGAGTTTGACGGGTAATCTATTAGCATTTTTTTACGAATAAAAGAACCTAATAAGTAATATTAAGTATAAAAGACAAAAAATATTATTTCTAGTCAAATAGATTTTCAATATTTACCTACCCAACCATTAATACCACTCAAGTAGAAAAACCCACAGATAAAAGTAGTGACAACAAATTTGAAGAAAAAAATTAGTTCTGCTTCTTTAAATAAGAAAACTTAATGAAGGAGAAAGGACAGGGTATTATAAATTATGAAGTCTAATATAGTTGTCGTAATCTTTATATCGTTATACTTTTTTTAATGAAAACCTATGAGATTGATAATACTGTATGAGATTGAAAAAGTCTTAACTATGAATATTACCAATGTGACTAAATATAATAGTGAATATTGAAAATATTATTTGAGATTGATTATAATAAAAAGGAAAGATTGAGAAAACAATAAATATTTTTTATTTTTATTTAAATTGTTTAATCTTGGCAAAATATATATTGTGATCTTTTAAATTAGATGTTTTTTTAACAAATTTACCATATAGTTTTTTAAAAATAATTTAGCCCTTTTATTCTATTAACATTTATATAAATAAATTTTTTTAAATATTTGCTATTAAAAACTAACATATTTTTTATTTGTATTATATGCGGTAGAAATAATGTGTTTAACTTCTCCAATGTGGTAAAACATTAAGCACTATGGTTAATGTATAAATCTTTATACTCTTTTTAAATTGATAAAAACATTTTAGTTTTCGCAAAATTTGATATTATATATATATATTATACTTTACGTAGAAAAGTCAGAGTTTGATGAACGTACATGTAGAATGATTATAATTATTGTTTTAGTTATATTGTATAAGTAAACGATGTATTAAAATTTTCTATACTAAAATTTATTTTAAAAGATAAAGATATGTATTTTTAAAAACCAAAAAGTTTAATTTGTTATTATCTACTTTTTTTTTATAAAAAAATAGCTTGTTATAACGACTACATTAAAGAACTGTATGATGTATCTAGGTTTTATTTCAAAGAGGTAAATTTTGAAAATTAATATAATTTATCAAAAATATAATAAGTTTTATACAATTATTTAAAAAAATCAATTATTTAATATACAATAAATAATTAATAGATAAATGTATGTAGACTTGGAGTTCAAAATACAACCATTGGCTAACAAAATACTGACAAACATTCGATTATTCACTACCAAATTAATTTCTTAAATCCTTTTCAAACAAATTACTAATATCAATTTAAAATAACATATATCAAGTATGAAACTACATAATTTTTCAAGGACTCAGATAATTGTCTTTAAATCCCATAGTATCATATCAAATAGAAACACTTCCATAACAATGACTTTCCCACTTCAATTTCATCACTATCATTCGTAACATTCTTTGAAAAATCAACTGTTATATTACCTTATTTATTATTTTTCTAAAAAGTTTGCCTGAACTTCACTTTGACGAGTTTGACATAAAATCTATGAGTTTCTTTTGCGAGTGAAAGAACTTAATAAGTATGTCTGAACTTCACAAGAGTTTGACGGGTAATCTATGAGCTTTTTTACGAATAAAAGAACCTAATCAGTATAAAAGACAAAGAATATTATTTATAGTCAAATAGATTTTCACTATTTACCTACCCAACCAATAATACCACTCAAGTAGAAAAACCAACAGATAAAAGTAGTGACAACAAATTTGAAGAAAAAAAAATTAGTTTTGCTTCTTTAAATAAGAAAACTTAATGAATGAGAAAGGACATGGTATTATAAATTATGAAGTCTAATATAGTTGTCGTAATCTTTATATCGTTATACTTTTTTTAATGAAAACCTATGAGATTGATAATACTGTATGAGATTGAAAAAGTCTTAACTATGAATATTACCAATGTGACTAAATATAATAGTGAATATTGAAAATATTATTTGAGATTGATTATAATAAAAAGGAAAGATTGAGAAAACAATAAATATTTTTTATTTTTATTTAAATTGTTTAATCTTGGCAAAATATATATTGTGATCTTTTAAATTAGATGTTTTTTTAACCAATTTACCATATAGTTTTTTAAAAATAATTTAGCCCTTTTATTCTATTAACATTTATAAAAATAAATTTTTTAAAATATTTGCTATTAAAAACTAACATATTTTTTATTTGTATTATATGCGGTAGAAATAATGTGTTTAACTTCTCCAATGTGGTTAAACATTAAGCACTATGGTTAATGTATAAATCTTTATACTCTTTTTAAATTGATAAAAACATTTTAGTTTTCGCAAAATTTGATATTATATATATATTATACTTTACGTAGAAAAGTCCGAGTTTGATGAAAGTACATGTAGAATGATTATAATTATTGTTTTAGTTATATTGTATAAGTAAACGATGTATTAAAATTTTCTATACTAAAATTTATTTTAAAAGATAAAGATATGTATTTTTAAAAACCAAAAAGTTTAATTTGTTATTATGTACTCTTTTTTAAAAAAAAATAGCCTGTTATAACGACTACCTTAAAGAACTGTATGATGTATCTAGGTTTTATTTCAAAGAGGTAAATTTTGAAAATTAATATAATTTATCAAAAATATAATAAGTTTTATACAATTATTTAAAAAAATCAATTATTTAATATACAATAAATAATTAATAGATAAATGTATGTAGACTTGGAGTTCAAAATACAACCATTGGCTAACAAAATACTGACAAACATTCGATTATTCACTACCAAATTAATTTCTTAAATCCTTTTCAAACAAATTACTAATATCAATTTAAAATAACATATATCTAGTATGAAACTACATAATTTTTCAAGGACTCAGATAATTGTCTTTAAATCCCATAGTATCAAATCAAATAGAAACACTTCCATAACAATGACTTTCCCACCTCAATTTCATCACATTCATTCGTAACATTCTTTGAAAAATCAACTTTTATATTACCTTATTTATTTTTTTTCTAAAAAGTTTGCCTGAACTTCACTTTGACGAGTTTGACATAAAATCTATGAGTTTCTTTTGCGAGTGAAAGAACCTATTAAGTATGTCTGAACTTCACAAGAGTTTGACGGGTAATCTATTAGCATTTTTTTACGAATAAAAGAACCTAATAAGTAATATTAAGTATAAAAGACAAAAAATATTATTTCTAGTCAAACAGATTTTCAATATTTACCTACCCAACCAATAATACCACTCAAGTAGAAAAACCCACAGATAAAAGTAGTGACAACAAATTTGAAGAAAAAAATTAGTTCTGCTTCTTTAAATAAGAAAACTTTATGCAGGAGAAAGGACAGGGTATTATAAATTATGAAGTCTAATATAGTTGTCGTAATCTTTATATCGTTATACTTTTTTTAATGAAAACCTATGAGATTGATAATACTGTATGAGATTGAAAAAGTCTTAACTATGAATATTACCAATGTGACTAAATATAATAGTGAATATTGAAAATATTATTTGAGATTGATTATAATAAAAAGGAAAGATTGAGAAAACAATAAATATTTTTTATTTTTATTTAAATTGTTTAATCTTGGCAAAATATATATTGTGATCTTTTAAATTAGATGTTTTTTTAACAAATTTACCATATAGTTTTTTAAAAATAATTTAGCCCTTTTATTCTATTAACATTTATATAAATAAATTTTTTAAAATATTTGCTATTAAAAACTAACATATTTTTTATTTGTATTATATGCGGTAGAAATAATGTGTTTAACTTCTCCAATGTGGTAAAACATTAAGCACTATGGTTAATGTATAAATCTTTATACTCTTTTTAAATTGATAAAAACATTTTAGTTTTCGCAAAATTTGATATTATATATATATATATATATTATACTTTACGTAGAAAAGTCAGAGTTTGATGAACGTACATGTAGAATGATTATAATTATTGTTTTAGTTATATTGTATAAGTAAACGATGTATTAAAATTTTCTATACTAAAATTTATTTTAAAAGATAAAGATATGTATTTTTAAAAACCAAAAAGTTTAATTTGTTATTATCTACTTTTTTTTTTATAAAAAAATAGCCTGTTATAACGACTACATTAAAGAACTGTATGATGTATCTAGGTTTTATTTCAAAGAGGTAAATTTTGAAAATTAATATAATTTATCAAAAATATAATAAGTTTTATACAATTATTTAAAAAATTCAATTATTTAATATACAATAAATAATTAATAGATAAATGTATGTAGACTTGGAGTTCAAAATACAACCATTGGCTAACAAAATACTGACAAACATTCGATTATTCACTACCAAATTAATTTCTTAAATCCTTTTCAAACAAATTACTAATATCAATTTAAAATAACATATATCAAGTATGAAACTACATAATTTTTCAAGGACTCAGATAATTGTCTTTAAATCCCATAGTATCATATCAAATAGAAACACTTCCATAACAATGACTTTCCCACTTCAATTTCATCACTATCATTCGTAACATTCTTTGAAAAATCAACTGTTATATTACCTTATTTATTATTTTTCTAAAAAGTTTGCCTGAACTTCACTTTGACGAGTTTGACATAAAATCTATGAGTTTCTTTTGCGAGTGAAAGAACTTAATAAGTATGTCTGAACTCCACAAGAGTTTGACGGGTAATCTATGAGCTTTTTTACGAATAAAAGAACCTAATCAGTATAAAAGACAAAGAATATTATTTCTAGTCAAATAGATTTTCACTATTTACCTACCGAACCAATAATACCACTCAAGTAGAAAAACCAACAGATAAAAGTAGTGACAACAAATTTGAAGAAAAAAAAATTAGTTTTGCTTCTTTAAATAAGAAAACTTAATGAATGAGAAAGGACATGGTATTATAAATTATGAAGTCTAATATAGTTGTCGTAATCTTTATATCGTTATACTTTTTTTAATGAAAACCTATGAGATTGATAATACTGTATGAGATTGAAAAAGTCTTAACTATGAATATTACCAATGTGACTAAATATAATAGTGAATATTGAAAATATTATTTGAGATTGATTATAATAAAAAGGAAAGATTGAGAAAACAATAAATATTTTTTTATTTTTATTTAAATTGTTTAATCTTGGCAAAATATATATTGTGATCTTTTAAATTAGATGTTTTTTTAACAAATTTACCATATAGTTTTTTAAAAATAATTTAGCCCTTTTATTCTATTAACATTTATATAAATAATTTTTTTTAAATATTTGCTATTAAAAACTAACATATTTTTTATTTGTATTATATGCGGTAGAAATAATGTGTTTAACTTCTCCAATGTGGTAAAACATTAAGCACTATGGTTAATGTATAAATCTTTATACTCTTTTTAAATTGATAAAAACATTTTAGTTTTCGCAAAATTTGATATTATATATATATTATACTTTACGTAGAAAAGTCAGAGTTTGATGAACGTACATGTAGAATGATTATAATTATTGTTTTAGTTATATTGTATAAGTAAACGATGTATTAAAATTTTCTATACTAAAATTTATTTTAAAAGATAAAGATATGTATTTTTAAAAACCAAAAAGTTTAATTTGTTATTATCTACTTTTTTTATAAAAAAAATAGCCTGTTATAACGACTACCTTAAAGAACTGTATGATGTATCTAGGTTTTATTTCAAAGAGGTAAATTTTGAAAATTAATATAATTTATCAAAAAAATAATAAGTTTTATACAATTATTTAAAAAAATCATTTATTTAATATACAATAAATAATTAATAGATAAATGTATGTAGACTTGGAGTTCAAAATACAACCATTGGTTAACAAAATACTGACAAACATTCGATTATTCACTACCAAATTAATTTCTTAAAGCCTTTTCAAACAAATTACTAAAATCAATTTAAAATAACATATATCTAGTATGAAACTACATAATTTTTCAAGGACTCAGATAATTGTCTTTAAATCCCATAGTATCAAATCAAATAGAAACACTTCCATAACAATGACTTTCCCAACTCAATTTCATCACTATCATTCGTAACATTCTTTGAAAAATCAACTGTTATATTACCTTATTTATTATTTTTCTAAAAAGTTTGCCTGAACTTCACTTTGACGAGTTTGACATAAAATCTATGAGTTTCTTTTGCGAGTGAAAGAACCTAATAAGTATGTCTGAACTTCACAAGAGTTTGACGGGTAATCTATGAGCTTTTTTTACGAATAAAAGAACCTAATAAGTATAAAAGACAAAAAATATTATTTCTAGTCAAATAGATTTTCACTATTTACCTACCCAACCAATAATACCACTCAAGTAGAAAAACCAACAGATAAAAGTAGTGACAACAAATTTGAAGAAAAAAAATTAGTTTTGCTTCTTTAAATAAGAAAACTTAATGAAGGAGAAAGGACAGGGTATTATAAATTATGAAGTCTAATATAGTTGTCGTAATCTTTATATCGTTATACTTTTTTTAATGAAAACCTATGAGATTGATAATACTGTATGAGATTGAAAAAGTCTTAACTATGAATATTACCAAAGTGACTAAATATAATAGTGAATATTGAAAATATTATTTGATATTGATTATAATAAAAAGGAAAGATTGAGAAAACAATAAATATTTTTTATTTTTATTTAAATTGTTTAATCTTGGCAAAATATATATTGTGATCTTGTTTTTTTAACAAATTTACCATATAGTTTTTTAAAAATAATTTAGCCCTTTTATTCTATTAACATTTATATAAATAAATTTTTTAAAATATTTGCTATTAAAAACTAACATATTTTTTATTTGTATTATATGCGGTAGAAATAATGTGTTTAACTTCTCCAATGTGGTTAAACATTAAGCACTATGTTTAATGTATAAATCTTTATACTCTTTTTAAATTGATCAAAACATTTTAGTTTTCGCAGAATTTGATAATATATATATTATACTTTACGTAGAAAAGTCATAGTTTGATGAACGTACATGTAGAATGATTATAATTATTGTTTTAGTTATATTGTATAAGTAAACGATGTATTCAATTTTTCTATACTAAAATTTATTTTAAAAGATAAAGAAATGTATTTTTAAAAACCAAAAAGTTAAATTTGTTACTATCTACTTTTTTTTAAAAAAAATAGCCTGTTATAACGACTACCTTAAAGAACTGTATGATGTATCTAGGTTTTATTTCAAAGAGGTAAATTTTGAAAATTAATATAATTTATCAAAAAAATAATAAGTTTTATACAATTATTTAGAAAAATCAATTATTTAATAAACAATAAATAATTAATAGATAAATGTATGTAGACTTGGAGTTCAAAATACAACCATTGGCTAACAAAATACTGACAAACATTCGATTATTCACTACCAAATTAATTTCTTAAATCCTTTTCAAACAAATTACTAATATCAATTTAAAATAACATATATCAAGTATGAAACTACATAATTTTTCAAGGACTCAGATAATTGTCTTTAAATCCCATAGTATCATATCAAATAGAAACACTTCCATAACAATGACTTTCCCACTTCAATTTCATCACTATCATTCGTAACATTCTTTGAAAAATCAACTGTTATATTACCTTATTTATTATTTTTCTAAAAAGTTTGCCTGAACTTCACTTTGACGAGTTTGACATAAAATCTATGAGTTTCTTTTGCGAGTGAAAGAACTTAATAAGTATGTCTGAACTCCACAAGAGTTTGACGGGTAATCTATGAGCTTTTTTACGAATAAAAGAACCTAATCAGTATAAAAGACAAAGAATATTATTTCTAGTCAAATAGATTTTCACTATTTACCTACCGAACCAATAATACCACTCAAGTAGAAAAACCAACAGATAAAAGTAGTGACAACAAATTTGAAGAAAAAAAAATTAGTTTTGCTTCTTTAAATAAGAAAACTTAATGAATGAGAAAGGACATGGTATTATAAATTATGAAGTCTAATATAGTTGTCGTAATCTTTATATCGTTATACTTTTTTTAATGAAAACCTATGAGATTGATAATACTGTATGAGATTGAAAAAGTCTTAACTATGAATATTACCAATGTGACTAAATATAATAGTGAATATTGAAAATATTATTTGAGATTGATTATAATAAAAAGGAAAGATTGAGAAAACAATAAATATTTTTTATTTTTATTTAAATTGTTTAATCTTGGCAAAATATATATTGTGATCTTTTAAATTAGATGTTTTTTTAACAAATTTACCATATAGTTTTTTAAAAATAATTTAGCCCTTTTATTCTATTAACATTTATATAAATAATTTTTTTTAAATATTTGCTATTAAAAACTAACATATTTTTTATTTGTATTATATGCGGTAGAAATAATGTGTTTAACTTCTCCAATGTGGTAAAACATTAAGCACTATGGTTAATGTATAAATCTTTATACTCTTTTTAAATTGATAAAAACATTTTAGTTTTCGCAAAATTTGATATTATATATATATTATATTTTACGTAGAAAAGTCAGAGTTTGATGAACGTACATGTAGAATGATTATAATTATTGTTTTAGTTATATTGTATAAGTAAACGATGTATTAAAATTTTCTATACTAAAATTTATTTTAAAAGATAAAGATATGTATTTTTAAAAACCAAAAAGTTTAATTTGTTATTATCTACTTTTTTTATAAAAAAAATAGCCTGTTATAACGACTACCTTAAAGAACTGTATGATGTATCTAGGTTTTATTTCAAAGAGGTAAATTTTGAAAATTAATATAATTTATCAAAAAAATAATAAGTTTTATACAATTATTTAAAAAAATCATTTATTTAATATACAATAAATAATTAATAGATAAATGTATGTAGACTTGGAGTTCAAAATACAACCATTGGTTAACAAAATACTGACAAACATTCGATTATTCACTACCAAATTAATTTCTTAAAGCCTTTTCAAACAAATTACTAAAATCAATTTAAAATAACATATATCTAGTATGAAACTACATAATTTTTCAAGGACTCAGATAATTGTCTTTAAATCCCATAGTATCAAATCAAATAGAAACACTTCCATAACAATGACTTTCCCAACTCAATTTCATCACTATCATTCGTAACATTCTTTGAAAAATCAACTGTTATATTACCTTATTTATTATTTTTCTAAAAAGTTTGCCTGAACTTCACTTTGACGAGTTTGACATAAAATCTATGAGTTTCTTTTGCGAGTGAAAGAACCTAATAAGTATGTCTGAACTTCACAAGAGTTTGACGGGTAATCTATGAGCTTTTTTTACGAATAAAAGAACCTAATAAGTATAAAAGACAAAAAATATTATTTCTAGTCAAATAGATTTTCACTATTTACCTACCCAACCAATAATACCACTCAAGTAGAAAAACCAACAGATAAAAGTAGTGACAACAAATTTGAAGAAAAAAAATTAGTTTTGCTTCTTTAAATAAGAAAACTTAATGAAGGAGAAAGGATAGGGTATTATAAATTATGAAGTCTAATATAGTTGTCGTAATCTTTATATCGTTATACTTTTTTTAATGAAAACCTATGAGATTGATAATACTGTATGAGATTGAAAAAGTCTTAACTATGAATATTACCAAAGTGACTAAATATAATAGTGAATATTGAAAATATTATTTGATATTGATTATAATAAAAAGGAAAGATTGAGAAAACAATAAATATTTTTTATTTTTATTTAAATTGTTTAATCTTGGCAAAATATATATTGTGATCTTGTTTTTTTAACAAATTTACCATATAGTTTTTTAAAAATAATTTAGCCCTTTTATTCTATTAACATTTATATAAATAAATTTTTTAAAATATTTGCTATTAAAAACTAACATATTTTTTATTTGTATTATATGCGGTAGAAATAATGTGTTTAACTTCTCCAATGTGGTTAAACATTAAGCACTATGTTTAATGTATAAATCTTTATACTCTTTTTAAATTGATCAAAACATTTTAGTTTTCGCAGAATTTGATAATATATATATTATACTTTACGTAGAAAAGTCATAGTTTGATGAACGTACATGTAGAATGATTATAATTATTGTTTTAGTTATATTGTATAAGTAAACGATGTATTCAATTTTTCTATACTAAAATTTATTTTAAAAGATAAAGAAATGTATTTTTAAAAACCAAAAAGTTAAATTTGTTACTATCTACTTTTTTTTTAAAAAAATAGCCTGTTATAACGACTACCTTAAAGAACTGTATGATGTATCTAGGTTTTATTTCAAAGAGGTAAATTTTGAAAATTAATATAATTTATCAAAAAAATAATAAGTTTTATACAATTATTTAGAAAAATCAATTATTTAATAAACAATAAATAATTAATAGATAAATGTATGTAGACTTGGAGTTCAAAATACAACCATTGGCTAACAAAATACTGACAAACATTCGATTATTCACTACCAAATTAATTTCTTAAATCCTTTTCAAACAAATTACTAATATCAATTTAAAATAACATATATCAAGTATGAAACTACATAATTTTTCAAGGACTCAGATAATTGTCTTTAAATCCCATAGTATCATATCAAATAGAAACACTTCCATAACAATGACTTTCCCACTTCAATTTCATCACTATCATTCGTAACATTCTTTGAAAAATCAACTGTTATATTACCTTATTTATTATTTTTCTAAAAAGTTTGCCTGAACTTCACTTTGACGAGTTTGACATAAAATCTATGAGTTTCTTTTGCGAGTGAAAGAACTTAATAAGTATGTCTGAACTCCACAAGAGTTTGACGGGTAATCTATGAGCTTTTTTACGAATAAAAGAACCTAATCAGTATAAAAGACAAAGAATATTATTTCTAGTCAAATAGATTTTCACTATTTACCTACCGAACCAATAATACCACTCAAGTAGAAAAACCAACAGATAAAAGTAGTGACAACAAATTTGAAGAAAAAAAAATTAGTTTTGCTTCTTTAAATAAGAAAACTTAATGAATGAGAAAGGACATGGTATTATAAATTATGAAGTCTAATATAGTTGTCGTAATCTTTATATCGTTATACTTTTTTTAATGAAAACCTATGAGATTGATAATACTGTATGAGATTGAAAAAGTCTTAACTATGAATATTACCAATGTGACTAAATATAATAGTGAATATTGAAAATATTATTTGAGATTGATTATAATAAAAAGGAAAGATTGAGAAAACAATAAATATTTTTTATTTTTATTTAAATTGTTTAATCTTGGCAAAATATATATTGTGATCTTTTAAATTAGATGTTTTTTTAACAAATTTACCATATAGTTTTTTAAAAATAATTTAGCCCTTTTATTCTATTAACATTTATATAAATAATTTTTTTTAAATATTTGCTATTAAAAACTAACATATTTTTTATTTGTATTATATGCGGTAGAAATAATGTGTTTAACTTCTCCAATGTGGTAAAACATTAAGCACTATGGTTAATGTATAAATCTTTATACTCTTTTTAAATTGATAAAAACATTTTAGTTTTCGCAAAATTTGATATTATATATATATTATATTTTACGTAGAAAAGTCAGAGTTTGATGAACGTACATGTAGAATGATTATAATTATTGTTTTAGTTATATTGTATAAGTAAACGATGTATTAAAATTTTCTATACTAAAATTTATTTTAAAAGATAAAGATATGTATTTTTAAAAACCAAAAAGTTTAATTTGTTATTATCTACTTTTTTTATAAAAAAAATAGCCTGTTATAACGACTACCTTAAAGAACTGTATGATGTATCTAGGTTTTATTTCAAAGAGGTAAATTTTGAAAATTAATATAATTTATCAAAAAAATAATAAGTTTTATACAATTATTTAAAAAAATCATTTATTTAATATACAATAAATAATTAATAGATAAATGTATGTAGACTTGGAGTTCAAAATACAACCATTGGTTAACAAAATACTGACAAACATTCGATTATTCACTACCAAATTAATTTCTTAAAGCCTTTTCAAACAAATTACTAAAATCAATTTAAAATAACATATATCTAGTATGAAACTACATAATTTTTCAAGGACTCAGATAATTGTCTTTAAATCCCATAGTATCAAATCAAATAGAAACACTTCCATAACAATGACTTTCCCAACTCAATTTCATCACTATCATTCGTAACATTCTTTGAAAAATCAACTGTTATATTACCTTATTTATTATTTTTCTAAAAAGTTTGCCTGAACTTCACTTTGACGAGTTTGACATAAAATCTATGAGTTTCTTTTGCGAGTGAAAGAACCTAATAAGTATGTCTGAACTTCACAAGAGTTTGACGGGTAATCTATGAGCTTTTTTTACGAATAAAAGAACCTAATAAGTATAAAAGACAAAAAATATTATTTCTAGTCAAATAGATTTTCACTATTTACCTACCCAACCAATAATACCACTCAAGTAGAAAAACCAACAGATAAAAGTAGTGACAACAAATTTGAAGAAAAAAAATTAGTTTTGCTTCTTTAAATAAGAAAACTTAATGAAGGAGAAAGGACAGGGTATTATAAATTATGAAGTCTAATATAGTTGTCGTAATCTTTATATCGTTATACTTTTTTTAATGAAAACCTATGAGATTGATAATACTGTATGAGATTGAAAAAGTCTTAACTATGAATATTACCAAAGTGACTAAATATAATAGTGAATATTGAAAATATTATTTGATATTGATTATAATAAAAAGGAAAGATTGAGAAAACAATAAATATTTTTTATTTTTATTTAAATTGTTTAATCTTGGCAAAATATATATTGTGATCTTGTTTTTTTAACAAATTTACCATATAGTTTTTTAAAAATAATTTAGCCCTTTTATTCTATTAACATTTATATAAATAAATTTTTTAAAATATTTGCTATTAAAAACTAACATATTTTTTATTTGTATTATACGCGGTAGAAATAATGTGTTT
Source organism: Vicia faba (assembly GCA_948472305.1). Taxonomy (NCBI): domain Eukaryota; kingdom Viridiplantae; phylum Streptophyta; class Magnoliopsida; order Fabales; family Fabaceae; genus Vicia; species Vicia faba. The sequence continues at coordinate 107,935,726 of OX451736.1, read as the reverse complement.
AACTTCTCCAATGTGGTTAAACATTAAGCACTATGTTTAATGTATAAATCTTTATACTCTTTTTAAATTGATCAAAACATTTTAGTTTTCGCAGAATTTGATAATATATATATTATACTTTACGTAGAAAAGTCATAGTTTGATGAACGTACATGTAGAATGATTATAATTATTGTTTTAGTTATATTGTATAAGTAAACGATGTATTCAATTTTTCTATACTAAAATTTATTTTAAAAGATAAAGAAATGTATTTTTAAAAACCAAAAAGTTAAATTTGTTACTATCTACTTTTTTTTTAAAAAAATAGCCTGTTATAACGACTACCTTAAAGAACTGTATGATGTATCTAGGTTTTATTTCAAAGAGGTAAATTTTGAAAATTAATATAATTTATCAAAAAAATAATAAGTTTTATACAATTATTTAGAAAAATCAATTATTTAATAAACAATAAATAATTAATAGATAAATGTAAGTAGACTTCGAGTTCAAAATACAACCATTGGCTAACAAAATACTGACAAACATTCGATTATTCACTACCAAATTAATTTCTTAAATCCTTTTCAAACAAATTACTAATATCAATTTAAAATAACATATATCTAGTATGAAACTACATAATTTTTCAAGGACTCAGATAATTGTCTTTAAATCCCATAGTATCAAATCAAATAGAAACACTTCCATACAAAATGACTTACCCACCTCAATTTCATCACTATCATTCGTAACATTCTTTGAAAAATCAACTGTTATATTACCTTATTTATTATTTTTCTAAAAAGTTTGCCTGAACTTCACTTTGACGAGTTTGACATAAAATCTATGAGTTTCTTTTGCGAGTGAAAGAACCTATTAAGTATGTCTGAACTTTACAAGAGTTTGACGTGTAATCTATGAGCTTCTTTTACGAATAAAAGAACCTAATAAGTAATAATAAGTATAAAAGACAAAAAATATTATTTCTAGTCAAATAGATTTTCACTATTTACCTACCCAACAACTAATACCACTCAAGTAGAAAAACCATCAGATAAAAGTAGTGACAACAAATTTGAAGGAAAAAAAATTAGTTCTGCTTCTTTAAATAAGAAAACTTAATGAAGGAGAAAGGACAGGGTATTATAAATTATGAAGTCTAATATAGTTGTCGTATACTTTATATCGTTATACTTTTTTTAATGAAAACCTATGAGATTGATAACACTGTATGAGATTGAAAAAGTCTTAACTATGAATATTACCAAAGTGACTAAATATAATAGTGAATATTGAAAATATTATTTGAGATTGATTATAATAGAAAGGAAAGATTGAGAAAACAATAATTATTTTTTATTTTTATTTAAATTGTTTAATCTTGGCCAAATATATATTGTGATCTTTTAAATTAGATGTTTTTTAACAAATTTACCATATAGTTTTTTTATAATAATTTATCCCTTTTATTCTATTAACATTTATATAAATAATTTTTTTAAAATATTTGCTATTAAAAACTAACATATTTTTTATTTGTATTATATGCGGTAGAAATAATGTGTTTAACTTCTCCAATGTGGTTAAACATTAAGCACTATGGTTAATGTATAAATCTTTAAACTCTTTTTAAATTGATCAAAACATTTTAGTTTTCGCAGAATTTGATAATATATATATTATACTTTACGTAGAAAAGTCATAGTTTGATGAACGTACATGTAGAATGATTATAATTATTGTTTTAGTTATATTGTATAAGTAAACGATGTATTCAATTTTTCTATACTAAAATTTATTTTAAAAGATAAAGATATGTATTTTTAAAAACCAAAAAGTTAAATTTGTTATTATCTACTTTTTTTTTTAAAAAAATAGCCTGTTATAACGACTACCTTAAAGAACTGTATGATGTATCTAGGTTTTATTTCAAAGAGGTAAATTTTGAAAATTAATATAATTTATCAAAAAAATAATAAGTTTTATACAATTATTTAAAAAAATCAATTATTTAATAAACAATAAATAATTAATAGATAAATGTAATTAGACTTCGAGTTCAAAATACAACCATTGGCTAACAAAATACTGACAAACATTCGATTATTCACTACCAAATTAATTTCTTAAATCCTTTTCAAACAAATTACAAATATCAATTTAAAATAACATATATCTAGTATGAAACTACATAATTTTTCAAGGACTCAGATAATTGTCTTTAAATCCCATAGTATCAAATCAAATAGAAACACTTCCATACAAAATGACTTACCCACCTCAATTTCATCACTATCATTCGTAACATTCATTGAAAAATCAACTGTTATATTACCTTATTTATTATTTTTCTAAAAAGTTTGCCTGAACTTCACTTTGACGAGTTTGACATAAAATCTATGAGTTTCTTTTGCGAGTGAAAGAACCTATTAAGTATGTCTGAACTTTACAAGAGTTTGACGGGTAATCTATGAGCTTTTTTTACGAATAAAAGAACCTAATAAGTAATAATAAGTATAAAAGACAAAAAATATTATTTCTAGTCAAATAGATTTTCACTATTTACCTACCCAACAAATAATACCACTCAAGTAGAAAAACCATCAGATAAAAGTAGTGACAACAAATTTGAAGAAAAAAAAATTAGTTCTGCTTCTTTAAATAAGAAAACTTAATGAAGGATAAAGGACAGGGTATTATAAATTATGAAGTCTAATATAGTTGTCGTATACTTTATATCGTTATACTTTTTTTAATGAAAACCTATGAGATTGATAACACTGTATGAGATTGAAAAAGTCTTAACTATGAATATTACCAAAGTGACTAAATATAATAGTGAATATTGAAAATATTATTTGAGATTGATTATAATAGAAAGGAAAGATTGAGAAAACAATAAAAAAAATTTTTTTATTTAAATTGTTTAATCTTGGCCAAATATATATTGTGATCTTTTAAATTAGATGTTTTTTTAACAAATTTACCATATAGTTTTTTTATAATAATTTATCCCTTTTATTCTATTAACATTTATATAAATAAATTTTTTAAAATATTTGCTATTAAAAACTAACATATTTTTTATTTGTATTATATGCGGTAGAAATAATGTGTTTAACTTCTCCAATGTGGTTAAACATTAAGCACTATGGTTAATGTATAAATCTTTATACTATTTTTAAATTGATCAAAACATTTTAGTTTTCGCAGAATTTGATAATATATATATTATACTTTACGTAGAAAAGTCATAGTTTGATGAACGTACATGTAGAATGATTATAATTATTGTTTTAGTTATATTGTATAAGTAAACGATGTATTCAATTTTTCTATACTAAAATTTATTTTAAAAGATAAAGATATGTATTTTTAAAAACCAAAAAGTTAAATTTGTTATTATCTACTTTTTTTTAAAAAAAATAGCCTGTTATAACGACTACCTTAAAGAACTGTATGATGTATCTAGGTTTTATTTCAAAGAGGTAAATTTTGAAAATTAATATAATTTATCAAAAAAATAATAAGTTTTATACAATTATTTAAAAAAATAAATAATTTAATAAACAATAAATAATTAATAGATAAATGTAAGTAGACTTCGAGTTCAAAATACAACCATTGGCTAACAAAATACTGACAAACATTCAATTATTCACTACCAAATTAATTTCTTAAATCCTTTTCAAACAAATTACTAATATCAATTTAAAATAACATATATCTAGTATGAAACTACATAATTTTTCAAGGACTCAGATAATTGTCTTTAAATCCCATAGTATCAAATCAAATAGAAACACTTCCATACAAAATGACTTACCCACCTCAATTTCATCACTATCATTCGTAACATTCTTTGAAAAATCAACTGTTATATTACCTTATTTATTATTTTTCTAAAAAGTTTGCCTGAACTTCACTTTGACGAGTTTGACATAAAATCCATGAGTTTCTTTTGCGAGTGAAAGAACCTATTAAGTATGTCTGAACTTTACAAGAGTTTGACGGGTAATCTATGAGCTTTTTTTACGAATAAAAGAACCTAATAAGTAATAATAAGTATAAAAGACAAAAAATATTATTTCTAGTCAAATAGCTTTTCACTATTTACCTACCCAAAAAATAATACCACTCAAGTAGAAAAACCATCAGATAAAAGTAGTGACAACAAATTTGAAGAAAAAAAAATTAGTTCTGCTTCTTTAAATAAGAAAACTTAATGAAGGAGAAAGGACAGGGTATTATAAATTATGAAGTCTAATATAGTTGTCGTATACTTTATATCGTTATACTTTTTTTAATTAAAACCTATGAGATTGATAATACTGTATGAGATTGAAAAAGTCTTAACTATGAATATTACCAAAGTGACTAAATATAATAGTGAATATTGAAAATATTATTTGAGATTGATTATAATAGAAAGGGAAGATTGAGAAAACAATAAATATTTTTTATTTTTATTTAAATTGTTTAATCTTGGCAAAATATATATTGTGATCTTTTAAATTAGATGTTTTTTTAACAAATTTACCATATAGTTTTTTTATAATAATTTATCCCTTTTATTCTATTAACATTTATATAAATAAATTTTTTAAAATATTTGCTATTAAAAACTAACATATTTTTTATTTGTATTATATGCGGTAGAAATAATGTGTTTAACTTCTCCAATGTTGATAAACATTAAGCACTATGGTTAATGTATAAATATTTATACTCTTTTTAAATTGATCAAAACATTTTAGTTTTTGCAATATTTGATATTATATATATTATACTTTACGTAGAAAAGTCAGAGTTTGATGAACGTACATGTAGAATGATTATAATTATTGTTTTAGTTATATTGTATAAGTAAACGATGTATTCAAATTTTCTATTCTAAAATTTATTTTAAAAGATAAAGATTTGTATTTTTAAAAACCAAAAAGTTTAATTTGTTATTATCTACTTTTTTTTATAAAAAAATAGCCTGTTATAACGACTACCTTAAAGAACTGTATGATGTATCTAGGTTTTATTTCAAAGAGGTAAATTTTGAAAATTAATATAATTTATCAAAAAAATAATAAGTTTTATACAATTATTTAAAAAAATCAATTATTTAATATACAATAAATAATTAATAGATAAATGTATGTAGACTTGGAGTTCAAAATACAACCATTGGCTAACAAAATACAGACAAACATTCGATTATTCACTACCAAATTAATTTCTTAAATCCTTTTCAAACAAATTACTAATATCAATTTAAAATAACATATATCTAGTATGAAACTACATAATTTTTCAAGGACTCAGATAATTGTCTTTAAATCCCATAGTATCAAATCAAATGGAAACACTTCCATAATAATGACTTTCCCACCTCAATTTCATCACATTCATTCGTAACATTCTTTGAAAAATCAACTTTTATATTACCTTATTTATTATTTTTCTAAAAAGTTTGCCTGAACTTCACTTTGACGAGTTTGACATAAAATCTATGAGTTTCTTTTGCGAGTGAAAGAACCTATTAAGTATGTCTGAACTTCACAAGAGTTTGACGGGTAATCTATGAGCTTTTTTTACCAATAAAAGAACCTAATAAGTAATAATAAGTATAAAAGACAAAAAATATTATTTCTAGTCAAATAGATTTTCACTATTTACCTACCCAACCAATAATACCACTCAAGTAGAAAAACCAACAGATAAAAGTAGTGACAACAAATTTGAAGAAAAAAAATTAGTTCTGCATCTTTAAATAAGAAAACATAATGAAGGAGAAAGGACATGGGTATTATAAATTATGAAGTCTAATAGAGTTGTCGTATACTTTATATCGTTATACTTTTTTTAATGAAAACCTATGAGATTGATAATACTGTATGAGACTGAAAAAGTCTTAACTATGAATATTACCAAAGTGACTAAATATAATAGTGAATATTGAAAATATTATTTGAGATTGATTATAATAAAAAGGAAAGATTGAGAAAACAATAAATATTTTTTATTTTTATTTAAATTGTTTAATCTTGGCAAAATATATATTGTGATCTTTTAAATTAGATGTTTTTTTAACAAATTTACCATATAGTTTTTTTATAATAATTTATCCCTTTTATTCTATTAACATTTATATAAATAAATTTTTTAAAATATTTTCTATTAAAAACTAACATATTTTTTATTTGTATTATATGCGGTAGAAATAATGTGTTTAACTTCTCCAATGTTGTTAAACATTAAGCACTATGGTTAATGTATAAATATTTATACTCTTTTTAAATTGATCAAAACATTTTAGTTTTTGCAATATTTGATATTATATATATTATACTTTACGTAGAAAAGTCAGAGTTTGATGAACGTACATGTAGAATGATTATAATTATTGTTTTAGTTATATTGTATAAGTAAACGATGTATTCAAATTTTCTATACTAAAATTTATTTTAAAAGATAAAGATTTGTATTTTTAAAAACCAAAAAGTTTAATTTCTTATTATCTACTTTTTTTTAAAAAAAAAATAGCCTGTTATAACGACTACCTTAAAGAACTGTATGATGTATCTAGGTTTTATTTCAAAGAGGTAAATTTTGAAAATTAATATAATTTATCAAAAAAATAATAAGTTTTATACAATTATTTAAAAAAATCAATTATTTAATATACAATAAATAATTAATAGATAAATGTATGTAGACTTGGAGTTCAAAATACAACCATTGGCTAACAAAATACAGACAAACATTCGATTATTCACTACCAAATTAATTTCTTAAATCCTTTTCAAACAAATTACTAATATCAATTTAAAATAACAGATATCTAGTATGAAACTACATAATTTTTCAAGGACTCAGATAATTGTCTTTAAATCCCATAGTATCAAATCAAATGGAAACACTTCCATAACAATGACTTGCCCACCTCAATTTCATCACATTCATTCGTAACATTCTTTGAAAAATCAACTTTTATATTACCTTATTTATTATTTTTCTAAAAAGTTTGCCTGAACTTCACTTTGACGAGTTTGACATAAAATCTATGAGTTTCTTTTGCGAGTGAAAGAACCTATTAAGTATGTCTGAACTTCACAAGAGTTTGACGGGTAATCTATGAGCTTTTTTTACGAATAAAAGAACCTAATAAGTAATAATAAGTATAAAAGACAAAAAATATTATTTCTAGTCAAATAGATTTTCACTATTTACCTACCTAACCAATAATACCACTAAAGTAGAAAAACCATCAGATAAAAGTAGTGACAACAAATTTGAAGAAAAAAAATTAGTTCAGCTTCTTTAAATAAGAAAACTTAATGATGGAGAAAGGACAGGGTATTATAAATTATGAAGTCTAATAGAGTTGTCGTATACTTTATATCGTTATACTTTGTTTAATGAAAACCTATGAGATTGATAATACTGTATGAGACTGAAAAAGTCTTAACTATGAATATTACCAAAGTGACTAAATATAATAGTGAATATTGAAAATATTATTTGAGATTGATTATAATAGAAAGGAAAGATTGAGAAAACAATAAATATTTTTTATTTTTATTTAAATTGTTTAATCTTGGAAAAATATATATTGTGATCTTTTAAATTAGACGTTTTTTTAACAAATTTACTATATAGTTTTTTTATAATAATTTATCCCTTTTATTCTATTAACATTTATATAAATAAATTTTTTAAAATATTTGCTATTAAAAACTAACATATTTTTTATTTGTATTATATGCGGTAGAAATAATGTGTTTAACTTCTCCAATGTTGTTAAACATTAAGCACTATGGTTAATGTATAAATATTTATACTCTTTTTAAATTGATCAAAACATTTTAGTTTTTGCAATATTTGATATTATATATATTATACTTTACGTAGAAAAGTCAGAGTTTGATGAACGTACATGTAGAATGATTATAATTATTGTTTTAGTTATATTGTATAAGTAAACGATGTATTCAAATTTTCTATACTAAAATTTATTTTAAAAGATAAAGATTTGTATTTTTAAAAACCAAAAAGTTTAATTTCTTATTATCTACTTTTTTTTTAAAAAAAAATAGCCTGTTATAACGACTACCTTAAAGAACTGTATGATGTATCTAGGTTTTATTTCAAAGAGGTAAATTTTGAAAATTAATATAATTTATCAAAAAAATAATAAGTTTTATACAATTATTTAAAAAAATCAATTATTTAATATACAATAAATAATTAATAGATAAATGTATGTAGACTTGGAGTTCAAAATACAACCATTGGCTAACAAAATACAGACAAACATTCGATTATTCACTACCAAATTAATTTTTTAAATCCTTTTCAAACAAATTACTAATATCAATTTAAAATAACAGATATCTAGTATGAAACTACATAATTTTTCAAGGACTCAGATAATTGTCTTTAAATCCCATAGTATCAAATCAAATGGAAACACTTCCATAACAATGACTTGCCCACCTCAATTTCATCACATTCATTCGTAACATTCTTTGAAAAATCAACTTTTATATTACCTTATTTATTATTTTTCTAAAAAGTTTGCCTGAACTTCACTTTGACGAGTTTGACATAAAATCTATGAGTTTCTTTTGCGAGTGAAAGAACCTATTAAGTATGTCTGAACTTCACAAGAGTTTGACGGGTAATCTATGAGCTTTTTTTACGAATAAAAGAACCTAATAAGTAATAATAAGTATAAAAGACAAAAAATATTATTTCTAGTCAAATAGATTTTCACTATTTACCTACTTAACCAATAATACCACTAAAGTAGAAAAACCATCAGATAAAAGTAGTGACAACAAATTTGAAGAAAAAAAATTAGTTCAGCTTCTTTAAATAAGAAAACTTAATGATGGAGAAAGGACAGGGTATTATAAATTATGAAGTCTAATAGAGTTGTCGTATACTTTATATCGTTATACTTTTTTTAATGAAAACCTATGAGATTGATAATATTGTATGAGACTGAAAAAGTCTTAACTATGAATATTACCAAAGTGACTAAATATAATAGTGAATATTGAAAATATTATTTGAGATTGATTATAATAGAAAGGAAAGATTGAGAAAACAATAAATATTTTTTTTTTATTTAAATTGTTTAATCTTGGCAAAATATATATTGTGATCTTTTAAATTAGATGTTTTTTTAACAAATTTACCATATAGTTTTTTTATAATAATTTATCCCTTTTATTCTATTAACATTTATATAAATAAATTTTTTAAAATATTTGCTATTAAAAACTAACATATTTTTTATTTGTATTATATGCGGTAGAAATAATGTGTTTAACTTCTCCAATGTTGTTAAACATTAAGCACTATGGTTAATGTATAAATATTTATACTCTTTTTAAATTGATCAAAACATTTTAGTTTTTGCAATATTTGATATTATATATATAATACTTTACGTAGAAAAGTCAGAGTTTGATGAACGTACATGTAGAATGATTATAATTATTGTTTTAGTTATATTGTATAAGTAAACGATGTATTCAAATTTTCTATACTAAAATTTATTTTAAAAGATAAAGATTTGTATTTTTAAAAACCAAAAAGTTTAATTTCTTATTATCTACTTTTAAAAAAAAAAAAAATAGCCTGTTATAACGACTACCTTAAAGAACTGTATGATGTATCTAGGTTTTATTTCAAAGAGGTAAATTTTGAAAATTAATATAATTTATCAAAAAAATAATAAGTTTTATACAATTATTTAAAAAAATCAATTATTTAATATACAATAAATAATTAATAGATAAATGTATGTAGACTTGGAGTTCAAAATACAACCATTGGCTAACAAAATACAGACAAACATTCGATTATTCACTACCAAATTAATTTCTTAAATCCTTTTCAAACAAATTACTAATATCAATTTAAAATAACAGATATCTAGTATGAAACTACATAATTTTTCAAGGACTCAGATAATTGTCTTTAAATCCCATAGTATCAAATCAAATGGAAACACTTCCATAACAATTACTTGCCCACCTCAATTTCATCACATTCATTCGTAACATTCTTTGAAAAATCAACTTTTATATTACCTTATTTATTATTTTTCTAAAAAGTTTGCCTGACTTCACTTTGACGAGTTTGACATAAAATCTATGAGTTTCTTTTGCGAGTGAAAGAACCTATTAAGTATGTCTGAACTTCACAAGAGTTTGAAGGGTAATCTATGAGCTTTTTTTACGAATAAAAGAACCTAATAAGTAATAATAAGTATAAAAGACAAAAAATATTATTTCTAGTCAAATAGATTTTTACTATTTACCTACCTAACCAATAATACCACTAAAGTAGAAAAACCATCAGATAAAAGTAGTGACAACAAATTTGAAGAAAAAAAATTAGTTCAGCTTCTTTAAATAAGAAAACTTAATGATGGAGAAAGGACAGGGTATTATAAATTATGAAGTCTAATAGAGTTGTCGTATACTTTATATCGTTATACTTTTTTTAATGAAAACCTATGAGATTGATAATACTGTATGAGACTGAAAAAGTCTTAACTATGAATATTACCAAAGTGACTAAATATAATAGTGAATATTGAAAATATTATTTGAGATTGATTATAATAGAAAGGAAAGATTGAGAAAACAATAAATATTTTTTATTTTTATTTAAATTGTTTAATCTTGGCAAAATATATATTGTGATCTTTTAAATTAGATGTTTTTTTAACAAATTTACCATATAGTTTTTTTATAATAATTTATCCCTTTTATTCTATTAACATTTATATAAATAAATTTTTTAAAATATTTGCTATTAAAAACTAACATATTTTTTATTTGTATTATATGCGGTAGAAATAATGTGTTTAACTTCTCCAATGTTGTTAAACATTAAGCACTATGGTTAATGTATAAATATTTATACTCTTTTTAAATTGATCAAAACATTTTAGTTTTTGCAATATTTGATATTATATATATTATACTTTACGTAGAAAAGTCAGAGTTTGATGAACGTACATGTAGAATGATTATAATTATTGTTTTAGTTATATTGTATAAGTAAACGATGTATTCAAATTTTCTATACTAAAATTTATTTTAAAAGATAAAGATTTGTATTTTTAAAAACCAAAAAGTTTAATTTCTTATTATCTACTTTTTTTAAAAAAAAAATAGCCTGTTATAACGACTACCTTAAAGAACTGTATGATGTATCTAGGTTTTATTTCAAAGAGGTAAATTTTGAAAATTAATATAATTTATCAAAAAAATAATAAGTTTTATACAATTATTTAAAAAAATCAATTATTTAATATACAATAAATAATTAATAGATAAATGTATGTAGACTTGGAGTTCAAAATACAGCCATTGGCTAACAAAATACAGACAAACATTCGATTATTCACTACCAAATTAATTTCTTAAATCCTTTTCAAACAAATTACTAATATCAATTTAAAATAACAGATATCTAGTATGAAACTACATAATTTTTCAAGGACTCAGATAATTGTCTTTAAATCCCATAGTATCAAATCAAATGGAAACACTTCCATAACAATGACTTGCCCACCTCAATTTCATCACATTCATTCGTAACATTCTTTGAAAAATCAACTTTTATATTACCTTATTTATTATTTTTCTAAAAAGTTTGCCTGAACTTCACTTTGACGAGTTTGACATAAAATCTATGAGTTTCTTTTGCGAGTGAAAGAACCTATTAAGTATGTCTGAACTTCACAAGAGTTTGACGGGTAATCTATGAGCTTTTTTTACGAATAAAAGAACCTAATAAGTAATAATAAGTATAAAAGACAAAAAATATTATTTCTAGTCAAATAGATTTTCACTATTTACCTACCTAACCAATAATACCACTAAAGTAGAAAAACCATCAAATAAAAGTAGTGACAACAAATTTGAAGAAAAAAAATTAGTTCAGCTTCTTTAAATAAGAAAACTTAATGATGGAGAAAGGACAGGGTATTATAAATTATGAAGTCTAATAGAGTTGTCGTATACTTTATATCGTTATACTTTTTTTAATGAAAACCTATGAGATTGATAATACTGTATGAGACTGATAAAGTATAAACTATGAATATTACCAAAGTGACTAAATATAATAGTGAATATTGAAAATATTATTTGAGATTGATTATAATAGAAAGGAAAGATTGAGAAAACAATAAATATTTTTTTTTTATTTAAATTGTTTAATCTTGGCAAAATATATATTGTGATCTTTTAAATTAGATGTTTTTTTAACAAATTTACCATATAGTTTTTTTATAATAATTTATCCCTTTTATTCTATTAACATTTATATAAATAAATTTTTTTAAATATTTGCTATTAAAAACTAACATATTTTTTATTTGTATTATATGCGGTAGAAATAATGTGTTTAACTTCTCCAATGTTGTTAAACATTAAGCACTATGGTTAATGTATAAATATTTATACTCTTTTTAAATTGATCAAAACATTTTAGTTTTTGCAATATTTGATATTATATATATTATACTTTACGTAGAAAAGTCAGAGTTTGATGAACGTACATGTAGAATGATTATAATTATTGTTTTAGTTATATTGTATAAGTAAACGATGTATTCAAATTTTCTATACTAAAATTTATTTTAAAAGATAAAGATTTGTATTTTTAAAAACCAAAAAGTTTAATTTCTTATTATCTACTTTTTTTAAAAAAAAAAAAGCCTGTTATAACGACTACCTTAAAGAACTGTATGATGTATCTAGGTTTTATTTCAAAGAGGTAAATTTTGAAAATTAATATAATTTATCAAAAAAATAATAAGTTTTATACAATTATTTAAAAAAATCAATTATTTAATATACAATAAATAATTAATAGATAAATGTATGTAGACTTGGAGTTCAAAATACAACCATTGGCTAACAAAATACAGACAAACATTCGATTATTCACTACCAAATTAATTTCTTAAATCCTTTTCAAACAAATTACTAATATCAATTTAAAATAATAGATATCTAGTATGAAACTACATAATTTTTCAAGGACTCAGATAATTGTCTTTAAATCCCATAGTATCAAATCAAATGGAAACACTTCCATAACAATGACTTGCCCACCTCAATTTCATCACATTCATTCGTAACATTCTTTGAAAAATCAACTTTTATATTACCTTATTTATTATTTTTCTAAAAAGTTTGCCTGACTTCACTTTGACGAGTTTGACATAAAATCTATGAGTTTCTTTTGCGAGTGAAAGAACCTATTAAGTATGTCTGAACTTCACAAGAGTTTGACGGGTAATCCATGAGCTTTTTTTACGAATAAAAGAACCTAATAAGTAATAATAAGTATAAAAGACAAAAAATATTATTTCTAGTCAAATAGATTTTCACTATTTACCTACCTAACCAATAATACCACTAAAGTAGAAAAACCATCAGATAAAAGTAGTGACAACAAATTTGAAGAAAAAAAATTAGTTCAGCTTCTTTAAATAAGAAAACTTAATGATGGAGAAAGGACAGGGTATTATAAATTATGAAGTCTAATAGAGTTGTCGTATACTTTATATCGTTATACTTTTTTTAATGAAAACCTATGAGATTGATAATACTGTATGAGACTGAAAAAAGTCTTAACTATGAATATTACCAAAGTGACTAAATATAATAGTGAATATTGAAAATATTATTTGAGATTGATTATAATAGAAAGGAAAGATTGAGAAAACAATAAATATTTTTTATTTTTATTTAAATTTTTTAATCTTGGCAAAATATATATTGTGATCTTTTAAATTAGATGTTTTTTTAACAAATTTACCATATATTTTTTTTATAATAATTTATCCCTTTTATTCTATTAACATTTATATAAATAAATTTTTTAAAATATTTGCTATTAAAAACTAACATATTTTTTATTTGTATTATATGCGGTAGAAATAATGTGTTTAACTTCTCCAATGTTGTTAAACATTAAGCACTATGGTTAATGTATAAATATTTATACTCTTTTTAAATTGATCAAAACATTTTAGTTTTTGCAATATTTGATATTATATATATTATACTTTACGTAGAAAAGTCAGAGTTTGATGAACGTACATGTAGAATGATTATAATTATTGTTTTAGTTATATTGTATAAGTAAACGATGTATTCAAATTTTCTATACTAAAATTTATTTTAAAAGATAAAGATTTGTATTTTTAAAAACCAAAAAGTTTAATTTCTTATTATCTACTTTTTAAAATAAAAAAATAGCCTGTTATAACGACTACCTTAAAGAACTATATGATGTATCTAGGTTTTATTTCAAAGAGGTAAATTTTGAAAATTAATATAATTTATCAAAAAAATAATAAGTTTTATACAATTATTTAAAAAAATCAATTATTTAATATACAATAAATAATTAATAGATAAATGTATGTAGACTTGGAGTTCAAAATACAACCATTGGCTAACAAAATACAGACAAACATTCGATTATTCACTACCAAATTAATTTCTTAAATCCTTTTCAAACAAATTACTAATATCAATTTAAAATAACAGATATCTAGTATGAAACTACATAATTTTTCAAGGACTCAGATAATTGTCTTTAAATCCCATAGTATCAAATCAAATGGAAACACTTCCATAACAATGACTTGCCCACCTCAATTTCATCACATTCATTCGTAACATTCTTTGAAAAATCAACTTTTATATTACCTTATTTATTATTTTTCTAAAAAGTTTGCCTGACTTCACTTTGACGAGTTTGACATAAAATCTATGAGTTTCTTTTGCGAGTGAAAGAACCTATTAAGTATGTCTGAACTTCACAAGAGTTTGACGGGTAATCTATGAGCTTTTTTTACGAATAAAAGAACCTAATAAGTAATAATAAGTATAAAAGACAAAAAATATTATTTCTAGTCAAATAGATTTTCACTATTTACCTACCTAACCAATAATACCACTAAAGTAGAAAAACCATCAGATAAAAGTAGTGACAACAAATTTGAAGAAAAAAAATTAGTTCAGCTTCTTTAAATAAGAAAACTTAATGATGGAGAAAGGACAGGGTATTATAAATTATGAAGTCTAATAGAGTTGTCGTATACTTTATATCGTTATACTTTTTTTAATGAAAACCTATGAGATTGATAATACTGTATGAGACTGAAAAAGTATAAACTATGAATATTACCAAAGTGACTAAATATAATAGTGAATATTGAAAATATTATTTGAGATTGATTATAATAGAAAGGAAAGATTGAGAAAACAATAAATATTTTTTATTTTTATTTAAATTGTTTAATCTTGGCAAAATATATATTGTGATCTTTTAAATTAGATGTTTTTTTAATAAATTTACCATATAGTTTTTTTATAATAATTTATCCCTTTTATTCTATTAACATTTATATAAATAAATTTTTTAAAATATTTGCTATTAAAAACTAACATATTTTTTATTTGTATTATATGCGGTAGAAATAATGTGTTTAACTTCTCCAATGTTGTTAAACATTAAGCACTATGGTTAATGTATAAATATTTATACTCTTTTTAAATTGATCAAAACATTTTAGTTTTTGAAATATTTGATATTATATATATTATACTTTACGTAGAAAAGTCAGAGTTTGATGAACGTACATATAGAATGATTATAATTATTGTTTTAGTTATATTGTATAAGTAAACGATGTATTCAAATTTTCTATACTAAAATTTATTTTAAAAGATAAAGATTTGTATTTTAAAAAACCAAAAAGTTTAATTTCTTATTATCTACTTTTTTAAAAAAAAAAAATAGCCTGTTATAACGACTACCTTAAAGAACTGTATGATGTATCTAGGTTTTATTTCAAAGAGGTAAATTTTGAAAATTAATATAATTTATCAAAAAAATAATAAGTTTTATACAATTTTTTAAAAAAATCAATTATTTATTATACAATAAATAATTAATAGATAAATGTATGTAGACTTGGAGTTCAAAATACAACCATTGGCTAACAAAATACAGACAAACATTCGATTATTCACTACCAAATTAATTTCTTAAATCCTTTTCAAACAAAATACTAATATCAATTTAAAATAACATATATCTAGTATGAAACTACATAATTTTTCAAGGACTCAGATAATTGTCTTTAAATCCCATAGTATCAAATCAAATGGAAACACTTCCATAACAATGACTTTCCCACCTCAATTTCATCACATTCATTCGTAACATTCTTTGAAAAATCAACTTTTATATTACCTTATTTATTATTTTTCTAAAAACTTTGCCTGAACTTCACTTTGACGAGTTTGACATAAAATCTATGAGTTTCTTTTGCGAGTGAAAGAACCTATTAAGTATGTTTGAACTTCACAAGAGTTTGACGGGTAATCTATGAGCTTTTTTTACGAATAAAAGAACCTAATAAGTAATAATAAGTATAAAAGACAAAAAATATTATTTCTAGTCAAATAGATTTTCACTATTTACCTACCCAACCAATAATACCACTCAAGTCGAAAAACCAACAGATAAAAGTAGTGACAACAAATTTGAAGAAAAAAAATTCGTTCTGCATCTTTAAATAAGAAAACTTAATGAAGGAGAAAGGACAGGGTATTATAAATTATGAAGTCTAATAGAGTTGTCATAATCTTTATATCGTTATACTTTTTTTAATGAAAACCTATGAGATCGATAATACTGTATGAGATTGAAAAAGTCTTAACTATGAATATTACCAAAGTGACTAAATATAATAGTGAATATTGAAAATATTATTTGAGATTGATTATAATAGAAAGGAAAGATTGAGAAAACAATAAATATTTTTTATTTTTATTTAAATTGTTTAATCTTGGCAAAATATATATTGTGATCTTTTAAATTAGATGTTTTTTTAATAAATTTACCATATAGTTTTTTTATAATAATTTATCCCTTTTATTCTATTAACATTTATATAAATAAATTTTTTAAAATATTTGCTATTAAAAACTAACATATTTTTTATTTGTATTATATGCGGTAGAAATAATGTGTTTAACTTCTCCAATGTTGTTAAACATTAAGCACTATGGTTAATGTATAAATATTTATACTCTTTTTAAATTGATCAAAACATTTTAGTTTTTGCAATATTTGATATTATATATATTATACTTTACGTAGAAAAGTCAGAGTTTGATGAACGTACATATAGAATGATTATAATTATTGTTTTAGTTATATTGTATAAGTAAACGATGTATTCAAATTTTCTATACTAAAATTTATTTTAAAAGATAAAGATTTGTATTTTTAAAAACCAAAAAGTTTAATTTCTTATTATCTACTTTTTTTATAAAAAAAAATAGCCTGTTATAACGACTACCTTAAAGAACTGTATGATGTATCTAGGTTTTATTTCAAAGAGGTAAATTTTGAAAATTAATATAATTTATCAAAAAAATAATAAGTTTTATACAATTATTTAAAAAAATCAATTATTTAATATACAATAAATAATTAATAGATAAATGTATGTAGACTTGGAGTTCAAAATACAACCATTGGCTAACAAAATACAGACAAACATTCGATTATTCACTACCAAATTAATTTCTTAAATCCTTTTCAAACAAATTACTAATATCAATTTAAAATAACAGATATCTAGTATGAAACTACATAATTTTTCAAGGACTCAGATAATTGTCTTTAAATCCCATAGTATCAAATCAAATGGAAACACTTCCATAACAATGACTTGCCCACCTCAATTTCATCACATTCATTCGTAACATTCTTTGAAAAATCAACTTTTATATTACCTTATTTATTATTTTTCTAAAAACTTTGCCTGAACTTCACTTTGACGAGTTTGACATAAAATCTATGAGTTTCTTTTGCGAGTGAAAGAACCTATTAAGTATGTCTGAACTTCACAAGAGTTTGACGGGTAATCTATGAGCTTTTTTTACGAATAAAAGAACCTAATAAGTAATAATAAGTATAAAAGACAAAAAATATTATTTCTAGTCAAATAGATTTTCACTATTTACCTACCCAACCAATAATACCACTCAAGTAGAAAAACCAACAGATAAAAGTAGTGACAACAAATTTGAAGAAAAAAAATTCGTTCTGCATCTTTAAATAAGAAAACTTAATGAAGGAGAAAGGACAGGGTATTATAAATTATGAAGTCTAATAGAGTTGTCATAATCTTTATATCGTTATACTTTTTTTAATGAAAACCTATGAGATTGATAATACTGTATGAGATTGAAAAAGTCTTAACTATGAATATTACCAAAGTGACTAAATATAATAGTGAATATTGAAAATATTATTTGAGATTGATTATAATAGAAAGGAAAGATTGAGAAAACAATAAATATTTTTTATTTTTATTTAAATTGTTTAATCTTGGCAAAATATATATTGTGATCTTTTAAATTAGATGTTTTTTTAATAAATTTACCATATAGTTTTTTTATAATAATTTATCCCTTTTATTCTATTAACATTTATATAAATAAATTTTTTAAAATATTTGCTATTAAAAACTAACATATTTTTTATTTGTATTATATGCGGTAGAAATAATGTGTTTAACTTCTCCAATGTTGTTAAACATTAAGCACTATGGTTAATGTATAAATATTTATACTCTTTTTAAATTGATCAAAACATTTTAGTTTTTGCAATATTTGATATTATATATATATATTATACTTTACGTAGAAAAGTCAGAGTTTGATGAACGTACATGTAGAATGATTATAATTATTGTTTTAGTTATATTGTATAAGTAAACAATGTATTCAAATTTTCTATACTAAAATTTATTTTAAAAGATAAAGATTTGTATTTTTAAAAACCAAAAAGTTTAATTTCTTATTATCTACTTTTTTAAAAAAAAAAATAGCCTGTTATAACGACTACCTTAAAGAACTGTATGATGTATCTAGGTTTTATTTCAAAGAGGTAAATTTTGAAAATTAATATAATTTATCAAAAAAATAATAAGTTTTATACAATTATTTAAAAAAATCAATTATTTAATATACAATAAATAATTAATAGATAAATGTATGTAGACTTGGAGTTCAAAATACAGCCATTGGCTAACAAAATACAGACAAACATTCGATTATTCACTACCAAATTAATTTCTTAAATCCTTTTCAAACAAATTACTAATATCAATTTAAAATAACAGATATCTAGTATGAAACTACATAATTTTTCAAGGACTCAGATAATTGTCTTTAAATCCCATAGTATCAAATCAAATGGAAACACTTCCATAACAATGACTTGCCCACCTCAATTTCATCACATTCATTCGTAACATTCTTTGAAAAATCAACTTTTATATTACCTTATTTATTATTTTTCTAAAAAGTTTGCCTGAACTTCACTTTGACGAGTTTGACATAAAATCTATGAGTTTCTTTTGCGAGTGAAAGAACCTATTAAGTATGTCTGAACTTCACAAGAGTTTGACGGGTAATCTATGAGCTTTTTTTACGAATAAAAGAACCTAATAAGTAATAATAAGTATAAAAGACAAAAAATATTATTTCTAGTCAAATAGATTTTCACTATTTACCTACCTAACCAATAATACCACTAAAGTAGAAAAACCATCAGATAAAAGTAGTGACAACAAATTTGAAGAAAAAAAATTAGTTCAGCTTCTTTAAATAAGAAAACTTAATGATGGAGAAAGGACAGGGTATTATAAATTATGAAGTCTAATAGAGTTGTCGTATACTTTATATCGTTATACTTTTTTTAATGAAAACCTATGAGATTGATAATACTGTATGAGACTGAAAAAGTCTTAACTATGAATATTACCAAAGTGACTAAATATAATAGTGAATATTGAAAATATTATTTGAGATTGATTATAATAGAAAGGAAAGATTGAGAAAACAATAAATATTTTTTATTTTTATTTAAATTGTTTAATCTTGGCAAAATATATATTGTGATGTTTTAAATTAGATGTTTTTTTAACAAATTTACCATATAGTTTTTTTATAATAATTTATCCCTTTTATTCTATTAACATTTATATAAATAAATTTTTTAAAATATTTGCTATTAAAAACTAACATATTTTTTATTTGTATTATATGCGGTAGAAATAATGTGTTTAACTTCTCCAATGTTGTTAAACATTAAGCACTATGGTTAATGTATAAATATTTATACTCTTTTTAAATTGATCAAAACATTTTAGTTTTTGCAATATTTGATATTATATATATATATTATACTTTACGTAGAAAAGTCAGAGTTTGATGAACGTACATGTAGAATGATTATAATTATTGTTTTAGTTATATTGTATAAGTAAACAATGTATTCAAATTTTCTATACTAAAATTTATTTTAAAAGATAAAGATTTGTATTTTTAAAAACCAAAAAGTTTAATTTCTTATTATCTACTTTTTTAAAAAAAAAAATAGCCTGTTATAACGACTACCTTAAAGAACTGTATGATGTATCTAGGTTTTATTTCAAAGAGGTAAATTTTGAAAATTAATATAATTTATCAAAAAAATAATAAGTTTTATACAATTATTTAAAAAAATCAATTATTTAATATACAATAAATAATTAATAGATAAATGTATGTAGACTTGGAGTTCAAAATACAGCCATTGGCTAACAAAATACAGACAAACATTCGATTATTCACTACCAAATTAATTTCTTAAATCCTTTTCAAACAAATTACTAATATCAATTTAAAATAACAGATATCTAGTATGAAACTACATAATTTTTCAAGGACTCAGATAATTGTCTTTAAATCCCATAGTATCAAATCAAATGGAAACACTTCCATAACAATGACTTGCCCACCTCAATTTCATCACATTCATTCGTAACATTCTTTGAAAAATCAACTTTTATATTACCTTATTTATTATTTTTCTAAAAACTTTGCCTGAACTTCACTTTGACGAGTTTGACATAAAATCTATGAGTTTCTTTTGCGAGTGAAAGAACCTATTAAGTATGTCTGAACTTCACAAGAGTTTGACGGGTAATCTATGAGCTTTTTTTACGAATAAAAGAACCTAATAAGTAATAATAAGTATAAAAGACAAAAAATATTATTTCTAGTCAAATAGATTTTCACTATTTACCTACCTAACCAATAATACCACTAAAGTAGAAAAACCATCAGATAAAAGTAGTGACAACAAATTTGAAGAAAAAAAATTAGTTCAGCTTCTTTAAATAAGAAAACTTAATGATGGAGAAAGGACAGGGTATTATAAATTATGAAGTCTAATAGAGTTGTCGTATACTTTATATCGTTATACTTTTTTTAATGAAAACCTATGAGATTGATAATACTGTATGAGACTGAAAAAGTCTTAACTATGAATATTACCAAAGTGACTAAATATAATAGTGAATATTGAAAATATTATTTGAGATTGATTATAATAGAAAGGAAAGATTGAGAAAACAATAAATATTTTTTATTTTTATTTAAATTGTTTAATCTTGGCAAAATATATATTGTGATGTTTTAAATTAGATGTTTTTTTAACAAATTTACCATATAGTTTTTTTATAATAATTTATCCCTTTTATTCTATTAACATTTATATAAATAAATTTTTTAAAATATTTGCTATTAAAAACTAACATATTTTTTATTTGTATTATATGCGGTAGAAATAATGTGTTTAACTTCTCCAATGTTGTTAAACATTAAGCACTATGGTTAATGTATAAATATTTATACTCTTTTTAAATTGATCAAAACATTTTAGTTTTTGCAATATTTGATATTATATATATTATACTTTACGTAGAAAAGTCAGAGTTTGATGAACGTACATGTAGAATGATTATAATTATTGTTTTAGTTATATTGTATAAGTAAACGATGTATTCAAATTTTCTATACTAAAATTTATTTTAAAAGATAAAGATTTGTATTTTTAAAAACCAAAAAGTTTAATTTCTTATTATCTACTTTTTTTATAAAAAAAAATAGCCTGTTATAACGACTACCTTAAAGAACTGTATGATGTATCTAGGTTTTATTTCAAAGAGGTAAATTTTGAAAATTAATATAATTTATCAAAAAAATAATAAGTTTTATACAATTATTTAAAAAAATCAATTATTTAATATACAATAAATAATTAATAGATAAATGTATGTAGACTTGGAGTTCAAAATACAGCCATTGGCTAACAAAATACAGACAAACATTCGATTATTCACTACCAAATTAATTTCTTAAATCCTTTTCAAACAAATTACTAATATCAATTTAAAATAACAGATATCTAGTATGAAACTACATAATTTTTCAAGGACTCAGATAATTGTCTTTAAATCCCATAGTATCAAATCAAATGGAAACACTTCCATAACAATGACTTGCCCACCTCAATTTCATCACATTCATTCGTAACATTCTTTGAAAAATCAACTTTTATATTACCTTATTTATTATTTTTCTAAAAAGTTTGCCTGAACTTCACTTTGACGAGTTTGACATAAAATCTATGAGTTTCTTTTGCGAGTGAAAGAACCTATTAAGTATGTCTGAACTTCACAAGAGTTTGACGGGTAATCTATGAGCTTTTTTTACGAATAAAAGAACCTAATAAGTAATAATAAGTATAAAAGACAAAAAATATTATTTCTAGTCAAATAGATTTTCACTATTTACCTACCTAACCAATAATACCACTAAAGTAGAAAAACCATCAGATAAAAGTAGTGACAACAAATTTGAAGAAAAAAAATTAGTTCAGCTTCTTTAAATAAGAAAACTTAATGATGGAGAATGGACAGGGTATTATAAATTATGAAGTCTAATAGAGTTGTCGTATACTTTATATCGTTATACTTTTTTTAATGAAAACCTATGAGATTGATAATACTGTATGAGACTGAAAAAGTCTTAACTATGAATATTACCAAAGTGACTAAATATAATAGTGAATATTGAAAATATTATTTGAGATTGATTATAATAGAAAGGAAAGATTGAGAAAACAATAAATATTTTTTATTTTTATTTAAATTGTTTAATCTTGGCAAAATATATATTGTGATCTTTTAAATTAGATGTTTTTTTAACAAATTTACCATATAGTTTTTTTATAATAATTTATCCCTTTTATTCTATTAACATTTATATAAATAAATTTTTTAAAATATTTGCTATTAAAAACTAACATATTTTTTATTTGTATTATATGCGGTAGAAATAATGTGTTTAACTTCTCCAATGTTGTTAAACATTAAGCACTATGGTTAATGTATAAATATTTATACTCTTTTTAAATTGATCAAAACATTTTAGTTTTTGCAATATTTGATATTAAATATATTATACTTTACGTAGAAAAGTCAGAGTTTGATGAACGTACATGTAGAATGATTATAATTATTGTTTTAGTTATATTGTATAAGTAAACGATGTATTCAAATTTTCTATACTAAAATTTATTTTAAAAGATAAAGATTTGTATTTTTAAAAACCAAAAAGTTTAATTTCTTATTATCTACTTTTTTTAAAAAAAAAATAGCCTGTTATAACGACTACCTTAAAGAACTGTATGATGTATCTAGGTTTTATTTCAAAGAGGTAAATTTTGAAAATTAATATAATTTATCAAAAAAATAATAAGTTTTATACAATTATTTAAAAAAATCAATTATTTATTATACAATAAATAATTAATAGATAAATGTATGTAGACTTGGAGTTCAAAATACAACCATTGGCTAACAAAATACAGACAAACATTCGATTATTCACTACCAAATTAATTTCTTAAATCCTTTTCAAACAAAATACTAATATCAATTTAAAATAACATATATCTAGTATGAAACTACATAATTTTTCAAGGACTCAGATAATTGTCTTTAAATCCCATAGTATCAAATCAAATGGAAACACTTCCATAACAATGACTTTCCCACCTCAATTTCATCACATTCATTCGTAACATTCTTTGAAAAATCAACTTTTATATTACCTTATTTATTATTTTTCTAAAAACTTTGCCTGAACTTCACTTTGACGAGTTTGACATAAAATCTATGAGTTTCTTTTGCGAGTGAAAGAACCTATTAAGTATGTCTGAACTTCACAAGAGTTTGACGGGTAATCTATGAGCTTTTTTTACGAATAAAAGAACCTAATAAGTAATAATAAGTATAAAAGACAAAAAATATTATTTCTAGTCAAATAGATTTTCACTATTTACCTACCCAACCAATAATACCACTCAAGTCGAAAAACCAACAGATAAAAGTAGTGACAACAAATTTGAAGAAAAAAAATTCGTTCTGCATCTTTAAATAAGAAAACTTAATGAAGGAGAAAGGACAGGGTATTATAAATTATGAAGTCTAATAGAGTTGTCATAATCTTTATATCGTTATACTTTTTTTAATGAAAACCTATGAGATTGATAATACTGTATGAGATTGAAAAAGTCTTAACTATGAATATTACCAAAGTGACTAAATATAATAGTGAATATTGAAAATATTATTTGAGATTGATTATAATAGAAAGGAAAGATTGAGAAAACAATAAATATTTTTTATTTTTATTTAAATTGTTTAATCTTGGCAAAATATATATTGTGATCTTTTAAATTAGATGTTTTTTTAATAAATTTACCATATAGTTTTTTTATAATAATTTATCCCTTTTATTCTATTAACATTTATATAAATAAATTTTTTAAAATATTTGCTATTAAAAACTAACATATTTTTTATTTGTATTATATGCGGTAGAAATAATGTGTTTAACTTCTCCAATGTTGTTAAACATTAAGCACTATGGTTAATGTATAAATATTTATACTCTTTTTAAATTGATCAAAACATTTTAGTTTTTGCAATATTTGATATTATATATATTATACTTTACGTAGAAAAGTCAGAGTTTGATGAACGTACATATAGAATGATTATAATTATTGTTTTAGTTATATTGTATAAGTAAACGATGTATTCAAATTTTCTATACTAAAATTTATTTTAAAAGATAAAGATTTGTATTTTTAAAAACCAAAAAGTTTAATTTCTTATTATCTACTTTTTTAAAAAAAAAAAATAGCCTGTTATAACGACTACCTTAAAGAACTGTATGATGTATCTAGGTTTTATTTCAAAGAGGTAAATTTTGAAAATTAATATAATTTATTAAAAAAATAATAAGTTTTATACAATTATTTAAAAAAATCAATTATTTAATATACAATAAATAATTAATAGATAAATGTATGTAGACTTGGAGTTCAAAATACAACCATTGGCTAACAAAATACAGACAAACATTCGATTATTCACTACCAAATTAATTTCTTAAATCCTTTTCAAACAAATTACTAATATCAATTTAAAATAACAGATATCTAGTATGAAACTACATAATTTTTCAAGGACTCAGATAATTGTCTTTAAATCCCATAGTATCAAATCAAATGGAAACACTTCCATAACAATGACTTGCCCACCTCAATTTCATCACATTCATTCGTAACATTCTTTGAAAAATCAACTTTTATATTACCTTATTTATTATTTTTCTAAAAACTTTGCCTGAACTTCACTTTGACGAGTTTGACATAAAATCTATGAGTTTCTTTTGCGAGTGAAAGAACCTATTAAGTATGTCTGAACTTCACAAGAGTTTGACGGGTAATCTATGAGCTTTTTTTACGAATAAAAGAACCTAATAAGTAATAATAAGTATAAAAGACAAAAAATATTATTTCTAGTCAAATAGATTTTCACTATTTACCTACCCAACCAATAATACCACTCAAGTAGAAAAACCAACAGATAAAAGTAGTGACAACAAATTTGAAGAAAAAAAATTCGTTCTGCATCTTTAAATAAGAAAACTTAATGAAGGAGAAAGGACAGGGTATTATAAATTATGAAGTCTAATAGAGTTGTCATAATCTTTATATCGTTATACTTTTTTTAATGAAAACCTATGAGATTGATAATACTGTATGAGATTGAAAAAGTCTTAACTATGAATATTACCAAAGTGACTAAATATAATAGTGAATATTGAAAATATTATTTGAGATTGATTATAATAGAAAGGAAATATTGAGAAAACAATAAATATTTTTTATTTTTATTTAAATTGTTTAATCTTGGCAAAATATATATTGTGATCTTTTAAATTAGATGTTTTTTTAATAAATTTACCATATAGTTTTTTTATAATAATTTATCCCTTTTATTCTATTAACATTTATATAAATAAATTTTTGAAAATATTTGCTATTAAAAACTAACGAATTTTTTATTTGTATTATATGCGGTAGAAATAATGTGTTTAACTTCTCCAATGTTGTTAAACATTAAGCATTATGGTTAATGTATAAATATTTATACTCTTTTTAAATTGATCAAAACATTTTAGTTTTTGCAATATTTGATATTATATATATATATTATACTTTACGTAGAAAAGTCAGAGTTTGATGAACGTACATGTAGAATGATTATAATTATTGTTTTAGTTATATTGTATAAGTAAACGATGTATTCAAATTTTCTATACTAAAATTTATTTTAAAAGATAAAGATTTGTATTTTTAAAAACCAAAAAGTTTAATTTCTTATTATCTACTTTTTTTATAAAAAAAAATAGCCTGTTATAACGACTACCTTAAAGAACTGTATGATGTATCTAGGTTTTATTTCAAAGAGGTAAATTTTGAAAATTAATATAATTTATCAAAAAAATAATAAGTTTTATACAATTATTTAAAAAAATCAATTATTTAATATACAATAAATAATTAATAGATAAATGTATGTAGACTTGGAGTTCAAAATACAGCCATTGGCTAACAAAATACAGACAAACATTCGATTATTCACTACCAAATTAATTTCTTAAATCCTTTTCAAACAAATTACTAATATCAATTTAAAATAACAGATATCTAGTATGAAACTACATAATTTTTCAAGGACTCAGATAATTGTCTTTAAATCCCATAGTATCAAATCAAATGGAAACACTTCCATAACAATGACTTGCCCACCTCAATTTCATCACATTCATTCGTAACATTCTTTGAAAAATCAACTTTTATATTACCTTATTTATTATTTTTCTAAAAAGTTTGCCTGAACTTCACTTTGACGAGTTTGACATAAAATCTATGAGTTTCTTTTGCGAGTGAAAGAACCTATTAAGTATGTCTGAACTTCACAAGAGTTTGACGGGTAATCTATGAGCTTTTTTTACGAATAAAAGAACCTAATAAGTAATAATAAGTATAAAAGACAAAAAATATTATTTCTAGTCAAATAGATTTTCACTATTTACCTACCTAACCAATAATACCACTAAAGTAGAAAAACCATCAGATAAAAGTAGTGACAACAAATTTGAAGAAAAAAAATTAGTTCAGCTTCTTTAAATAAGAAAACTTAATGATGGAGAATGGACAGGGTATTATAAATTATGAAGTCTAATAGAGTTGTCGTATACTTTATATCGTTATACTTTTTTTAATGAAAACCTATGAGATTGATAATACTGTATGAGACTGAAAAAGTCTTAACTATGAATATTACCAAAGTGACTAAATATAATAGTGAATATTGAAAATATTATTTGAGATTGATTATAATAGAAAGGAAAGATTGAGAAAACAATAAATATTTTTTATTTTTATTTAAATTGTTTAATCTTGGCAAAATATATATTGTGATCTTTTAAATTAGATGTTTTTTTAACAAATTTACCATATAGTTTTTTTATAATAATTTATCCCTTTTATTCTATTAACATTTATATAAATAAATTTTTTAAAATATTTGCTATTAAAAACTAACATATTTTTTATTTGTATTATATGCGGTAGAAATAATGTGTTTAACTTCTCCAATGTTGTTAAACATTAAGCACTATGGTTAATGTATAAATATTTATACTCTTTTTAAATTGATCAAAACATTTTAGTTTTTGCAATATTTGATATTAAATATATTATACTTTACGTAGAAAAGTCAGAGTTTGATGAACGTACATGTAGAATGATTATAATTATTGTTTTAGTTATATTGTATAAGTAAACGATGTATTCAAATTTTCTATACTAAAATTTATTTTAAAAGATAAAGATTTGTATTTTTAAAAACCAAAAAGTTTAATTTCTTATTATCTACTTTTTAAAAAAAAAAAATAGCCTGTTATAACGACTACCTTAAAGAACTGTATGATGTATCTAGGTTTTATTTCAAAGAGGTAAATTTTGAAAATTAATATAATTTATCAAAAAAATAATAAGTTTTATACAATTATTTAAAAAAATCAATTATTTATTATACAATAAATAATTAATAGATAAATGTATGTAGACTTGGAGTTCAAAATACAACCATTGGCTAACAAAATATAGACAAACATTCGATTATTCACTACCAAATTAATTTCTTAAATCCTTTTCAAACAAAATACTAATATCAATTTAAAATAACATATATCTAGTATGAAACTACATAATTTTTCAAGGACTCAGATAATTGTCTTTAAATCCCATAGTATCAAATCAAATGGAAACACTTCCATAACAATGACTTTCCCACCTCAATTTCATCACATTCATTCGTAACATTCTTTGAAAAATCAACTTTTATATTACCTTATTTATTATTTTTCTAAAAACTTTGCCTGAACTTCACTTTGACGAGTTTGACATAAAATCTATGAGTTTCTTTTGCGAGTGAAAGAACCTATTAAGTATGTCTGAACTTCACAAGAGTTTGACGGGTAATCTATGAGCTTTTTTTACGAATAAAAGAACCTAATAAGTAATAATAAGTATAAAAGACAAAAAATATTATTTCTAGTCAAATAGATTTTCACTATTTACCTACCCAACCAATAATACCACTCAAGTCGAAAAACCAACAGATAAAAGTAGTGACAACAAATTTGAAGAAAAAAAATTCGTTCTGCATCTTTAAATAAGAAAACTTAATGAAGGAGAAAGGACAGGGTATTATAAATTATGAAGTCTAATAGAGTTGTCATAATCTTTATATCGTTATACTTTTTTTAATGAAAACCTATGAGATTGATAATACTGTATGAGATTGAAAAAGTCTTAACTATGAATATTACCAAAGTGACTAAATATAATAGTGAATATTGAAAATATTATTTGAGATTGATTATAATAGAAAGGAAAGATTGAGAAAACAATAAATATTTTTTATTTTTATTTAAATTGTTTAATCTTGGCAAAATATATATTGTGATCTTTTAAATTAGATGTTTTTTTAATAAATTTACCATATAGTTTTTTTATAATAATTTATCCCTTTTATTCTATTAACATTTATATAAATAAATTTTTTAAAATATTTGCTATTAAAAACTAACATATTTTTTATTTGTATTATATGCGGTAGAAATAATGTGTTTAACTTCTCCAATGTTGTTAAACATTAAGCACTATGGTTAATGTATAAATATTTATACTCTTTTTAAATTGATCAAAACATTTTAGTTTTTGCAATATTTGATATTATATATATTATACTTTACGTAGAAAAGTCAGAGTTTGATGAACGTACATATAGAATGATTATAATTATTGTTTTAGTTATATTGTATAAGTAAACGATGTATTCAAATTTTCTATACTAAAATTTATTTTAAAAGATAAAGATTTGTATTTTTAAAAACCAAAAAGTTTAATTTCTTATTATCTACTTTTTAAAAAAAAAAAAATAGCCTGTTATAACGACTACCTTAAAGAACTGTATGATGTATCTAGGTTTTATTTCAAAGAGGTAAATTTTGAAAATTAATATAATTTATTAAAAAAATAATAAGTTTTATACAATTATTTAAAAAAATCAATTATTTAATATACAATAAATAATTAATAGATAAATGTATGTAGACTTGGAGTTCAAAATACAACCATTGGCTAACAAAATACAGACAAACATTCGATTATTCACTACCAAATTAATTTCTTAAATCCTTTTCAAACAAATTACTAATATCAATTTAAAATAACAGATATCTAGTATGAAACTACATAATTTTTCAAGGACTCAGATAATTGTCTTTAAATCCCATAGTATCAAATCAAATGGAAACACTTCCATAACAATGACTTGCCCACCTCAATTTCATCACATTCATTCGTAACATTCTTTGAAAAATCAACTTTTATATTACCTTATTTATTATTTTTCTAAAAACTTTGCCTGAACTTCACTTTGACGAGTTTGACATAAAATCTATGAGTTTCTTTTGCGAGTGAAAGAACCTATTAAGTATGTCTGAACTTCACAAGAGTTTGACGGGTAATCTATGAGCTTTTTTTACGAATAAAAGAACCTAATAAGTAATAATAAGTATAAAAGACAAAAAATATTATTTCTAGTCAAATAGATTTTCACTATTTACCTACCCAACCAATAATACCACTCAAGTAGAAAAACCAACAGATAAAAGTAGTGACAACAAATTTGAAGAAAAAAAATTCGTTCTGCATCTTTAAATAAGAAAACTTAATGAAGGAGAAAGGACAGGGTATTATAAATTATGAAGTCTAATAGAGTTGTCATAATCTTTATATCGTTATACTTTTTTTAATGAAAACCTATGAGATTGATAATACTGTATGAGATTGAAAAAGTCTTAACTATGAATATTACCAAAGTGACTAAATATAATAGTGAATATTGAAAATATTATTTGAGATTGATTATAATAGAAAGGAAATATTGAGAAAACAATAAATATTTTTTATTTTTATTTAAATTGTTTAATCTTGGCAAAATATATATTGTGATCTTTTAAATTAGATGTTTTTTTAATAAATTTACCATATAGTTTTTTTATAATAATTTATCCCTTTTATTCTATTAACATTTATATAAATAAATTTTTGAAAATATTTGCTATTAAAAACTAACGAATTTTTTATTTGTATTATATGCGGTAGAAATAATGTGTTTAACTTCTCCAATGTTGTTAAACATTAAGCATTATGGTTAATGTATAAATATTTATACTCTTTTTAAATTGATCAAAACATTTTAGTTTTTGCAATATTTGATATTATATATATATATTATACTTTACGTAGAAAAGTCAGAGTTTGATGAACGTACATGTAGAATGATTATAATTATTGTTTTAGTTATATTGTATAAGTAAACGATGTATTCAAATTTTCTATACTAAAATTTATTTTAAAAGATAAAGATTTGTATTTTTAAAAACCAAAAAGTTTAATTTCTTATTATCTACTTTTTTAAAAAAAAAAATAGCCTGTTATAACGACTACCTTAAAGAACTGTATGATGTATCTAGGTTTTATTTCAAAGAGGTAAATTTTGAAAATTAATATAATTTATCAAAAAAATAATAAGTTTTATACAATTATTTAAAAAAATCAATTATTTAATATACAATAAATAATTAATAGATAAATGTATGTAGACTTGGAGTTCAAAATACAGCCATTGGCTAACAAAATACAGACAAACATTCGATTATTCACTACCAAATTAATTTCTTAAATCCTTTTCAAACAAATTACTAATATCAATTTAAAATAACAGATATCTAGTATGAAACTACATAATTTTTCAAGGACTCAGATAATTGTCTTTAAATCCCATAGTATCAAATCAAATGGAAACACTTCCATAACAATGACTTGCCCACCTCAATTTCATCACATTCATTCGTAACATTCTTTGAAAAATCAACTTTTATATTACCTTATTTATTATTTTTCTAAAAAGTTTGCCTGAACTTCACTTTGACGAGTTTGACATAAAATCTATGAGTTTCTTTTGCGAGTGAAAGAACCTATTAAGTATGTCTGAACTTCACAAGAGTTTGACGGGTAATCTATGAGCTTTTTTTACGAATAAAAGAACCTAATAAGTAATAATAAGTATAAAAGACAAAAAATATTATTTCTAGTCAAATAGATTTTCACTATTTACCTACCTAACCAATAATACCACTAAAGTAGAAAAACCATCAGATAAAAGTAGTGACAACAAATTTGAAGAAAAAAAATTAGTTCAGCTTCTTTAAATAAGAAAACTTAATGATGGAGAAAGGACAGGGTATTATAAATTATGAAGTCTAATAGAGTTGTCGTATACTTTATATCGTTATACTTTTTTTAATGAAAACCTATGAGATTGATAATACTGTATGAGACTGAAAAA
Organism: Vicia faba; assembly: GCA_948472305.1. Taxonomy (NCBI): domain Eukaryota; kingdom Viridiplantae; phylum Streptophyta; class Magnoliopsida; order Fabales; family Fabaceae; genus Vicia; species Vicia faba. The sequence goes on along the minus strand of OX451736.1, from coordinate 107,903,436 downwards.
GTCTTAACTATGAATATTACCAAAGTGACTAAATATAATAGTGAATATTGAAAATATTATTTGAGATTGATTATAATAGAAAGGAAAGATTGAGAAAACAATAAATATTTTTTATTTTTATTTAAATTGTTTAATCTTGGCAAAATATATATTGTGATGTTTTAAATTAGATGTTTTTTTAACAAATTTACCATATAGTTTTTTTATAATAATTTATCCCTTTTATTCTATTAACATTTATATAAATAAATTTTTTAAAATATTTGCTATTAAAAACTAACATATTTTTTATTTGTATTATATGCGGTAGAAATAATGTGTTTAACTTCTCCAATGTTGTTAAACATTAAGCACTATGGTTAATGTATAAATATTTATACTCTTTTTAAATTGATCAAAACATTTTAGTTTTTGCAATATTTGATATTATATATATTATACTTTACGTAGAAAAGTCAGAGTTTGATGAACGTACATGTAGAATGATTATAATTATTGTTTTAGTTATATTGTATAAGTAAACGATGTATTCAAATTTTCTATACTAAAATTTATTTTAAAAGATAAAGATTTGTATTTTTAAAAACCAAAAAGTTTAATTTCTTATTATCTACTTTTTTTATAAAAAAAAATAGCCTGTTATAACGACTACCTTAAAGAACTGTATGATGTATCTAGGTTTTATTTCAAAGAGGTAAATTTTGAAAATTAATATAATTTATCAAAAAAATAATAAGTTTTATACAATTATTTAAAAAAATCAATTATTTAATATACAATAAATAATTAATAGATAAATGTATGTAGACTTGGAGTTCAAAATACAGCTATTGGCTAACAAAATACAGACAAACATTCGATTATTCACTACCAAATTAATTTCTTAAATCCTTTTCAAACAAATTACTAATATCAATTTAAAATAACAGATATCTAGTATGAAACTACATAATTTTTCAAGGACTCAGATAATTGTCTTTAAATCCCATAGTATCAAATCAAATGGAAACACTTCCATAACAATGACTTGCCCACCTCAATTTCATCACATTCATTCGTAACATTCTTTGAAAAATCAACTTTTATATTACCTTATTTATTATTTTTCTAAAAAGTTTGCCTGAACTTCACTTTGACGAGTTTGACATAAAATCTATGAGTTTCTTTTGCGAGTGAAAGAACCTATTAAGTATGTCTGAACTTCACAAGAGTTTGACGGGTAATCTATGAGCTTTTTTTACGAATAAAAGAACCTAATAAGTAATAATAAGTATAAAAGACAAAAAATATTATTTCTAGTCAAATAGATTTTCACTATTTACCTACCTAACCAATAATACCACTAAAGTAGAAAAACCATCAGATAAAAGTAGTGACAACAAATTTGAAGAAAAAAAATTAGTTCAGCTTCTTTAAATAAGAAAACTTAATGATGGAGAAAGGACAGGGTATTATAAATTATGAAGTCTAATAGAGTTGTCGTATACTTTATATCGTTATACTTTTTTTAATGAAAACCTATGAGATTGATAATACTGTATGAGACTGAAAAAGTCTTAACTATGAATATTACCAAAGTGACTAAATATAATAGTGAATATTGAAAATATTATTTGAGATTGATTATAATAGAAAGGAAAGATTGAGAAAACAATAAATATTTTTTATTTTTATTTAAATTGTTTAATCTTGGCAAAATATATATTGTGATCTTTTAAATTAGATGTTTTTTTAACAAATTTACCATATAGTTTTTTTATAATAATTTATCCGTTTTATTCTATTAACATTTATATAAATAAATTTTTTAAAATATTTGCTATTAAAAACTAACATATTTTTTATTTGTATTATATGCGGTAGAAATAATGTGTTTAACTTCTCCAATGTTGTTAAACGTTAAGCACTATGGTTAATGTATAAATATTTATACTCTTTTTAAATTGATCAAAACATTTTAGTTTTTGCAATATTTGATATTAAATATATTATACTTTACGTAGAAAAGTCAGAGTTTGATGAACGTACATGTAGAATGATTATAATTATTGTTTTAGTTATATTGTATAAGTAAACGATGTATTCAAATTTTCTATACTAAAATTTATTTTAAAAGATAAAGATTTGTATTTTTAAAAACCAAAAAGTTTAATTTCTTATTATCTACTTTTTTTTAAAAAAAAAATAGCCTGTTATAACGACTACCTTAAAGAACTGTACGATGTATCTAGGTTTTATTTCAAAGAGGTAAATTTTGAAAATTAATATAATTTATCAAAAAAATAATAAGTTTTATACAATTATTTAAAAAAATCAATTATTTAATATACAATAAATAATTAATAGATAAATGTATGTAGACTTGGAGTTCAAAATACAACCATTGGCTAACAAAATACAGACAAACATTCGATTATTCACTACCAAATTAATTTCTTAAATCCTTTTCAAACAAATTACTAATATGAATTTAAAATAACAGATATCTAGTATGAAACTACATAATTTTTCAAGGACTCAGATAATTGTCTTTAAATCCCATAGTATCAAATCAAATGGAAACACTTCCATAACAATGACTTGCCCACCTCAATTTCATCACATTCATTCGTAACATTCTTTGAAAAATCAACTTTTATATTACCTTATTTATTATTTTTCTAAAAAGTTTGCCTGAACTTCACTTTGACGAGTTTGACATAAAATCTATGAGTTTCTTTTGCGAGTGAAAGAACCTATTAAGTATGTCTGAACTTCACAAGAGTTTGACGGGTAATCTATGAGCTTTTTTTACGAATAAAAGAACCTAATAAGTAATAATAAGTATAAAAGACAAAAAATATTATTTCTAGTCAAATAGATTTTCACTATTTACCTACCTAACCAATAATACCACTAAAGTAGAAAAACCATCAGATAAAAGTAGTGACAACAAATTTGAAGAAAAAAAATTAGTTCAGCTTCTTTAAATAAGAAAACTTAATGATGGAGAAAGGACAGGGTATTATAAATTATGAAGTCTAATAGAGTTGTCGTATACTTTATATCGTTATACTTTTTTTAATGAAAACCTATGAGATTGATAATACTGTATGAGACTGAAAAAGTCTTAACTATGAATATTACCAAAGTGACTAAATATAATAGTGAATATTGAAAATATTATTTGAGATTGATTATAATAGAAAGGAAAGATTGAGAAAACAATAAATATTTTTTATTTTTATTTAAATTGTTTAATCTTGGCAAAATATATATTGTGATCTTTTAAATTAGATGTTTTTTTAACAAATTTACCATATAGTTTTTTTATAATAATTTATCCCTTTTATTCTATTAACATTTATATAAATAAATTTTTTAAAATATTTGCTATTAAAAACTAACATATTTTTTATTTGTATTATATGCGGTAGAAATAATGTGTTTAACTTCTCCAATGTTGTTAAACATTAAGCACTATGGTTAATGTATAAATATTTATACTCTTTTTAAATTGATCAAAACATTTTAGTTTTTGCAATATTTGATATTATATATATTATACTTTACGTAGAAAAGTCAGAGTTTGATGAACGTACATGTAGAATGATTATAATTATTGTTTTAGTTATATTGTATAAATAAACGATGTATTCAAATTTTCTATACTAAAATTTATTTTAAAAGATAAAGATTTGTATTTTTAAAAACCAAAAAGTTTAATTTCTTATTATCTACTTTTTTTTTAAAAAAAATAGCCTGTTATAACGACTACCTTAAAGAACTGTATGATGTATCTAGGTTTTATTTCAAAGAGGTAAATTTTGAAAATTAATATAATTTATCAAAAAAATAATAAGTTTTATACAATTATTTAAAAAAATCAATTATTTAATATACAATAAATAATTAATAGATAAATGTATGTAGACTTGGAGTTTAAAATACAACCATTGGCTAACAAAATACAGACAAACATTCGATTATTCACTACCAAATTAATTTCTTAAATCCTTTTCAAACAAATTACTAATATCAATTTAAAATAACAGATATCTAGTATGAAACTACATAATATTTCAAGGACTCGGATAATTGTCTTTAAATCCCATAGTATCAAATCAAATGGAAACACTTCCATAACAATGACTTGCCCACCTCAATTTCATCACATTCATTCGTAACATTCTTTGAAAAATCAACTTTTATATTACCTTATTTATTATTTTTCTAAAAAGTTTGCCTGAACTTCACTTTGACGAGTTTGACATAAAATCTATGAGTTTCTTTTGCGAGTGAAAGAACCTATTAAGTATGTCTGAACTTCACAAGAGTTTGACGGGTAATCTATGAGCTTTTTTTACGAATAAAAGAACCTAATAAGTAATAATAAGTATAAAAGACAAAAAATATTATTTCTAGTCAAATAGATTTTCACTATTTACCTACCTAACCAATAATACCACTAAAGTAGAAAAACCATCAGATAAAAGTAGTGACAACAAATTTGAAGAAAAAAAATTAGTTCAGCTTCTTTAAATAAGAAAACTTAATGATGGAGAAAGGACAGGGTATTATAAATTATGAAGTCTAATAGAGTTGTCGTATACTTTATATCGTTATACTTTTTTTAATGAAAACCTATGAGATTGATAATACTGTATGAGACTGAAAAAGTCTTAACTATGAATATTACCAAAGTGACTAAATATAATAGTGAATATTGAAAATATTATTTGAGATTGATTATAATAGAAAGGAAAGATTGAGAAAACAATAAATATTTTTTATTTTTATTTAAATTGTTTAATCTTGGCAAAATATATATTGTGATCTTTGAAATTAGATGTTTTTTTAACAAATTTACCATATAGTTTTTTTATAATAATTTATCCCTTTTATTCTATTAACATTTATATAAATAAATTTTTTAAAATATTTGCTATTAAAAACTAACATATTTTTTATTTGTATTATATGCGGTAGAAATAATGTGTTTAACTTCTCCAATGTTGTTAAACATTAAGCACTATGGTTAATGTATAAATATTTATACTCTTTTTAAATTGATCAAAACATTTTAGTTTTTGCAATATTTGATATTATATATATTATACTTTACGTAGAAAAGTCAGAGTTTGATGAACGTACATGTAGAATGATTATAATTATTGTTTTAGTTATATTGTATAAATAAACGATGTATTCAAATTTTCTATACTAAAATTTATTTTAAAAGATAAAGATTTGTATTTTTAAAAACCAAAAAGTTTAATTTCTTATTATCTACTTTTTTAAAAAAAAAAATAGCCTGTTATAACGACTACCTTAAAGAACTGTATGATGTATCTAGGTTTTATTTCAAAGAGGTAAATTTTGAAAATTAATATAATTTATCAAAAAAATAATAAGTTTTATACAATTATTTAAAAAAATCAATTATTTAATATACAATAAATAATTAATAGATAAATGTATGTAGACTTGGAGTTCAAAATACAACCATTGGCTAACAAAATACAGACAAACATTCGATTATTCACTACCAAATTAATTTCTTAAATCCTTTTCAAACAAAATACTAATATCAATTTAAAATAACATATATCTAGTATGAAACTACATAATTTTTCAAGGACTCAGATAATTGTCTTTAAATCCCATAGTATCAAATCAAATGGAAACACTTCCATAACAATGACTTTCCCACCTCAATTTCATCACATTCATTCGTAACATTCTTTGAAAAATCAACTTTTATATTACCTTATTTATTATTTTTCTAAAAAGTTTGCCTGAACTTCACTTTGACGAGTTTGACATAAAATCTATGAGTTTCTTTTGCGAGTGAAAGAACCTATTAAGTATGTCTGAACTTCACAAGAGTTTGACGGGTAATCTATGAGCTTTTTTTACGAATAAAAGAACCTAATAAGTAATAATAAGTATAAAAGACAAAAAATATTATTTCTAGTCAAATAGATTTTCACTATTTACCTACCCAACCAATAATACCACTAAAGTAGAAAAACCATCAGATAAAAGTAGTGACAACAAATTTGAAGAAAAAAAATTCGTTCTGCATCTTTAAATAAGAAAACTTAATGATGGAGAAAGGACAGGGTATTATAAATTATGAAGTCTAATAGAGTTGTCGTATACTTTATATCGTTATACTTTTTTTAATGAAAACCTATGAGATTGATAATACTGTATGAGATTGAAAAAGTCTTAACTATGAATATTACCAAAGTGACTAAATATAATAGTGAATATTGAAAATATTATTTGAGATTGATTATAATAGAAAGGAAAGATTGAGAAAACAATAAATATTTTTTATTTTTATTTAAATTGTTTAATCTTGGCAAAATATATATTGTGATCTTTTAAATTAGATGTTTTTTTAATAAATTTACCATATAGTTTTTTTATAATAATTTATCCCTTTTATTCTATTAACATTTATATAAATAAATTTTTGAAAATATTTGCTATTAAAAACTAACGAATTTTTTATTTGTATTATATGCGGTAGAAATAATGTGTTTAACTTCTCCAATGTTGTTAAACATTAAGCATTATGGTTAATGTATAAATATTTATACTTTTTTTAAATTGATCAAAACATTTTAGTTTTTGCAATATTTGATATTATATATATATATATATATATATATATATATATATTATACTTTACGTAGAAAAGTCAGAGTTTGATGAACGTACATGTAGAATGATTAGAATTATTGTTTTAGTTATATTGTATAAGTAAACGATGTATTCAAATTTTCTATACTAAAATTTATTTTAAAAGATAAAGATATGTATTTTTAAAAACCAAAAAGTTTAATTTGTTATTATCTACTTTTTTTTTAAAAAAAATAGCCTGTTATAACGACTACCTTGAAGAACTGTATGATGTATCTAGGTTTTATTTCAAAGAGGTAAATTTTTAAAATTAATATAATTTATCAAAAAAATAATAAGTTTTATACAATTATTTAAAAAAATCAATTATTTAATATACAATAAATAATTAATAGATAAATGTATGTAGACTTGGAGTTCAAAATACAACCATTGGCTAAAAAAATACAGACAAACATTCGATTATTCACTACAAAATTAATTTCTTAAATCCTTTTCAAACAAATTACTAATATCAATTTAAAATAACATATATCTAGTATGAAACTACATAATTTTTCAAGGACGCAGATAATTATCTTTAAATCCCATAGTATCAAATCAAATGGAAACACTTCCATAACAATGACTTTCCCACCTCAATTTCATCACATTCATTCGTAACATTCTTTGAAAAATCAACTTTTATATTACCTTATTTATTATTTTTCTAAAAAGTTTGCCTGAACTTCACTTTGACGAGCTTGACATAAAATCTATGAGTTTCTTTTGCGAGTGAAAGAACCTAATAAGTATGTTTGAACTTCACAAGAGTTTTACGGGTAATCTATGAGCTTTTTTTACGAATAAAAGAACCTAATAAGTATAAAAGACAAAAAATATTATTTCTAGTCAAATAGATTTTCACTATTTACCTACCCAACCAATAATACCACTCAAGTAGAAAAACCAACACATAAAAATAGTGACAACAAATTTGAAGAAAAAAAAATTAGTTTTGCTTCTTTAAATAAGAAAACATAATGAAGGAGAAAGGACAGGGTATTATAAATTATGAAGTCTAATATAGTTGTCGTAATATTTATATCGTTATACTTTTTTTAATGAGAACCTATGAGATTGATAATACTGTATGAGATTGAAAAATTCTTAACTATGAATATTACCAAAGTGACTAAATATAATAGTGAATATTGAAAATATTATTTGAGATTGATTATAATAAAAAGGAAAGATTGAGAAAACAATAAATAAAAAAATTTTATTTAAATTGTTTAATCTTGGCAAAATATATATTGTGATCTTTTAAATTAGATGTTTTTTTAACAAATTTACCATATAGTTTTTTTAAAATAATTTAGCCCTTTTATTCTATTAACATTTATATAAATACATTTTTTAAAATATTTTCTATTAAAAACTAACATATTTTTTATTTGTATTATATGCGGTAGAAATAATGTGTTTAACTTCTCCAATGTGGTTAAACATTAAGCACTATTGTTAATGTATAAATCTTTATACTCTTTTTAAATTGATCAAAACATTTTAGTTTTCGCAGAATTTGATAATATATATATTATACTTTACGTAGAAAAGTCAGAGTTTGATGAACGTACATGTAGAATGATTATAATTATTGTTTTAGTTATATTGTATAAGTAAACGATGTATTCAATTTTTCTATACTAAAATTTATTTTAAAAGATAACGATATGTATTTTTAAAAACCAAAAAGTTAAATTTGTTATTATCTACTTTTTTTATAAAAAAATAGCCTGTTATAACGACTACCTTAAAGAACTGTATGATGTATCTAGGTTTTATTTCAAAGAGGTAAATTTTGAAAATTAATATAATTTATCAAAAAAATAATAAGTTTTATACAATTATTTAAAAAAATCAATTATTTAATAAACAATAAATAATTAATAGATAAATGTATGTAGACTTGGAGTTCAAAATACAACCATTGGCTAACAAAATACAGACAAACATTCGATTATTCACTACCAAATTAATTTCTTAAATCCGTTTCAAACAAAATACTAATATCAATTTAAAATAACATATATCTAGTATGAAACTACATAATTTTAAAGGACTCAGATAATTGTCTTTAAATCCCATAGTATCAAATCAAATGGAAACACTTCCATAACAATGACTTTCCCACCTCAATTTCATCACATTCATTCGTAACATTCTTTGAAAAATCAACTTTTATATTACCTTATTTATTATTTTTCTAAAAAGTTTGCCTGAACTTCACTTTGACGAGTTTGACATAAAATCTATGAGTTTCTTTTGCGAGTGAAAGAACCTATTAAGTATGTCTGAACTTCACAAGAGTTTGACGGGTAATCTATGAGCTTTTTTTACGAATAAAAGAACCTAATAAGTAATAATAAGTATAAAAGACAAAAAATATTATTTCTAGTCAAATAGATTTTCACTATTTACCTACCTAACCAATAATACCACTAAAGTAGAAAAACTATCAGATAAAAGTAGTGACAACAAATTTGAAGAAAAAAAATTAGTTCAGCTTCTTTAAATAAGAAAACTTAATGATGGAGAAAGGACAGGGTATTATAAATTATGAAGTCTAATAGAGTTGTCGTATACTTTATATCGTTATACTTTTTTTAATGAAAACCTATGAGATTGATAATATTGTATGAGACTGAAAAAGTCTTAACTATGAATATTACCAAAGTGACTAAATATAATAGTGAATATTGAAAATATTATTTGAGATTGATTATAATAGAAAGGAAAGATTGAGAAAACAATAAATATTTTTTATTTTTATTTAAATTGTTTAATCTTGGCAAAATATATATTGTGATCTTTTAAATTAGATGTTTTTTTAATAAATTTACCATATAGTTTTTTTATAATAATTTATCCCTTTTATTCTATTAACATTTATATAAATAAATTTTTGAAAATATTTGCTATTAAAAACTAACGAATTTTTTATTTGTATTATATGCGGTAGAAATAATGTGTTTAACTTCTCCAATGTTGTTAAACATTAAGCATTATGGTTAATGTATAAATATTTATACTCTTTTTAAATTGATCAAAACATTTTAGTTTTTGCAATATTTGATATTATATATATATATATATTATACTTTACGTAGAAAAGTCAGAGTTTGATGAACGTACATGTAGAATGATTATAATTATTGTTTTAGTTATATTGTATAAGTAAACGATGTATTCAAATTTTCTATACTAAAATTTATTTTAAAAGATAAAGATATGTATTTTTAAAAACCAAAAAGTTTAATTTGTTATTATCTACTTTTTTTTAAAAAAAAATAGCCTGTTATAACGACTACCTTGAAGAACTGTATGATGTATCTAGGTTTTATTTCAAAGAGGTAAATTTTGTAAATTAATATAATTTATCAAAAAAATAATAATTTTTATACAATTATTTAAAAAAATCAATTATTTAATATACAATAAATAATTAATAGATAAATGTATGTAGACTTGGAGTTCAAAATACAACCATTGGCTAACAAAATACAGACAAACATTCGATTATTCACTACAAAATTAATTTCTTAAATCCTTTTCAAACAAATTACTAATATCAATTTAAAATAACATATATCTAGTATGAAACTACATAATTTTTCAAGGACGCAGATAATTGTCTTTAAATCCCATAGTATCAAATCAAATGGAAACACTTCCATAACAATGACTTTCCCACCTCAATTTCATCATATTCATTCGTAACATTCTTTGAAAAATCAACTTTTATATTACCTTATTTATTATTTTTCTAAAAAGTTTTCCTGAACTTCACTTTGACGAGCTTGACATAAAATCTATGAGTTTCTTTTGCGAGTGAAAGAACCTAATAAGTATGTTTGAACTTCACAAGAGTTTTACGGGTAATCTAGGAGCTTTTTTTACGAATAAAAGAACCTAATAAGTATAAAAGACAAAAAATATTATTTCTAGTCAAATAGATTTTCACTATTTACCTACCCAACCAATAATACCACTCAAGTAGAAAAACAAACAGATAAAAGTAGTGACAACAAATTTGAAGAAAAAAAATTAGTTTTGCTTCTTTAAATAAGAAAACATAATGAAGGAGAAAGGACAGGGTATTATAAATTATGAAGTCTAATATAGTTGTCGTAATATTTATATCGTTATACTTTTTTTAATGAAAACCTATGAGATTGATAATACTGTATGAGATTGAAAAATTCTTAACTATGAATATTACCAAAGTGACTAAATATAATAGTGAATATTGAAAATATTATTTGAGATTGATTATAATAAAAAGGAAAGATTGAGAAAACAATAAATATTTTTTTTTATTTAAATTGTTTAATCTTGGCAAAATATATATTGTGATCTTTTAAATTAGATGTTTTTTTAACAAAATTACCATATAGTTTTTTTAAAATAATTTAGCCCTTTTATTCTATTAACATTTATATAAATACATTTTTTAAAATATTTTCTATTAAAAACTAACATATTTTTTATTTGTATTATATGCGGTAGAAATAATGTGTTTAACTTCTCCAATGTGGTTAAACATTAAGCACTATTGTTAATGTATAAATCTTTATACTCTTTTTAAATTGATCAAAACATTTTAGTTTTCGCAGAATTTGATAATATATATATTATACTTTACGTAGAAAAGTCAGAGTTTGATGAACGTACATGTAGAATGATTATAATTATTGTTTTAGTTATATTGTATAAGTAAACGATGTATTCAATTTTTCTATACTAAAATTTATTTTAAAAGATAACGATATGTATTTTTAAAAACCAAAAAGTTAAATTTGTTATTATCTACTTTTTTTAAAAAAAAATTGCCTGTTATAACGACTACCTTAAAGAACTGTATGATGTATCTAGGTTTTATTTCAAAGAGGTAAATTTTGAAAATTAATATAATTTATCAAAAAAATAATAAGTTTTATACAATTATTTAAAAAAATCAATTATTTAATAAACAATAAATAATTAATAGATAAATGTATGTAGACTTGGAGTTCAAAATAAAACCATTGGCTAACAAAATACAGACAAACATTCGATTATTCACTACCAAATTAATTTCTTAAATCCTTTTCAAACAAAATACTAATATCAATTTAAAATAACATATATCTAGTATGAAACTACATAATTTTTCAAGGACTCAGATAATTGTCTTTAAATCCCATAGTATCAAATCAAATGGAAACACTTCCATAACAATGACTTTCCCACCTCAATTTCATCACATTCATTCGTAACATTCTTTGAAAAATCAACTTTTATATTACCTTATTTATTATTTTTCTAAAAAGTTTGCCTGAACTTCACTTTGACGAGTTTGACATAAAATCTATGAGTTTCTTTTGCGAGTGAAAGAACCTATTAAGTATGTCTGAACTTCACAAGAGTTTGACGGGTAATCTATGAGCTTTTTTTACGAATAAAAGAACCTAATAAGTAATAATAAGTATAAAAGACAAAAAATATTATTTCTAGTCAAATAGATTTTCACTATTTACCTACCTAACCAATAATACCACTAAAGTAGAAAAACCATCAGATAAAAGTAGTGACAACAAATTTGAAGAAAAAAAATTAGTTCAGCTTCTTTAAATAAGAAAACTTAATGATGGAGAAAGGACAGGGTATTATAAATTATGAAGTCTAATAGAGTTGTCGTATACTTTATATCGTTATACTTTTTTTAATGAAAACCTATGAGATTGATAATACTGTATGAGACTGAAAAAGTCTTAACTATGAATATTACCAAAGTGACTAAATATAATAGTGAATATTGAAAATATTATTTGAGATTGATTATAATAGAAAGGAAAGATTGAGAAAACAATAAATATTTTTTATTTTTATTTAAATTGTTTAATCTTGGCAAAATATATATTGTGATCTTTTAAATTAGATGTTTTTTTAATAAATTTACCATATAGTTTTTTTATAATAATTTATCCCTTTTATTCTATTAACATTTATATAAATAAATTTTTTAAAATATTTGCTATTAAAAACTAACGAATTTTTTATTTGTATTATATGCGGTAGAAATAATGTGTTTAACTTCTCCAATGTTGTTAAACATTAAGCATTATGGTTAATGTATAAATATTTATACTCTTTTTAAATTGATCAAAACATTTTAGTTTTTGCAATATTTGATATTATATATATATATTATACTTTACGTAGAAAAGTCAGAGTTTGATGAACGTACATGTAGAATGATTATAATTATTGTTTTAGTTATATTGTATAAGTAAACGATGTATTCAAATTTTCTATACTAAAATTTATTTTAAAAGATAAAGATATGTATTTTTAAAAACCAAAAAGTTTAATTTGTTATTATCTACTTTTTTTAAAAATAAAATAGCCTGTTATAACGACTACCTTGAAGAACTGTATGATGTATCTAGGTTTTATTTCAAAGAGGTAAATTTTGAAAATTAATATAATTTATCAAAAAAATAATAAGTTTTATACAATTATTTAAAAAAATCAATTATTTAATATACAATAAATAATTAATAGATAAATGTATGTAGACTTGGAGTTCAAAATACAACCATTGGCTAACAAAATACAGACAAACATTCGATTATTCACTACCAAATTAATATCTTAAATCCTTTTCAAACAAATTACTAATATCAATTTAAAATAACATATATCTAGTATGAAACTACATAATTTTTCAAGGACGCAGATAATTGTCTTTCAATCCCATAGTATCAAATCAAATGGAAACACTTCCATAACAATGACTTTCCCACCTCAATTTCATCACATTCATTCGTAACATTCTTTGAAAAATCAACTTTTATATTACCTTATTTATTATTTTTCTAAAAAGTTTGCCTGAACTTCACTTTGACGAGCTTGACATAAAATCTATAAGTTTCTTTTGCGAGTGAAAGAACCTAATAAGTATGTTTGAACTTCACAAGAGTTTTACGGGTAATCTATGAGCTTTTTTTACGAATAAAAGAACCTAATAAGTATAAAAGACAAAAATATTATTTCTAGTCAAATAGATTTTCACTATTTACCTACCCAACCAATAATACCACTCAAGTAGAAAAACCAACAGATAAAAGTAGTGACAACAAATTTGAAGAAAAAAAAATTAGTTCTGCTTCTTTAAATAAGAAAACATAATGAAGGAGAAAGGACAGGGTATTATAAATTATGAAATCTAATATAGTTGTCGTAATATTTATATCGTTATACTTTTTTTAATGAAAACCTATGAGATTGATAATACTGTATGAGATTGAAAAATTCTTAACTATGAATATTACCAAAGTGACTAAATATAATAGTGAATATTGAAAATATTATTTGAGATTTATTATAATAAAAAGGAAAGATTGAGAAAACAATAAAAAAAAAATTTTATTTAAATTGTTTAATCTTGGCAAAATATATATTGTGATCTTTTAAATTAGATGTTTTTTTAACAAATTTACCATATAGTTTTTTTAAAATAATTTAGCCCTTTTATTCTATTAACATTTATATAAATACATTTTTTAAAATATTTTCTATTAAAAACTAACATATTTTTTATTTGTATTATATGCGGTAGAAATAATGTGTTTAACTTCTCCAATGTGGTTAAACATTAAGCACTATTGTTAATGTATAAATCTTTATACTCTTTTTAAATTGATCAAAACATTTTAGTTTTTGCAGAATTTGATAATATATATATTATACTTTACGTAGAAAAGTCAGAGTTTGATGAACGTACATGTAGAATGATTATAATTATTATTTGAGTTATATTGTATAAGTAAACGATGTATTCAATTTTTCTATACTAAAATTTATTTTAAAAGATAACGATATGTATTTTTAAAAACCAAAAAGTTAAATTTGTTATTATCTACTTTTTTTTAAAAAAAATAGCCTGTTATAACGACTACCTTAAAGAACTGTATGATGTATCTAGGTTTTATTTCAAAGAGGTAAATTTTGAAAATTAATATAATTTATCAAAAAAATAATAAGTTTTATACAATTATTTAAAAAAATCAATTATTTAATAAACAATAAATAATTAATAGATAAATGTAAGTAGACTTCGAGTTCAAAATACAACCATTGGCTAACAAAATACTGACAAACATTCGATTATTCACTACCAAATTAATTTCTTAAATCCTTTTCAAACAAATTACTAATATCAATTTAAAATAACATATATCTAGTATGAAACTACATAATTTTTCAAGGACTCAGATAATTGTCTTTAAATCCCATAGTATCAAATCAAATAGAAACACTTCCATACAAAATGACTTACCCACCTCAATTTCATCACTATCATTCGTAACATTCTTTGAAAAATCAACTGTTATATTACCTTATTTATTATTTTTCTAAAAATTTTGCCTGAACTTCACTTTGACGAGTTTGACATAAAATCTATGAGTTTCTTTTGCGAGTGAAAGAACCTATTAAGTATTTCTGAACTTTAAAAGAGTTTGACGGGTAATCTATGAGCTTTTTTTACGAATAAAAGAACCTAATAAGTAATAATAAGTATAAAAGACAAAAAATATTATTTCTAGTCAAATAGATTTTCACTATTTACCTACCCAACCAATAATACCACTCAAGTAGAAAAACCATCAGATAAAAGTAGTGACAACAAATTTGAAGAAAAAAATTAGTTCTGCTTCTTTAAATAAGAAAACTTAATGAAGGAGAAAGGACAGGGTATTATAAATTATGAAGTCTAATACAGTTGTCGTAATCTTTATATCGTTATACTTTTTTTTAATGAAAACCTATGAGATTGATAATACTGTATGAGATTGAAAAAGTCTTAACTATGAGTATTACCAAAGTGACTAAATATAATAGTGAATACTGAAAATATTATTTGAGATTGATTATAGTAAAAAGGAAAGATTGAGAAAACAATAAATATTTTTTATTTTTATTTAAATTGTTTAATCTTGGCAAAATATATATTGTGATCTTTTAAATTAGATGTTTTTTAACAAATTTACCATATAGTTTTTTTATAATAATTTATCCCTTTTATTCTATTAACATTTATATAAATACATTTTTTAAAATATTTGCTATTAAAAACTAACATTTGTTTTATTTGTATTATTTGCGGTAGAAATAATGTGTTTAACTTCTCCAATGTGGTTAAACATTAAGCACTATGGTTAATGTATCAATATTTATACTCTTTTTAAATTGATCAAAACATTATAGTTTTTGCAAAATTTGATATTATATATATTATACTTTACGTAGAAAAGTCAGAGTTTGACGAACGTACATGTAGAATGATTATAATTATTGTTTTAGTTATATTGTATAAGTAAACGATGTATTCAATTTTTCTATACTAATATTTATTTTAAAAGATAAACATATGTATTTTTAAAAACCAAAAAGTTAAATTTGTTATTATCTACTTTTTTTTAAAAAAAAATAGCCTGTTATAACGACAACCTTAAAGAACTGTATGATGTATCTAGGTTTTATTTCAAAGAGGTAAATTTTGAAAATTAATATAATTTATCAAAAAAATAATAAGTTTTATACAATTATTTAAAAAATAAATTATTTAATAAACAACAAATAATTAATAGATAAATGTAAGTAGACTTCGAGTTCAAAATACAACCATTGGCTAACAAAATACTGACCAACATTCGATTATTCACTACCAAATTAATTTCTTAAATCCTTTTCAAACAAATTACTAATATCAATTTAAAATAACATATATCTAGTATGAAACTACATAATTTTTCAAGGACTCAGATAATTGTCTTTAAATCCCATAGTATCAAATCAAATAGAAACACTTCCATACAAAATGACTTACCCACCTCAATTTCATCACTATCATTCGTAACATTCTTTATAAAATCAACTATTATATTACCTTATTTATTATTTTTCTAAAAAGTTTGCCTGAACTTCACTTTGACGAGTTTGACATAAAATCTATGAGTTTCTTTTGCGAGTGAAAGAACCTATTAAGTATGTCTGAACTTCACAAGAGTTTGACTGGTAATCTATGAGCTTTTTTTACGAATAAAAGAACCTAGTAAGTAATAATAAGTATAAAAGACAAAAAATATTATTTCTAGTCAAATAGATTTTCACTATTTACCTACCCAACCAATAATACCACTCAAGTAGAAAAACCATCAGATAAAAGTAGTGACAACAAATTTGAAGAAAAAAATTAGTTCTGCTTCTTTAAATAAGAAAACTTAATGAAGGAGAAAGGACAGGGTATTATAAATTATGAAGTCTAATACAGTTGTCGTAATCTTTATATCGTTATACTTTTTTTTAATGAAAACCTATGAGATTGATAATACTGTATGAGATTGAAAAAGTCTTAACTATGAATATTACCAAAGTGACTAAATATAATAGTGAATACTGAAAATATTATTTGAGATTGATTATAGTAAAAAGGAAAGATTGAGAAAACAATAAATATTTTTTATTTTTATTTAAATTGTTTAATCTTGGCAAAATATATATTGTGATCTTTTAAATTAGATGTTTTTTTAACAAATTTACCATATAGTTTTTTTATAATAATTTATCCCTTTTATTCTATTAACATTTATATAAATAAATTTTTTAAAATATTTGCTATTAAAAACTAACATATTTTTTATTTGTATTATATGCGGTAGAAATAATGTGTTTAACTTCTCCAATGTGGTTAAACATTAAGCACTATGGTTAATGTATAAATATTTATACTCTTTTTAAATTGATCAAAACATTATAGTTTTTGCAAAATTTGATATTATATATATTATACTTTACGTAGAAAAGTCAGAGTTTGACGAACGTACATGTAGAATGATTATAATTATTGTTTTAGTTATATTGTATAAGTAAACGATGTATTCAAATTTTCTATACTAATATTTATTTTAAAAGATAAACATATGTATTTTTAAAAACCAAAAAGTTAAATTTGTTATTATCTACTTTTTTTAAAAAAAAAATAGCCTGTTATAACGACAACCTTAAAGAACTGTATGATGTATCTAGGTTTTATTTCAAAGAGGTAAATTTTGAAAATTAATATAATTTATCAAAAAAATAATAAGTTTTATACAATTATTTAAAAAAATCAATTATTTAATAAACAATAAATAATTAATAGATAAATGTAAGTAGACTTCGAGTTCAAAATACAACCATTGGCTAACAAAATACTGACAAACATTCGATTATTCACTACCAAATTAATTTCTTAAATCCTTTTCAAACAAATTACTAATATCAATTTAAAATAACATATATCTAGTATGAAACTACATAATTTTTCAAGGACTCAGATAATTGTCTTTAAATCCCATAGTATCAAATCAAATAGAAACACTTCCATACAAAATGACTTACCCACCTCAATTTCATCACTATCATTCGTAACATTCTTTGAAAAATCAACTGTTATATTACCTTATTTATTATTTTTCTAAAAAGTTTGCCTGAACTTCACTTTGACGAGTTTGACATAAAATCTATGAGTTTCTTTTGCGAGTGAAAGAACCTATTAAGTATGTCTGAACTTTACAAGAGTTTGACGGGTAATCTATGAGCTTTTTTTACGAATAAAAGAACCTAATAAGTAAAAATAAGTATAAAAGACAAAAAATATTATTTCTAGTCAAATAGATTTTCACTATTTACCTACCCAACCAATAATACCACTCAAGTAGAAAAACCATCAGATAAAAGTAGTGACAACAAATTTGAAGAAAAAAAATTAGTTCAGCTTCTTTAAATAAGAAAACTTAATGATGGAGAAAGGACAGGGTATTATAAATTATGAAGTCTAATAGAGTTGTCGTATACTTTATATCGTTATACTTTTTTTAATGAAAACCTATGAGATTGATAATACTGTATGAGATTGAAAAAGTCTTAACTATGAATATTACCAATGTGACTAAATATAATAGTGAATATTGAAAATATTATTTGAGATTGATTATAATAAAAAGGAAAGTTTGAGAAAACAATAAATATTTTTTATTTTTATTTAAATTGTTTAATCTTGGCAAAATATATATTGTGATCTTTTAAATTAGATGTTTTTTTAACAAATTTACCATATAGTTTTTTTATAACAATTTATCCCTTTTATTCTATTAACATTTATATAAATAAATTTTTTAAAATATTTACTATTAAAAACTAACATATTTTTTATTTGTATTATATGCGGTAGAAATAATGTGTTTAACTTCTCCAATGTGGTTAAACATTAAGCACTATGGTTAATGTATAAATATTTATACTCTTTTTAAATTGATCAAAACATTTTAGTTTTTGCAAAATTTGATATTATATATATTATACTTTACGTAGAAAAGTCAGAGTTTGACGAACGTACATGTAGAATGATTATAATTATTGTTTTAGTTATATTGTATAAGTAAACGATGTATTCAAATTTTCTATACTAAAATTTATTTTAAAAGATAAAGATATTTATTTTTAAAAACCAAAAAGTTAAATTTGTTATTATCTACTTTTTTTTAAAAAAAAATAGCCTGTTATAAAGACTACCTTAAAGAACTGTATGATGTATCTAGGTTTTATTTCAAAGAGGTAAATTTTGAAAATTAATATAATTTATCAAAAAAATAATAAGTTTTATACAATTATTTAAAAAAATCAATTATTTAATAAACAATAAATAATTAATAGATAAATGTAAGTAGACTTCGAGTTCAAAATACAACCATTGGCTAACAAAATACTGACAAACATTCGATTATTCACTACCAAATTAATTTCTTAAATCCTTTTCAAACAAATTACTAATATCAATTTAAAATAACATATATCTAGTATGAAACTACATAATTTTTCAAGGACTCAGATAATTGTCTTTAAATCCCATAGTATCAAATCATATAGAAACACTTCCATACAAAATGACTTACCCACCTCAATTTCATCACTATCATTCGTAACATTCTTTGAAAAATCAACTGTTATATTACCTTATTTATTATTTTTCTAAAAAGTTTGCCTGAACTTCACTTTGACGAGTTTGACATAAAATCTATGAGTTTCTTTTGCGAGTGAAAGAACCTATTAAGTATGTCTGAACTTTACAAGAGTTTGACGGGTAATCTATGAGCTTTTTTTACGAATAAAAGAACCTAATAAGTAAAAATAAGTATAAAAGACAAAAAATATTATTTCTAGTCAAATAGATTTTCACTATTTACCTACCCAACCAATAATACCACTCAAGTAGAAAAACCATCAGATAAAAGTAGTGACAACAAATTTGAAGAAAAAAAATTAGTTCAGCTTCTTTAAATAAGAAAACTTAATGATGGAGAAAGGACAGGGTATTATAAATTATGAAGTCTAATAGAGTTGTCGTATACTTTATATCGTTATACTTTTTTTAATGAAAACCTATGAGATTGATAATACTGTATGAGATTGAAAAAGTCTTAACTATGAATATTACCAATGTGACTAAATATAATAGTGAATATTGAAAATATTATTTGAGATTGATTATAATAAAAAGGAAAGTTTGAGAAAATAATAAATATTTTTTATTTTTATTTAAATTGTTTAATCTTGGCAAAATATATATTGTGATCTTTTAAATTAGATGTTTTTTTAACAAATTTACCATATAGTTTTTTTATAACAATTTATCCCTTTTATTCTATTAACATTTATATAAATAAATTTTTTAAAATATTTACTATTAAAAACTAACATATTTTTTATTTGTATTATATGCGGTAGAAATAATGTGTTTAACTTCTCCAATGTGGTTAAACATTAAGAACTATGGTTAATGTATAAATATTTATACTCTTTTTAAATTGATCAAAACATTTTAGTTTTTGCAAAATTTGATATTATATATATTATACTTTACGTAGAAAAGTCAGAGTTTGACGAACGTACATGTAGAATGATTATAATTATTGTTTTAGTTATATTGTATAAGTAAACGATGTATTCAAATTTTCTATACTAAAATTTATTTTAAAAGATAAAGATATGTATTTTTAAAAACCAAAAAGTTTAATTTGTTATTATCTACTTTTTTTTAAAAAAAATAGCCTGTTATAACGACTACCTTAAAGAACTGTATGATGTATCTAGGTTTTATTTCAAAGAGGTAAATTTTGAAAATTAATATAATTTATCAAAAAAATAATAAGTTTTATACAATTATTTAAAAAAATCAATTATTTAATATACAATAAATAATTAATATATAAATGTAAGTAGACTTGGAGTTCAAAATACAACCATTGGCTAACAAAATACAGACAAACATTCGATTATTCACTACCAAATTAATTTCTTAAATCCTTTTCAAACAAATTACTAATATCAATTTAAAATAACATATATCTAGTATGAAACTACATAATTTTTCTAGGACTCACATAATTATCTTTAAATCCCATAGTATCAAATCAAATAGAAACACTTCCATAACAATGACTTGCCCACCTCAATTTCATCACTATCTTTCGTAACATTCTTTGAAAAATCAACTTTTATATTACCTTATTTATTATTTTTCTGAAAAGTTTGCCTGAACTTCACTTTGACGAGTTTGACATAAAATCTATGAGTTTCTTTTGTGAGTGAAAGAACCTATTAAGTATATCTGAACTTCACAAGAGTTTGACGGGTAATCTATGAGCTTTTTTTACGAATAGAAGAACCTAATAAGTAATAATAAGTATAAAAGACAAAAAATATTATTTCTAGTCAAATAGATTTTCACTATTTACCTAACCAACCAATAATACCACTCAAGTAGAAAAACCAACAGATAAAAGTAGTGATAACAAATTTGAAGAAAAAAAATTAGTTCTGCTTCTTTAAATAAGAAAACTTAATGAAGGAGAAAGGACAGGGTATTATAAATTATGAAGTCTAATAGAGTTGTCGTATACTTTATATCGTTATACTTTTTTTTATGAAAACCTATGAGATTGATAATACTGTATGAGATTGAAAAAGTTCTAACTATGAATATTACCAAGGTGACTAAATATAATAGTGAATATTGAAAATATTATTTGTGATTGCTTATAATAAAAAGAAAAGATTGAGAAATCAATAAATATTTTTTATTTTTATTTAAATTGATTAATCTTGGAAAAATATATATTGTGATCTTTTAAATTAGATGTTTTTTTAACAAATTTACCATATGTCAAGTGTTGGATTCTTATTGGTTAGACAATTCTTTTCCCTAGCTTTTACCTTATGCTTTAGGATAGTCCCTTCATCTCCTTCCATCTTCTTAAATTTCAAAAATCTTCTCCCTCCTTTTCAAAACTCTTATTTTTTTATAACATGAGTCGCTTTCATATTAAACTTGGACTTAGGTCCATGCATTTTCAAAATATTTTTTTAATCAAACTTTAACCAACTTAATCATACTTTGACATTTTTGTGAGAAGACAAAGTCAATTAATCTTATTTATACCATTTTGCCACTTTGGATTTTTACTTTAAAACTCTTTTATCAAAAGATTAGACTCTTGTCAATCATTGTAGTGATGCGAGCTACTATAGTTCTATGATATGTAGTGAATTTATATATTTTCCACTTGGGTGTTGAGCGAGACTTTGTTTATTTTAATATCTAAGCTATATCCTCCACTTTGAGATGATGCAAATTCTCTTCTCTCATAATCGTGGGTAGTAAGTATGTTCTTTCACTCAGATATGAAGATGATGTCTCGTCTCTTAAAATTAACCAACACACTCGTGTTTTAAAATTTTTAAAGGAGAACTACTATCCCAATATCCTATTGCACGGAAGGTGGTACATAGGCACTAAAGGTTCGCAACCGCGACGGGTGCAAAAATTGTAAAAAATACTTCTTTTCTCATCTCCACCATCTATTTTTGTATACAACTTTTATAGCCAAAATACACAAATTTTCAAAGAGGTTCATGCAGTGTACCATAGATGTTTAGGGTGCTAATACCTTACCTTTGCATAACTAACCCCCGTACCTAGATTCTCTCCCCATTCCTTTAGAAATAATAAAGCGCCATGGCGATTTTTATTTGATATGTGTGAGTCAAGTCAATCTAATGGCTTATTCTCAACATTTCTACCGCTACACATATAGAGATCTTATGATGAGAAATGAATCAATACGATTACTTACTAATCAAACACTTGGTGTGCAAAAACATAACAAGTTAAATTTTACTTAATTGTAGTGATGGATCTTCCTTGATAACAATAAAAGTGATTGCTATAATTGTTATAAACTAAGTTTGAGTCACTACAATCATGGTAAAATTAATTGAACAATCAATATCACACAAATTATAACAAACGAAAATAAAAGGATATGGAAGGAGAAACAACACACGATTTGTTAAGGCATTTCCCTTTGTCATCCTTGCGTAGGATACGTCTTCCCCCAATTTTAAAATATAGAATTGAAGTATATTATATTAAGTTGCAAAGTGTTACAAGAGAAGAAATAGTCTTCACTACATACAAACTAATAGTTGATGATGAAGTTATTCCCTTCTCCCTCCTTGGTTCAAACCAAACCATGTATTCCAATCTCTTCGAATAAACCTCCGGTTACTGATACTTGATTGTATGAACTCTTCGTCCTACAAATCTTTCACTCAGCTGATTTCGATCGCAAGAAATTTCACCCTAAATATTTCTTCACAATCCTCCGGTTACTGCTACTTGATTGAGCAAACCCACCATTTCTCAACCCTTTCACTCAGATGATTCAATGAAGCAAAGACTTGCTCAAAAACCATTCCACCAAACAGAATCTTGGAGGATAAAACCCTAACGGTTTTATTCAAGAAAAAACCCACTCAATTCTCAACCCAAATCTGAAATCAATCTTCAATTTGTACGTTATCACCACAACTCTGCACTTTAATCAACAAAAATTGTTATATGTAATTGTTGATGAATGCAAGGTAAGGATGGAGATGATGAGAAGTTTGTGTATATCTGTCACTTTTTCTTGTTAACCCCAAATGATGAAAGCCAATTAATATATATATATATATATATATATATATATATATATATATATATATATATATATATATATATATATATATATATATATATATATATATATATATATATATATATATATATATATATATATATATATATATATATATATATATGTGTGTGTGTGTGTGTGTGTGTGTGTGTGTGTGTGTGTGTGTGTGTGTGTGTTACAAAATAGTCAAGACCTAAATGTAGCGGTAGAAATGTTTAAGACTAAGCCATTGGATTGACTAGACTTTATACAAATCAAAATCAAAATCGCCACCGCGCTTTATTGTTTACAAAGGAATGTTAAAAGAGAAAATAACCCAAAAGAGGGGGGAAGATTCAAGGTAAGGGGGTTGGTTATGCAAAGGGAAGGTATTAGCACCCTAAACATCTACGGTACTCCGCAAGAACCTCTTTGAAAAAATCTGTATATTTTGGCTATAAATTGTGTTGTATAGAAAATGTATAGTGGAGGTGAGAAGAGAAATATAATATTTTTAATGATTTTTGCACTCGCCGCGGTTACGAACCTTTAGTGCCTACGTACCACCTTTCGTGCAATAGGGGATCAGGGTACACGTAGTTCCTCTTTTTTAATAAAATTTGAAACACAAGTGTGTTGGTTATTTTTAAGAGATAAGACATCATCATCATTGTCCGTGTGGAAAACATACTTACCACCCATAATCATGAGAAAGGAGAATATGCATCATCTCAAAGTGGAGGATATGGCTTGGATTTAAAATCAACAATGCCTCACTCAACACCTAAGTGGAAAATATCTCACTTCACTATATATTGTATAAGTATAGTTGTTTGCATCACTACAAGGATTGACAATAGTCTAACCTTTTGAGAAAAGTTTAAAGATAAAAGCCAAAGTGGCAAAAAATGATTTGAAATGAGATTAATTGACTTTTAGTCTTCTCACAAAAAAATGTCAAGGTATTATTAAGTTGATCGAAGTTTATTTATGAAAATATTTTGAAAATGCATGGACCTAAGTCCAAGTTTATTATGAAAGTGTTTAAGTTTCAAAACAAGAAGGGTTTTCAAAAGGAGGGAGAAGATTTTTGAAATTAAAGAAGATGGGAGGAGAAGAAGAGGTTATCCTAAAGCATAAGGTAAAAGCTAAGTACAAGGACTATCTAACCAACAAGAAGCCAAAACTTGTCATTATGAGCAAAGATAGAATTCCCATTCTTTCGATTGGAACCAACAAGCAAAGATATTAGACCTCTTGAGAGAACCAAACTTCAAGTGTATTGAGTCTTCACAAAAATTGGGCAGAGTAACGGCTATATACGGGTGAATTCCAGATTACAAACAGAAAATGTAATCACAAAAAACCTGCACACAAACACAAATAAGCAACCAAATGTCTTGAGGTAAACCTCAAGAACTCCAGACAAAATAATCAGATAAGATCACAAGGTCTCCAAGATAGGCCAAGGTTTATAATCCTAAGTCCAAGAAAAAGTCCCATGCTCCATAATGCCAAGGATAGTAACCAAATAGTCCAAGTACCATTAAGAGTTTTTTAGGGTTTATGTTGATTATTAAGTATCTTAAGAAAAGAAAAGAAAATCTCAAGTAAGCAAAGTGAAAATGACAAGAAAATAAATGCTTAAATGAGCAAAGATGAAAAATGGCATGAAATGAAAATTCTAAAAGAATAAATAGTACATAAAGCATAAAAAAAGAATAAAAGCATAAGATTAAACAAGTCAATAATTAGTGTTTAGTTGGATGACCATCTTGAAACTTCCATTTGGAACTCATTAGAGGTTTGGTAGAACCAAAGCCTCCACACAACAAGTTGCATTTTATTTTTGTCAAGTATATCATCCATTTGGAATTCTCATAAGTACCATTTAATGATCAACGATGTTTAAGTGATCCGCGTTGACCAAAAGTGTTGTAGATCCATTAGAGGATTGGTAGAACCAAAGCCTCCACACAATGAATCTCAATGTTATTGGATCAAAGAGATCAAATTAACATACTTGGGATTGCAATCA
Organism: Vicia faba; assembly: GCA_948472305.1. NCBI lineage: Eukaryota > Viridiplantae > Streptophyta > Magnoliopsida > Fabales > Fabaceae > Vicia > Vicia faba. Next base: position 107,877,639 of record OX451736.1, on the reverse strand, counting down.
TAAGTTTGGGCCACAAATGATCATTTATTCGAATCGGGACAAAATTTAGCGCTATGTTAAGCAATCGTAAGTGGACTTATATAGAAGTCGCACCTATTTTGAGGCCAGTCAATAGCAATCTATGCACCATTTGTTTTGAGACATGATATAGAGATCATGCTCCGACAACATTTAGTGCAATAAGAAGGGGATGAGATGAAGAGGATTAGGACAAAAAGATGAATAAACCACTTTTGAATTAAAAATTTAATCAAACTATTATTAAAATCATTCATCCATTTTGGTGGAGTTGAACTCAACACCTAAGATCCAATGATGTTAATAAAGTCATGATCAAAAAATTAACTCAAGACGTCCAGAAAATAATCACAAAATATTATCACATTTAATATATACATTAAAAGGTTAAAAAATGTTTAAAAATAGAAAATAATGAGGAAAATATCAATTATGTTCAAATTAATCAAGAAATGAAAAATAAATCCATAGAAAAATCAGAAATGGATCCAAATATTTTTAAAAAAAAATTGTAATTTTTTAAAAGTCAGAAATTATTTTTAAACTATTTAAAATTGCTCAAACAAACATAAAATAGATCAAAAATAGTAAACTTCAACATAAAATTCCATAAAAATTTCAGAAAGTCAAGAATATGCAAAATAATATTTATGAATTTTTCTAGAATTAAAAAATGTAAGAAAGTATTTTTTAAGTAATTAAAAGAAAGAAAATAATAAAAAAAATATAAAAAATACCAAATTTCAAAATAAAAATGTGAAAAAATATTCATGAGATCAAAAATAATTCAAAGTATTTTTGTGAATTTTTTCATAATTTTTGGATAAAAAATAAAAGAGTTATGAATTTTTGAAAATTTAATCAAATAAAATATAAAATCAGAAAATAAAATAAAACCAAAAAAGATGTGGACCATCAGATCATAGTCAAAACGCGTTAGTAAGCTAATCCAATGGACCAGACGCGTTGTGCTTGATATGGACCTTAGTGAAACACACATGTGATCAGAAAAAGGGCAACCAATGAAATTAAAACGCTTGGCACGCTATCATTGGCTGAGACGAGACTTGTAATCGTCTTCAACCTCCAGACACCCTGCAATGGAGATTTTGTGAGATCCTTCAAATGGAAAAATTAGGATCCCAGGCTAGCATCATTGAACTCGTCTCTTCAAGACGATTTTAACACAACTATTGCGCCAAATTTATATAAGGTATGGAGAGACTTATGAATCAAAAACTCAGAAAATAGCGAGCACCTTCAATTTGAGATTTCTCTCTCAATTCTCAATGGATTTAAAAATTGTAAGCAGCATTAGTGCTTGATTTGGATGGTGGAGAAGTCTTCCTTTTTGAAGTTCAAGTAAGAAGCTCTGAAATTGGACTTCTGTAGCTTAAATTATGGGTCGTTTTGATTAGTTTAAGTGATGGAGAGTTTGTATGAAGTTCAAGGATGATGAATGCGCAAAGAATTTTGGAAAAAAGAAGCTTAAATTTCAAAAACTGAATTAAAAAAAGTGGGTTTGTGTGAGGTTTTGGTAGGGTGTTCTTGGCTCTCTAAGCTTGGGAGAATGGATGGGGGATGACCCTCTATTTATAGGGAAGAAAATGGGATCAAAAGAAAGAGTGAATGATGCGTTTTGGAGGGAATTCGTGTGGGTCTGCATCATGAAGAAAGTGTGACTTAATTTTGATCAAAACACAGCTAAATCGTGTGTTTCATGATGCTAAACACTTTTGGGAAGTTGCTAATCACGATTAGAAACAAAATCGCATGGAAAAATTGTGATTAGAAGCCAAAACAAAGATTTTTAAAATCCTGACTTTGTGAAAAAAATCAGTTTCAAGTTACCAAGTTCAAATCCATGGAATTTCCAACTTAAGGGTTCTTAAGGCATAATTCTTGATGCTTTGGAAATACGAGGCTACAAGCTTTGCATTGGAAAAAGAACGGAATCAAATAGATGCTTGAGCTGAAAGTTATATGGAGTCAAAGTTGAAGAAAAAGAGTTGACTTTCCATACTTAGAAATATTTCAACTTCTTCTTCAAAAATGACCTAGAATCCTTTGTATCCAAACATGGTCTTCCACTTGGAATTTGATCTTGAACAAAAAATATGGTATGAAGTATACCTCTTGAATGACATTTTGAAATTTGAACCACAAAAAATATCCAAAAAATATCCAAAAAATGAGCAAGTTATGACTTGTTGAAGTTGGCCAAAAATCATGAAATGGCCTATAATCTTTTGCATTCTTAAGGAAACTTCCATCCATTTTCTCAATTTGAATATAAAAGAAGGCATAAAGTACACATCTTTAAGATCACCATGGAAAATTAATGGACTCAAGGTGATAAAAATTTACCAAGTTATGACCATTTGAAGTCACATATGGAAAATTGTGGATTCATCTGGATGACCTGTAATATTTCTTCTTCACCAAGTTCCTTCCACATGAAAACTCCTTGGAACTTTTGAAGTGATTTGTTGGTAACTCTTTGAAGAGAAATATGTCTTTGGAATCACTAAAAAATACCAAAAGGTGAGCAAGATATGCTCCTTTGGAGTTCAAAACCCTAGCCTCTAGATCAAGAGAATGCTTTGAGGAACTTTGACAAGTTTGAACAAAATTCTTGTGCCATTATTCTTTCTTTGTGAATAGAAGTTATTGAGGATGATGATGAGGTATCATAGCCACAAAAACCACTTCCATATCTTGAAATTTGAGAGAAATGTGCTCTTGTGACCAATAGGAACAAGACCTTGTCCAATCATGACAACTTCTTCCCTCAACCCCTTGTACTTTTGAATCAATTTTGATAACTTTGAGATATGTTGAACCAAAGTAAGCCTTGTCATGCCATTTCTTCCAAAACCACTCCAATAGTGAAGTTTGAATTTCTCAAGCTATTGCCTAGGGCATGGAAATAAACTCATGAACTCATGAAGCAACTTGCTAAACCTCATTGCCTTTACCTACATTATTAACAAGTAAGACAAACCAACAATGCATTTTATTAATTAGAAAGAACATCAAAGAAAAATATTCGTGATTACAAAAGAAAACAAGTCAAGGTGCTTGGTGACTCCTCAAAAGAACAAAACTAAAGATAGGTAGAAGAACCAAAAGCCTTAATGTGATCTTGTTGTAATTGAATTAACATGGTATGATGAAGGGATCTTAGGGGCAAAAATTGGGGTACAACTGCTGCCCTTATTTAAGTTTCTTCTATCCGGAGATACGAAGGTTGAAAATCTTCGTGTCGACGTGATCGAAGATACTTAAATATAAAACAAACCCTATTTTTGGCCTTAAGATGCCATGCAAATGTTTATGCATATGAATGTATCTGAATAGTACCAAAGAGACGTAAAGTATCACTGGGGATGCAACAAAAATAAAGAAACAAAGGAGCAACCCCACCAGGAAAATAAATCACTGGTGGACCAAAAGAACTAAATCAGAGAGGAAGATAACAAGCATCGACATTCACTGCTGATGGTCTACCAACTTTCACTGAAGGTAGAAAGAGAATATATCATATCACCGCCGTTCACTGACGATGAACTATCAATGTTCACTGAAGATAGCAAAAAGATAGCGAACACCGACGTTCACTGCTGATGGTCTACCAACTTTCACTAAAGGTAGAGAGAGAAAATATCATATCACCGCCGTTCACTGACGATGAACTATCAACGTTCACTGAAGATAGCAAAAATATAACAAACACCGACATCCACTGTCGATGTCCTACCAACGTTCACTGAAGGTAGAGAGAGAAAATATCATATCACCGCCGTTCATTGACGATGATTTATCAACGTTCACTGATGATAGCAAAAAGATAACGAACAGCGACATTCATTGCCGATGTCCTACCAACGTTCACTGAAGGTAGAGAGAGAAAATATCATATCATCGCCATTCAATGACGATGAACTATCAACGTTCACTGAAGATAGCAAAAAGATAACAAACACCGACGTTCACTGTCGATGGTCTACCAACATTCACTGAAGGTAGAAAGAGAATATATATCAAATCATGTTTTCCCCAAAATTATGGTGTTTCACCTAGAACGGGTCTCAACTTCTTCTTTATCCATGTAAATCTACCTGGAAAGGATCAAACATAAGTTATCTCAAATAAAGAGACTTGTTAATTGTTGTCATTGAGAATTGCTGAAAGGAATGACTTTCTGGGGATAGAAATATAACTTCCCGGAGAAATGCCACAATATTCCTGCTGAGGAGATAAAGTATTCCTGTGCAAAATAGATGCACAAACCAAAACCCAAAGTTTTCAGAAATCTAAAGTAAATAATATTGTCATGCAACCACAGATCCAAATCAGAAAATAAACTAGAGCAAAACGGTCAACGAAGATACATCCTTTGAGAAATAAACTCAAGAGGGAAAACTATATCTATCTAAGCAAGGAGCGATGCAGGAAGGTCAGAACATAATGTCAATGAACAATGATTTGTCAATTTTAGCCATGCATGATGTATGTATGAATGTATGAGTGCTATCATGCGTATGCTGGTAAGACAGATACACAATCAGTACAAACAAATAAAACTGCCTCAGGTACTAACAACACTTGGCTAAACTTCAACCAGAAAGATTATTCCAAGAAAGGTAAAAGCCAATTGCGAAAACCAAACCTATTTCCTGCCTTAACTTCACTGAGGAGAAACATAATTCGGTGGTAGACAAATTGAACAGATACCGAGATAGAACATCCCTCTTCCGGCTTCAATGGAGAAATAGTTTTTTTCAAAAGAAACATGCCTACTGGAGATTGTAAGACCAGCCTCAAATAAAGAAGACTGACGCTGAAACAATCAAACCTCATTGGGGAATTCAAGCCTACCTCCCTGGAAAAAATGAGAATTGAAACTCTACATCATGAAAACTTATTCCAACAAAAGATGCCCTGGGATAGCCTTCCCGGGGAATCAATAAGTCAACATTAGTGCCAATACTGCAAAAAGAGCGACATCTTAGTACACCAAGGGAATAAACCCTTTCATCATATGAGGGAAGACTTCGCTGGGGAATCTGGGACAGAGGCTTCTAACCATGCAAACCCAAAATCAAACATGAACTAAGATCTGACTGGAAACAATGGGACCACAAACCCAATATTGCACCTTACACTGATTCATATTGTCTTTAACTATCTGAGAAACATACAAAGATCGTGCACGTACCAGCAAAATCACCTGAGAGAACCTTCATGAAGGAAATAAATCTTCTCAAAACAACCAGAGTTTGTTCATTCCTGGGATCACCATTTTTTGTTGTTATTGTGTCATCACAAATCTCAAAGTAAATTGAATTGTAAAGATGTCTTTTTTATGAAAAGTCAATTTTGCTTTTTAATCTTTTTGATTTGAAAGTTATCATCAGTAATAAATGGAGTCTTTGCAAGCTAAGTAAAATAAGAACACAAAGAATTGGGTAAAAGCTCGAATTTCATTAATAGAATGGTAGTCTGCGAATGGCGAGACTCCATGGATGATTACAAAGTTTGGGAAATGGTAATACATAATGGAAAAGATACATTGAGATACAATGACCACTATTGCCCCTAACAACTTTTGAAATCCTGAGCAGCAGCTTTTGTTGAAGTATGGTGAGGATCCGAGAAGATTATAGCTTCAATGATCAAGTCTTTTCTGACGTAGTTACTTGCCAAGAAAAATCCCTAACTTTTTCCTAAGCTGCCCTTGCGGGTTTTCAACTTAGCGGGAAATTTATTTTGTTTATGTCTCTAATTTTTTCCTAGACCACCCTTTAGGGTTTTTGGCCTATCGAGACGCTTATTTTTGCCTAAGCCGCCCTTTCGGGTTTTCAACTTAGCAAGCTGTTCTTTTATTTCTTTAGGCGAAGTATTTCTTGACTGTGTCAGCATTCATGGGACGTGGGAACTCCTCACCATCCATAGTTTCAAGAATTAATACACCACCAGAGAAGGCTTTCTTGACAACATACGGTCCTCCAAAATTGGGAGTCCACTTGCCCTTAGAATCAGTATTGAAAGACATGATCTTCCTGAGCACGAGGTCGCCATCTCTGTATTCACGAGGTTTGACCTTTTTATCAAATGTTTTCTTCATTATTTTCTGATATAACTGCCCATGACATAAAGCTATCATTCTCTTTTCCTCAATCAAATTCAATTGGTCAAACCTGTTCTGGACCCATTCAGCCTCTGTCAATTTAGTTTCCATTATCACACATAATGAGGGAATCTCTACCTCGACAGGGAGTACAACTTCCATCCCACACACCAGGGAGAACGGGGTTGCTCCTGTTGAAGTGCGAACAGATGTTCGATATCCGTACAGAGCAAAAGGGAGCATTTCATGCAAATCCTTATAAGTAACAACCATTTTCTGGATAATTCTCTTGATATTCTTATTAGCAGCTTCAACATCCCCATTCATCTTCATCCTGTATAGAGATGAATTGTGATGGACAATCTTAAATTCTTCACACAGTTCTGTCATCATTTTGTTGTTCAAATTTGAGCCATTATCGGTGATAATTTTGCTTGGCACACCATACCGGCATATAAGATTATTTTTGATGAAATGCACCACCACCTGTTTGGTAACACTGGCATATGAAGTAGCCTCTACCCATTTGGTGAAGTAGTCAATTGCTACCAAGATAAAACGGTGCCCATTCCAAGCTTTGGGTTCTATCATCCTGATCATGTCTATACCCCACATAGAGAAAGGCCATGGGAAGGAAATCACATTGAGATGTTTCGGAGGCACATGGACCTTATCTGCATAAACCTGGCATTTATGGCACTTCTTTGCAAACTTGTAACATTCAGATTCCATTGTCAACCAATAGAAACCTGCCCTTAGCATCTTTTAGCCATCGAATGTCCATTAGCATGAGTGCCAAATGAACCTTCATGAATCTCATGCATCAACATGTCTGCTTCGTGTATATCCACGCATTTGAGCAAGACCATGTCATAATTTCTCTTGTATAACACATTTGCACTGAGGAAGAAACTTCCTGCCAATCTTCTCAGTGTCTCTCTATCTTTCCTCGACGCACCAATCGACTATTCCTGAGTCTGAAGAAAATGCTTGATATCATAGTACCAAGGTTTTTCATCTGCTACCTCTTCTGTCGTAAACACATGAGCGGGCCTATCCATCCGTCGAACTATAATTCGGGGTATATGATTCCAAGTATTCACTTGGTACATGCAAGCTAGAGTTGCCATAGCATCCTCCATTTGATTGTCATCTCTAGGGATGTGATGGAATTCAACTTTATTGAAAAAGGGTAATAATCTTCTAGCATAGTCTTTGTAAGGGATCAAGCCAGGGTGACGAGTGTCCCATTCTCCTTTAATCTGATTTATTACCAAATCTGAATCACCATACACATATAGGATTTTGATTCTGAGATCAATAGCTTCCTCAAGACCCATGATGCAAGCCTCATATTTTGCCATATTATTAGTGCAATCGAATGTCAACCTTGCAGTAAAAGGAATGTGCAATCCATGAGGAGTGACAATCACAACACCAATTCCTTTACCATAAGCATTCACAGCTCCATCAAATATCATACTCCAACGAGATTCAGGGTCAGACCTTCCTCAGGCAATGGTTCATCACAATCTTTCACTTTCAGGAACATCACATCCTCATCGGGGATATCATATTCTGCGACTGATGATCTTCCACTGGTTGGTGAGCAAGGTAATCCCCCAACATACTACTTTTAATAGCCTTTTGAGTGCGGTACTCGATATCATATTCAGATAACGACATCTGCCAGTGGGAAATTCTCCCAGTAAGAGCAGGCTTTTCAAAAATATACTTGATTGGATCCATTTTGGAGATAAACTAAGTGGTATGATTCAACCTATACTTCCGCAAACGCTTTGCCGCCCAGGCCAAAGAACAACATATCTTTTCTAGAGTGGAATACCGCGACTCACAATCAGTGAATTTTTTGATGAGATAATAAATGGCGAACTCATTCTTCCTTGTTTCATCCCGTTGTCCCAGAATACAACCCATGGATTTATCTAACACTGATACATAATCAACGATCTTCCTTCTACAGGAGGGAGCAAGATAGGAGGTTCAAGCAGATATTCTTTGATACTCTCAAATGGCCTTTGGCAGTCATCCGTCCACACACAACCTTGATCTTTCTTTAACAACTTAAAGATCGGTTCACACGTTGCAGTCATGTGGGAAATGAATCTGGAAATATAATTCAAACGCCCGAGGAAACCTCTGACTTGCTTTTTCAGTTCTTGGTGCCGACATTTCTTGAATTGCTTTTACTTTATCAGGGTCAACTTCAATTCCTTTCTAGATAACAATAAAACCCAACAATTTCCCTGATCGAACACCGAAGGTGCATTTATTTGGATTCAAGCGGAGACGATACTTCCTCAAAGGCTGAAACAACTTCAACAAATCTTTTATATGCCCTTCTTCAGTCTGGGATTTGGCAATCATACCATCAACATATACTTCGATTTATTTGTGCATCATATCATGGAATAGGGTTGTCATAGCCCTCTGGTACGTTGCACCAGCTTTCTTCAACCCGAAGGGAATCACTCAGTAACAAAATGTTCCCCAGGGTGTGATAAACGTTGTTGTGATACGGTGGCAGAACAGACTATTTTTGAGAAAAATGCTGGTTTACGTTTTGCATTTTTTATTCGCAAAATGTCGCGGTAAGCAAGAGTCTCCACCGACTTTTATTTTATCCAACTGGAAAGGAAAAAAGCACAGAAAAATTCCTTTTTTGAGATTTTGATTACGGGGGGTAGATTATAGAAAGGGAAGGTATTAGCACCCTTTCTATTAGTGGTTTTTCACGGGCTCTTAGGTACTTGCTCATCATTTTAAAAATTTCTTCTGTGTTTGTGTGATTTGAAAAGTTTTTGTTTTACTTCGATTTAACCCTTGCTTCTGTCTTCAAGAGTGTTACGAAGTCGTTTTGAAAACTTTGTTTGAAAGAGAGTGTAAGTGTGGAAAAGTTTGTTTTGAGCAAGTACCTACTAGCATCTACCTACTCGAAAAAAAGAATGTTTATGTTCTTATTTCCTTTAGACAACATTATCCTACTATTAGTGAGTAGGTAGTACCGTTGTTGGAGTTATAAGGTTCAATTCGAAAGGGGCGTACAATCACTAAAGAAATGTTAGGACGTCTTAGTAATAACCCTAATGTCTTAAGATCACATTCGAGGCAACATCTCCGAGGCAACCTTTCCGAGCGGGACATTTGATCTTTGTTTAGAAAAGAGGGATACCACTAAAATACCCTATACTTAATGATCATTTACCGAAGGCAACCGAAGTGAGAGTATACCCTAGGAGTGCGCATGTGCGAGTGATTCAATTTCAGGTTATTATCTTTGCACATTTAGGGTTTGCTAACCGTTTTAAAATTAACATACATTCTTGTCATGCAACCCTAATATCATACATATAACAGTTAATATTTGCGGAAATTAAAATGCGGAAAGTAAGTCTGCGCTATTACAAGGCTTCGGGTGAGATTAATTACATAGCCAAAAAACCCGTCAAAACAATAAATGAAAGGAAAAAGTCCTAATTAATGTATTACATCCTGTGAGCAGTTACATCAATATTGTAAAAATAAGTAAACACGCGCGATGAATCGAGGACGAAAGAAAAATAGGGTTTTGACCCCGTCTAACCTAATTACAAAAGAATTATTTTTGGTTGTTTTTGAATATTTTAAGAAAATAAGGGTTTAAATTAAATATGTACAAACCAAATTACTAATAAATTTAAATTAATAAAAACTAATTAAATTTGACCTATTTTTGTATTTTTATGATTTTTTAAGAAAAGAGAAAATAAAAAATTAAATTAGACAAAAACCCTAATTCTTCTAATTGATTTTAATTTATTTATAAAAAGAATTAAAGTTACCTAATAAATTAAATTAACTAACTAAATTAATTTTTTATTAAAAAAAACTAACCTAAATTAATTTGATGAGAAATTGATTTTATGATTTTTGATAAAAAAAGAAATAATTTTTTGTGTTAGTAAAATAATTAAATAAATTAAATAAAAGAGAAAATATAAAAAGCAAAAGAGAGAATATGGGCCTTGTAAATAGCAAATTGGAGGGGTGTAATAGCAAGCTTTTGGGCCCCAAAAATTCTGACCCACGTTGACTTCTTGGATCCAGCGCTGCCCTTTGACTGGGATGCATGATGGAGCCTCATGTAATGGCCTTCAGATCTGGCCTCCTAGAGATCTTAATGGTTGAGCCTTGAGGGCACATGGTGCACATCACGCCTGTGTGCACGCCTGATCATACAAATAAAAATATCATGAAATACATGGGGGACCTGGGATTCGAACCCAGGTCCTATGGACTTTTCCATCTGCTTCACTACCAACTGAGCCTGGCGCCTTTGTTGTATATCAAACACCCATTAATCATTATATTAAAAAACAAACAAAATAAACTTATCAGCACGGGAAATTTAAATGGGGCAATCAAGGCTTGCCACGCAGGTCGTCTTCTTTCCCTCTTCATTGGTAAAAGTAAGAGACTTTTACCTACGGACACGGGTCCGTCACTAGAACTCCTGCACATTGCAAAATCACACACAGGCATGATAAACAAATTCTAATGTTGTGGACCAATTAGTCTTGGCCTGAAGAGCATCATGGTGCCCTTCTTGTGGACCAATTTTACCTGTACAAGAAAAACCCAAAACACAACAAGAAACCCTAACAATGGTGGATTTCTATACAATTAGTGAAAATGCAATTAACGATTACCATTAGCTTACAAATGCTTCAAATATTCAGAATATGTAAATGGTTCATGCCACAAATGCCAAAACAATGATATTGGATTTCAAAAAGGGAGGGAGGTCGTGAAGCATTTACCTCGCGTTTCTGGGCACAACAACGCTTGCTTTTGATTGGTATAGGTTCCTTGCCCTCCCAAGAAGAGAATGAGATGGCTTGGGAGTCTTGAAAACGCTTGGAAGTATGAAATCAAGTCACCACTTTTCTTGAGTTTATTCAAGTTTCGTTCTCCCTCTACACGCCTCAAAACCTTCTGTTTTTGATCTGCTTTTGTCCACTATATACCAAGTAACAAATTAGGGTTGCAAATGTGTTCTCAATCTTTGGCAATTATGGTCTTTGATCATGATTTGATCTTCATGAAAATCTTTCCAAAAATAGGCCAAAACCAATCTTTTTATGCACAACCATGCCTTACACGATTTGATTCACTTGCTAGCTATATAAGGGACCTGAAACATGCATCAAATCTTAAGACTTAAGTGCTTTTGATATTTCCATGATTTATTTTGATTTAATTTGATTTAATTGAAATAAAAAATCAAAATAAATAGCAAAAATAAAATAAAGCAAGTGGAAAGAGCTAGGGCTCGTGGACCATGTTACAAACTCGAATCAAGTGCAAAAAGTTAGGCCCATTTGACAAAAATTGCAATTTGAGGCACTTTTGACTTTTGGCAATTTTGTAAAAAAGGTCAACTTCACCAATGCATAACTTCCTCAATTTTGACCCTTTGAGGGTGTTCTTGGAATTTTTAGAAAGCTTGAGATGTCCTCTAAGAAAATTTTTTGGTCTCATATCAATTGAGTCTTCCATGCTCATGTATAAAGCTTTGACAAAAAAGGTGTTTTTGTTGACTTTTCAAAATGACATATAATGTCCAAATTCATAACTTCTTGTGAGTGCATATTTTGAACTTGGGAGCTGAATATGAATTGTATGGAATTGCATCCTCTTCAAAATGAGAATTGGATGGGTCATATATCATAAAGTATGAGAAAGTTATGCTTGGTCAAAGTTGAGTTGACTTTTCCTACAAAACCCTAATTTAGCAACTTTTGGGTTTTGATGAATTGTGAGCAATCCTTGATGAATCATGATCAACCCTTGATCAAATGATGAATAATACTTCAAAATTAGAATGTTGACCAAAAATCTTGAAGTTTTAATGTATGTGGGCCACAGTTGACTTTTGCCCTAACACAGTCGATTTTAAGGCCTTTGAGCAATTGGCTGAGCCAACTTCCTCTACAAGGCTTGAGACTTGACATGGATGATCTTGATAACAAATTAGGATAATGGTGAGAATTTTAGACCCTTTGGACTCAAGTATCTTGATGCAACATGAAACCCTAATTTGAGGTAGACTGCCTTAGGAGAGAGTTTGTCTGGTCAACCCTTGGACTTCCTTGAGCAATTTTGAGGATCTCACTTGAAATGTATTGAGAAATATGGGAGGGAAAATTTTGGGGTACAACAGTTGTTTTTTCCATGTCCTCTGGAGCCATTCTTATTTGATTATACCCAGAAAATTCGTCCATGAACGAGAGTACTTTGAATTTTGTTGTGCTGTCCACTAACATATCGATGTGAGGCAATGAAAAATCATATTTTGGACTTTCTTTATTTAGATCTTTGTAATCTACGCACATGCGGACTTTTCCGTCTTTTTTTGGTAATGGGACAATATTGTAAATCCATTGAGGATACACTGACGTCACAAGAAAACCAGCATTAATCTGTTTTAGGACCTCCTCTTTGATTTTTACTGCCATATCTGGGTGGGTTCTTCTCAACTTTTGTTTGAATGGCGGACACTCTGGCTTCAACGATAAATGATGCTCAACAATATCTGTATCTAGACCAAGAATATCTTGATAAGACCAAGCAAATATATCCACATACTCTTTCAACAACTCAATCAACCCGCTCTTCACATTAGGATGTAACGATGCTCCTATCTTGTCTTCCTTCGGATCTTCTTTTGAACCCAAATTGATCACTTCCAAAAGCTCCTTATATGGATGAATAGTATTTTCATCGTGCTCAAGCAACTGTGAGACCTCTTCTGGAATCTCATCATAATCTTCTTCTTTAGTCCCAAACACAGGACATTCAAAGTTGGGAGAGGGTGCAGGGTCATTGTATTCAACAGGTTTTTTAATTAATCTACACATATGATTTATGATTGCTTTTAGAAACTGACACATATAACAAGTGATCATGCAGATTAATTTTCAGTTATTATTTATTTTGAAAGTTTTTTTTATTACCATTTTCCAAGAAAAAGTAGAAAATAAAGACATAATTTTGGAAGCAAAGACAACTTTTATTAATGATCTTAAAAGTCGCATCAAACAGATAAGCCCTACAACATTAATACTTTCACCTTGGGCAGAGTGAAAGCTTTCCAAAAGAAAGAAACAGATTAACAAAACAAATTACTTTGAAACATGTATGCAAGAAGGAACATCAATGGTGACCCAGTACTGAACTTGGACTCTATGAGTCACATAATTCGGTACTTCCTACTCTGCTTCATCCTCTTCTACAACGCTAATTCCAGAACCAATTGGATGGAGGTAGCCTCCGCTGCGGAAAACATCACGATAACTGTTCACAGAAGACTTTGAATTCAAACTTTCGCCTTTGCCATTCTTTGAAGAGAAACCCAAACCAGTTCTGTTTTTGTTCACGGGTGGATCCACAAGTCGTTCCCAAACTGTATTATGAACATTGCGCACAACCTGTTACGCATCCTTTAACGACACCACAAAATTCTCATTTCTCCTTATGTTGTCAATGGATAGGGCTTGGAACTGGGTTCCAACAGCAGCCTCATCCGCTTCTACAATACTGAAAGAGGATAGATGGGATATCAACAGTGCCTACTCCCTATTTATGATCACTACCTTCCCTTTACGCACAAACTTTAGCTTCTGATGCAAAGTTGAAGTGACAGCCCCTGCTTCGTGTATCCATTGTCTTCCTAGCAAACAACTATATGCGGGAATAATGTCCATGACCTTGAAGGTTATCAGGAACAAATGTGGTCCTATATGGATGGGTAAGTCCATTTCATCGATGACAAATTTCCTCGACCCATCAAAAGCTTTCACAATGATGCCACTCAGGCGCATATGTGCTCCTTGATACTTTAACTTCATGAGAGTACTCCTCGGTATAACATTCAACGCGGATCCATTATCAATTAGCACATTGGAAAGCGAATCATTCTTGCAGTTCATAGATATGTGGAGGGCCAGGTTGTGATTCCTCCCTTCATCTGGTAACTCATCATCGTAGAAACTCAAGTTGTTACATGATGTAATGTTTCCAATTACGCTGCCGAATTTATCTAATGGCATGTCACTCTCCACAAAAGCTTGGTCTAGTACTCTCATCAATGATTCTCTATGAGCAGAGGAGTTCATCAATAAAGCTAGGATAGATATCTTTGAAGGAGTCTGCAGTAGCTGATCTATAATTCTGTAGTCGCTCATCTTAATTATCTTCAAAATATCATCCACTTCTTTCTCTAATGTAGCTCCACTGGTCTCTCTGGTAGCCTTCTTAGGCTCATCATTCTCAGCAATTTTATTTCCATCAACAACATCTCTTCGTACAACTGGTGCAAACACACGATCGCTACGGGTCACCCTTCTATTTTCATCTATATTACCTATATCAAGTATTGGCTAGATGGGAATTTACACCCCATCTTCTAATATTGTAGCGTTGTATTTGTAAGGCACAGCCTTATCTGATTTGTAGGGAATAGGACCTGGAAAACTAATTACAAATGGGGTAACAGCTGGTTTGCTATGGTACTCCACTTTAAAATGAGCGGGTGCACCAAAACAAGGCACAATGAAATTTACCCCTTCATCAACACAATCAGTCATCAAAAAGTCATTTCTGGGAAACAAATCTTCGTTTGAAGAGAAATACTCATCCGCAGAAGCATACTCTTCCTCTGACACTTCTTCTATTAAACAAACTTCAACCATATCAATCTAATGATAATCATCTCTCTGACCTGTGATCTTGATAGTTCCATTGTCTAATAGCAACTGAACACCCTCCCTCACAATAGAACATCCTTGGGGGTCTCGACAACAAACTATGCAAGACCCATATTGGTGTTCCACCTGACCAGCAGTATGGAAAAAGGTAGCATGCAACTGTACGAGATCCTCATTCAGATACTCCACATCAAAAATTCGGAATTCACCAGGACATCTAGAAACCATATTCACTTCCTCTTCATACTCTGTCCTAGGCCTGATTATATGGATTAAACCCTCATCCATCATCTCCTGTAAATCAGCGTTTATCTTCTCGCAACCCTGTACATCTGTACTGCAAATAACACAACCGACATGGTCATGCGTATAGTAGCTGAATTCACAGTGGTCTGCATGCATTTTCACCAAATCTCCTCTAACCAGATTAATGTCAAAAATCTGAAAGTTACCTGGACAACCGGCCACCATATTCACAACATTCACTCCCCCGTGCTTGGGTAGAGGATTATCTTTCACATTAGGTCCCATGTATTTGAAAGATAGAATTCCATACTTCACCAACCTTTGCACTTCAGTCCTCAAAGGATAACAATTCTCAACACTATGCCCTGGTGCTCCCTGATGAAAAGCACACGTTTGGTTTGCCTTGTAATACTAAGGCAACGGTGATGGTACAGCGGGAGGTGGTCGTGTTTGGACCAACTTCTTCTGAATTAATGCCGGTAGTAGATCTGCATAGCTCATGGGAATAAGGTCATAGTTCTCCCTTCTCTGATTATTCCCTTGGTTCCCCTGTTGGGATTGTCTTTGATAAGCAACAGTAGTCGGAGCGACATTCATAACAGGAGTAACTGAGGCGACTTGTTGGTGACACTGATAATTCCTTCTAGGAGCATTTACCCTCCTCTTTTGTATAATAGCATTTGCGTCCCCCTCTTTCTTCTTTGTAAACCCATAATATGGCTTCTTCACACCTCTGGATCCTTCACCCTTCGTCAAACGGCCTTCTCTTACAACCTCTTCTAGGCGGTCACCCATCCCTACCATCTCTATAAAATCACTTAGCGCACTTGCTACCATCCTTTCATAGTAGAAAGCACCCAACGTCTTCAGAAAAATATTAGTCATTTATTTCTCTTCCATGGGAGGAATCACTTGGGCAGCTATTTCACGCCATCTCTGCGCATACTCTTTGAACAATTCCCTATCTTTCTGAACCATGGCCCTAAGTTGGTCACGGTCGGGCGCCATGTCCACATTGTACTTGTATTGTTTGATGAATGCTTCTTCCAAATCATTAAAAGTATGGATTTTGGCACTGTCTAAACTCATATACCACTTCAACGTTGTTCCGGTCAAACTGTCCTTAAAAAAGTGAATCAACAGACGCTGATCATCAGTGTGCGTATACATTCTCCTGACGTACATCACCAAGTGAGAACGAGGACAAGTGTTTCCCTTGTACTTCTCAAACTCTGGGACCTTAAACTTAGCAGGTATTTTTACATTCGAGACCAAACACAGCTCATTCACATCTCTCTTTGAATTCTATTAAACTTCTCTTGAAAATCATCCATTCTGTCATAAAGACCCAAGTCTTCACTCAGCGGAGGGAAAGGACGACACACATCTTCATTAACAAACGGAACCAAATTCACTGAAGGAGGTGCAGTAGGAGCATCCTGCACCACATGAGGTGTCGGAGTAACAACAGTCTGAACCACTGGAGCATCTTGAGGGCCAAGATTGAAACCTTCAGGTGCGAAATTCTCTAGCATTCCCCATGGATAACCTTGAGGCATACGATCTTGAACACCAACCAGAGTAGCGGATACAGGAACAGTCGGAACTTCAGTATTTTCCCTTGTTGGTTGAGGTTGAACACTCGGTGGCTGATTCTTAGCAACCACCAGAGCTTCCATCAGAGTAGTCAAATTGTCCAAGCCGGCCTTCAAAGCAGAAACTTCTTCGCGCAACTCGCAATTCTCCTGTTCTAAGTTGTCCATCTTCTTTTTGAAATTATCCCGAGTGTTGTAGTGATGATTCAAATTGCTTTTCAAAGTAAAGAAGCTGGATAAGACACCTGGATATGCATAATAAATGCAAGAAATATGTGAAATATGATGCATGTCATGCAATGCTCATGATTATTTTTTTATATATTTTTTTAACATTTCAAGGGATTTAAGATTTATAGGCATATTGCAAACATCAAAGTAATAAAGCTTTTGAAATACTGAGAAATTTTTTATTATAATAACTTCAAAATGGATTACAAGTTTCAATGATCCCAAGTACAAGATGAAAATACAATCTAAAATCCTGAGAAAAAGAACTGATGGAGATCAATCTGTACACTGGCACTTCCCTGTGAGCCTGACAATCTGAGCCCTCAACCTCTGGTTTTCTTCCACATGTCTGATGGCAAGCTCCTTCCAATCATCTGAATCAGAAAGTGAGTAATCAGCACCTGTTTGAGGCTTAGGGGATAATAAATCCCCTTGCCTCTCCATAGACTCCACCACTCGACTCTCAAGGATCTCGATCAAATCATCTTTCTCCTTCAGGTCTGCCCTGTAGAAACTCTCTAAAGTCTGGAACTTGTTCTTCCAAGCATCCCTTTCCTGTTGCATCCTAACCAAAGCGAGTTGCAGTTCTTCTAGATCATCTAATAAATGAGGAGTGGTTTTACAAATAGATTAGGCATGGGTGTCTCCCGAGTATACGACATCTTCAACTGAATGGCTCTCGATCAGATCCACTGAAGATATGGCTCCAAAGAAACAACACCCCGAGGTCCCAAATCCTTCCTACTCTTCTTATGAATGTGACGCCAAGCCTTCGCAATCTGCTCCCTAGCTTCCATATGGTCTTCTCCTTCCTTCAAAAAGAAACTACTCAAATGAATATTGTTTGATTTATCCCTCATCGGATAACCAAGCTATCGCTGTGCAAGAACAAGGTTATAGTTAATTCCTGCCTTTGTGCCAAGAAGAGGTGCATTGGGGAAACTAGCACAACTGTCAATAATCTCCACATCCTTATAAGCTCGATGATACCAATCAATATCTGAGTGAGTAAGTTCCATGATCTTAGGAGCCCAACGAGGTTCCTTCTTGACGTCCCAAAAAGCATCAGACTGAGGCATATGAGAGATGAACCACCGGTACAACAAAGGCGTGCAATAGATAATCATTCCCCCATGATAAGAACTCTGAAGATGAACAGAGTAATAAGCCTCACCCAACAGTGTAGGAACCGGGTTTCCAATCATGAAAATTCTAATAGCGTTAATGTCGATGAACTTGTCCATATTAGGAAATAAAAACAACCCATAAGCAAGTAGAGCAAAGATGGCCTCAAAAGAAACCGTACTCTTCATTCGGGCAAAGTAACGAGCTTTCTCCAATAAGAACTGGGCTGGTAATCCTCTAATCCCTCCTTTAGTAGTAATATGGGCTTTCACCTCATACTTCCCCAGATGAATCAAAGCAGCAATCTCATGTGGTTTTGGCTCGCCCTCCAAACCAGTAAATGAAACTCGATCGGTAACAGTTAAATCCAATATATAAGAATACTCCTCTAGTGTAGGCATCAACTGATAATTGGGAAAAGTAAAGCAGTGATACATCGGATCATAGAAATGGATCAAGGTCAAGAGAATACCCTCATTCATCTTCAGCTTCATGAGAGGAATAATTGATCCATACTTCTTTCGAAAGTCTGCAGAACACTCGATCTCTGGAATTAGACTGACCAACTCATCTATCTTGGGATCCTTGAAACTGTATTTATCGGTCTTTCTCTTTCTAGAATCCATGGTTAAAATTACCTGAGATATTCACAAATAGTCAACCTTTAAATCCCTTGAAATATTGTTTTCTTCAAAAGATGCTTATGAGTGCATGGATGCATGATGCAACAATCTCACACAAGATCACACATATAGGGTTCATAGGTTCAACGTCACGAGCATGAGGTCGAAGTTACTACCCATAAGGTGTTGGTCTAAGAGTTATCACCTGCCGAACAAGGTTCTAGAGGTTCCTAGAGTCTACATCCTTCCTTCGGATATTACCAACTTCCCGATCAACTCGGTAATTAGTAATGTTCTCAAGAAAGACTCGTCCGAGCGTAGTATCGCGTGATAA
This sequence comes from Vicia faba, assembly GCA_948472305.1. Classification (NCBI taxonomy): domain Eukaryota; kingdom Viridiplantae; phylum Streptophyta; class Magnoliopsida; order Fabales; family Fabaceae; genus Vicia; species Vicia faba. The sequence continues at coordinate 107,858,566 of OX451736.1, read as the reverse complement.
CTATTTCCGGATTACTCCATCATAGCTTCCGCACTACACCTAAAAGGCCAAGATGGGTTTGGTATTCTACGGTACTCAGTTTCAGTAGGCTCCCAGGTTGAAAGCAGTACGTCTTCCCGATTACTCGGTAAACGACACTACAGTCAAAGGGGCCTCCACTGAGTGGGGGATCTCATGCCTCCATTTTTTGGATTACTCCCTCAAAGTTAACATGACTATACCGTCCGTCCTATCTTAAAGTTTGCCCAAGTTCGGGTATAGGACTTATGAGTAATCACCGAGCACCTTGAAAACCAGGAAAATCCAAACATACATATATACGAAATATAACACATAAACACAATAAAACATATACAGATATAAACAAAGATAGGCTGAACCCACATAGGGATGGACCAGCAAGAGGTCAATCTGTCCCCAATGAAGTCACCATTTTACTGTAGCGGTAGAAATGTTTAAGACTAAGCCATTGGATTGACTAGACTTTATACAAATCAAAATAAAAATTGCCATCGCGCTTTATTGTTTCCAAAGGAATGGGAAAAGAGCGAATAACCCAAAATAGGGGGAAAGATTCAAGGTAAGGGGGTTGGTTATGCAAAGGGAAGGTATTAGCACCCTAAACATCTACGGTACTCCGCATGAACCTCTTTGAAAAAATCTGTATATTTTGGTTATAAAATGTGTTGTATAGAAAATGGATAGTGGAGGTGAGAAGAGAAATATTTTTTTTAATGATTTTTGCACTTGCCGCAGTTGCGAACCTATAGTGCCTACATACCACCTTTCGTGTAATAGGGGATCAGGGTACACGTAGTTCCTCTTTTTTTTTTAAATTTGAAACACAAGTGTGTTGGTTATTTTTAAGAGATAAGACATCATCGTCATTGTCCGTGTGGAAAACATACTTACCACCCACAATCATGAGAAAGGAGAATTTGCATCATCTCAAAGTGGAGGTGTGATATGGTGGTAGAACTGACTTGAGGTTTTGCGTTTTATCGCAAATGTTGCGGTTAGCAAGAGTCGCCACCGACTTTTCTTTTATCCAAAAGGAAAGGTGAAAAAGCACAGGAAATACCTTTGAGATTGTTTCTTGAGTTCGGGGGGGGGGGGGGGGGGGGTAGATTATGAAAAGGGAAGGTATTAGCACCCTTTTCATCCATGGTTTTCCGTGGGCTCTTAGTTACTTGCTAGATCACTTTCTTTTGTTGTTTGAAATTGTGCTTGATGTGGTTTTGAAAGTATTTTGTAAAAGAGGCCATTGTTTAGGCAATCTTTGTAATGATTCTCGTTCGTAAGAATTTATACAAAGATATTTGTCTTTTTTAAAATGTTTTCAATGTTTGTAAGAATGTTTGAAAAGGTGTGTGTGTTTGTTTTTGAAAATAGCAAGGATAGTTGTTTTGAAATGGAGCAAGTAACTAGAAGTAATCTACCTACTCAAATGTCTTTCTTGTTCATTTTCTTTTCCTTTGACATTGTTGTCTTACCATTGATTTGGTAAGCAACCCTATCTTTAGATGTAAACGGGACAGGCGTGGGTCCTCGTATAACCATGATTAGCAATGTTGTGAAGTATCTTAGCATTTTGAGGGACCAAGATCATTTTGTAAGGTAACTTTGGATAGCTTCATTGAGGGACTTTGATCTTATACTTGTTTGTTTTGCTAAGATACTTCACATGCGTAATATGGACATTTTTGTATAAGGCAACCAAGTGGAGAAACCCTAAGGATGCTTGTGTGTAAGTGTGTTATTTTCATGCTTGATTTTGTCTTGGATTAGGATTTTCTATTTTATTGTTTTTATGTTGCCATACAAATCCTAATTACTAACATGTTATGTAAAAAGCGATAAATTGCGTAATTTAAAGATTACTACGCTATTACAACATTTTATGGTAGGGGGTATACAAATTATGAATGGGGATTGCAATAATATAAACCTAATTAATCTATTACAACTAAATCGAATTTATACAAGTATTAGAATAAATAATGTACAAGACAATTTAAATATGCAAGGATATATAAATGCAAGAAAAATATTTTTGTTTTGTTGTTTTTTTATATGAAAAAGAATTTTGAACTAAACTTAATGATTTAAGAAAAGGAGATTATTTTTATACATTGATTAACCCTAATTCTAGTTTATTAAAAGAAAATAAAATTCTTTAAGTATTATTATTGTGTATTTTTGTCTTAAAATAATAAACAATATTTTATGAAACATTTTAGTCCTTTTATATATTAAAATAAATATTTACAAGTGTGAAGGAAAAGAAATAAAAATTAACCTAAGTCTATTTTATTTTACAAGTTTATTTAAGAAAGAATAGTTAATATATAATTTAATAAAAATATTTTTCCATGAGAAAATAAAATAAAGTGAACAAAAATAAATATTTAACATTTTGATATTTTTTATGGTTTTATAATATTTAAGAAAAATATTTAATGAGGTAAACAAAAAGAAAATAAATGAATGAAAATAAATTGGGCCAGGGGTGCTGTAAGAAAAATGAAGGTAAGTGTTAGAAAAAAAAGAGAGAGGCCCATAAGTTGAGCCCACACTACAAAAAAAGTGTCAAAAATGAAGCTGAAAAAATAAGAAAAGTGCAAAAGGCAATGCCAAGGTTCGAACCCATGACCTATGCATTTTCAACGGGCTACCTTGCCACTGGGGTGGCTGTACATCCGTTAGTTCAAATGAAACAAAAAATAGATAACACATAACGCCTCCTTGCCGCGTACTTTATCTTCTTCCTCAAGCCAGCCGGACCCCCTGTATCTTTCTCATTTAATTTCTCCATTAAAATGGAAACTTCAAACATGAAAATGGTAGTACTCTTTCCCATGAATTCAACCATGTAACTCATGTAAACTAACAGTCAATGATCAAAGCTAATTTCAATGGCCCTAATTTTAAACCTAATTTTTTACAGAAATTTGCACTCTAAAATTCTCTATACACAATGAATATAAATTAAATCTATGAACATGGTTGTTTTTAGCACAAGGATATATACATTTTATCTTCACAAATCGTGACCAATAGATGCCTGTATGAAGCGATAGAAGTTGGAGTTCTTACCTCTTTCAGCTAAGATCATGAATGGAGTTTGATTGTATTTTGAGAAGGCCTGAAGATCCCTTTAGCTTGCCTGGACCTCCCAGAGTATGTTCCAATCCTTACCTTGTCTTGAAAGTGCCTGAATCTCCCTATCCAAGTCAACCTGCAAGCTTGAAAAACAAAAATGGAAGATGGAGAAGGAGGAGTTACAGTGAAGGGATGATGGTCTGGAACACTTAGATATAAGGTAGCTTAAGTGTTTAGGTGATTAGAACTTGAAACGCACAAGTAGATTTTTGGATTGCTATGCTTGGTACAAAACTGCAAGTTATGGTAGGTTTTTGGTGATAGATATTTTGAGAGAGTTTCTGGCCCTTAGAAATCATTTGTTAGGTTGTAATGTGTTTGTGTATAAGTATAGAGAAGGTTTCAAATTCATTCCACAACAGATTTCTGAGTTGTAGGCTTTTTGCTCTATTGCTTGCCTTTTAAGAAAAGTGAGGAGACAACTTTTTACATGCTTGTACATGCCTGGTTTGAGTTGGTACAAGTCCTAGACACTTTTCTTTTGGTTTATAGGACTTGTGTGTGCAGAAGGAACAGGTACAAAGCTCAAGAAGTTGACAAATGCAAAAGTGGTTCTTTTCTAAAATGGAAATGGCAACTTTGTGCCATTTATGGGATTAAAGCTTGGACAAAGACTCTTATGCTTGAATTAAGGCTTTATCAACTATGTAAGCATTAAATTATGGAGTAAGAAACAAGTTTGAGACCTGTAAAGCAAGGATCATGCAATCTAGGTTCAGATTTGAATTTTGTTCTTCATGAAATGGCTTGAAATCAAAGTGAGAAATTGCCAACTTCATCTCTTCGATTCTCCCTACTCAAGAATGATCTCAAGGAGTTATTTGACATTTTGGAAAGCTTGCAATGTGATATATAACTCATCTTTGAAATTATTTTCAAGATTCCTCTTGGAACTAGGTAAAAAATTTCCATGAAGTTAGGTAAAAAACCTGCCTAACTTAGGGCAAAATTTCACTAAGTTATTTTAGTTCATGGGCATGTATTCACAAAACTATATCTTGAGATACAAGCATCTTTAGGAGAAAATGTGTGAAGAAAAGTTATATATTTCATGGATATCTACAACTTTAATGTTTGGAACTTGCTTTGAATCATCTTGTATCATGGTGAGAAATTGGCTTAAAGTTGAGAAAAAATAAGAAATTTTCTATACTTAGAAAAATTTCTAAGTTAAGAAATTTTAAAATTTTAAAACAAAATCTTCAAACTTTGATTTCTTGATGAACAAGTTTCACATTTTGACATGTTTTGATGAATTGTGATCCTTGGCATTTGATTTTTACAAAAAAGTCAAAGTTTGACTTTTTAATATACAATTGACTTTTGATCAATTGACTGCAAATTTCATCTGTCAATCCAATGGAATTGCCATGTTTTGAACCATTTCATTAGGTAAAGATGATGCAATTGAAACCTTGAAATCATGCTTCAAATCAATTGGTCATTTTATAGGTCAAAAATCAGAAATTGCCTTTTCTCAGTCAAAACCCTAATTTTAACCATTTTGCCCTTTTAATGATTTAACCAAATTTCTTGAGGAATTGTGGTCCAAATTTGATCAAATGATACATATGAGTCTAAAATGTTGATGTGGCTCAAAAATTATGAATTTTGACTGTAAATTGGCCATGGTTGACTTTCTCCCCAATACAATTGATTTTTAGGTCAATTGTCCAATTGACTGATAAAAAACTGTGATTCAAGGCTTGAAACTTGTCATGAGTAATCTTAAGGGTTCATAATGACACTTGAAAGCCATATGAAGCATTGATAGTCCAAAAATCTTTGTGCAATCCCAAACCCTAATTTTGGGTCATCAGGGCATGATGAGGTGTCTTGAGCTGGTCAAACCCTAATTCAGTCTTGAGTCAAAGAGATCTTGTGAGAAAATCTTTATAAATGAGAGGGAAAATTTTGGGGTACAACAGCCGCCCCTGTTCAATCTTCTTAAACCTGAAGAGTTAGATTGACGAGTTTTGCCATTCGTGACTCGAAGGTGAAAGAATGATTGGACACTAGAGTGCCTAGAAATTTGCACTCGACGACGCGTGGTTGAGGGAATGGGCTTAAAGATGCCATTTAGAGAGGTGATAGAATCTTGTTGGAGATGGGCTTGTAGATGCCATCCAAGAATGCTTGTTGCACTGTAGTTTGTAAGCTGAAAGAATGAGTGTCAGAATGGCGTCCGTGTCTGGAGCGTATCTGAACTGTATCTGAAAGTTGACTCTGAATGAGTATCAGAATGGCATCCGTATCTGGAGCGTATCTGAAATGTATCTGTAAATTGTATCTGAATGAGTATCATAATGGCATTCGTGTCTGGAGTGTATCTGAACTGTATCCGAAAGTTGAATCTGAATGAGTATCAGAATGTCATCCGTGTCTGGAGCGTATTTGAACTGTATCTGTAAATTGTATCTGAATGAGTATCAGAATGGCATCCATGTCTGGAGCGTATCTGTACTGTATCTGATTGCATATTTGTCAATGGTAACTGTTAATCTTATCCTGAAAAGGGTAAAATGTTAGCTAAAATACAAAGCTATGTTTGCATGAAATGTGTGATGCAATGTATTCGTTTCATCAATGTTTATGATATATGGATGCAATGTATGCGCATGTGAGCTGATTTGTTGTATTGTTGTCTATTTGAGGAAAATAAATCCCTGAGTTCCCTTGAGGATATGTTGAATTTTTATGTCTTGAAGTTGAAGTACTGATGAACTTTTGTTGAGAGAAGTAAATTCTGTTGTGAGGGAAATGCCATGTACTGCTTGTAAGATCTGCTTTGGGAATCTGGAGAAATTAGATGATTTCTACCGGGGATTGGTAAACTGGGAGCTTCGTTCCGCTGGGGACTTGAATGATGTACTATAGGGGATTACTTATCGAATAGCTTATAGACATTTTCCTATTCTTCCAACCCATCAGTAATTGTCTTTCTCATTTTGTTTATTTGTAAACAGTAATCACATTTAAATGCATATGTTCATAAATGAATCATTGGACGTTTTGGCAAACAAAACACGAGCGCAACGAAAAAGACAAATAGTTTTTGCACTTTTAAAGGGATGTCTTTGTATTGACCTTGAATAAATATTTTTTACAAAGGGGACAAACATTATAGTAAGAGAATGTTGTCGTAAAACAAGAAAAATTTGATACAAAGAAAGATAAATATGTGTAATAATTCCATGGGGTTCCCATTCTGCTATAGCCTTCATATCTATGAGTATCTTGTCTATTTGCCTTGTCCGAAGATGATTGAATTGATCAAAAACTCTGAGTTTGTCAGTGTAAGCCAAAGGTTGTCCGTCAAGTGATCTGAAGGGACATAGCATACGCTTTAATTCCCTAACTTTTTCCTGGACCGCCCATTCAGGTTTTAAGTCCACCGGGAAACCCTTTTTTTCCCAAGTCGCCCTTTCGGGTTTTCAACTTGTCGGGTGTACAGATTTTTTCATTTTATCCCTAATTTTTGCCTGAAACTTTTGGTTCTTCGGGATGCCCTTGTTTTTCCTAGGTGTGTCAACCTAGTGGGTCTCTTATGCGTAGTATCTTTTGACTATGTCCGCGTTCGCAGGGTGTGGCAGGTCATCACCATCCATGGTAGTCAAGATCATTGCCCCACCGGAGAATATGCTTTTGATTACAAATGGTCCTTCATAGGTAGGAGTCCATTTTCCCCTGGGATCACTTTGTGGCAAGATGATACGTTTGATCACTAAATCTCCAACTTGATATACTTGGCGTCTAACTTTCTTGTTGAAAGCCTTGATCATCCGCTTTTGATACATCTGAGCATGGCAAATAGCAGTAAGTCTCTTTTCATCAATTAAGTTCAGTTGATCAAGTCGAGTCTGGATCCAATCGTCTTTGTTCAAGCCTGCATCCTTCATAATCCTCAGAGAGGGGATCTGAACCTCAATAGGCAAGACAACCTCCATACCATAAACCAAAGAATAGGGTGTTGCCCCGGTTGCCGTGCGAGTCATGGTACGATAACCATGGAGAGCGAATGGTAACATCTCATGCCAGTCTTTGTATGTGACTGTCATTTTCTGTATGATCTTCTTAATGTCTTTATTTGCAGCTTCGACAACACCATTCATCTTGGGCCGATAGGGAGAAGAATTGTGATGCTGGATCTTGAATTGCTCGCACAAGGCGGTGATCATAGTGTTATTGAGATTTGTACCATTGTCAATGATGATCCTTTCCGGGATGCCGTACCGGCAAATAAGGGTTTGCTTGATGAAGCGGGCAATAAACTTCTTGGTAACGGAGGCGAAGGAAGCTGCTTCAACCCACTTTGTAAAATAGTCAAAGGCCACTAGGATGAAGCGGTGTCTATTGGAAGTTGTAGGCTTGATTTCTCCAATCATATCAATTCCCCACATAGCAAAGGGCCAAGGAGCCGTCAAGACACTCAGAGGAACCGGAGGTACGTGCACCTTGTCAGCATAAATTTGACACTTATGACAGGTTCGAGAATGTTAATAGCAATCTACTTCCATGGTAGACCAATAATAGCCTTCCCGTAGGATTTTCTTCGCCATCGTATGCCCACTAGAGTGGGTGCCAAAAGTACCTTCATGTAATTCAGCCATGATCTTTTCAGCTTCAACCTTATCCACACACTGAAGCAAAATGGAGTCATGATTACGTTTGTACAAGATGCCATTACTAAGGAAGAATTTAGCAGAGAATCTCCTTAAGAACTTCTTATCATTGATTGAAGCTCCTTTTGGATATTCTTGAGCCTCGAGATACATCTTGACTTCATGAAACCAAGGATGGTCCACTACTTCTTCAGTATTAATCTCGTGACAGTGTGCTGGTTCATCCATTTGTTCGATGGTGATCTAGGGATCCTCGTTATCCCAATTAAGTTTTAACATAGATGACATTATGGCTAGAGCATCTACTAGCTGATTTTCTTCTCGCGGGAAATGCTCGAAGGTAATCTTCTCAAAATGTGGTAGCAATGTCAAAACATGTTCTTTGTAAGGGATAAGGTTTGGGTGCTTAGTGTCCCATTCCCCTTTGATATGACTGATGACCAAATTTGAATCTCCAAACACATATAAATATTTGATTCCCAGGTCTATGGTAGCTCTGAGACCGAAGATGCATGCTTCGTACTCCGCCATGTTGTTCGTACAGTTGAAGCAAAGTCTGACAGTAAAGGAATTATGACACCCCCTCTGGAGATATGAGTACGGCGCCGATACCATTACCGAGTGCATTGGAGGCTCCATCAAAGAACAGGGTCCATCGGGATCCTTGTTCTGGTTAGTCATATGGTCTGATTTCTTCACAGTTGTCTAATGTTATGATGTCTTCATCCGAGAATTCAAACTTCATGGACTGATAGTCTTCTACAGCTTGATGAGCAAGGTGATCAGCTAATACACTGCCCTTTATAGCTTTTTGGGTAGTATATTGTATGTCGTACTCTGTTAGGATCATCTGCCATCGAGATATTCTCCCAGAAAGATCAGGCTTTTCGAAGATGTACTTTATCGGATCCGTCTTAGATATCAATAAGGTAGTATGAGTCAGCATATACTGTCTTAGCCGGCGAGCAGCCCATGCCAGAGCGCAACAAGTTTTCTCGAGCAGTGAATATTTGGCTTCACAGTCGGTAAACTTTTTGCTCAGGTAATAAATAGCATGCTCTTTTCGGCCAAACTCGTCATGCTGCCCCAGTACACACCCCATTGAGTTTTCTAAAACAGTCAGATACATGATCAGCGGTCTTCCCTCGACTTGTGGCATCAGTACAGGAGGTTCTTGTAAATATTCTTTGATTTTGTCAAAAGCAACTTGGCATTCATCATTCCACTTGACTACTTGATCTTTCTTCAATAGTTTGAAGATTGTCTCACAAGTAGCTGTTAGGTGAGAAATGAATCTGGCAATATAGTTCAAGCGTCCCAAGAAACCTCTGACTTCCTTCTCAGTACGAGGAGCAGGCATATCTTGTATTGCTTTAACTTTGGAAGGATCGACCTTAATACCTTTGTTACTGACGACAAAACTTAAGAGTTTACTGGACCGTACTCCAAATGTGCACTTGTTTGGATTCAACCTTAACTTATATTTCTTAAGTCTTTCAAACAACTTTTGTAAGTGATCAAGGTGTTCTTCTTCTGTTTGCGATATGGATATCATATCGTCTATGTAGACCTCTATTTCATGATGTATCATATCGTGAAATAAAGCTACCATGGCGCATTGATAGGTTTCCCCAGCATTCTTTTATCCGAACGGCATCACCTTATAGCAGAATGTGCCCCACTGTGTGACAAATGTTGTTTTCTCCATGTTCTCAGGTGCCATTTTGATTTGGTTATAACCTGAGAATCTGTCCATAAAGGAAAACACTTTGCGTTGGGCCGTATTGTCAACAAGGATATCAATGTGGGGGAGTGGAAAATCATCTTTAGGGCTCGCCCTATTCAAATCTCTGTAATCCACACACATTCGTACTTTGCCATCTTTTCTAGGTACGGGAACAATGTTGGCGAGCCATTGAGGGTAGGAAGTGACAACCAAGAATCCAACATTGAATTGCTTCATGACCTCCACTTTAATCTTTTCTGACATATCAGGTCTCATGCGGCGAACCTTTTGCTTTACTAGAGGACAATCTTCTCTTATAGGAAAATGATGTACCACAATGTCTGTATCAAGTCCCGACATGTCTTCATATGACCAGGAAAAGATCTCAACATAGTAATGTAAAAACTGAACCAGACACTCCTTGACGCTAGGTTCTAGATTGGCACCCACCTTGACCTCTTTTTTGTCCTCTTCGGTACCCAGGTTGATTGCATCCACAGGTTCCTCGTGAGGCTGGATGGTTCTTTCCTCTTGTTGTAGCAGTCTGGCAAGTTCCCCTGGTACTTCACAATCTTCTTCACCTTCATCTTCGGCTTGGTAGATTAGATTCTCAGAGTCACAAAAGGCCATAGCAGTATCGTTACCCATGGGATCCAGAGTGGATGGGTACCTGCATTTGTGAGTGTGGGTGTGTGTAAGGGTATAGCCATCTTTAAAATAAAATAAAATGTAAAAGAAAAACAATGAGCACAAAAGTTTGTATGCGAAAAATGTCCATGATTCATTGAATGTCATATGAAGATGAAATAATAAACCTTACAAATGGACCATTGTGCCTCGGGCAAGACACAAGGTTTTAAGAGTGCGAATTGTTTTTGAATATTACAGATCCAACAAAATAAAAAGATAAATTACTGAGGGATGAAAGTTATTGGGATGAAGTCTCTGGCCTCCCAATTGCGGAGTCCTCCATTGACAGTCAGAAAGATCCAATCCTCCAAGTTGCAATCCTCTTCACCATCTTCTACCGCGTTGACCTTTCGATTGCTAATCTTCAAGGGTGACCCTCCAGCACTGGCACAACGTACAACCTTTTTAGCACTTGAAGTGAAACCTAAGCCAAACTTGTCAGACTTATACGGGATATCCGGAAGTTTCCCCCAGATGGTGCATCCACCTTCCTCTACTACTACTTTGGCGTCCTTCAGAGATGAAATCCGGAGTGCAGGTCTTGTAATCTGGGGAATCCGGGACACAATCTTGGTCACTGCTACCTTTTGGGGGACCTCTTCGAAGTGTTGAAAAGGAGTTTCAATGAACTTTCCGTCCAATTCCACATACCTGAAGGAATTGAGATGGCTAATCATGTATTCTTCCTCTCCGTGGACAGTGATAATTTTTCCTTGAACTGGATACTTTAACATCTGGTGCATTGTTGAGGTGACAGCGCCAGCATTATGGATCCATGGCCGTCCTAGTAGACAGGAGTAAGAGGGGCGGATGTCCATTACATAAAAGGTTAAATTGAAAGTTTGAGTCCCAACCTTTATGGGGATATCTACCTCCCCGTGTACCATCCTCTTCGAGCGATAAAATTCCCTTACCACAATGTTGCTTGTCTTTAACGTTAGCCCTTCGTAGTCAAGTCTGTCAAGAGCTTTCTTCGGTAAAACATTCAAAGATGAGCCAGTATCAACCAAGACATGGGCCAGAGTTGTGCCCCTACATTCCACATAGACATGTAACGCCTCGTTGTGCTTTCTTCCCCTTGGTGTCAGATCAGCATCCGAGAAGCCTAGGCCGTTATCCGCTGTCAAGCTGGCCACACAGTCTTGAAATTGATCAGCAGACGTCTCTTGAGGCACATGTGCTATTTTTAGGAACTTCACCAAGGCTTTCGCATGTGCCTCGAAACACAGTAGTAATGCTAGCATGGAGATTTTGGAGGGAGTTTGCCCTAACTGTTTGACTACGTCGTAGTCGCTCCTCTTTATAGTTTTCAGGATCTCCTCCATTTATTTCTTGGAAGCCTCGGGAATAGTCAGTGATTGAGCCTTCATCCGAACAGACTCTACTTGAATACCCTTTCTTTGGGTTTAAGCATTAGGAGTGTTGGTAGGAATGAGAGCATGGGTTATAACGTCTTCATCAACTGGAGCATTTGCAGAGATGATTATGGGTACGAGAGTAACCTTTGAAGCAGCCACGAGTCCAAAAAATGCCTTTGGGGGGGAAATTTCTGGAGAAAAGATCCTACCATTTCGGGTAATTTTATTGGTTCCGACAATATTGCTAATGTCAGAATCTTCTTCTCCGTAGTTTCTCTCTTCAGCGGCCAGCCCATCTTGTTTGATGCCATGGTAATAAATGTCCCCACCGTAATTCCACGACACAATTTTGTCTGATTCATATGGGACTGGACCAGGCATTGTGATTATTAGAGGAGTTTCTTTCAGAACCGATGTAATTCTAATGGGCCTTTTGGAGACCCTAGAAGAATTTGCGGAGATGGTAATGATTGAAACATCTTCAACAGGAATAGGTGAAATAGGAGTACTTTCGAACAAAATCTCTTTGTTGTCTATCAAGTGTTGAATGCATGTTCTCAACAAGGGGTAATCAGTTGGCGAGGATAAGCATAGATGGCAGTCTTCATTACAACCCGGAAACACATCGACTTTCAACAGGTTTATCGTAATGATTGGAAGTGGAGTCATAAGTTCATCAACTATGGTAACAAACAAATTTTCTTCAATATCATTGGTGTTGTGACCATGTATGGGCATGGGAGCAGAAATGACATTTAGCTTCTCTGGAGCATCAAACTCAATTTCTTTTGCTTCAATGAGGTCTTGTATTTTGTTTTTCAAGGCCCAACAATTATTAGTATCGTGACTAGGACTTTCAGAGTGGTATGCGCAACGGGCATTTGGGTGATAATGAGGGGAAGTTGTGTTGGGGTTTTTCGGGGCTTCTTTTAAGGTTACCAAATTGGATCTCAAAAGATGCGGTAATACTTGAGATGGAGTCATGTTGATTCTGGTGAATTGCTGGACTGGCCTTTCCACCCTTGGTTGATTACTTCTTTGCTGATCAGACGTAGGCTTTGGAATCATAACTGTCCCCACCATTGGTAGGCGCTCGGCTCTCTCTTGGTTTCTTTGTGGATAAACAACAGATACCTCTTTCTTCCTAATAAAAGGCTTCCTCACAGCTGTAGAAGAAGATGAATCCTTATGAATCTTTCCACTTTTTATGCCAGCTTCCACCCTCTCTCCGGCCAATATTATCTCAGTAAATCCTGCATATGAGCTTCCAATCAGATTGTTGAAGAAAGGGCCAGACAAAGTGCCCAAGAACATGTCCACCAATTCCCTTTCAGACAGAGGGGGTTGAACTCTCCCAGCCAGATCTCTCCATTTTTGTGCGTAATCCTTGAAACCCTCATTGGAAGTCATAGACATGCTCTGAAGTTGAGTAAAGGTAGGCGCCAAATCGGAATTGTATTGATATTGCTTATAGAAAGCTGCAGAAAGATCTTCCCAATTGTGAATGTTGGCTCTTTCTAGTTGGTAAAACTAGTCGAGTTGTGGTCCAGATAGACTATCTTGGAAAAAATGCACCCACAAGTCTTTATCAGCGGAGTGTGGTTGGATATTTCTCACATATGATCGGAGATGCATCTTAGGGCATAACACTCCATCGTATTTTTCAAACAAAGGCACTTTGAACTTCGGAGGAATCACAATCCCCGACACTAGTCCCAAATCTTCAAAATCTAAGCCTGGCACCTTTTGTATTTCCATCGCGCTCAAACGTTCTTCGAGATATCTGTACTTGTCATCCGCGGGAGGGTACTGTTCCTCAGAGTAGTCTTCCTCTTCTTCCTCCTCTTCAGATTCTGACGGGACCGTTGTTTCCTTGCCTTTCCCCTCTCCTTCACCGGATATTGTTGCAAAATTCAAAGTCCTTCTTGTCTGTTCATGAAATCTTCTCCCCATATTCAAGACTCCATTTACTTTCTTTGTTTTCTTTTTCTTCTCTTCAGCTAGCAGAGTTTTCAATTCTTCTTGTCCCTTGGCCAGGGTCATGAGCAACTGTTGAAACTGCGTGTTCTGAGTTTGGAGATCTTTGATTATTTGTTCGAGATCCATCTTATTGAAATAAACAGCAGAGAGATTAGGAAACTTGTTGCAAAAGACCTGTTTATGTTATGATGAATGATATGTGCATATGCAATGTTTTCAAGGATTTCAAAGATTCAAGTTCGCTTTAGACAAAAAAGAAACACACGTTATATTAATAAGATAAAGTTTGAGTACATCAATGCCCCTTGGGAAAAATAATACAAAACTCTAAGATAAAAAAGTAGTGCACATCCTCTTTGATGCAATGTAGGCATTTAGACTCCGTTCCTCATGAAGTAGCCTAGTGAGTTCCAAAACCTTCTTCTCGCTTGCGTTGAATTGGGCTTCGAAAGTATCTCTCTCTCCTTTGAGTTGTATCCAATCCCTTTGTAGGTCTTCAAGAGATGTGGGCATGTCAGGATGTAGGATAGTGTATGGAACTTCTCCCTCCTTAACAGGCTCAATGATCACCAGAAGGATGGAAGGATAAGGCATCATAAGACTTTGAGCACGGGTTCGTACCCATTTGAGGTAAGGCTCAAGAGGGATGGAATTATTATGCCCCCAAGTCTTGCTATCCACCTTGTTTATCATCCTCCAAGCTCGGATGAATCTCTGGCGAATACCTTGATCGTCGTTGTCATAGTCGAATACCAAACCATGAGTCAGCATCTCATGCGGGCCATCCCTTCGGGCATAACCAAACTGTCTTAGAGCTAAGCATGGGTTGTAGGTGATGCCTACCCTAATTCCAAGTAGAGGGACATTATGGAATTCTCCACAACGATCAACAATGATAACATTCTCTTTGGATCGGGAGCACCAATGAATGTCTGAATGTTTGAGCATCATTAACCTTTGTGACCACCTTGAACCTTGCTCATTCTTTAAGACTGATTGGGGAAGATGAGAAATAAACCATATTTCCAGGAGTGGAGTGCAACACATAAGGACACCTCTTTTCCTCATTGTGCGAGTGTGAAAAGAGTGTAGGATATCTCCAAGCAATAGAGGCACCGGGTTGCATGACATGAAGATTTTAACGGTGCTCACATCTATGAGTTGGTCAGGATTAGGGAACAATACCATCCCATAGATAAGAAGAGCCACAATTTCCTCAAAGGCTTGCAAGTCTAAAGAATTCCAACAGCTTTGGGCTTTATCAAATAGGAACTTTGCTAAGAAGCCTTTGACACCACTCCTAGTTTCCCAATGAGTTGTGACATCAGATGAGTGCAAGTGAAGAGCTTGAGCAACCTCTTCTGGCTTTAGGTCTCTTTCCGTACCGTTGAAAGGTAGTTGATTGAGAATGGGAATCCTCAAGAGTTGGGAGAATTCTTCCAAAGTATGCACAAGCTGATAGTCGGGAAAGGTGAAGCAATGGTGCAAAGGTTCAAAGAACTGGAAGAGGACCTTCATCATATCCTCATCTGTGTTGGAAGTGACCAAGTTGAGTAGATGGCCATGTCTCTCGGTGAATGGAGAGTTCTCAGGAATTCTTGAAGCTAGTTCCTTAAGTTGTGGAGGAATTATTACAAGGTTGACTTGGATAGTTTTCCTGCGAAGTGAATCCATATCCTACAAAACAAGAACAAAGATGAATCTCCAAAATCCTTGAAATGGTTAGTGGATGTATGCGATGTTCATTATGTCCATGATGTTATTTACAAGAATGCATATACAAGCAAAGCAATCAAGTTCTAAGTTTAGGCTTGCATGGGGTTTTATAGGTAAGTACCCTCTTGAAGTTTAGTTGGCTTAAACCTGTCCTAGCAATAGTAATCGGGTTCTAAGGAGCTCAATATCACTGGATTGTTTTCTTAGTCATTGTTTCAGCTCAAGCCTCTTTAATGACGACTGAAATATCCCAAGAAACCAATCCTCAATGAGTGTAGTATCGAGTATCTACCAACTTCGAACTGAACCAAAGTCGGCCATCTCACTACATTCTAAAGGCCAAGTTGGTCAAGTAAAGGGTTCTAGAAGTTCATTAGTGCTTCATGACATCACTCAGCGGCCCCGTATTCTCTTTGATTGACTCAAAGGCTACCGGTACCCACAAATATGTCACACTAACATAGCTATTGCTTAGACCATGTCAGTATACCCCACACAGTTTCCACAACGTATTGCTATTTACCTATAATGTATCCCAAATTCGGGTGGAAGATTTCAAACCCAAACAAATAACCAATAATGTAAAGCATACAAGTTAAACAATGTAAGCAAGTGTGATCGGTGGAAATAGAACTGACAGTTTTTTAATGCTGGTTCGCCTTTGCGTTTCGCAAAATGTCGCGGTAAGCAAGAGTCGCCATCGTATTTTATTTTCTCCCACAAGGAAATGACAAAAGCACAGCAAAATTCCTTTTCGAGATGTTTCTCGGGTTCTGGAGGTAGATTATAGAAAGGGAAGGTGTTAGCACCCTTTCTATCCGTGGTTATCCACAGGCTCTTAGGTACTTGCTCACTATGTTTTCAAAAAGTTTTTCTTTTCTTGTGTTCGTGGGTTTTGAAAAGAGTTTTGTTTGAAAACTTCGATTTAACTCTTGTATCTGTCCTCAAGAGTGTATGAAGCATTGTTTGAAAACTTTTGTTTGAAAAGTGTAAGTGCAAAAAGATTTGTTTTATTTGGAAGAGCAAGTACCTAAGAACCTCTACCTACTCAAAAGGAATTAAGCTGTGTAAATGCCCTTTAGACAGTACTATCCCACTATTGAGAAGTAGGTAGCACCGTCGTTGGAGTTTTCGGGTCAATTCGATTAAGGGACATGTTGTCACTAAAGCAATGGTAGGACGCCTTAACGGTAACCCTAATGTCTTAGATCATTTTATCTGAGGAAACCGTTTCGAGGAAACTTTGATCTTTAGACAGGAGGGATACCTCTAAAAAACCCTATACTCAATGACCACGTCGAGGCAACCAAGTGAGGCGTACCCTAAGAGTGGCATGTGCGAGTGAGTCAGGTTTCAGTTATGTTATCTTTGTACATGTTATGGTGAACTACGATTGATTTTAAGTTTAAGAGAGATCTTTTCATGCATTGCCTATTATTCATACATCTAGCAGTTAATGGTTGCGTAAAATAAAACTAAGCTATTACAAGGCGTCGGGTATTTACATCGCCAAAAACAAACTCTTGAAAATTAAATGCGGGAAATAAATGAAAGCGATAAAAAGGTCCTAATTCAAACTATTGCATCCTCGGAGCAAATACAATTATATGGATAAAAATATGAATAAAAAATCATACGTGCGAGAGAAATTGAATCGGAGAGTTTTAGGGTTTTGACCCTTTTTTTTAGAAAGAAGGAGATTTTTATTATTTATGAATTAAATTAAACCTAAACTAATTAATTAATAAAAAGAAATATTTATTGGTTTTTTTTTAATATTTAAGGAAATAAAATAAAGATGATTAAAATTGTCAAGAACTCTAATTCTACATTAATTTTATTTATTGTGAAAATATTATTATCATGCCTAATTAAAACTAAAAAAATTAATTATTTATTTATTTACAAAAATAAACTAATTAAATTTAATAAATAAAAATATTATATTTTTTAGTTTTCTGATTTTATTATGAAAATATTAATTTGTTAGTAATATAAATAATAATTATAAAAAATAATTAAATGAAAGAAATAAAAAAGAAAGGAAAAGAAATAAACTTGTGAAGGGGGGTGTTGGGCCCAATTCTGTGGTGTAATTGGCAATTCTGAAGGCCCACTGTGCATTAGCCTCTTTGACTTTTCTGGTTATCCACACATATGTTGACCAGGGAGTATGGTGAGGACTCAGCTTTGGCCATTAGATTTGGCCTGATGGCCATCTGGCGCTTGGGAATTGGAGGTGTATGGTGAACCTCAAGGCCTGAGAGACGCTGGATCAGCTGCAAGAAAATAATAACAATATGTTAGGGGACCTGGGATTCGAACCCAGGTCCCAATGGACATCCTACTCACGCTTCCACCACTGAGCCACGCTGCATCTTTGTAATAATAATAAACAGCAAATAACATATATCAAACAACGCTTATGCCTGAGAAAAATAAAAAAAGCACGCTGATTTCAAACCAGCCAATGGGGCAGCGACGTGTGGTCGTCTTCTTCCCTAAAACCCTGTATTTTTTTTCCTGCGGATTGGATTCCGCATCAAAATCCGTGGCTCATCTCTAAAATCCACCCTAGGCTATGAAAATCAATTCTAAGAACATGGCTGATCTCGTCTCCATCTCCTGATCACTCCTATACCAATTATTGTGGCCAATTTTCCCTGCATCAAAAACGCCTAAAAACAAGCATATGAACCCTAGAATCAGGCATCGCGATTTAGGGCACAAAAACAAAATTGACTATTGCAGTTATGTTAGAAATCAAACAATAAACATGAATATGCTAATGTTTTTGAAGAAAAAGTGCAAGAATAGAAGATCACGAGTCCATGTCCAGGGCTGACTTCGTGATGACTTACAACGCTATGTAGGTGATGAAAAGGCCCGATTTTTCTTTCAATTGCTTCAGGGGATGGCAGTTAAGCACTCTATGTTGAGTTTCTTGATTGAAACAAGCTCTAACCAAGAATTTGATTCCTCTCTTTTTCACCTTTTTTTTTAGTTTTAGTTTCTTGATTTTAGGCAGCTCCAGGTCGTCCATTAGGTTTTGGAGGCTTGCTTGCATATATGGCCATCAGTCTAGGTCAAAATTTGGGCTTTTATCCATGTATATTCAAGAATTTGGTTTTGACTTTATCACCATTGTTAACCTTTCCAAATATGGCCAAATCTAAGATTTTGTGCACAAATAAGCCTTAGCACAAATTGGTTAGTTGTCACATGATATATGAAAGTTGTACAAATCACAAAGATACTATTCCATTGATTTTTAGATCTTATTTGAATTATTATAGATTTAAACTGAATTAAATCAATAAAAATTAAATAAAAATAGAAAAATAAATGTTTGGTCATGGAATCAAGCATGGGACACGTGTGTGGCGTGACAAGACTAAATCAAATGGAAAAAGTGGGCCCTTTTGTCAAAAATTGGAGTTTTGAGGATAGTTGACTTTTGCAAATTCATGAAAATTTCCCAACTTCTCCAATGCACAACTTGCTCAATTTTGATCCTTTGACCATGTTCTTGGACATTTTGGAAAGCCCTTGAAGTCCTATAACCAATGCTTTTGGTCCCATGTCATTTGGATTTACCAATCTCAAGTTATGGCCTTTGACTCAAAGTGTACTTTTGTTGACTTTTGAAAAGGACCTATAATGTAAAAATTTGTAACTTTTTGTGAGTGCATCTTCTAATCTTGGGGTATGAAGATGGATTGTAGGAAATTTCATCCTCTTCAAAATGAGCTTTGGATGGATCATTTCTCATAAAGTATGATAAAGTTATGCTTGGTCAAAGTTGAGTTGACTTTTCCTGCAAAACCCTAATTTAGCAACTTTTGAATCTTGATCAATTTTGAGCAATCCTTGATGAATCATGATCAACCCTTGATAAAATGATGAATTATCCTTCAAAATGAGAATGTTGACAAAAAATCTTGACTTTTGACTGTAAAATGACCATTTTGCCCTTGCAGTTGACTGTAGATCAAATGGAGCTTTTGACTGTATAAATTGGCACTGTGAGTCTTGAAACTTGGCATGTAGGTGTTTGAGAATGTATATAGGCCCATGAGACTTGATTGAACCATTTAGAACCCCAAATTCCTTGAAAGAACCAAAACCCTAATTTCAGCTGTCTTAGGAGGTGACTTGACTATATAGCTTTTGAGCCATTTGAAAATCATTCTTGACAAATCTTGAGGAATATGGGAGGGCAAATTTTGGGGTACAACAGTTGCCCCTGTTCAATCTTCTTAAACCTGAGGATGTAGATTGGCTTGTGTGCCTTTCATGATCCAAAGGTGGAAGATGATTGAACACTAAAGTGCCCAGAAATTTGCACTCGCATGTTGTAGTATCAGCAATGTGATGTCAGGAATGGGCTTACAGATGCCATTTGGAGATTGTTGATATGAGGATGGGCTTATAGATGCCATCTGGAGATTGTTGGTAGAAGGATGGGCTTATAGATGCCATCTGGAGATTTTGTAAGTTGAAAGAAGGAATCTGTGTAGGGTTGCCTGATGACAAGTCTGTGTAAGACTGCATCTGAAAGAGAAGGAATCGGTGTAGGGTTGCCTGATGATGAGTCCGTGTAAAACTGCATCTGAAAGAGAAAGAACCGGTGTAGGGTTGCTTCATGATGGTCAAGTAGATAGTTGTTCTGTCTGGTTTCAAGTATTAATCTACAATCAGTCGTCCACAAAATTTTCCTGGCTTGTTACAGGTATTAATCTGGAGCTTGAAAAGGTTGGCCGATGAGATAGTTGTCCTGGCTGGTTTCAGGTATTGATCTCTGACCTGAGAAAGAAAGATAGTTGTCCTGGCTTGCTACAGGTATTAATCTTCAATCTCTTCATGTAGATAGTTTTCCTGGCTGGTTTTAGGTATTAATCTACAATCAATCGTCCACAGATAGTTTTTCTGGCTTGCTACAGATATTAATCTGGAACTTGAAAAGGTTGGTCGAGGAGATAGTTGTCCTGGCTGGTTACAGGTATTGATCTCTGACCTGAGAAAGAAAAATAGTTTTCCTGGCTTGTTACAGGTATTAATTTTCAATCTCTTCGTGTAGGTGGTTTTCCTGGCTGGTTTCAGGTATTAACCTACAATCAGTCGTCCACAAAATTTTCCTGGCTTGTTACAGGTATTAGTCTGGAACTTAAGAAGGTTGTCGAGGAGATAGTTGTCCTGGCTGGTTACAGGTATTAATCTCTGACCTGAGAAAGAAAGATAGTTTCCTGGCCTGTTACAGGTGTTAATCTTCAATCTCTTCATGTAGGTGGTTTTCCTGGCTGGTTTCAGGTATTAACCTACAATCAATCGTCCATAGATGTTTCCTGGCTTGTTATAGGTGTTGATCTTGGAACTGCAAAGGTTGATGGTAATCATCTTTTGATTTCCCTTTTCCTGAAAAGGCAAAACATTAGTTGTATGCAATGTCATGATGTATGAAATGCATGATGTCATGATGTTCTCAAAGTAAATGAGATTTGTGTTGTATGATGCGTATGCATGTCATAATGTATGAAGATGTGATGTTTATGAATGTATTTTCGTCTGGGAAAATAAATCCTTGACGAATGCCGGGGAGTTTGTTAAATCTTGGGCTGATGTTTGAAGAGTCTGGTTGAATTATTCGTTTCCACTGGGGATGATGAACGAAGATGATTGCAAGAATAAACCTGTAGGAGAAGATGACTCTGTTGGGGAATAAACCTGGCGAAGAGATCACTCTGCGGGGAAATACTCTGTGGGAAGAGATGCTTTGCTGAGATTTTAATGATAAACTCCGCTGGGGATTCCGTTGATAAGCTCTGTTGCTGGATTTTGATGATGAACTCCACTGGGGGGATAGAAAGAACTTCGCTGGGGAGGATAGAAAGATCTTTCCTGGGGAGGATCTTTCAATTGCAACTTGCTGAGGATAACCCAGTCAGACTCTTATGAGGATAACCTCTGAATATGGCTGAGGAAATGCATTTGTACTCTGCAGGGGACAAGCTTCCCGAATCTACTGGGTAAGATGATTCAACTCTGGCGGGGAAGCTTTTTTAGACAGCGCCGGGAAACGGCTCCACTGGGGGTATCCTGTATTTCGCCGGGGACCATTCTTATACTCTGTCAAGGAATATTAAGACTGCCGGGGATGCTTGCTGAGGAATATCTGTATACTCCGCTGGGGAATATTAAGACCTACTGGGGATACCCAACCTTTTTAGGGCTGATGGTAGACCAACTCTGCTTGGGGAGAGTATTGCGAATTCATTCATGGTTGCAGGTCTCAGTGGGGAGAGCTTCCATTACTGTCTTACTCTGCGGGGAGTGAAGGTATCTTGGTCATATTCTTCAGCTGAACCTACCTTGGTACCCTGGTGGACAAAGCAACTAGACCGCTTAGACAATTCTTATTGCCCCTACTACCGATGTCACCCGTGATTAGTCCTTTGTTTCGCATGCAAACATTTATGAGTAGCAATTAATGTCAAATGCATATATCAAAAATGAACATTGGACGTTCTTTGCAAAACAAAACAGATAAAGGAAAAACAATTTGCAATTTGTCTGAAAAATGAACTTGTATTGATTTTGAAGTTTGCCTGTAAATATGCGCTTTTGTACAAGAGGCTGACGTCCTAGTAAGAGAACGCCGCCGAACAAATAGGATTCATACAATTTGAAAAAAGAAAACAAAACAGCTATGTGAATAATCCCACTGGGTTCCAACTCTGCTATCGCCTTTATATCTTCAAGCATCTCATCACTTTGCTGCTTAGTTGAAGATGAATCTGATTGATTGGTGTCGTCTGAGCCTGATAGTTGATACCAAAGTCTGGATGCGAGGTGATCCAAAGAGACATAGTATTACGCTTATCCCTAACTTTTGCCTGGACCGCCCTTTCGGGTTTTCAGTCCACCGGGATACCCATTTTTGCCCAAGCCGCCTTTTCAGGTTTTCGAATTGCCAGGTGTACAGATTTTTTTATTTTCATCCCTCATTTTTGCCCTAACCCTTTTGGTTCACCGGGAAGCCCTTATTATTTCCTAGGCCAGTCAACCTAGCGGGTCTTTAATTATACGTAGTATCTTTTTACTATGTCTGCATTGACGGGGTGAGGAAGGTCGTCACCATCCATGGTGGTTAGAATCATCGCTCCTCCTAAGAAGATGTTCTTAACCACAAATGTCCCTTCGTACGTAGGGGTCCATTTGCCCCTGGGATCACCTTGAGGTAGAATGATGCGCTTGATTACCAGGTCCCCGACTTGATACTCTTGTCGTCTGACTTTCTTGTTAAATGCCTTGATCATCCGTTTTTGGTACATCTGACCATGACAAATAGCAGTGAGTCTCTTTTCGTCGATTAGGTTTCGTTGATCAAGCCGGGTATGGATCCAGTCGTATTCACTTAAACCCGCAGCCTTCATGATCTGGAGAGAGGGTATCTGAACTTCAATGGGTAGGACTGCCTCCATGCCATATACCAAGGAGTAGGGTGTTGCCCCTGTTGACGTCCGTGCTGAGGTACGGTACCTATGAAGAGAAAATGGTAACATCTCGTGCCAATCTTTGTAGGTCACTGTCATCTTCTACACAATCTTCTTAATAATCTTATTAGCTGCTTCTACAGCCCCATTCATCTTCGGCCGGTAGGGAGAAGAGTTGTGGTGCTGTATCTTGAATTGCTCGCAGAGCTCAGTGATCATCTTGTTGTTAAGATTGGTACCATTATCCGTAATGATCCTCTCTGGTACACCGTATCGACAGATCAGGTTGTGCCGAATGAACCGTGCCACGATGTTCTTGGTTACGGTGGCAAAGGAAGCTGCTTCAACCCATTTTGTAAAGTAATCAATCGCTACCAGGATGAAACGATGCCCGTTGGATGCCGTAGGTCTGATCTCGCCGATCATATCAATGCCCCACATTGCAAAAGGCCAAGGTGTTGTCAAGACGTTCAAAGGAACTGGAGGAATGTGCACTTTATCTGCATAGACCTGGCACTTGTGACATGTCCGAGAATGTTGATAACAGTCGGCTTCCATTGTTGACCAGTAATATCCTGCCCGAAGGATTTTCTTTGCCATGGTATGTCCACTAGAATGAGTTCCGAAGGTACCTTCATGCAGCTCTTCCATGATCCTTTCTGCTTCAATCTTATCCACACAACGCAGTAAGGTTGAATCATGGTTACGTTTGTAAAGAATGCCATTATTGATGAAGAACTTTGCCACGAATCTTCTCAGAAACCTCTTGTCATTAACAGATGCACCCTCGGGGTATTCTTGAGCTTCAAGGTACCTCTTCACTTCATGATACCAAGGCTTTTATGTTACCTCTTTGGTCTCAAGATTACAGCAATGTGCAAGTTCATCCAATTTCCAAATAATGATCCGGGGAGCCTCGTTGTCCCACTTGACTTTGAACATAGAATACATCGTAGCTAGCGCGTCCGCCAACTGATTCTCCTCTCTTGGGAAGTGTTCAAAGGTTATCTCCTCAAAATGGGGAAGCAACGTCAATACATACTCCTTGTAAGGAATAAGATTTGGGTGTTTCATATCCCACTCGCCTTTGATCAGACTGATCACGAGAGCGGAATCTCCGAAGACACTCAGAAACTTGATCCTTAGGTCAATTGCAGCTCGAAGACCCATGATGCAGGCTTCGTACTCCGCCATATTGTTGGTGCAGTTAAAACATAGTCGGGCGGTGAGCGGAGTATGAGAGCCCTTAGGAGATATGATCATAGCGCCAATGCCATTACCCAAAGCGTTTGAAGCTCCATCAAAGTGCATAGACCATCGGGATCCTTCCTCAGGTCCTTCATTCGGTCCAGGTATTTCACAATCAATCACTACCATGATGCTCTCGTCTGGAAATTAGAAGTTCATAGACTGGTAATCATCCACTGCCTGATGTGCCAATTGGTTTGCCAATACACTTCCCTTGATTGCTTTTTGAGTTGTGTACTGGATGTCATACTCGGTCAAGATCATTTTCCATCTTGCTATTCTTCCGGACAAGGCAGGCTTTTTGAAGATATACTTGATTGGATCCATTTTTGAAATCAACAGAGTAGTGTGAGTCAGCATATACTGTCTTATCCGGCGAGCAGCCCATGCCAAAGTGCAGCAAGTTTTCTCGAGCAGTGAGTATCGGGTCTCACAGTCGGTAAACTTTTTTCTAAGGTAATAAATAACATGCTCTTTTCGGCCAGACTCGTCATGCTGACCCAGCACACACCCCATTGAATTGTCAAGTACTATCAAGTATAAGATTAGAGGTCTCCCTTCAACCGGTGGCATAAGAATGTGTGGCTCTTGGAGATACTCTTTGATTCTTTTGAAAGCGGCCTGACATTCATCATTCCAACGTACTACTTGATCTTTCTTCAGTAGCTTGAAGATTGGTTCACAGGTAGCAGTTAGGTGCGAGATGAAACGGGCAATGTAGTTCAGCCTTCCTAGAAAGCCTCTGACTTCTTTCTCTGTTCTGGGAGCTGGCATCTCTTGTATGGATTTCACTTTGGCAGGGTCCACTTGAATACCTTTGTCGCTTACGACGAAACCTAGTAGTTTTCCAGATCTCACCCCGAAGGTGCACTTGTTCGGGTTCAACCTCAGCTTGTACAACTTCAACCGGTCAAACAGCTTCTGTAGATGGTCAAGGTGTTCCTCCTCAGTTTGGGACCTCGCAATCATATCGTCGACGTATACTTCAATCTCATGATGGATCATGTCATGAAACAAAGCAACCATGGCACGCTGATATGTTTCCCCAGCATTCTTCAACCCAAAAGGCATGACCTTGTAACAGAAGGTGCCCCACTGAGTAACGAAAGTGGTCTTCTCCATGTCTTCGGGAGCCATCTTTATCTGATTATAACCGGAGAAACCGTCCATGAAGGAGAATACCTTATGCTGAGCAGTGTTGTCTACCAGAACATTGATGTGAGGCAGAGGGAAGTCATCCTTAGGGCTCGCCATGTTCAAATCTCTGTAATCAACACACATTCGGACCTTACCATCTTTCTTCGGCACTGGAACCACATTGGCGACCCACTGAGGGTAAGAAGTTACTACTAGAAAACCGGCGCCAAATTGTTTCATAACCTCAGCCTTGATTTTCTCAGACATCTCTGGACGCATACGGCGAACCTTCTATTTTACTGGAGGACAGTCTTCCTTGGTAGGCAGGCGATGAACCACAATGTCAGTATCCAACCCAGGCATATCTTCGTAAGACCAGGCAAAGATTTCCACGTAGTCATGCAGCATCTGAATCAACCGTTGTTTCACACTAAGCTCCAGATTTGCACCGATCTTGACTTCCTTTTTGTCTGTCTCAGTACCCAGATTCACTGTTTCCACTAGCTCTTCATGCGGCTGAATGGCCCTCTCTTCCTGAAGTAGCAGTCTTGCAAACTCACCAGGAACTTCACAATCATCTTCACCTTCGTCTTCGGCTAAGTTGATCGGATTTTCGAAGTCATAACTGGCAGTAGCAAAGTCGTTACCAGTGAGATCCAGAGTGGATTGGGACTTGTATATGTGAGTGTGTGTAAATAGCTGTTTTGCAATATATAATAAAGAAAGACAAGGAGCGCAAGATTTGAAATGCAAAAACGACCAATGCTTTTATTAATGATATATGAAAATGACACACAAAAGCCCTCACAAATGAAGCCACGGTTCCCCGGGTAAGACACCGGGCCATAAAGTTTCACAATATTGTCTGTTACAAATTCAAAACAAAAGAGTTCATTACTGAGTAAAAAAGTAATAGGGATGAAGTCTTTCGCTGTCCAGTTGTTTGGTCCACCGTTGGTCATAGGGTAGATCCAGCTGTCGAATTAAGATTCCTCCATGTCATCTTCAATGGCATTTACTCTCGAGTTGCTGATGAACACAGGAGGTCTTCCAATCCTTGCACTACGAACAACCCTCTAAGCTTTTGTAGTGAAACCCAAACCAAACTTGTCAGTCTTCTGAGTGAAATCGGGAAGTCGGCCCCAGTTTGCATACTCACCCTTCTCAATAACAGCCCGGGCATCCTTTAAGGAAGCCATCTTCAAAGGAGAATCTTCAACCACAGTCTCAGTTGATGCCAATGTCTAAGGAACTTCTTCAAAGTGTTGAAATGGGGTCTCAATGAACTCCCCATCCATCTCTATGTACCAGAACGAGTTGAGGTGGCTGACCATGTATTCCTCCTCCCCTTGAACTGTCACAATCTTCCCTCTGACCGGGTACTTCAACTTCTGATGGAGTGTGGAGGTCACAGCTCCAGCTTTATGGATCCATGGACGACCCAGCAAACAAGAATAGGACGGACGAATGTCCATCACATAGAATGTAGAATCGAAGACCTGAGAACCAACTCTAATTGGAATATCCACCTCGCCATGCACCATCCTTTTAGACCCATCAAAGGCCCGGACAACAATGTTACTTGGCTTTAGCTCCAAACCTTCGCAATCCAACATGTCTAGAGCTTTCTTGGGCAAGACGTTTAATGAGGAACCAGTGTCAACCAACACATGTGCAAGAGTAGTGCCCCTACATTCAATGGAGACATGCAGGGCATCATTATGGTTCTTCCCTTTAGCAGTCAGATCAGCGTCGGAGAAACCCAAACCATTATCAGCAGTTAAGTTGGCCACACAATCGGTAAACTGATCGGCTGATGTCTCTTGTGGCACGTGGGCCGTCTTCAGGAAGGTAATCAGAGCCTTGGCATGGGCCTCTGAACACAATAGCAGTGATAACATAGAAATTTTGGAGGGGGTTTGCCCCAGCTGCTCAACTACATTATAATCACTCTTCTTAATGATCTTCAGAATCTCTTCCATCTCCTGTTTGGAAGCTTCAACATTGATTGTCTTTGGCGCCTCCGTCTCGGCAGGCATATCAGCGATGATCCCTTTGCCCCGAGCGACAGATGACTCGGCGACAGGGGTAGAAATAGGAACTTGATTAGGAAGGGAAGTAGGTACACTTGCAGGTGTGATGACAATAGGTCTTCGGATGGTTGGTGGTGCAATGTCAGGTGAGAAAAGTCTACCACTGCGGGTGACTTTGGCAGGCCCGATGATGTTGCTGACGCCGGTATTAGTATCAAACTCTTGCTTAACTCCAAGAACATAAACATCTGCTCCATAGTGCCACGGGACAGCTTTGTCAGAGGTGTAGGGAATAGGCCCTGGAACAGTGATGATTATGGGCGCAATCTTCTGAACAGGCGTAATTCTGACAGGCTTCCTCGAGGGAGCCTTGGGATAATTGTTGAAAATGGTGACAATGGAAACTTCTTCAGTAGGGGTGGCAGGAACAACAATTTTCTCAAACAGGATTTCCTTATTATCCATCAGTTTTGGATACCTGACTTCAAAGATGAGTAACCAGCAGGTGAAACACAACACAAATGGCAATCTTTCCCGCAGCCCAGAAATAAACTGGCTAGCAACAGATTCTTCTTGACGGTCATCAGCGGGGTAACAATATCATCCACAGAGGCCACAAACAAGTCTTCCTCTACAGCATTCACCCCATGCTTGGGCATGGGAGCAGTCACAACATTAGGCCTCTCGGGCGCCTCGAACTCAATATCCTTTGCATCGATTAGGTCCTAAACCTTATTCTTCAAAGCCCAATAATCATCCGTATTATGCCCCGGGCTGTCAGAGTGATAAGCGCAGCGGGCGTTAGGATTGTACTTTGGGGATGTTGTGTTTACAATCTTCGGAGCTTCTTTTATAGTCACCAGTTTGGTTGTTAGTAACTGTGGCAATATCTGAGACAAGGTCATGTTGAGGCGAGTGAATTGCCTTCGAGGTCTCTCACCCCTTTGTTGGTTGTGATGCTGAGGAGCAGCAACAGGTTTTGAAATAACCATCGCGTTGACAGCTTGGCGGTGTTCAGATCTGTTTTGTCTCCTTGAACCATAGACAACACTAGATTCTTTCTTGAACGGCTTCTTCTCGGTGCTCGATGAGGCACCCTTTGGTATCTTCCCATCCTTGATACCAGCTTCAATCCTCTCACCAGTCAAGATAAGGTCTGTAAACCCGGCTGAAGAGTTTCCAATCAAATGGTTAAAGAATGGACCAGACAGGGTCCCCAAGAACATATCAACAAGTTCACGATCAGTTAAAGGTGGCTGCACCCTTCCGGAAAGGTCCCTCCAGTTTTGAGCGTACTCTTTAAATCCGTCACCCGTCCCTATTGACATACCCTGGAGTTGGGTACGCGTAGGAGCGAGGTCGGAATTATATTGATACTGCTTATAGAACGCAGTGGCCAAGTCTTCCCAGTTATGGATACTGGCCCCATCCAGCTGATAGAACCACTCGAGCTGAGTCCCTGAAAGACTGTCCTGAAAGAAATGGATCCACAAATTCTTATCAGCTGTGTAAGGCTGGATCTTCCTTACATATGACCAGAGATGCAACTTTGGACAGGAAGCTCCGTCATACTTGGCAAAGGAAGGTGCCTTAAACTTATGGGGAATCACCACCCCAGAGGATAAACCTAGGTCTCCGAAGTCCAGCCCGTGCATGTTCTGTATCTCCATAGCGCTCAAGCGGTCCTCCAACTGTTTGTACCTATCCTCAGCAGGAGGGTATTGTTCTTCATCATAATCCGTCTCGTTGTCGGAGACCACGAGGCTAGGAACCCTTCTCTCTTGTGGGTTGTCTTTCCCTACAGATGAGGTGGTCAGATCAACCTCATTCTGCAATCCATTTCCAAACCTGCGTCCAGTGTTGAATATGACCGTCCTCTTCTTCTTCTTCTTCCTCTCTTTCAGAATCAGGGTCTTCAAGTCCTGTTGACCCTTAGCTAGGCTCATAACCAACTCTTGAAACTGGGTATTTTGGGCCTGGAGGGCCTTGATAGCTTGCTCAGTGGAAGGTTCAGTAGACATGATGATTGCTGAAATAAACAGCGAAGAAGATAAGCGACCTGTAAAAAGGGTACCTGTTATGCATATGATTAAATGAAATGCATATGATTTATGTTTTCAAAGACAATCGGGATTCAAATTTGTAGACAAGAAAGGAAACACACTTTATTAGATTTTAACTTCGGAATTTAAACTGTTCAACAAATTGCCCTTAGGCGTTACAGGAATGGAAATACGGGAAAGTAAATAAAACCGTAAAAGAAATCATCAAAGGGTCCATCAATGTTCCCATGGCCTCTTCTTCTCAGTGCGGATATAATCATTCAGGATCCGCTCGTTCTCCAATTGCTTTGTCAGCTTCTGGATCTTCTGTTCCTGCTCGTTGAACCTCTCCCGATAATAATCCCGTTCTTCCTGCAGTTGCACCCAAGACCTCTTCAGTGTGCCAACATCAGTGGGCGTATGAGGATGGAGAATAGTTGGAGGAACCCCGTCTTTATCAGCAACTTCAAGAGTAATAGGCCTGACAGCTTCGTATGGCATACCTAACTTATGGGAACGGATGCGGACCCATCTGAAATATGACTCCATTGGCAGAGAAGTCTTTGGTCCCAACTCATGTGGGTCAGATTTGTGAACTCTATCCCAAGCCCTGATGAATCTACGACGCAGCTCGTCGCTATCTACCTGAAAATCAAAGACGATATGAGGTATCAACATCTCATGAGGCCCTTCTCTTCTGGCTCTTCCAAACTGATGGAGAGCTAAACATGGGTTATAAGAGATTCCTCCACGGGTTCCGATCAAGGGAACATTAGGATACTCTCCACAACGATCAATGACGGCCACCTCATCTAAGCCTCTGAGAGTCCAAATAATGTCATTATTAGTAAGAGACATTATCCTATGATCCCAGCCCCTTCCTTCTTTGTTCTTCAGTACGAACTTAGGGAGGTGCGAAATAAACCACCTCGCTAATAAAGGAGCGCAGCACATCAGAGTTCCTCATTTTCGGGCAGTACGAGTATAGAGCTGATGAAGGATATCACCCAAGAGAGTGGGTACAGGGTTCCGAGAGATGAAGATCCTTATGGCATTAACATCAACAAAGATATTAGGATTTGGAAACAATACCAGACCATATATTAAGAGAGCCAGAATGTCTTTGTACGCTTGGAAGTCTAAGTCATTCCAGAAACAATTAGCTTTGCCAACCAGAAACTTAGCCAAAAAACCCTTAACTCCACTTCTAGTCTCCCAGTTAGCCATTACCTCCTCTTTGGTCAAGTGAAGGGTTGCAGCAATCTCTTTAGGCCTTAGAGTCTTTTCCCAACCAGTGAATGGAGTCTGCTCCAAAATAGAGATACCAAGCAACTCAGAGAATTCTTCCAGGGTAGGGACCAGCTGGAAGTCTTGAAAGGTGAAGCAATGGTATAGCGGATCATAAAACTAGACCAGGACACTCATCATTTGTTGGTCCCACTTTGAGGTGACTAAACCGAGAAGATAACCATGCCTCCTGTCAACCAATTCTTTAAGAAAATTAGGTGGTTGAACAAAGTTGAGCCGAATAGTATTCCTACGCATGGGCATCATGATGTCCTACAAAACAGAGCAAAGATGAAACCTTCTTGTCTTTGAAATGAGTTAGTCCTTATGCAGGATGTATGCAATGTTATGATGTTATGATGTTATGATAAAGGCACACCACAAGTATTCACAAAAGGCAAACATGGTAAAGGCACACAAGTCACACAAAAGAGCCCTTAGATTTTAGGCTGGCATGAAGTTTAGGTACTATCCTCTTTCAGTTTCAGTTGGTTAAGACCCGTCCTAAAAATAATAACCGGGTTTTAGAGGATCTCAATATCACTGACTACCCTCAATCGGTCATAATTCCAGTTTGGCAACCTTTTCTTGCGGCCGGAACCATCGCGAGAGTTTAGTCTCAATGAGTGTAGCATACTGCTACTGTTCTATGGCCAAGTTGGTCAATTTGAGGTTCTAAGGTCAGTTGGTGCTTAATGACTCCTCAGAAGACCCATATTCTCCTCGTTCCAATACAAGGGATATCGGTACATACCAAGGTGTCACACCAACGTAGCTACTGCTTCATCCGTGTCGGTCTATGCCGGACAGATCCCTCACAGTTTATTGTTACTTACCTAAAGGGTACCCCCAGATCCGGGTTAGGATCTATAAAACTCTGATGCAAGCCCAAAAAATTAAAGCATATAAGGCATACAATTGAAAACACAAGTGATCTAATCCTAAGGTACACCTCACTTATAAAATCCCCAGCAGAGTCGCCAGTTCTATGATCGGTGGAAATAGAACTGGCAGTTTTTTAATGCTGGTTCGCGTTTGCATTTCGCAAAATGTCGCGGTAAGCAAGAGTCGCCACCATCTTTTATTTTCTCTAACAAGGAAAGGACAAAAGCACAACAAAATTCCTTTTCGAGATGTTTCTCGGGTTCGGGAGGTAGATTATAGAAAGGGAAGGTGTTAGCACCCTTTCTATCCGTGGTTATCCACAGGCTCTTAGGTACTTGCTCACTATGTTTTAAAAAAGTTTTGCTTTTCTTGTGTTCGTGGGTTTTGAAAAGAGTTTTGTTTGAAAACTTTGATTTCACTCTTGTATCTGTCTTCAAGAGTGTATGAAGCGTTGTTTGAAAACTTTTGTTTGAAAAGTGTAAGTGCAAAAATATTTGTTTTATTTGGAAGAGCAAGTACCTAAGAACCTCTACCTACTCAAAAGGAATTAAGCTGTGTAAATGTCCTTTAGACAGTACTATCCCACTATTGAGAAGTAGGTAGCACCGTCGTTGGAGTTTTCGAGTCAATTCGATTAAGGGACATGTGGTCACTAAAGCAATGGTAGGATGCCTTAGCGGTAACCCTAATGTCTTAGATCGTTTTATCTGAGGCAACCGCTTCGACGCAACTTTGATCTTTAGACAGGAGGGCGACCTCTAAAACACCCTATACTCAATGACCACGTCGAGGAAACCAAGTGAGGCGTACCCTAAGAGTGGCATGTGTGAGTGTGTCGGGTTTCAATTATGTTATCTTTGTACATGTTATGGTGAACTACGATTGATTTTAAGTTTAAGAGAGATCTTGTCATGCATTGCCTATTATTCATACATCTAACAGTTAATGGTTGCGAAAAATAAAACTAAGCTATTACAAGGCGTCGGGTATTTACATCGCCAAAAACAAACCCTTGAAAAGTAAATGCGGGAAATAAATGAAAGCGATAAAAAGGTCCTAATTCAAACTATTACATCCTCGGAGCAAATACAATTATATGGATAAAAATATGAATAAAAAATCATACGTGCGAGAGAAATTGAATCGGAGAGTTTTAGGGTTTTGACCCTTTTTTTTTAGAAAGGAGATTTTTATTATTTATGAATTAAATTAAACCTAAACTAATTAATTAATAAAAAGAAATATTTATTGGTTTTTTTGAATATTTAAGGAAATAAAATAAAGATGATTAAAATTGTCAAGAACTCTAATTCTACATTAATTTTATTTATTGTGAAAATATTATTATCATGCCTAATTAAAACTAAAAAAATTAATTATTTATTTATTTACAAAAATAAACTAATTAAATTTAATAAATAAAAATATTATATTTTTTAGTTTTCTGATTTTATTATGAAAATATTAATTTGTTAGTAATATAAATAATAATTATAAAAAATAATTAAATGAAAGAAATAAAAAAGAAAGGAAAAGAAATAAACTTGTGAAGGGGGGTGTTAGGCCCGATTCTGTGGTGTAATTGGCAATTCTGAAGGCCCACTGTGCATTAGCCTCTTTGACTTTTCTGGTTATCCACGCATATGTTGACCAGGGAGTATGGTGAGGACTCAGCTTTGGCCATTAGATTTGGCCTGATGGCCATCTGGCGCTTGGGAATTGGAGGTGTATGGTGAACCTCAAGGCCTGAGAGACGCTGGATCAACTGCAAGAAAATAATAACAATATGTTGGAGGACCTGGGATTCGAACCCAGGTCCCAATGGACATCCTACTCACGCTTCCACCACTGAGCCACGCTGCATCTTTGTAATAATAATAAACAGCAAATAACATATATCAAACAACGCTTATGCCTGAGAAAAATAAAAAAAGCGCGCTGATTTCAAACCATCCAATGGGGGAGCGACGTGTGGTCGTCTTCTTCTCTAAAACCCTGTATTTTTTTTCCTGCGGATTGGATTCCGCATCAAAATCCGTGGCTCATCTCTAAAATCCACCCTAGGCTATGAAAATCAATTCTAAGAACATGGCTGATCTCGTCTCCATCTCCTGATCACTCCTATACCAATTATTGTGGCCAATTTTCCCTGCAAAAAAAACGCCTAAAAACAAGCATATGAACCCTAGAATCGGGCATCACGATTCAGGGCATAAAAACAAAATTGACTATTGCAGTTATGTTAGAAATCAAACAATAAACATGAATATGCTAATGTTTTTAAGAAAAAGTGCAAGAACATAAGATCACGAGTCCATGTCCAGGGCTGACTTTGTGATGACTTACATCGCTATGTAGGTGATTAGAAGGCCTGGTTTTTCTTTTAATCGCTTTAGGGGATGGCAGTCAAGCACTCTATGTTGAGTTTCTTGATTGAAACAAGCTCTAACCAAGAATTCGGTTCCTCTCTTTTTCACCTTTTTTTTCAGTTTTGGTTTCTTGATTTTAGGCAGCTTCAGGTCATCCATTAGGTTTTGGAGGCTTGCTTGCATATATGGCCATCAGTCTAGGTCAAAATTTGGGCTTTTATCCATGTATATTCAAGAATTTGGTTTTGACTTTATCACCATTGTTAACCTTTCCAAATATGGCCAAATCTAAGATTTTGTGCACAAATAAGCCTTAGCACGAATTGGTTAGTTGTCACATGATATATGAAAGCTGTACAAATCACAAAGATACTATTCCATTGATTTTTAGATTTTATTTGAATTATTATGGATTTAAACTGAATTAAATCAATAAAAATTAAATAAAAATAGAAAAATAAATGTTTGGTCATGGAATCAAGCATGGGACACGTGTGTGGCATGACAAGACTAAATCAAATGGAAAAAAGTGGGCCCTTTTGTCAAAAATTGGAGTTTTGAGGATAGTTGACTTTTGCAAATTCATGAAAATTTCCCAACTTCTCCAATGCACAACTTGCTCAATTTTGATCCTTTGACCATGTTCTTGGACATTTTGGAAAGCCCTTGAAGTCCTCTAACCAATGCGTTTGGTACCATGTCATTTGGATTTACCAATCTCAAGTTATGGCCTTTGACTCAAAGTGTACTTTTGTTGACTTTTGAAAAGGACCTATAATGTAAAAATTTGTAACTCTTTGTGAGTGTATCTTCTGATCTTGGGGTATGAACATGGATTTTAGGAAATTGCATCCTCTTTAAAATGAGCTTTGGATCGGTCATTTATCATAAAGTATGAGAAAGTTATGCTTGGTCAAAGTTGAGTTGACCTTTCCTGCAAAACCCTAATTTAGCAACTTTTGAATCTTGATGAATTTTGAGCAATCCTTGATGAATCATGAACAACCCTTGATCAAATGATGAATTATCCTTCAAAATGAGAATGTTGACAAAAAATATTGAATTTTGACTGTAAAATGACCATTTTGCCCTTGCAGTTGACTGTAGATCAAATGGAGCTTTTGATTGTATAAATTGGCATTGTGAGTCTTGAAACTTGGCATGTAGGTGTTTGAGAATGTATTTAGGCCCATGAGACTTTATTGAACCATTTAGAACCCCAAATTCCTTGAAATAACCAAAACCCTAATTTCAACTGTCTTAGGAGGTGACTTTACTGTCTAGCTTTTGAGCCATTTTGAGCCATTTGAAAATCATTCTTGACCAATCTTGAGGAATATGGGAGGGCAAATTTTGGGGTACAACAGCAAGTAAATGTGATCTAGCCCTAAAGTAACCCCACTTTTAAAATTTTCCCCAACAGAGTCACCAGTTCTATGATACGGTGGGAGAACTGACTTGAGGTTTTATATTTTATCACAAATGTTGCAGTTAGCAAGAGTCGCCACGACTTTTCTTTTATCCAAAAGGAAAGGTGAAAAAGCACAAGAAAGACCTTTGATATTGTTTCTTGAGTTCGGGGGGTAGATTATGAAAAGGGAAGGTATTAACACCCTTTTCATCCATGGTTTTCCATGGGCTCTTAGTTACTTGCTAGATCACTTTCTTTTGTTGTTTTAAATTGTGATTGATGTGGTTTTGAAAGTATTTTGTAAAAGAGGCCATTGTTTAGGAAATCTTTATAATGATTCTCGTTCGTAAGAATGTATACAAATATGTTTGTCTTTTTGAAAATGTTTTCAATGTTTGTAAGAATGTTTGAAAATGTGTGTATGTGTTTGTTTATGAAATTAGCAAGGATAGTTGTTTTGAAATGGAGAAAGTAACTAGAAGTAATCTACCTACTCAAATGTCTTTCTTGTTCTCTTTCTTTTCCTTTGACATTGTTGTCTTACCATTGATTTGGTAAGCAACCCTATCTTTGGATGTAAATGGGATGGGTGTGGGTCCTCGTATAACCATGATTAGCAATGTTGCAAAGTATCTTATCATTTTGAGGGATCAAGATCATTTTGTAAGGCAAATTTGGATAGCGTCATCGAGGGACTATGATCTTATACTTGTTTGTTTTGCTAAGATACTTCACATGCGTAATATGGCCATTTTTGTATAAGGCAAGCAAGTGGAGAAACCCTAAGGATGCTTGTGTGCAAGTGTGTTGTTTTCATGCTTGATTTTGTCTTGGATTAGGGTTTTCTATTTGATTGTTTTTATCTTGTCATACAAACCCTAATTACTAACATGTTATGTAAAAAGCGATAAATTGTGTAATTTAAAGATTACTACGCTATTACAACATTTTGTGGGAGGAGTATACAAATTATGAATGGGGATTGCAATAATATAAACCTAATTAATCTATTACAACCAAATCGAATTTATACAAGTATTGGAATAAATAATGTACAAGACAATTTAAATATGCAAGGATATATAAATGCAAGAAAAAGATTTTTGTTTTGTTGTTTTTTCATATGAAAAAGGATTTTTAACTAAACTTAATGATTTAAGAAAAGGAGATTATTTTTATACATTGATTAACCCTAATTCTAGTTTATTAAAAGAAAATAAATTTCTTTAAGTATTATTATTGTGGATTTCTGTCTTAAAATAATAAATAATATTTTATGAAACATTTTAGTCCTCTTATATATTAAAATAAATATTTACAAGTGTGAAGGAAAAGAAATAAAATTAACCTAAATCTATTTTATTTTACAAGTTTATTTAAGAAAGAATAGTTAATATATAATTTAATAAATATATTTTTCCATGCGAAAATAAAATAAAGTGAACAAAAATAAATATTTAACATTTTGATATTTTTTATGGTTTTATAATATTTAAGAAAAAATTTTAATGAGGTAAACAAAAATAAAATAAATGAATGAAAATAAATTGGGCCAGGGGTGCTGTAAGAAAAAGGAAGGTAAAAAAATGTCAAAAATGAAGCTGAAAAAATAAGAAAAGTGCAAAAGGCAGCGCCAAGGTTCGAACCCATGACCTATGCATTTTTAGCGTGCTGCCTTGCCACGGGGTGGCTGTACATCCGTTAGTTCAAATGAAACAAAAAATAGATAACACATAATGCCTCCTTTCCCTGTACTTCATCTTCTTCCTCAAGCCAGTCGGAACCCCTGTGTCTTTCTCATTTCTCCATGAAAATGGAAACTTCAAACATGAAAATGGTAGTACTCTTTCCCACGATTTCAACCATGTAACTCATGTAAACTAATAGTCAATGATCAAAGCTAATTTCAATGGCCCTAATTTTAAACCTAACTGTTTACATAAATTTGCACTCTAAAATTCTCTATACACAATGAATATAAATGAAATCTATAAACATGGTTGTTTTTAGCACAAGGGTATCTACATTTTATATTCACAAATCGTGACCAATATATGCCTGTATGAAGAGATAGAAGTTGGAGTTCTTACCTCTTTCAGCTGAGATCGTGAATTGAGTTTGAGTGTGTTTTGAGAAGGCCTGAAGATCCCTTTAGCTTGCCTGGACCTCCCTGAGTATGTTCCAATCCTTACCTTGTCTTGAAAGTGCCTGAATCTCCCTATCCAAGTCAACCTGCAAGCATGAAAAACAAAAATGGCAGATGGAGAAGGAGGAGTTACAGTGAAGGGATGATGGTCTGGATCACTTAGATATGAGGTAGGTTAAGTGTTTAGGTGATTAGAACTTGAAATGCACGAGTAGATTTTTGGATTGCTAGCTTGGTAAAAAACTGTAAGTTATGGCAGGTTTTTGGTGATAGAGATTTTTAGAGAGTTTCTGGCCCTTAGCAATCGTGTGTTAGGTTTTAATGTGTTTGTGTATAAGTATAGAGAAGGTTTCAAATCCATTAGACAACAGATTTTTGAGTTGTAGGCTGTTTGCTTTATTGCTTGCCTTTTAAGAAAAGTGAGGAGACAACTCTTTACATGCTTGTACATGCCTGGTTTGAGTTGGTACAAGTCCTAGACACTTTTATTTTGGTTTATAGGACTTGTGTGTGCAGAAGAAACAGGTACAAAGCTCAAGAAGTTGACAAATGCAAAAGTGGTGTTTTTCTAAAATAGAAATGGCAACTTTGTGCCATTTATGGGATTAAAGCTTGGACAAAGACTCTTATGATTGGATTAAGGCTTTATCAACTGTGTAAGCATTAAATTATGGAGTAAGAAACAATTTTGAGACCTGTAAATCAAGGATCATGCAGCCTAGGTTCATATTTGAATTTTGTTCTTCATGAAATGGCTTGAAATCAAAGTGAGAAATTGCCAACTTCATCTCTTCGATTCTCCCTACTCAAGAATGATCTCAAGAAGTTCTTGGATATTTTTAAAAGCTTGAAATGTTCTATATAACTCATATTTGAAATGCTTTTAAATATTCTTCTTGGAACTAGGTGAAAAATTTCCATGAAGTTAGGTTAAAAACCTGCCTAAATTAGGGCAAAATTTCACTAAGTTACTTTAGTTCATGGGCATGTATTCATAAAATTATATCTTTAGATCCAAGAATATTTAGGAGAAAATGTGTGAAGAAAAGTTGTATATTTCATGGAGATCTACAACTTTCATGTTGGGAACTTTCTTTGAATCATCTTGTATCATGGTGAGAAATTGGATTAAAGTTGAGAAAAAATAAGAAATTTTCTATACTTATAAAAATTTCTAAGTTAAGAAATTTTCAAATTTTAAAACAAAATCTTTAAACTTTGATTTCTTGATGAACAAGTTTCACGTTTTGACATGTTTTGATGAATTATGATCCTTGGCATTTGATTTTGACCAAAAAGTCAAAGTTTGACTTTTTAGTATACAGTTGGCTTTTGATCAGTTGACTGCAAATTTCATCTGTCAATCCAATGGAATTGCCATGTTTTGAACCATTTCATTAGGTAAAGATGATGTAATTGAAACCTTGAAATCATGCTTCAAATCAATTGGTCATTTTCTAGGTCAAAAATCAGAAATTGCCCTTTCTCAGTCAAAACCCTAATTTTGACCATTTTGCCCTTTTGATGATTTAACCAAATTTCTTGAGGAATTGTGTCCAAACTTGATCAAATGATACATATGAGTCTAAAATGTTGACGTGGATAAAAAATTATGAAGTTTGACTATAAATTGGCCATGGTTGACTTTCTCCTTAATACAGCTGATTTTTAGGTCAATTGTCCAATTTACTGATCAAAAATGTGATTCAAGGCTTGAAACTTGTCATGAGTAATCTTAAGGGTTCATAATGATACTTGAAATCCATATGAAGCCTTTATAGTCCAAAAATCCTTGTGCAATCCAAAACCCTAGATTTGGGTCATCAGGGCATGATGAGGTGTCTTGAGCTGGTCAAACCCTAATTCAGTCTTGAGTCAAACAAATCTTGTCAGAAAATCTTGATAAACGAGAGGGAAAATTTTGGGGTACAACAGGAGGATATGGCTTGGATTTAAAATCAACAATTCCTCACTCAACACCTAAGTGGAAAATATCTCACTTCACTACATATTGTAGAAGTATAGTTGTTTGCATCACTACAAGGACTGACAAGAGTCTAACCTTTTGAGAAAAGTTTAAAGATAAAAGCCAAAGTGGAAAAATGATTTGAAATAAGATTAATTGACTTTTAGTCTTCTCACAAAAAAATGTCAAGGTATTATTAAGTTGATTGAAGTTTATTTATGAAAATATTTTGAAAATGCATTGACCTAAGTCCAAGTTTATTATGAAAGTGTTTAAGTTTCAAAACAAGAAGGGTTTTCAAAAGGAGGGAGAAGATTTTTGAAATTAAAGAAGATGGGAGGAGAAGAAGAGGCTATCCTAAAGCATAAGGTAAAATCTAAGGACAAGGACTATCTAACCAACAAGAAGCCAAAACTTGTCATTATGAGCCAAGATAGAATTCCCATTCTTTGGATTGGAACCAAGAAAGCAAAGATACTAGACCTCTTGAGAGAACCAAACTTCAAGTGTATTAAGTCTTCACAAAAATTGGGCAGAGTAACTGCTGTATACAGATGAATTCCAGATTACAAACAGATAATGTAATCACAAAAAACCTGCACACAAAAACAAACAAGCAACCCAATGTCTTGAGGTAAACCTCAAGAACTTCAGACAAAATAATCAGATAAGATCACAAGGTCTCCAATATAGGCCAAGGTTTCTAATCCTAAGTCCAAGAAAAAGTCCCATGCTCCATAATTCCAAGGATAGTAACCAAATAGTCCAAGTACCATTAAGAGTTTTTTAGGGTTTATGTTGATTATTAAGTATCTTAAGAAAAGAAAATCTCAAGTGAGCAAAGTGAAAATGACAAGAAAATAAATGCTCAAATGAGAAAAGATAGAAATGGCATGAAATGAAAATGCTAAAAGAATAAATAGCACATAAAGCATAAAAAAAGAATAAAAGCATAAGATTAAACAAGTCAATAATTAGTGGTTAGTTGGATGACCATCTTGAAACTTGCATTTGGAACTCATTAGAGGATTGGTAGAACCAAAGCCTCCACACAACAAGTTGCATTTGCTTTTTGTCAAGTATATCATCCACTTGGAATTCTCATAAGTACCATTTAATGATTAATGATGTTTAAGTGATCCGCATTGACCAAAGGTGTTGTAGATCCATTAGAGGATTGGTAGAACCAAAGCCTCCACACATAGAATCTCAAGGTTATTGGATCAAAGAGATCAAATTAGCATACTTGGGATTGAAATCATAAGTTTGGGCCACGAATGATCAT
The DNA here is from genome assembly GCA_948472305.1 of Vicia faba. Taxonomy (NCBI): domain Eukaryota; kingdom Viridiplantae; phylum Streptophyta; class Magnoliopsida; order Fabales; family Fabaceae; genus Vicia; species Vicia faba. The sequence goes on along the minus strand of OX451736.1, from coordinate 107,818,010 downwards.
TTATTCGAATCAGGACAAAATTTAGCGCTATGTTAAGCAATCGTAAGTGGACTTATATAGAAGTCGCACCTATTTTGAGGCCGGTCAATAACATTCTATGCACCATTTGTTTTGAGACATGATATGGAGATCATGCTCCAATAACATTTAGTGCAATAAGAAGTGGATCAAATGAAGAGGATTAGGGCAAAAAGATGAATAAACCACTTTTGAATTAAAAATTTAATCAAACTATTATTAAAATCATTCATCCATTTTGGTGGAGTTGAACTCAACACCCAAGATCCAATGATGTTAATAAAGTCATGATCAAAAAATTAACTCAAGACGGCCAGAAAATAATCACAAAATAATATCACATTTAATATATACATTAAAAGGTTAAAAAATGTTTAAAAATAGAAAATAATGAGGAAAATATCAATTATGTTCAAATTAATCAAGAATGAAAAATAAGGCCATAGAAAAATCAGAATTGGATCCTAATATTTTTAAAATTTTTTTGTAACTTTTTAAAAGTCAGAAACTATTTTTAAACTATTTAAAATTTCTCAAACAAACATAAAATAGATCAAAAATAGTAAACCTCAACATAAATTTCCATAAAAATTTCAGAAAGTCAAAAATATGCAAAATAATATTTATGAATTTTTCCAGAATTAAAAAATGTCAGAAAGTAATTTTTTAAGTAATTAAAAGAAAGAAAATAATACAAAAAATATATAAAATACCAAATGTCAAAATAAAAATGTGAAAAAATATCTTATGAGATCAGAAATAATTCAAAGTATTTTTGTGATTTTTTTCTTAATTTTTGGATAAAAAATAAAAGAGTTATCAATTTTTCAAAATTTAATCAAATAAAATATAAAATCAGAAAATAAAATAAAACCAAAAAGATGTGGACCATCAGATCATAGTCAAAAAGCGTTAGTAAGCTAATCCAATGGACGAGATGCGCTGTGCTTGATATGGACCTTACTGAAACACACATGTGATCAGAAAAAGGGCAACCAATAAAATTAAAACGCTTGGCACACTATCATTGGTTGAGACGAGACATGTCATCGTCTTCAACCTCCAGACACCCTGCAATGGGGATTTTGTGAGATCCTTCAAATGGAAAAAATAGGATCCCAGGCTAGCATAATTTAACTCGTCTCTTCAAGACGATTGTAACACAACCATCGCGCCAAATTTATATAAGGTATGGAGAGAGATATGAATCAAAAACTCAAAAAATTGCGAGCACCTTCAATTTGAGATTTCTCTCTCAATTCTTAATGGATTTAAAAATTGTAAGCAGCATTAGAATCAGACAAAGGAGTAGAACAGATTAGTGCTTGATTTGGATTCAAATGGTTGAGAATTCTACCTTTTCGAAGTTCAAGTAAGAAGCTCTGAAACTAGACTTCTGTAGCTTGAATTATGGGTCATTTTGATTGGTTTAAGTGCTGGAGAGTTTGTATGAAGTTCAAGGATGATGAATGCGCAAAGAATTTTGGAAAAGGAAGCTTAAATTTCAAAAACTGAATTCAAAAAAAGTGGGTTCGTGTCAGGTTTTGGCAGGGTGTTCTTGGCTCTCTAAGCTTGGGAAAATGGATGGGGGATGACCCTCTATTTATAGGGAAGCAAATGGGATCAAAAGAAAGAGTGAGTGATGCATTTTGGAGGGAATTCGTATGGGTCTGCATCGTGAAGAAAGTGTGACTCAATTTTGATCAAAACTCAGCTAAATCGTGTGTTTCATGATGCTAAACACTTTTGGGAAGTTGCTAATCATGATTAGAAACAAAATCACATGGAAAACTTGTGATTAGAAGCCAAAACAAAGATTTTAAAATCCTAGCTTTGTGAAAGAAATCAGTTTCAAGTTACCAAATTCAAATCCATGGCATTTCCAACTCAAAGGGTGTTAATGCACAATTCTTGATGATTTGGAAATATGAGGTTACAAGCTTTGCATTGGAAAAAGAACAGAATCAAATGGATGCTTGAGCTGAAAGTTATATGGAGTCAAAGTTGAAGAAAAAGAGTTGACTTTCCATGCTTCAACTTCTTCTTCAAAAATGACCTATAATCTTTTGTATCCAAACATGGCCTTCCACTTGGAATTTTATACTGACCAAAAAATATGGAATGAAGTATACCTCTTGAATGACATTTTGAAGTTTGAACCACACAAAATATCAAAAAAAATGAGAAAGTTATGGCTGGTTGAAGTTGGCCAAAAATCATGAAATGACCTATAATCTTTTGCATTCTTAAGGCAACTTCCATCCATTTTCTCACTTTTCATATAAAATAAGGCATAAAGTACACATCTTTAAGATCACCATGGAAAAGTAATGGACTCAAGGAGATACAAATTGACCAAGTTATGAACATTTGAAGTCACATATGGAAAATTGTGGATTCATCTGGATGACCTGTAATATTTCTTCTTCGCCAAGTTCCTTCCACATGAAAACTCCTTGGAACTTTTGAAGTGATTTGTTGGTAACTCTTTGAAGAGAAAGATTTCTTTGGAATCACTCAAAAATACCAAAAGGTAAGCAATATATGCTCCTTTGAAGTTCAAAACCCTAGCCTCTAGATCAAGAGAATGCTTTGAGGAACTTTGACAAGTTTGAACAAACTTCTTGTGCCATTATTCTTTCTTTGTGAATATAAGTTGTCGAGGATGATGATGAGGACTCAAAGCCACCAAAACCACTTCCATATCTTGAAATTTGAGAGAAATTTTCTCTTGTGACCAATAGGAACAAGGCCTTGTCCAATCATGACAACTTCTTCCCTCAACCCCTTGTACTTTTGAATCAATTTTGATAACTTTGAGATATGTTGAACCAAAGTAAGCCTTGTCATGCCATTTCTTCCAAAACCACTCCAATAGTGAAGTTTCAATTTCTCAAGCTATTGACTAGGGCATGGAAATAAACTCATGAACTCATGAAGCAACTTGCTAAACCTCATTGCCTTTACCTACATTATTAACAAGTAAGACAAACCAACATTGCATTTTATTAATTAGAAAAACATCAAATCAAAATATTCATGGTCACAAAAGAAAACAAGTTAAGGTGCCTGGTGACTCCTCAAAAGAGAAAAACTAAAGATAGGGAGAAGAACCAAAAGCCTTAATGTGATCTTGTTGTGGTTGAATCAACATGGTATGATGAAGGGATATTAGGGGCAAAAATTGGGGTACAACACTAAAAACATAGCAGAAAATTGAGTGCAAGAAGCGAGCGGTCGACTCATGCAGGAGTCATACTCGACGCGGGCACACCCGAGCGTTGTAGGAAGACCTTTGAGGAAGAAATGCATCGAACGCAACAGGACATGAGTCAACGCAAACAGAATTAATTTTTCTCCCAGTGTGAGTCGACCAGAAGGGTCGACACGAGTAGATCCGAGCTTCATGGATTGGCCTTCTTCAATTTATGAGTCGACCTATCTTTAGCTTGAGTTGACGCAAACAGTGAGAATTTTTCTCCTAGTGTGAGTCAACCAGTAGGGTTGACACGAGCAGACCCGAGCTTGATGGATTGATCTTCTTCAACCTATGAGTCGACCTAACTCTAATTTGCGTCGATGCAAACATTGAAAGCTCCCAAAAATGAATGTTTCTAGAGATCTTCATTCCAACCATTCCACTAGCAAGTTTGTCCATAGTACCAACCCAGATTAAGAGCAAGCAATAATCATTTTGACATCATTAAAACAAAAATAAAAGGACCTTTACCTCACATACTCCCCCTTTTTGATGATGGTAATACCTTAGAATATTTTCTGCTTAATTCATCGAGAGCCTTAATCGAATATGCTCCCCCCGAATTTGTACATTCCATAGAACACTGATCTATAATCTCTTGCTCACTATATTTCTTTTATTCTCTTCTCTCCCTTTGACAACATAAAAAAGAGAAAAGCATGAGGTCAAGAGCAATAAAAACATACTTAATCGCATAAACATCATCCACCTTGTCAACCTAAAACACCAACAACCATTCACACAAAATGAAGTTAGTGTAAAATATATAATAGTGAAATAATTAATCAAACACATGAGGATCATTATACACCAAATGAGTTCAACAATAAAGCAACGAACACAAAGTAATTTCTTAAGAAAAAGTAACCAATAACATAAGAAAGACATTTAAGTCATGAAAGTCACAAAATGCATTACAAAGCATCAAAACAAATCAATCCTCTATGTTCTCACCTCCTTGGTTTTGAAGTTCCTCTGGTGAATGGTTGATGGGAAAATTTTGCATGTAGGTAAATATGAAGGAAGCAAAGTTTTCATCTTGTGTTTGCAACATGCCATGTAGCATGTTGTACCTTTGGGCTTGAGTCATGGTGCAGGCATCAAAGGTTTCACCTTGAACCCGAACAATATTGTAGAGGTTGGTGAGTCTTTCATTTTGAATTGATGCATTTTCTTGTTGTTGAATTTGCATCATTTCCAATAGAGCCAACACATCATCATTGTTTCCTTGAGGCACTTGGGTGTCCTCCTCCATGGTTTCCATGTCTTCTTCTTCTTCTTCTTGTGCCTCATCTTCTTCCTCATCACTATCCTGATGTTTTACTGATGTACATCTTACAATATACTTATACTTAATTGTTTTAGGATCCCAATGATGGCCCATCAAAGTGAGAGTCTTCTTAGTGAATTCTTGATCAGGAGAAATACCAACATACAAAATTCTAGGAACACCAATATTCTCCCAATTTAGAACACTCTGAATAAATGAGTGATAACATAAAGCAGTGCCTCTACCTGATTTCTGAAGATCAAAAATCCTGCTTGAAAAATAGTAAGACCAATGAACCTTAATCTTTTTCTTGAGCACATACACCAGCTGAACATCATGTTTATCCACACGAGAATTCTCGCCCTTCTTGGTACGAATAATGTGACATACTATCCAAAAGAGAATCTTATCTAGTGGATTTAGAGCTTCAGTGGTAGACTTAGGAAACAGATTGCTAGAAACTACCCTGTTACTAAATGGGTTTTTGAGCATGGAATTCAGATCATTTTTAAAGTCATAACCAGGAACAAAATCACTGTCATAAATCTTAATAGAATCACTCTCTTATGGTCACATACCAAATAAATCTTTCCATACATGAGAATAAACCTTAAACAACTTGCTATTAATCTTATATCTAAAGTCAAAGTTCTCAAACTTCCATTGAAAAACCTCGTAGAATAACCTAACCAACTCTTCATTATAATGAGTATCACATTCAAGAAATTTATGAAATTTATGAAACCTAAGTAGTTCAATAATTTATGGAAGATGCATGTGACCCACAGATTTCTTATAAAGCACAAATTGTTTGACAATTTTCCTCTTACCAAACTTTTCTTCATAAGTTTCAACAAGATCATCAGAGAGAAGGGATAAAGAAATTACCAGAATGTCGGATTGTCTTTGAGAAGAGCTGCCGCTTGTTATACCCCAATTTCCCCCCCTAAGATCTCTAATCATTTCAATGTCAACCCAATCATATCAAGATCACACACTAGGGTTTGGTTCTTCTTCCTATCTTTAGGTTTGTTCATAGGAGATCACCAAACACTTTGATTTGTATGGTTTTGTACATGTGTTTTTATGATTGGTTTACTTTTAACTAATAAATATAATGTATATTTTCTCTATGGATGTTGACTTTATATGTGATGGCACAACACATTTCATCGGGTTGATTCATAGGTTCATGAGTTTATTTTCATGCCTTCTTCAACAAAGCTTCATTGAGATTTAAGCTTCATCTTTGTGTGTGTTTCAAGATAACACGATTTCAAAGCATACTAAGTCTGATCATGCTCTACTTTGCTAAGGAAAGTCAAGAGATGCAAGATTGATTCAATAAGTTTGACGTAATTTGACAAGTTCTTGATTCCTTGATTACAAGTGCATAATTTTCTCAATTTTCAACATTTGGAAGTGATTATTATTGCTATGTGTAATACGATGGGATAACTCACTTTTTTGGTTTTGTCCAAATATGCAGATAGCTAGAGTCGCCACCGACTTTTCTTTTATCCAAAATTTAGGAAAGGTGAAAAGAACATGAAATACCTTTGATATATTTTTATTTCTGGGGGTAATTTTTGAAAAGGGAAGGTGTTCACACCCTTTTCATCCGTGGTTATCTACGGGATCTTAATTGCTTAGATCACTTTGAAAACTTTCTTTGTATGTGGGTTTTTTGTTTGAAAATATTTTGAATGCCAATGTAAGGCTAACTTTGTAATAATTCTTGTATCAGTCCTCAAGAATGTGTACAAAGTATTTTTGAAGATATTTGTTTGAAAGTGTATTTTTTATGAGAAAAGTTTGTGAGCAAGAAATTAGGAGTTTCTTACCCACTAAAGTATTTCTTATTCTTTTCCTTCTCCATTAGCGATAGTATTATCCATACCATTAGTTGGTAGGTAGCCTTATCTATTGCATGTGAATGGACAGGCGTAAGGTCACTGTATGGTCATCGAAGGCAACATGTAAGGATACTTTAGCAATGGTATCAGAGGGACTATCTTCCTTTACTCATAGGGACTAGATCATTTTGTAGGAAACTCGAAGAGTATCGAGGGTTATGATATTTATTCGAAAGGGACTATGATGATTTGATCGAGGGTCTTTTTCTAAAGTATCCCCACTTTCTAGGGACATGACCAATATTCGTAAGGAAACAAGAGTGATTACCCTAGAGGTGCAAGTGTGAAAAGTGTATTAGTTTCAGTTATATTATCTTGAAGGTTAGGGTTTTATAAGTTCAGTTATTACTCTTTCCATATAAGCCCTAGTTAGTAGCAGTTCAATATGTGCAGAAAATAAAGTGCAGAATGTAAAGTGCATAAATTAAACCTAAGCTATTACATCCTGTGAGCAGTTACATAATATTAAAAAAATGCGATAAAAGATGAATTATACACTTGATCTGTGAATTTAAATAGAAAAAAGAAATAAGAAAATGTTTTTAAAAAATGTTTAAAAGTCCTAAAGTTCTAAGTATTAATGTTTTTGGTATTTTATAGAAAATAATTTAAGTGACAATAATTAATAAAAACCTAAATTCTAATTGATTTTAATATTTAAGGAAAAGGTTGATTAATTAATTAATTTAGTAAATAAAAATATATAAGAAAAATTTAATTACTAACTAAAACCCTAATCCTAATTTATCAGTATTAAGAAAAAAAGATTAGGTTAGTTAATGATTGATTATTTAAAAATAATTAGGGTTAGAAAAGAAAAAGAAAGGAAATTAGGTTAGAAAGAATAGGGTAAAAGCTTTTGCATGGGGTGGGTGTTGAACCCACACCTATAAAGTCATATGTGTGCTTCCTTGCCACTGAGCCAGCGTGTTGATTGTGATAGAAAATAGGAATTGATCAATATAGAATAATCATGCGCGTTAGTTTGAAAAATAGCAAAAAAAATTGCAAGACACAGGGGTCGAACCCACGCCCTTCACATTACATGTCTTTGTCTCAACCAACTGTGTTGCGCTTCAATTTTGTTATAAAACATAAACTAATAAATATATAATAAACAAGTGAACCATGGAAGTGTCGGAGCCCTAGCTCTGGTCGTCTTCTCCGGTGAGGTCAAATACCAACCAGCAAAAATAACACGAGTTAGAGATTAAAAGGGACCTTATCCCCCTAATTCGACTCTTGTGAATCCAATGGTAGAATTCTTCTTGGATAATTCAACCTGTATAGTGAGATACAATCAAAATAAAGCAACATGGTGCAAAAATGGTGATTGAGTATTTTGGCACCATGTGCCTCATGCAGGGGATAAAACATGTGCTATACTGTCTCAGGAATACATTGAAGTTGTTAGTTTAAATCAAAGCATCATAAATATTGAAATATGAATTTCATAATATACGCAAATCTGGTGATGTTTTAAATGCGTGTTTTAGGCATATTTGATCATCAAGAATGATTGAAACTTACTCTATGATACCTCATGAATTGATTTGAATAGTTACCTAGCCTTGAGGATGGCTGGAAACTAGAATTTAGGTTTATCCCTTTCCTTGCAAATTTTCAATCTCAAAACCCTTGTTTCTTGGGCAGCCTCATGTGTTTATTTTGGTTTGAATATGCAGTGTACTTATAGGAGAAAAGATTAGGTTAAGTGATGGGCTTGGACATCATATGAAATCATATCTTTGATTTTGTTTGAAAATAAGTTGAAATATTACAAAACCAATGAATATTTTTTTTGGAATATAGACCACACGATTTCTTGCTTGGTTGTCATGAATTTTGGGCTTTAATTCTAGTCCAAAACAAAAGCCATGTGCCTTATATCTTTGATTTGATATTTTATTTGATATATTTTGGTTTTAATTGAATAAAATCAAAATAAAAGAAATAAAAATCACAAAAAAATATGAAAGGACGTAGGATTCTATTATGAGGTCAGGAATATGTTTGGACCTTAAAAGATAAGCCCATTAGCCCAAAATTGCAAATTAGCTCAATTTGAGTTTCATGCATTTTCTCAAAATTGTCCAACTTGCACCAATCATAACTCACTCAATTTTTGTCATGTGAAGGTGATCTAGGACTTTTTGGAAAGATCAAGATGTCTCCTACAACTTTCATGCTGGTCATATTTTCATTTGAAGCCTTTATTTTGATGTAAAGTGTTTTGACAAAAAGTTTCTTTTTGTTGACTTTTAAAATGACCTGTAATGTTTTGGCCCATATCTCTCAAATGAAGCATTTTTTGGCCTTGAGCTTAGAGAGACAAATTTGTATAGAATTGAATTTCCTTCAAGATAGGATTTGGTTGATAAATTTCTAGTGAAGCATGTGAAAGTAATGCTTGGTCAAAGTTCAATTGACTTCTCCTAAAGAATACCAAAATTTAGTAACTTTTGACTTTTGATGAATCTTGAGTTTTCTTGATGAATCATGATCAAACCTTGATCAAATGATGAATGTGACTTTAAAATATTGATGTTGACCAAAAATCTTAAAGTTTGACTGTAAATTGGTCAAAGTTGACTTTTTGTCTAATACAATTGATTTTCAATCATTTGGCTAATTGACTGAGCAAACTTGTGCTGCAAGGCTTGAAATTTGGTATGAGGATTCTTTGAAGCATATGAGAAACCATGAAATATAATTGAGGCATTATAAGTCCAATTTCCTTTGAGAAAAGTGAAACCCTAATTTTAGGTCAACTGCTTAGGAGGAGCGTTTGTCTGGGCAACCTTTGAGTAGTCTTGAGTGCTTGAGAACCCTAGGAGCATGAGAAGATATCTTGAATCAATTTGTATTGAAAAATGGGAGGAAAAATTTTGGGATACAATAATATGGGTTCTTATTACCCTCCACAACAACTTCTCTTCACATAGAAAAAGTAATTGTGCAAGAAAGATTGTCAAAAGTTGAAAGGGGTTCCAAGTCATTTTGATGCTTTAAGAGCTAGGGTTTTGAACTTCTAAGGACTAAATCTTGTTCATCTTTTGAGATTTTTGAGTGGTTCCAAAGATAAGTTTCTCTTTGAATGGTTATTAAAAAATTAATTCAAGATTTTCAAGCAAATTTTATATGGAAGATCACTAATGATTGAGAAATATTACAAGTCTTCTAGATAGACCATCAAATTATTTTGAGTGACTTCATAAGATCATAAATTGGTCAATTTTTATCATACTGAGCTCATTCTTTTTTCCCAATGATCTTAAGGGTGTTAACTTTAACTCTATTTTTGGTTCTAAGCTTGTAAATGATTGTAAGATGATTTTTGAGCTCAAAAGATTAAAGGTCATCTCATGGATTTTCACCAATTTCAAAAGATCATAACTTGTTCAATATTTGGAATTTTTGAGTAATGTAAAGTTCACAATACTCTTTAGGGAGTCTACTTCAATCTAGAATCAATGATAAAAGCTAAATTTTTAAGGAAGGGCCTGCTTTGAATCAAAACATTATAGGTCATTTGTGAAGAAAAAAACTTAGAATTTTTCTAAGTATAAAAGTCAGTGCATTTTTCCTGATTTTGACCAAGCATAACTTCTAGCTCAAGCATCCAAATGAATCATTTCTTGGCACATTATAAATATTGTTGCGTGATTTTTCCAATGCATCAAGAATCATCTCCGAAGGCTTCCTAAATCGTGCACACCGTGAGTTCAAAGTCAGCTACTCGAAACTGCATTTTCCTCCAAGTCAGATTTTGAAATCCATAATCTAGATTCTAAACACCAAATTAGCACGCGTTTTTTATTAAAGCATGTTTAACAAAGTTCCCAAAGTTGAATTAAGGATCAAAATGCATGAATTGGGTGAGTTTTGATGCACATGGAGTCACACATTTTCCACTTTTGGGCTCCATCCAATTTCCCTCCAAACTTCAATTTTCCTCTCAATTCTTTGCATCATTCAGTTCCCTATACATAGAAGACCTCACTCCTCTCATTTTCTCAAGCTTGGACAGCCAAAATCACACTGCCAAACTCCCTCCATAACTCACTTTTCTGAGTTTTCGAATTCATCTTTTATCCACTTTTCAATCCAATTTATTTTCTTATTCTTCATCCTTGAACTTCATTGAAGCTAATAGAAGAAGAACCAAGTCCTAAGGCTTCCTAAATCGTGCTAGCCAAGTCCAATTTCAGAGCAAATTCGTCTGAATTCATTCAGGTAGTTTAAGGCACCAAATCTTCTAACTCAAATTACTGGAATAGTTTATGATGTTCACTAATGCTTGTTATTAACTCAATTTTGATGAATCAATGCATTTGATGCTTCTGTTTTCGATTTCAAAATTTTCAAAAAATCTCTGGTTTTTTCCAAATCGAGTAAGATGTGTTTTACATAAATTTGGCGCGAGGATATGGTTGTGATCATCTTGAAGAGACGCATCTAATGATACCACTCTGAGCGTCTAAATTTATAGATTTAAGAATCGTGATCTCGCCCTAGTTGCACGGTAGTTAAAGGTTGAAGATGACCTATGTGGCTTCTTCAACCAATGAGAGCAGGAGAATTGAAATGTTGTGATTGGTCGTACTATCGTGACTTCGTGCGTGCTTATTGATCGTGGATCACCATACATCATCACTCTTGAGCCATTAGATGTGTGAGCGTGTTTTAATAAATCGGATCCAACGCCTCACATTACTTTTGATTAATTTTATTTTTACAAAATTTATTTAAAATTTCAAAAATTCATAACTCTCTTATTTTTTATCCAAAAATTATGAAAAAAAAAATACAAAAGTACTTTGAATTATTTTTGACTTTGTGAATATTTTTTCATATTTTTATTTTGATGTTTGATATTTTTCATAATTTGTTTATTATTTTCCTTATTTTAATTATTTTAAAAATACTTTTTTATCTTTTTAAATTTTGGAAAAATCATGGAAGGATCTAATAACCCCTTGACAAATATTGGTGACCTCATCCAATTTTTATTTCTGATATTTCTATTTTTCACAATTTTTGGTTTATTTTTCTTATTTCTTTAAATTTAAAAATTAGTTTCTGATTTCAAAAAATTCCAAAAAAATTTGTCAACACTTATTGATTTTTGTTTAACTTATGACTATTTTTTTTAGTTTTATTTGATGATTTAATATACTGTATATTTTACCAATTATTTCCCTTTTATTAACCATTTAAATATTGTTTTATTTAATATTATTTTGTTTTTTTGTTTGGTCCTGATTTGGGTTTTATTTTGGGACAAGTTCCTCAACCACATTGGATCTTGAGTGTTGATAGGTTGAAAAACCAAATACACCAAAATGGATGAATGATGTTGATGATATTTGAAACCTTAATTTCATCTAATACATCCTCTCCCTCTTCATCTTATCCCTTTCTTACTTGTGTTATATGTTGTTGGAGAATAATCTGCATATCATTTCTCTAAACACATGGTACATAGATTGACATGCCTCAAAATAGGTGCATTTTCTATATAAGTGTCGTACCCCAAAATTGTCCTACCCCGATGATTTTATTTTTCAAGATTTAAATAAAGGTGGTACAGCAGTATCTAATGGCCCATTCTTAAATTCAAGTCGACTAGGGGTGTATTCTAATTCAGGAGAGTGGGCCTTTCTAAATCAGAAAGACTCATATATCCGTAGGCCCATTTACGAAGCATGTTTGCCATTGGCCCATGCGATTCGAAAATTTAAAAAAAAAACTATTTCAATAATAATAATTAAAGTTCTTATTTAAAATTAAGCCCATCTAAATTGTTGTTGTTAACAAGAGACAAGGGGTATATTTACAAATTACAAGCCCATTAAGATTTGGTTAAAACAAATATATTTGTTGTTTTCTTTTTTTTTTTACTGTTAAGCTCGTATAATAGCAGTTTCATTAAAAAAAATTAAACATTATTTGATATTTTTTTATTAAAATGTTTAAGAAATAAAAACAAACTAGAATTGGGCCAATTGGGCCTGGTTTTACTAAAAACGTTTTTTGCTGTAATGTTGTTACTAGAAAAAAAATCATTTTATTAAAACGCTTTGTTTTCATCTTACTAAAAAGGCATCTCTATTAAACTTTAATTTGATAAATTATTTAGAAAAAAAAATATTTGTTGGTTAATTCCAGATTAGGCCCATTTCATGTTGCAAAATGAAAGTTGGGTTGAACAGTAAATAATAACGCGCAGGGCCCAAAGACTAATAAACAACTACTGTTCCGATTACCCCTAAATTAGCGCAGGGGTTTTGTTTACTAACAGCAATTGTAGAAATCAAATCTTATTAATCCAAGCCCAAAAATACAATACAAAGCAAATCTCAGAAAACTGTACAGGATAGATATAACTCAATCAAATCCGAAAATCAAATTTACTCAATCAAATCTGAATCGTGCAATAGTAAATCAATTACAATATTCTCAATCAAATATACAGATCCGCAATCCCTAATTTCTACAATTCTTCCTAAATCTTTGCTAATTGTAACAATAAATTCTTAAGAAACCCTAAGCTAAAAAACATATAAATACAGAAAAAAGAGCTTGAATCCGGAGGGGGGGGATACAGAGGAAATCACATGAGCTTAAGAAGGAGATTACAGAGACGGAAGAGACAAAACCGCGAATTTGAAGAGAAAGAACACGAAGAAAAAAACGAGCATCGTTGAAGAAGAAGGTTGATGCAATTGGGGTTTCGACATCTGAAACCTTAATCGCTAGCCTAGTCGCTGCCGTACACCATTGTATTCAACCTCTCATCACCATCACCATCATCGGCCGCCACTGAAACCTACGAAATCAAAGTGGAAAAAGAGATTAGCATCAATCGGACAAAAAACTCGAAATACAAAATGAAAAGGGGTAATATAGCTCATCTTCTGTCTTTTTCTTTATCGTTCTGTTGATAATTGGAGGGTTGTTGTTGGGTTACAGAAGAGGGCTAAGGGTTTGTAAGCGCTGCCGTAGGGTATTAGTATTACGGTTCTGGGTGAGTGAGGGAAAGGGTTGAGAGGTGAAACAAAATGCATGTACCGTAACAATCTAGTGCCAACGCATGCATTTTAATTTAGGTGTTCCCTCAAGTTTGATCCGTGAGACTCTGATTAGACGGTCGTAAGGCCAAGTCTCGTAGTAAGGTCGTACACCCTCACACACTAGATCACGCAGGCCCCTTCAAAATGTTGTAATGGGCCTAGCCCATTACTCTTCACGCCCTCATTCTTAATTTTACTAAGACTCTAAAGTAATTCACACCCCTCTGACCAGCCAGTACAATGGGCCTAACCCAACTTAATTTCGGCACCCCCATCCTTTTGTTCCATACTTGGAAATGCACCCCCCAGGTTTAATCGATTATTTGTCTTATTATTTTTTATACATTATATTTTTATCTATTTTTAATTCTTATGCTTATTATATTTTTATAATAATTATTATTTATATTTACAATTATTATTATTATTATTAATTTTTTGTATTAATTATTATTATTATTATATATATTATTATTTATTATATCATGAAAATAAGTTTATCTATATCAAAATGCATATTATTTCCGTATATTATTTGCATTAAATATCTTTTGGGTCATGCATTAATCAATATCTTCGCAATTAACACAATAAAAAACACTAACCAATCTCAAACTATATTTCGCAATCAACTAACCTAATCAACTGTTTTTTGCAAAAGAATTTCAAACAGATTTTGACTTACTGCGCATTTAGTCAAAATCTTCACAATCACTACTCCCGACCAAAGTGCGAGGTGATTCAAAATATGTTTGCAACCCCTAAAAAACATTAACCCCATGCAAACTATGAATTGGGACTCTGAATCCTCATAAGAGGATACGTAGGCATACGATCAAAAATCGTAGCGAGTTCTCCTATAAAAAATTAAAAGTCTTTTCCCCCAATAAAAATTAAAACCCTATTTTCCCCAACTTAAACCTAAAACCTAATATCCTTGTGAACAAAGTAGATTAAAGGTGCCTAACACCTTCCTTTCGTCTAATGATGTCTGAAACCTAGAATCTATGTCAGTGATTTAGGGTTTTCTGTTAGATTCCCTTCCTTAGGATAAAAACTAATAGTGGCCGCTCTGATTTAAAAACCAGTCGTGGCAGCTGGCGACTCTGCTGGGAACTTCGACTTTAGGTTTAAGGGTTTTTAATTTGGGGTTTTTATTTATTTATTTATTTATTGCATTATTTATTTATTACATTATGATCCTTAGAAAGAAGGTTCATCTATTAGCTTATGGGGTACATCATCCCTGCGAGTTTATGTGACGACTTCGCCTAGAGTCGGTGTACTTCCGAAAAAGGAATACTTATCGAGAGATATCCTCTTGACGAGTAGGACTTTGGGAGGACACCGATGATTCTTTGTAACGACCTTAACCTAAAATCTCATGACGAGACCTTTCACAACTTTGAGACGAAAGTTTCAGTCCGTAAAGAGGCCCCACCTAAGGGAGGCCCTTGTGCCCTTTCCCTCTGGTATTATTCATGACAACCTTAAGGAAGCCACCTTCTGGGAAGATAGATCAACCGTAGGTCAAAATTAAGGAACTTACCTTCTAAGGGTACTTATCACAAGAAACCCTCCGCTAAGCCATACATTCATGCATTCATGTACGTCACATATTCATCATCCATTTATTTTTATTTGTCTTATTCACAGGGTGTAAAACAAATAATAATAAAATCAAGATCTCAGTGACTGTCTTAAAAAAATGGATACCAGAGGGAAATAACTTATTTGCGTCAATGCCTTCCGGCCTGACATTTCTGAAATTAAAACTATAAAGGAGAAATTATCTGAGAGAGCTCAGAAGGTGTACGCTCTCCTCTATAGGGATACCCTTGACTTAACCAGAGTAGAGTTTCAAATGGATGTTGTTTCTACCCTCATTAAGTTTTACGACCCTCCACTAAGATGTTTTACCTTCCAAGACTTCCAGCTAGCACCGGCTCTGGAAGAATTTGACAGGATTCTGAATTTTTCCAAAGAGAAGGCCTACATAGGTATCGGAAAAACTGTTGAAGTCAAATTTTGGCAAAAGGATTAGGGATCCCTTACCCTGAGTTAATGCAAAATTACCGAAGAGAAGGTCCAATACAAGGAATAAAAAGGATATACTTGGAAGCTAAGGCACTCGAATTTGATAATTATAAAGAATGGGAATCTTATGTCGATTGTTTAGGGCTACTGGTATTTGGTGTAATTTTATTTCCTAATAATGTGGTCTATATTGACCCTACGGCCATTAGCATATTTTGGGGTGCGAAAGTCTTTAATACGGATCCAACTCCCGCTTTGCTTGTTGACATTTATTACACCTTGCATACGATGTACGAAAAGAGAAAAGGCACGCTAAATTGTTGCATCCCACTTCTATATACTTGGTTCATGACTCATCTTTACAAAGAAGACTATATGATTTCAAACCTGACCAGACGCGAGTGGCCATATAAATTAAGGTCTCTCACCGTAAACTCGGTATTATGGTATGCTAGGAAGATGGATATTGGGGACATCACTATTAGTTGTGGGGACTTTCCTAATGTCCCGTTGATTGGATCTCGAGGCTGTATTAATTACAACCCTACTTTGGCCCTATGAAAGTTAGGGTATCCTTTGGAAGACAGGCCATCGGACGAACAACTCCAACCATTAATCATACATGACATGGGTATATAAGACCAAAGGTTGCTTAAAAAGGTTATACGGTCTTGGAACAAGGTTAACAAAAGGAAAGCCGGAAGAAAGAATGCCATAGAGAGAGAACCATACACCAGATGGGTCTGAGATATGGTGCAAATTATCAAGCTGCCATTCGATATAGATCCAGAATATAAGTTAGAGGTCCCAGAGATGATGCCTATATCCTTGGAAGAAGTCATAAATATGAAGAGTGCCCTAAAGCTAGCTCAAAGGGAAAAAGAAGAGCTAGAACTCAACCTTCTCAATCTGACCAAAGAGAAGAAGCAGATGCAGCTCATACTTGAGTCAAAGGACCAACAAATTGAGAGAGATCAAAAGGCATTAGAGAAATAGAGTCTCAAATGGAAGCTTACAACTGAAGGGCTGTTTATTGCGACATTCAACTTAGACTCCCACAACCAAAAGTTAGAGGAGGCTGATACTGAAATTGGAAGGTTAACCAGATGGTATGAAAAGGAAACACATGACAAAAAGGTGATAGAGGAAAATATAAGAGCCTAGCTCCAAAGTTTGGGGCAAGCTTACTTAGATCAAGAAGAACAAGTAAAGTACCTCACCACTGAACTTCAAGAAAGCCAATAATCAGAGGTCAAAGCATGCCTTGAAAGGGTAGAGGCAGAAAGACTCCTGACTCAGAGAACTCAAGAATATGAGCATGTGTGTCTAGAGCTACAGGGCCTCCAGAAGGATTTCCTAATTCAGCGGAGACTTTATACGGAAATGAGGGGTGAAAAGATGTATTGGGAAGAGCAGTATACCAAGATCGCCCAAGCAAGGAGAGATAACCATAAGATAATCCCGCATCTTTATCAAGAATACCGCTATTACAAGGACGGGCATGAAAAGATTGCCTTCTTAGCCAACAATCTCATTGAGGATATCCCTCGAAGTTTAAGAGATGTAGAAAGTGTGATGGTTAATCTTTCAAGGGACGTTGAAAACTTTCTCCAGCTTTGTCGAGCAATGGTTGATGGTTTTAGAGCACACATCCGCAAGCGCTCCTAGAAGACTTATGTCCCTTTATTTATTTTTTGCAAACATGTTTTGGTTTAAAGTTGTAATATTTTTCAATATCTGAACTATGTTACCTGCAATAAAGGCATTTTGTTTCCCTATCTCATTGGCGTATCTATTTTTTTTTTAAAAGTCGGTCACCAAATAAAAAATAAGTGAACAATAAATGCATACCCAAATGAATAAGACATTTAAAACAAGAAACCATTTCATGTTCATACACATCCATCGGCATACGAGCATTCATAAACACCTGCATATCATATCGAAACTCATCTTTGTTATTTTATAAAAAAAATCTCTCCAGTTAAACCATTGGTAGAAGAAGATCTCCACCTTCTTGGCCTCCATATCAAACAAGGGCCTATCAACAAAGAACCCTGGAATAGCTTGAGGAAAACCAGGCTGCATTCAAGGCAGATCTAGACCAAGTCAAAGGTGATGTGAGTTTGATTAAAGGAGATCTAAGTCAAGTTCTCCTAGTCCTAAAGAACTTCATTGACAAACAAGACCATATTCTTAGGGTAGCTTTCGAAGAAGTAACTCAAACGATCGGTGCATCAAGCGGTCACCAACTAAGAAAAGAGTCAGAAGCAGGACCCCTTAATTCAAGAAGGACTACTTCAAACTTCCCCAAAGGAAAAGAGGGAGAAATTAAGGTTGTAGCATCACAACCAAGGGCACAACAACCATTAAGGATCCCACAAGGACAGCAGCAAGGAAAAAGGCTACAAAGAAATTTTGATCCACTCCTCATGCCACCTAGACAGTTATTACAACAACTGGTTAAGGCATCCTTGGTTAAAATCAAGCCTCTAGCTCCTCCAGTCGGGCCACTCCCGCGAACGTACAATGCCAACGCCAGATTTGAGTATCATGCTAACTCTCTGGGGCACACCATAGAACAATGTTGGCTATTCAAACATAAATTGTAGGACTTGTTAGAATCTCAAGACATCACTTTTAAGAACCTAACATCAAATCAAACCCTATGCCTCAGCACAGTGGACCGACAATAAATGCAATTGAAGTAGTCACTGACTCTAGGGTAAGCAAACATGCAAAAACAATCAACTTGTCAAAGGGATATCTGTTCAAATGTGGGCTCCTATTGGAACATAATGAAGCCTTCGAGAAAACTCGGCTAAAGCTAGTAGACCAGGGGATAGTCCAGTTTGGACAATACCCTGAAGAAAAATATAAAGTTACTTTGAAGGGTAAAGCACAGTTTCCTCCACTCCAAGAAGCCTTTATCAACAAAGGAACAAAGCATCATAGACATGTGGCGATGATATGCAATAAAGTTAATACCAAAAGGGAAACTGACATCATCTGAGAATGCACCCTAGGAGAAGAACCTAAAAGATGGACTGCCTTGGATATTCACGAGATCAGTTTTCTTTCCTAAGTAATTTTTCTTTGTTTTAAAAAGAACATATGTCAAGCCCGAGGCATAGGGGTTTCTTGTAAGGGTTTCCCGTTTTGTTTCAGACAATATTTATAATCAATAAAAGTTATATTTTGTTTTCAATTAAGATCCTTGTCTTTCTCTTGCATCTATCTCTTAAATTTTAAAATGGCGATACTTTCTTTGCATATGCATTTTCAAAAGTTCATATACTAAAATCTGCACCAAAACATGATAACGGTGCAAATCCATGCCCAAAACCACCGATACTGCTACTACTGCGACCCAATATAATTTTGATGCTCCTACCAACTAAGCTAAAGAGGAAGATGAGGAAGATCTTAAACTCCCTAAAAAGGGAAGTAGAGCAAAAGGATGGCAATGTACAACCATATCAAGAGGCTATTAAAACTATTAATCTGAGCACAGGGGAAGATCCAAAAGAAATCAAGCTAGGGGAAATGTTAGAGTGGAGTCACAAAGAAGCTGATCAAGTTATTGCACGTATCTGCTTGTTCCTATAGAAATAAACTAAGGTTAAATACATAGCTTGCTGTAAAAATAAGCAACTACGAAATACCAAGACTTGACAAAGGACCCGAGCCAGGGGCACATTGGATACCCACGTTCGATGGGGCTTCAAATGCATTGGGGTACGATATAAGGGCAAGTTTTGACTTCTCCAAATAATTCTCACAAGCCATATACCAAGTCAATGGAGAATGGGATACTAAACACCCAAATTGATTCCATATCGGGATCATGTTTTGAAAACTGGCTACAGAGTTCACAAAGATCACTTTCAGTCGCATCCCACGAAAAGAAAATCAAATGGCAGACGCTCTGGAAACTATATCAGTTGCATTGAAAGTAACTTGGTCAAACCATAAACCGCGCATCACAAACAGACACTTCAAAGAGCCCACACACTGTCTTTCTATCAAAGAAAGAACAGACAACCAACCTCGAATTTACGGCATCAAGAAGTACCTGGAAAAGTAAAAACATCCATAAAATGCCTCTAGCATCGACAAACAAACTCTACGGAAATTAGCCTCGGAATTCTTTCAGAGTAACGGTGTACTGCACAAGATAAACCACGACGTGGTCTAGTACTCAAGAAGATTTCTGCTACCTCGCCTAGATTCACATGGTAAATGGACACCCAACTACGAAGGTTCATACGTAGTCAAAACAACATTCTCCAGTAGTTGTCTTATCCCCACAACAATGGATGGGGAAGAACTACCGCATTCGGAAAATTCAGACGCAGTTAAAAAATACTATGTATAAGAAGTTCGCTAAGCTCGAACCTCAAACATGCAACTTAGGAAAAAAGGAGCGTCCCGGTGGATCAAAAACCCTAAAGGGCGATCTAGGCAAAAATTAGGGGCATATAACAAAAAGTTATCCTAGTGGATTAAAAACCCGAAAGGGAAATCCAGGCAAAAGTTAGGGATTTCATACAAGAAACAAAGAACAAGAAGACTGTGATCTAAGAACTGCGACTACGAACCACAAAGGGAGAGATAGATCTGAATTATACAACTCAGAAGCAAAGGAGGTAAGATCACCAAAAGGATATTGAAAACAGCAATGGCAATTATCATTTTCATTTCCATTTACAGTTTTGAAAATTTCTGTAATTACCTCTTCCAAGGAATTACATCATGTGCATTCGCCTATTCAGAGGCATATTAACAAAGCATTTACTTGTCATCTTTCATTTTTCAAATTAATTTTTTTCTTTTCTCAGACTTGTTTACAAAATACTACGATTATTACTTGTGAATATTGTCTTGAAATCATTTAGGGGGATTAACAAAATAAAAGCATTTGACAAAACATCGAAAAAACATTTTGGTTAGAAAAAATATTGAAAGAAAATCCACGTCTACGTCCAAGCACATGGCTATGCCCACGTCTATGCTCACAAGATAAAAGTCCATACACACGTCTACGCCTATGCTTGCACTCACAATACAAGGGCTACACACACGTCCACGCACATGGATACTCCTACATCTATACACATGTCTACGCCTATGTCTATGCTCACGATGCAAAAAGTCTACATCCACTCATATGTCTATGCCTATGCTTGGACTCACAATATAAAGTCTACACACATGTCCGCGCCTACGCATTCTCTTACAACATACAAGTCTACGCATATGCCATTACCTACATCAACGTCCACCTCTACACCTGCACTTATAATACAGAAAATCAATGTTCAAAATTTTGCTGACGTTGTTCACTGTGTTCAAGTTCAACAATATTACGACAATGCAACATATAACGCCATATAATTGGTAATTCAAAACCAATGGTTTAAAGGAGAGAATGCCAGAAATAGTCTTCATAACATTTCAAGGCATACGCACATCTTACACATATTTCATACATACAATTTGCATAGCATACATACACTATACATTTCAACATTCAATACACATATACTCAGGGTTCCACACATCAAACATCATACATTGTTCATACATCCAAACATCTCAATATCAAACATCACACACATGTATCATACAGCAAACAAACAACCTCATCCTAGATTTAGCTATCTAAGGGTCAACCAATAAAACACTTCTCCGGTGATTCAACTCGTCACGTAAGTCTCCATGCAGTGATGAGTTCCTAATAAATTAGTCCATTACCTAAGTTTCCATGCATTAATGAACCAAACTCGATACATTTACCCTAAGCCTCAATGTATTCTTCTATCTCAGTACACTGCCTCTAAGCCTCAGTGTATTCACAAAACTTGGTACGTTAACTCTAAGCCTCAATGTACTCTCCAAACTCGATACATTGCCCCTAAGCCTCAATGTATTCTTCTATCTCGATACACTGCCCCTAAGCCTCATCGTATTCATAAAACTCGGTACATTGCCTCTAAGCCTCAATGTACTCTCCAAACTCGATACATTCCCCCTAAGCCTCAATGTATTCTTCTATCTCGGAACACTGCCTCTAAGCCTCAGTGTATTCATAAAACTCGGTACATTGCCTCTAAGCCTCAATGTACTCTCCAAACTCGATACATTGCCCCTAAGCCTTAATTTATTCTTCTATCTCGGTACACTGCCTCTAAGCCTCAGTGTATTCACAAAACTCGGTACATTTCCTCTAAGCCTCAATGTACTCTCCAAACTCGATACATTGCCTCTAAGCCTCAATGTATTCTCCAAACTCAATACATTGCCTCTAAGCCTCAATGTATTCCCCAAAATTGATACATTGCCTCTAAGCCTTAATGTATTCTCCAAACTCGATAAATTTCCTCTAAGCCTCAATGTATTCTCCAAACTCAATACATTGCTTATAAGCCTCAATGTATTCCCCAAAATCGATACATTGCCTCTAAGCCTCAATGTATTCTCCAAACTCAATACATTACCTCTAAGCCTCAATGTATTCTCCAAGCTAGATACATTGCCTCTAAGCCTCAATGTATTCTCCAAACTCAATACATTGCCTCTAAGCCTCAATGTATTCTCCAAACTCAATACATTTCCTTTAAGCCTTAATGTATTCTCCAAACTCAATACATTGCCTCTAAGCCTCGATGTATTCTCCAACCTCGATACATTGCCTCTAAGCCTCAATGTATTCTCCAAACTCAATACATGGCCCATAAGCGTCAGTGTATTCATAAAACTCTGTACATTTCCTCTAAGTCTCAATGTACTCCCTAAACTCGATACATTGCCCCTAAGCCTCAATGTATTCTTCTATCTCAGTACATTGCCTCTAAGCGTCAGTGTATTCACAAAACTCGGTACATTGCTTCTAAGCCTTAATCTACTCTCCAAACTCGATACATTGACCCTAAGCCCCAATGTATTCTTCTATCTCGGTACACTACCTCTAAGCGTCAGTGTATTCACAAAACTCAAGACATTGCCTCTAAGCCTCAATGTACTCTCCAAACTCGATACATTGCCTCTAAGCTGCAATGTATTCTCAAAACTCAGTATATTTCCTCTAAGCCTCAATATAATCTCCTAGCTCGGTACATTGCCTCTAAGCCTCAATGTATTCGCAAAACTCGGTATATTGCCTTTATGCCTCAATATACTCTCCTAGCTCGGTACATTACCTCTAATCCTTAATGCATTCGCAAAACTCGGTATATTGCCTCTAAGCCTCAATATACTCTCCTAGCTCGGTACATTGCTCTAAGACGCAATAAACTCTCCTCATATAACCCTTTGCCTAAGTCTTCATGCAGAAATGTGTTTTCGTATATCGCAACACAGATCATCGCTTCATACTTCATGCAGCGATGCTCGAAAGAATATAAAATCTAGCTTATCGCCTTAGATTTCATGCAGCGATTCGCGAATATAACCCATGGCCTCAGTCTCCATGCAGCCATGCATCAACAATTATTGTTTCATTCATACCTCCAAAAAGGACGAATAAACAAAAGCAAAACCAAGACATACAAAATTGCGCTCTTAAGCTCAAAACCATCTGCCTCGTTATTAAACCCTTGTGAGTGATATATCATCAGCTTCGCATATTTCCTCAAGATTCATATGGGTATTCTATATCAGCATAACCTTATGATTGGTCGGACAAATTTTGGGTATTCCAAGTATTCAATAAACTTCCAATCAGAATGCGCAAGACTCATGTATTCTCACGCTATTCGATTGGAAGATAATTGACTAGGGGCAGCTGTCGTACCCCAAAATTGTCCTACCCCGATGATTTTTTCCCTCAAGATTTAAATAAAGGTGGTAAGGTAGTATCTGATGGCCCATTCTTAAATTCAAGTCAACTAGAGGGTGTATTCTAATTCAGGAGAGTGGGCCTTTCTAAATCAGAAAAGACTCATATATTCGTAGGCCCATTTATGAAGCATGTTGGCCATTGGCCCATGCGATTCGAAAACTAAAAAAAAAACTATTTCAATGATAATAATTAAAGTTCTTATTTAATATTAAGCCCATCTAAATTGTTGTTGTTAACAAGAGAGAAGGGGTATATTTACAAATTACAAGCCCATTAAGATTTGGTTAAAACAAATATATTTGTTGTTGTTTTTTTTTACTGTTAATCTCGTATAATAGCAGCTTCATTAAAAAAAATTAAATATTATTTGATATTTGTTTATTAAAATGTTTAAGAAAAAAAAAACAAACTAGAATTGCTGTAATGTTATTACTAGAAAACACCATTTTATTAAAACAGTTTGTTTTCATCTTACTAAAAAGGCATCTCAGTTAAACTTTTATATAATAAATTATTTTGAAAAAAAAGATTTGTTGGTTAATTCCAGATTAGGCCCATTTCGTATTGCAAAATGTAAGTTGGGTTGAATAGTAAATAATAACGCGCAGGGCCCAAAGACTAATAAACTTCTACTGTTCCAATTACCCCTAAATTAGCGCATGGGTTTTGTTTACTAACAACAACTATAGAAATCAAATCTTATTAATCCAAGCCCAAAAATACAATGCAAAGCAAATATCAGAAAACTGTACAGGACAACTATAACTCAATCAAATCCGAAAATCAAATTTTCTCAATCAAATCTGAATCATGCAACAGTAAATCAATTACAATATTCTCAGTCAAATATACATATCCGCGATCCCTAATTTCTAAAATTCTTCCTAAATCTTTTCTAATTGTAACAACAAATTCTTAAGAAACCCTAAGCTAAAAAACATATAAATACAGAAAAGGAGCTTGAATCGGGAGGGGGGGGGATACAGAGGAAATCACATGAGCTTGAGAAGGAGATTACAGATACGGAAGAGACGAAACTGCGAACTTGAAGAGAAAGAACACGAAGAACAAACCAAGAATCGTTAAAGAAGAAGGTTGATGCAATTGGGGTTTCGACATCCGAAACCCTAATCGCTAGCCCAGTCGCCGTTGTACACCATTGTCTTCAACCTCTCATCATTGTCACCATCATAGGCCTCCATTGAAACCTACGAAATCAAAGAGGAAAAATAGATTAGCATCAATCAGACGAAAAACTCGAAATACAACACGCGAAAGGGGTATTATAGCTCAACTTATGTCTTTTTGTTTATCGTTCTGTTGATAATTAGAGGGTTGTTATTGGGTTACATAACAGGGCTAAGGGTTTGTAAGCGCCGCCGTGGGGTATTAGTATTAGGGTTCTGGTTGAGTGAGGGAAAGGGTTGAGAGGCGAGAGAGAGTGGAAGAAGAAAATTGTAAACAAAAAATGAAAATGATTTTGTAAAAAAATATTAAAACAAAATGTATGTACCGTAACAATCTAGTGCCAGCGCGTGCATTTTAATTCATGTGTTCCCTCAAGTTTCATCCGCGAGACTCTGATCGGACGACCGTAAGGCCAAGTCCCATTGTAAGGTCGTACACCCTCACACACTAGATCACGCGGGCCCCTTCAAAAGGCTGTAATGGGCCTATCCCATTACTCTTCACGCCCACATTCCCAATTTTATTAAGACTCCAAATTAATTCACACCCCCCTGTCCATCTTGTACAATGGGCCTAACCCAACCTAATTTCGGCACCCTTATACTTTTGTTCCATAACTGGAAATGCACCCCCCAGGTTTAATCAATTATTTGTCTTATTATTTTTTAATACATTATATTTTTATCTATTTTTAATTCTTATGCTTATTATATTTTTATAATTATCATTATTTATATTTTCAATTATTATTATTAATTTTTGTATTAATTATTATTATTATATATATTATTATTTATTATATCATGAAAATAAGTTTTTCTATATCAAAATGCATATTATTTTCGTATATTATTTGCATTAAATATCTTTTGGATCATACATTAATCAAGATCTTCGTAATTAACATAATAAAAAACACTAACCAATCTCAAACTATTTTTCGCAATCAACTAATCTAATCAACTATTTTTTGCAAAAGGTTTTCAAACAGATTTTGACTTACTGCGCATTTAGTCAAAATATATGTAATCACTACTCCCGACCAAAGAGAGAGGTGATTCAAAATACGTTTGCGACCCCTAAAAAACATTAACGCTATGCGAACTACGAATTGGGACTCTGATTCCTCATAAGAGGATACGTAGGCATACGATCAAAAATCGTAACGAGTTCTCCTATAAAAAATTTAAACTCTTTTCCCCTAATAAAATTTAAAACCCTATTTTCCCCAACTTAAACCTAAAACCTAATATCCTTGTGAACAAGGTAAATGAAAGGTGCCTAACACCTTCCTTTCGTCCAACGAAGTCTGAAACCTAGAATCTCTGTCTGCGAATTAGGGTTTTCTGTTAGATTCCCTTCCTTAGGATAAAAACTAATAGTGGCGGCTCTGATATAAAAACCAGTGGCGATAATAAGTCCACTTACGATTGCTTAACATAGCGCTAAATTTCGTCCCGATTGGAGAAATGCTCATCCGTGGTCCAAACCTATGTTTGCAAGCCCAAGAATATTTAATTTGAAACCTTTGATCCAATAACCTTGAGGTTCATTTTTAGGAGGCTTTGGTCTTATCAATTCTCTAATGAACCATCATAAAATTTGGTTTAAGTGAATCATTTAAACATCGTTGATCATATGTTGTCGCCTCGAGAACTTGAAATGAATGATATACTTGAAAAAAAGAAAATGAAACTTGTTGTTGAGAAGCTTTAACTTTATCAATCTTCTAATGAGTTTTCAAATGCAAGTTTCAAGATGGTTATTCAGCTAACCACTAATTTCTAACTCACTAACCATTTGAACAATAAAAAAATGTAAGGTTATTTGGACTATTTGTTTATTATCCCTGGCATAATGGAGTTGTGGACCTCTTGGACTTAAGAGTATAAGCTTTTGATACCCTTGGGACCTTATGACTTTGTTTGTTATTTTGTATGAAGTTCTTGGGATTTACCCCAATACATTGGGTTAATTTTCTTTGGATGCAGGTTATTCTGATTATCTTCTTTGTCTGTGATTTGGAATTCCTCTGTATACAACTGTTACTCTGCCCAATTTTTGTGAAGATCTAATGCATCTAAAGCTTGGCATTCTTAAGAGGTTTAGTATCTTTGCTTGCTCGGTTTCAATCCGAAGGATGGGAATTCTATATTGACTCTTTATGTCAAGTGTTGGTTTTTTGTTGGTTAGACGTTTCTTTTCCATAACTGTTACCTTATGCTTTAGAATAGTCCCTTCATCTCCTCTCGTCTTTTTTAATTTCAAAAATTGTCTCCCTCTTTTCAAAACTCTTCTTGTTTTCTAACTTGAATTGCTTTTTCAATAAACTTGGACTTAAATCCATGCGTTTTCAAAAATATTTTCTTAATTAAACTTTAATTAACTTAATCATACTTTGACATTTTTTATGAGAATACTAAAATTCAATTAATCTCATTCAAACCATTTTTCCACTTTGGCTTTTTACTTTAAAATTTTCTCAAAAGATTAGATTCTTGTCAATCCTTGTAGTGATACGAGCTACTATACTTTTATGATATATAATGAAGCGGGATATTTTCCACTTGGGTGTTGAGCGAGGCTTTGTTGATTTTAAAACCCAAGCTATATCCTCCACTTTGAGATAATGCAAATTATCCTTTCTCATAATCGTGGGTAGTAAGTATGTTCTTCCACTTGGATAAGACAATGATGTCTCTTCTCTTAAAATTGACCAACACACATGTGTTTTAAAATTTTTAAAGGTGAACTATGAGTACCCTGATCCCCATGGAACGGAAGGTGGTACGTAGGCACTAAAGGTTCACAACTGTGGTGGGTGCAAAAATTGTAAAAAAATATTTCTTTTATCACCTCCACCATCTATTTTTATATACAACATTTATAGCCAAAATACACAAACTTTAAAAGAGTTTCCCGCGGAGTACCGTAGATGTTTAAGGTGCTAATACCTTCCCTTTTCATAAACAACCATCATACTTAGATTCTCTCCCCCTGTTTTTTGGGTTATTCTCTCTTTTCCTATTAATATGGAAACAATAAAGTGCGGTGGCGATTTGTATTTGATTTTTGCGAGTCAAGTCAATTCAATGGCTTTGTCTCAACATTTCTACTGCTACACCATTGAAAGTTCTCTTCTTAGTTACTCTTGATGAAGCCATAACAAAGGGGTTTTAGGGTTTTATAGTGGAAAAGGGTTTTTAGGGTTTGAAAGGATGAGAGTAGAGGAAAGAGTAATAAAAGAGGGAATGACCACATATAAAAGATGTAAATCGTATAAAGAAAGGTTGAGTAAATCGGTGACGCGTTGACCTAAATCGGACTTGCTTCGATGCATAGACACATTTTTGAAAAATAGGGAACGCTTCAGTGTGTGCCGACCGCTTCAACCATGAGTCGGCTCATGCGGTCAAAATTTTAATATTCAAGATTTTCATATAAAGTCATACCATTCATACAATATATAGAAAGCCTACACATTCATCAATTATGTCAAGGATCAAAAATACATATTGTAAAGCAAGTTTAACATTTACACATGATCAATAGTGACCAAATAGATAAGAACGATATTACCTACATGGACGATTGAAGACGAAAGCCCTCAATAACTCTTGCATTAGACATAATAGATTATAAAGGAATATACAATCACAAAATAAAGAGCATGCAACTTAGTCAAGTTGAAACCTATCTGAGATATAGAGAACACCAAGTTCCCTACGGATGTGGAAGAAAGGTTCTATCATTAGTGGTTTTGTAAAAATATCGGCAAGTTGATTCTTGCTATCAACGTGCTCAAATATAAAGTCACCTTTTTCTACATGATCCCTAAGAAAATGGTGTCTAATTTCAATATGTTTTGTGTGTGAATGCAAAACCAAATTCTTGGTTAGATTAATGGCACTTGTATTGTCATAAAAAATAGGAATACATTCAAGTTTAACATTGAAGTCGAGAAAAGTTATTTGAGCCACAAAATTTGGGCACAACAATTACTGACTGTAACGTATTCCGTCTCGGAAGTTGACAAAGAAACAAAAACTTGCTTTTTGCTATGCCAACTGTGATCGGTGGATCTGGAACTTACTGTTTAACGCTGGTTCGCGAAATGTCGCGGAAGCAAGAGTCACCACCGTCTTTTATTTTCTCCAACATGGACAGGACAAAAGCACAGCAAAATTCCTTATGAGATAGTTTCTCGGTTCGGGAGGTAGATTTATAGAAAGGGAAGGTGTTAGCACCCTTTCTATCCATGGTTATCCATGGGCTCTTAGATACTTTCTCATTTGTGTTTTCAAAAGTGTTTGCTTTTCAAAGTGTGAGTGGGTTTGAAAAAAGTTTCGTTTAAAGATTTCAGATCGACTCTTGTATCAGTCCTCAAGAGTGTTTGAAAAATTGTTTTGAAAGCTTTTTGAAAGTGTCGGTGTGAAAAGAGTTTTTGATTTGTTTTTGAATAGAGCAAGTATCTACGAGTCATCCACCTACCCTAAGGAATTAGGCTGTGTAAATGTCCTTAAGGTAGTGCCATCCCACCATTGAGAGGTAGGTAGCACCACCGTTGGAGGTGTTCGGGTCAATTCGTTTGTAGGGACAGTGTGGTCACCAGAGCAACAGTAGGACACCTTAGAAGCTACCCATATGCCATTTATCATGGACATAAGGACTTACTAAAACGTCCTATACTCGACGACCACGTTTCGAGGGGCAAGGCAACAGTGAGGCGTACCCTAAGAGTGGTGTGTGAATTTGTGTATTGTTTTCAGTTATGTTTTATCTTGTCATGCATTATGGTGATCTACGCTTTCTTTTAATTTAGGCCATTCATTCTTTCATGCAAAGCTTAGCAGTTTTAAGGGTGCAGAAATTAAAGTGCGGAAAATAAAGTCCTACGCTATTACAAGGCGCGGGTCTATACATCGCCAAATTAACAAAGACCCGTTTTTTAATAAAAATGCGGAAAGTAAATAAATTCCTAATTACTATTACAATGCTTGAGCAATTACATAATATTTAAAACGAAAAATAAGAACAAACGCGCGAAAAGAAATTAGAATCGAATGTTCGAGGGCGTTGGACCCTTTAAAGAAATTAAATGAAATTAAAAATTAATTAATTATTTAATGAAGAAAAGAAGTTATTTTTTTATGGTTTTTGGTATTTATGAAATAAAGAAAATTAATTAAAATTAGAAGTTAAATGAAACCCTAGTTCTAAATTATTTTTAATTGTTAAAGAAAAATATTCAAGTTTTAACCTAATTTACACTAGTTAATTAATTACATGGGTATTTACAAAATAAATTAGTAATTAATAATAATGATAATAAGAAAAAAAATTATTTATTAAAAAAATATAAAAATGCTAAAAACCTAATTTCTACATATTTTAGTTATTAAGAAAAGATTAAAATTGAAAACCTAATTTTACTAAATTAATGATTTAAAGATTTATTTACAAAAAACATTAATGAATTAAATATTAAATAAACATATTTTTAGTTTTGATTTTTCTGGTTTTATTATGAAAATTATTTTGTGAATTAAATAAAACAAAAAAACAATTAAAATAAAAAGAAGAAAAGAAAAAGGAAATTAGAAAATATGATGCAAACCATGGGGGTATTCAAACCCAATTTGGAGGTGTTTTGGAAGCAGTTTGGCCCATCGAATCAGGCCTTTTTTAACTTTCCAGCGCTTGCGTGCAGAGTGGTTGACTAACGTGTATGGTAGACAGCACATTCTGGCCTTTGGATTGACCATCAGGGACACTTGGCAGGCTTGGATGTGAAGGCGTATTGTGGTCTTTGAAGGAGACGCTGCATGGAAACATGTTAATGACAAAATTATGAAATATGAGAGGGGACCTGGGAATCGAACCCAGGTCCCAGTACCTGCATGCCACTTCATCAACCAACTGAGCTAGTGCGCGTATCTGTTATTATTATGGAGCATAATTAATATAAGAGAAAGCAAGCGCTATTGGTAGAAGACAAAAATCACGCGCCAATATTTAAACTATCCAGTAATGCTTTGACACGCCAGCTTCGTCTTCTTCATCTGCCTGTAAATAAAAACGAATAGCGGGGGTTTTAAACCCCCACTAACTGCAATGCATAAAAATAACGATTAGAGCCTGGGCAATTATAAAAAGGGCGCGAGGTGTGGAACAGTTTCGTCTGGATGTCCTGATTTCAATGGTATCAATTTTGTTGTCCAATTTTTCCAGATGAAGGAACCCCTCTTTTGGAGCTTCTGAAACCCTAAAATACGTTCATGGTGAATTCTTATACAGGCAGTATTAGTTCAATTCAAGGGTACCATTAGCTTCAGAACATTCATATTAGTGTAAATCAACAGTTAAAAGACATGAATAATGCATGAAAGTTCAAACACGATTATGAAAACTTTTGGGAAAAGTGAGACTTTGTTCTACCACTTCTGGAGGTCTGGAGATTTGGCTTTGATTGCAAACGCTTCCTTGGTGTCTCAGCAACGTTTTTGAACACTTTTCAAGCCTTGAAACACCTTGTAATTAGGTTTTCAGTTTTCAATATTTTTGTCAAAAAATGCAATGTTGTTCTCTCTTTTCTGCGCAGCTTTTGTGTCTAATGCCTTAGGACTTCATTCTGCATATGTATGTGAGTGAATTAGGTTAAGAAAACCAGCCCATAATCCATGCATTGATGATTTGGAGATTTGATTTTCAATGATATCAATTTCAATCTTTTTGCCATGAAACTATTGCCAATCATGAGAGATATTGCCTTTTTGAGTGTGAAACGAAATCCTTAGCACATAATGAATGAATTCTCTGCACAAAAAGATTTGAAAGATGTTATTTGATATTTTTTCATATTTAAATTTAATTAGGTGAATTAATAATAATAAAAATTCAAATAATTAATCAAAAATAAGAAAATACATCCCTTTGAGGTCAATGGGTCGTGCATAGCCTTTGGGTAATGATTCATGAAAGAAATTGAGGCCCATTAGCATTTTTGAGGCCTTTTGTGCAAAGTTGACTTTTCAAAATTCCCAAAAATTTCCCAACTTCTACAAGGCATATCTTGCTCAATATTTAAGATTTGATCATGTTCTTTGACATTTTGGAAAGGTCTTGAAGTCCTCTAACCAATGTATTTGGTCCCATGTCATTTTGATTTACCAATTTCAAGTTATGGTCTTTTACTTAAAGTGCCTTTTTGTTGACTTTTGAAAATGACCTATAATGTTGAAATTGATAACTTTTTGTGAGAGCATTTCTTGGACTTGAAGTGTGAAGATGAGTTGTAGGAAATGTCATTCTCTTAAAATGAGCTTTGGATGGGATTTTTCTGATAAACCATGACGAAGTTATGCCTTGGTCAATTTGCAGTTGACTTTTCCAGCTGTCCAAAAATAGAAACTTTTGCATCTTGAGACTTTTTGAGCCATGCTTTGAGAATCATGATAAAGAATTGATCAAATGATGTTTGTGGCTTCAAAATAAAATTTTGACCAAATTTTTTGACTTTTGACTGTCAAATGACCATTTTGCCCCTGCAGTTGACTGTGAAGCAATTAGGGTTTTTGACTGTGCAATTTGATGCTGTGAGTCTTGAAACTTGGCATATGGATGCTTGACAATGTATGTAGGCATGTGGGACTTGTTTGGACCCTTGGAAACTTCAACTTCTTTGCCAGCACCAAAACCCTAATTTTGACTGTGTTAGGAGGCAATTGGATTGTGCAACCCTTGAGAGATTTTGAAGCATGATCTTAGCAAATCTTGAAGAATATGGGAGGGCTAATTTTGGGTTACAACACCAACTTACTAAAGAATTTGAAAAGAAATGGCAAGTCCCACTAGTTCTTTTCCTATCCGATTTACAACCGACAAAATCGGATTTGGAATAACCAACCAAAGAACAATCACTACCCTTGGAGAACCAAAGTCCATACTTTGATGTACCACAAAGGTACCTAAGTATGCGCTTTATGGATTTTAAATGTGATTCCTTGGGACATGATTGAAAATAGCACACATGAAAACACTAAACATAATATTCGGACGGGATGCATTAAGATAGAGAAGGGAACTAATCATACCTCTATACCTTTTTATATCGACGGGATGACCATTTTCATCTCGGTCTAAATTCACCGCCGTAGGCATTAGAGTGTCGATTACTTTGGAGTTTTCCATATTTAAGGGCTTAAGTAGATCATTGTAATACTTTGTTTGGGTTACAAAAGTCCCTTCATTAAGTTGCTTGATTTGAAGACCGAGGAAATAGTTTAACTCCCCCATCATGCTCATTTCAAATTCTCACTGCATTAGCTTAGAGAATTACTTGACCAAAGATATGTTAGTAGATCCAAATATAATGTCATCTACATAAACTTGAACTAAAATAGAGTATTTCTCTTAATGCTTAATAAAAAGAGTTGTATCAACCTTTCCTCTTGAGAATCCTTAGTAAGAATTTTCTAAGATGCTTGTACCAAGCCCTAGGGGCTTGTTTATGACCTCACAAAGAACACTTAAGTTTGTAAACATAGTTAGAAAACTCAAAATTTTCAAAATCAGGAGGTTGAGATACATATACCTCTTCATTAATGTAGCCATTGAGAAAAGCAATTTTAACATCCATTTGAAATAACTTGAAATTTTTTGAACATGCATAGGCAAGAAAAATGTGTATAGCCTCGAGTCGAGCAACCAGAGCATGAGTTTCCTCATAATCGATGCCTTTCTATTGGTTATACCCTTGTGCAACAAGACGAGTCTTGTTGCGAGTTATTATTCTGCTTTCATATAATTTGTTCCTAAATACCATTTAGTACCAATTACTTGATGGTATCATGGAGGAGGAACAAGGTCTCAAACCTTATTTCTCTTAAATTGATTTAGTTTCTCTTGCATAGTTAAAAAAACAATGTTCATCGAGTAAGGTATCTTTGGAGTTTTTAGGCTCAATTTGAGAGACTAAAACAAAATGATAACAAAATTTACTTATCTTAGACCATGTGGTAACTCCCTTTGAGATATCTCCTACAATGTTGTCGATGGGATGATCCTTAGAGGTTTTCCATTCCAAAGGAAGATCACTTTCATTACATGGATGATCATCCTCTATTTCTTTGGCTACTTGATCCAGCTTCTCCTTAACTATTATAGGTTTAGAGTCACTTTATTTAGGATCTTTTAGTATGCTTTCCGAAGATACACCTCCACCATAAAAAATAACACCTTTTCCGACTGATTTCAGATAAGACTCATCAAAGGAAACATGCTCGGATTCTTCAATGATATGTAACCTTTTATTGTATACTCTATATGCTTTGCTTGAATGAAAGTATCTGAGAAAGATACCTTCATCGGCTTTTGAGTCAAACTTATCAAGATTCTCTTTACTATTGTTTAACACAAAGCACTTACATCCAAAAACATGAAAGTGTGAAATATTTGGCTTCCTACCTTTTAAAAGTTCATAGGGAGTTTTTTTAAGAATAAGACGTATTAGAATCCTATTCAAAACATAACATGTCATATCTATGGCATCAGACCAAAAATATTTAGGAAGATCATGTTCATTGATCATAGCTCTTCCGAGTTCTTCTAAAACACGGTTTTTACGTTCCACCACTCCATTTTGTTGTGGAGTTCGTGGGGCAGAAAATTATGGTCAATACCGTATTTTTCACAAAATTCTTCTAAGAGGTGGTATTCAAATTCACCTCCGTGATTGCTTCAGATAGTAACTGTTCTGGATTAGGACTGCCCGTGGCCTAATCACCAGTGAGGCCTGATCCAAGCTTTGCAACGTATCATGCTGAGCGTTAGATCCTCCGAGCACACCCAATCATGGATGACTGGTCGAATAAGACCACGCCCGTCGGTGCCTGCGAAGGACGTCCCCGACGAGGGACGCCCCAGACGAGGAACATCCCAATCCAAGCCCTGCTCGAATACCCTCCTCGTAGGGAAGACTCTCAACCTCTCTGGATGTCTCGGAGTCCTCAGGGTCCCGAGAAGATCGCGTCTTCACGCTCCCTATTCTGCGGAGAGCATCATCCAGGTAGGGGACCACGTGCAGGTCCCCACTACTCACATAGAACCTGGCAGTCCCTTTGTTGGGCCTGTTTGGTCAGCCCAATAAAGGGATCTTGGCCCAGCGCTGGGGGCTATAAATACCCTCTACTTCAAGAGGGTCAGGTATTCATTAATTCACACCTATACACTACTTGCCTGCTCATTTCGTCTCTCACTTTGTCATCGGAGTGTCTTGCAGGTACCCCCACCCCCATCTCCTTCAAATCCAATTCAAAGTCAGTTGTGACGGTCCAACTCTGATCAGGTACGATCAGTGGCGCCGTCTATGGGAAACTTAGCTTCCCCGTCTTATTCACTTACGAAGACAAAAGCTAAAACCATACTTGACTTCCATGGCTGACCAGACTCAGAAAAACAACATGAACGTCCGCGTCATTGAACTAACAACAACCTCGCCAACAACAAATCTGGCCCCGATAACACCGGCGTCACCGGCCATATCACCGCCCCCGGCAGCAACATCCTTGAGCCTTCTAACTACCGAGATGGAGCCACAGCCTCGTCTTCATCAATCCTTCCTCGGCTTGAAGAAGATAATCTAGTTCCTCCGAACTATTCGTCCGTCTAATTCCACGAGGTTCCTGTCCCCATTGGAGCAGACGCCACGACCAGGGCGTTGTTCGCGGCAATTAACCATACCAACTAATTCATCTTTTCCCAGGGGGAAAGACTGAGAGCACTTGAAGATGACTGAAGACCCCATAGAAGACACAAGAGGCCTCAATCCCCTCCTCCTCGAAGAACAGAGGAACGTCCCCGATCTCCCCTGCAGAGAGATGATCAGGACATCTCTCGAAGCCCGTCGCCTCAACCAGTCGGGCGGCGAACCCCCTTGGAGAGAGAACAACTCATTGAAACTGGAAGACGCGACCACGGCCCTTCACGGCAAGAACGAAGACCTCCCGGTGACAGACACGGAGGAATCTATCAACGGTCACATCGCTCGAGGAACGTCCAACACGACCAGGGCCATTGTGACCGACAATACATCAGATCCCCGTCCCGCTCCCCAGAACAGAGTGATGAGGACGACCCCCATGGTCCCTTGCCACAAGCTATCATGGAGGCACCCATTCCCCCGGACATGGAGAAGCCTCCCCACTTAAAAGAATACGACAGTGTCACCGACCCAGTCGACCACATAGACGGGTTCGAGGCCATGCTGCACTACCACAACATTGGGGGACCAATCAAATGCCGGTTGTTACCAATGACACTGAGGAAAGTAGCTATGGATTGGTACAAGGGTCTCGCCCCGGGGTCAATTACCTCATGGCGAAACTTGAAGAACCAGTTCATCAGCTCGTCCACTGTGTCGCGGCGACATCTGAAGACCGAAGCGGCGCTCGAGGCCATCGTCCAGAAGCACGATGAGACCTTGAGGGAATTCATTAACCGCTTCAACCGGGAAGCCATCCAGGTCCCTTGCACGGACCATATGAAGAGATACCTGCTGGAGAGGGGGCTCCTCCCCGGAACCGAATTCAGGAAAGCCATAGGCATTGAACCACCCCGAATGTTCGATGCCCTCCTCGAGAAGGCCAGGGCCTACGTGGACTATGAGGAGAGGGAAGCGACCAACAGATCCCGAGACCCCAGGAATTGCGGATCCAGCAGCAATCCGCGCCAAGATGCCGCCCCTTCTCGACGAACCGGGGAAAAAAGAAAAGATGATAAACCCCGGGACACCCGAGAGCAGAGGGGGCCTTCAGGATGTTTCACAGAATACACTCTGCTCACAACTTCCCGCGAGCGCATCTTAGCGGAGTGTGCAAGTACGGATTTTAAAGATGGCGGCGTCAAACATCCCCGACCAACTCCTGCCAAATCTGGGGTGGACCGGAGAAAATACTGTCAGTACCACCGGAGCCACGGGAATTTGACCGAAGACTGCGTCCACCTCAAAGACGCCATCGAGACCCTGATAAAAGGGGGGAGACTCATGCAGTATCGGCGAAACGATGCTCCTCGTCGCGACTCCCACGATACGAGAGAAGCAGAAGAGGATGCCCGACCATATGACGAGTCGGTTCCCATCTAAACCTCCTTCTCTGTCACAAGACCCGAGGACTTCTACGTCCCCGACCATATGCAAGAACCGCTGTCGACGCAGAGCAGGTGGAAACACTTCCCCTCCGCCATGGTCATCAATGGTGAAGGGTTCAACGATCTGACAATATATTCAGCTAAGAGGAAGCTGGATGAGTTGGTTGACATGGCCCCCTCACAAACGGTGACCTTTGAAAAAGTGAGGGGCAAGTCGGAGCCAATCACATTCTATCTCGAGGAGCTCCCTGGAGGGGCCCTCAATTCGGTCATCCCTCTGTTGATAAGAGAGAGAATGGCCAACTTCGACGTACATCGCATCCTCGTCGACGGAAGAAATTATGTCGACGTGATGTACAACCAACTGTTCTGAACCCTGCAGCTCGACGACTCTCACCTCTCGGCTTAAGTGGGGTCATACCTGCAGAGCTTTAACGACTCAACTTCCAAGCCTTGGGGATACGTCGAGCTCATGGTCACATTCAGCAAGGATACGGTAATGAGACAAGTCAAGGTGCGCTTCCTCGTCATTGATTGCTCGTCCCTCTACAACTGCATTCTGGGAAGGCCTGCACTGGCGAAGCTGACTGCAGTACCCTCCACCGTTCATCTAAACATGAAGTTTTACACCAAGAGGGAACGGGTCGCCACCATCCAAGGGGACCTAGCATCTGCCCGAAGGTGTTTTAATGCGGAATCCAAGGGACGCGATACGGTTGACACCAGCACAAGGTCCACCAAGAGAGCTGCAACAACACGACCAGAGCCTCAGAGGTCGGAGCCCGTTAAGGCGTAACAGAAGAGAGCCCCTCCAGAGGTCGACTCAATATCTCTGGACACCTGATTCGACCAGGATGAGACTCCTAGCGGCGAGCAAGTCCCCCTCCGACCAATTCCAGACGGGGACTTCGAACTCGTCCCCCTTAGTGAAGACCCAAGCAGAGGAGTGAAGATTGGCAAGGAAGCAAATCAAAGCTTACTTATGCAAGAATGCGGATTTGTTCGCATGGAGCGCTGCGGAGATGCTCGGACTCGACCCTGAGGTCGCCTGTCACCAACTCTCCATCGATCCAGCCGCTAGGGCAGTAGTGCAACGTAGATGTAGGCAGTCTCCGGAGAAAATAGAGGCCACTGAAAAATCTGTAAAAGATCTCCTAGAGGCAAATTTTATTTCTAAAGCCCGGTATTCAACCTGGCTGTCAAATGTTTTACTTGTCAATAAAAATAATGGAAAATGGCGAATGTGATTTGATTATACCGATCTTAATCGAGCATGCCCGAAAGATGCATTTCCTTTACCTAACATAGATATGTTGGTCCACAACTCAGACGGTTATAAAATACTATCATTTATGGACGCCTATTCGGGCTATAACCAAATCCCAATGGAAATAAGAAACAAGAATTGCACGACTTTCGTGACCAGCTCGGGAAACTATTACTACAACGTAATTCCCTTTGGTCTGAAAAATGCAGGAGCAACGTATCAACGGATGATGAACAAAGTATTCCACAACCAAATCGGGGATATGCTCGAGGTATACATGGACGACATGGATGACATGATCGTCAAGTCTCGAGCAGACATTGACCATGCCGCTCACCTCAGGGATGTCTTTGCTCAAGCGAGGCAATGCAAAATGAGATTTAACCCCGAGAAGTGCACGTTCGGGGTCAAGGCGGGTAAATTACTCATCTTCTACTTGACAGAATGAGGAATCGAAGCCAACGCCGACAAATGTCAGGATTTCTCCGACCTCCCCACTCCTACATCGAAGAAATCCATACAAGTCCTGAACGGCATGCTCACCTTTTTATCCCGTTTCGTTACGAAATCCACTCAACACACCCTCCCTTTCTTCAAGCTTCTTCGCAAGGAAGTAGCCTTCGAATGTACCGAGGAATGCGAGCAGGCGTTGCTCCATCTTAAACAAAGTTTATCTTAATCGGCCGTGTTATCACGACCAGTCGACGGGGAACCTTTGTTCCTGTACCTGGCCGTCTCGGTCAAAGCCGTCAGTGCAGCCCTCATTCGCGAGACGCCCAATGGACAAAAAGCCATCTATTTCAAGAGTAAAGTGCTTCAAGGTCTCGAGGTCAAATACCAACAGATAAGAAGGTAGCTCTGGCCCTCGTCAATGCAACGATAAGGCTCAGAAACTATTTCCTCGCGCACACGATCGTAGTACAAATGGACCAGCCCGTAAAACAGCTCCTGGGTCGCCTAGATATGGCAGGTCGAATGTTGAAATGGTCCTTGGAAATTTCTGAGTTCGACATCCAATACGAGAGCAGGAAAGCCCTAAAGGCACAAGCTTTGGCCGATTTCGTCGCAGAGATGACCGCGCACAATCCCCCCGCAGGAAAAGAGCACAAGTGGATCATCTTCGTCGATGGAGCATCCAGCCCGTCTAGGAGTGGCGTCGGGATCCTCCTAGAGGACGAGGAAATGTGGTGGTCGAGCATTCACTCACCCTCTCCTTTACTACCTCGAACAACCAAGCGGAATACGAGGCCCTGCTCGTGGGTCTAAGACTAGCCGAGGACCTAGGCGCCCGTGAGGTACAAATCTTCACCGACTCTCAACTCGTCGCTTCCCAAGTCCAAGGAAGATACTAAGATAAAAACAACAACCTCATCGAATACCTGAACTTAGTCAAAGAGTACATGAAAAAGTTTGACCGAGCATAAATTTCGCACGTGCCGCGCGAGCAAAACACAAGAGCCGATATACTTTCGAAGCTCGCAAGCACGAGGAAGAAAGTCGGAAACAAATCCGTCATATAAGAATCCCTATATCTCCCGGGCATCGAAAAAACCTCGATTCCACCTGAGGTAAACGTCATCGGAGATAGCTCATGCTGGATGACCCCAGTGTTCAACTTCCTAACAAGTGGGGAACTCCCCCTAGACCAAACAGAAGCAGTCGCGACCAAACGACGAGCATGCTCCTACGTGGTGATCGAGCATGAACTATATCGCAGGGGATTTTCCATCCCACTCTTGAAGTGCGTCGATGAATCCACAGCCCCCGAGATATTACGGGAAATACACGAAAGTATTAACGCCCAGCACATGGGCGGAAAATCCCTAGCAAGGAAGGCTCTACGAGTGGAGTACTACTAGTCGATAATGCAACAAGACGCCAAAGACCACGTCAAGAGATGCGACAAATGCCAAAGGAACGCCGACATGCATCTCCCCCCCCCCACACACACACACACGAGCTGAATATATTGTCGTCCCCGTGGCCATTTTCCTAGTGGGGGATGGACATCCTCAGACCATTCGTGCAAGGAACGTACCAGAAGAAGTTCCTCATCATGGCCGTGGATTACTTTACAAAGTGGATAGAGGTCGAGGCCCTTGCGAAAATCAGCTCCCATAACATCCTCCGCTTTTACAAATGAAACATCCTCGCCCGATTTGGAATCCCGCAGGCGCTGATCATAGATAACGGTACCCAATTCACTAACCAAGGCTTCCGAAGCTTCGTCGCCAAACTCGGCACCAAACAAAATTTCACCTCAGTCGAGCATCCCCAAACCAACGGGCAAGCCGAGGCCGCCAACAGGGTTATCCTACATGGACTTAAGCGCAGATTGGGCAAAGCAAAAAGGGGGTGGGTCGAGGAACTACATAGCGTCCTTAGGCTTACCGCACCACTCCTCATTCGATGACGGGTGAGACTCCATTCCGACTAACTTATGGCACCGAGGAGGTCATCCTCGTAGAGATCATAGAGCCATCCAGGCGAACAGAGATGCCTCTTGACAAGGAAATGAACGACGAGGCCCTGAGGGATGAGATCGACCTGGTCGAGAAAATCCGATCCGGAGCAGCCCTGCGCGAGGCCACTTTAAAACAACGAGTAGCCCTATGCCACGACGACAAGGTCATCAGACGCGAATTCTGGGTCGGCAGCCTAGTCTTGTGAAGAAACCAGAAAGATTCCCGTGAAGGAAAATTGGCCGTAAATTGGGAGGGACCTTATCGCGTCCAGGGGGCTATGGGAACCGAAGCATATTATCTAGAGAAATTAAACGAAGAACCATTACCACGACCCTGGAATGCTGCAAAGCTGAAACAATACTATAGTTAAAGCCCTCACCAACTGTGGACTTTTGCCGTTGAATATTCACCTTTAGTCGACAAAGGGAAAAATCTCGACCACGTAGGCGAGTCGAGGTACGGACCTAACCTACCAACCAACGAGGGAATACTGTCGTTCACTTTGATGAACCGAACGTAAATGCCCGGTAGAGACACCTCGATCGAGCTCCACTGTCGAAGTACCCACATGGTAGAACACCCAGCTTGCAATGGGAAGTTCACGCCGCGGGCATAGGACCCCGATCATACGCCCGACATGCAGATTCCACTCTGCGCATTTGACACATTTTGAAGTGCATCGAACCGTCACGGGGGTCGAACGAATATCTCCACTCGAACACAAACTTCATTAAGAATTCGTCATCAAAATAACATTCGAGCATATACCTAGATACTATCAGATGATTTCACAAAGCATTCGTCGAACAGGCAATCATAAACAAGGATTAATAATGTATCGACCACAAGGGCCGGCAATATCCGAAATTATAGTCCAGGCATGACGGCCAAAAAACTAAGAATAATACGGGCACACAGGCCCCAAAAGAGAATACAGGCACACAGGCCCCAAAAAAACAATAAACGAGCGCGCAGACCCAAACATGAATAAAGTATCAATCAGTCCCCGAAATGTTGACATCGACATCAGGAGAGTCGGGGGGAGGCACAACCTGGCCATTGACGATCTGGGATAGAACTCCAGCCCCTTCAGTGTTCAAACCCGGATTTAGCACGGATAGCTGGCTCACCGCAGCCTCAAACCCATCGGCCAAAGCACCAACGGAGTCCAACTCTAGGAGTTGAATGCGAGCAATAAAGTCAGAGCGTGTATGCAAGTCAGCCATCCCCTCTGGCTCGTCCTCGGCGGGTAGCATAACGGCTTTTAGGTCCTCAACCTCTCTCGATAGACGTTGGTTGTCGCTCTCCAGCCGTTCCTTATCGAGCTGAAGGCAATCTCTTTTTTCGAGAGCCCTGTGGGCCCTTTCCTTCTCCCCCGACAATACATCAGACTACTCGCGAAACATTTCCTCGGAGCGTTCGAGGGAAGCCTTCAATTTGCGGGACTTGGCCACAAGAGCCGCCTTCTCCGACTCCAGCTCTCTGACCCGATCCGTAGAGTCTGATCCTTCCCCCGCGAGGACAACCGCCATCTCGGCCATTTTTACCACACCAACCATACTAGCAGCAAGGTGCTTCCTTTGGCCTTCCTTGTCAAGCCGCCTAATGATGTCAGCCTCATTGTCGGACACGGTCAAGGGAAACCCCTCGAAGAAGTCCTTCTCCATAAAGCAGGGTGGCAAGCTGAAGGCCCGGGTACCCGCACCTCCGTCGGTCACTTCGACCCCATGATCTGGTC
Organism: Vicia faba; assembly: GCA_948472305.1. Taxonomy (NCBI): domain Eukaryota; kingdom Viridiplantae; phylum Streptophyta; class Magnoliopsida; order Fabales; family Fabaceae; genus Vicia; species Vicia faba. Next base: position 107,775,786 of record OX451736.1, on the reverse strand, counting down.
GACTCTGCTTCTTGATGATCAGCGCATATTGGCGCTCGGTGTCTGGGGAACCCGAGGACCCACTGGATCCTTCCCTGCCCGAGTCAGGAGGCAGACCCATCCGCGTGGCTGGTTGCGGCCTCACCAGTCTCTTACTGATTTTCTTGTCCTGGGTTAACTTCAGCAACCTTTCGCGACGCTCTGCCATGTGACCTGCAAAGGAAGCGTACTAGGGTTAGCTACGTAAATTAAAGAAAGAAATTAAAGAGGAATATCAATAGATCAAAGCAAGAAAAATAAGAGGTCTACGGCTTGCCCGTAAGATTGGCACTCGACGAGCGCCTTGGTATTAATCGGGCGCGCCTCGAACTTCGGATAGCCATCCTCATCAAGAATTTCGTCCCCTTCCCTTGTAACCCACCGAGCAGGAAATAAGCCATCGACAAACTTGTTCAGGACGCCATAAGCTTCCTCGTCCTCAACACTCATACCCCCAGCAGGAGTGTGGTAGTATCCAGGACCATGGTCGTAATGGCCCGAACACCAGTGAATGGGAAACCTAGAAACTCACCCGATCTCTGGGTTACCCTCAGCATCCAAACACTGTTCCCCATCCTCGTCCACCATAGTGGCCGGTTCGAACAGTGAATCTACGGCCATCTGTGTAGACGGTTATAGAATATACCACTTGTCCTTAAAATCTCGCACGAAATTCATATACATCCTAAACAGTCTCTTTGAATGCTTAAGGGACACCCAGTTATGCTTCCCTCCTCGGGACTGCCATTGTAAGTGAAAAAACCTGAAGAACAGGGGAATCGTCGCCCCAATCCTCAGGAAGCGACAAGTGAGCTCAAATGCCCAGAGAAAGGCAATCGCATTAGGATGGAGTTGGGAGGGGGCCAGGTTCAGATGGTTGAATACTCCGACTTGGAAGTCATTGAAGGGCAACCGGAGCCCAAGATCTCTAAATACAATATCGTATATAGGAAATGCATCCCGTGTAAACTCCGAACAGGTACGTGCATCCCTCGTGTGCCTCATAATCTTGAAGTTCCTTCGAAATCCCTCTTGACCGCCGCCATACTCGACGACAATATAAGTTTGTCTACTGCGAAGGCTACGCGACTTTATTCTTTGTCGAGGATCTTTATTTGGTAATCCCCTTTTGCTTTTCGCGCTTTTTGCTTTCTTTAAATTTCGCCTGGACAAATCCTTTTGAATTTTGATTTTGAAGTCCAGCAGGAAGCCTTGACTTTTGCCTAAGCGACTCGTTTTCCAAGTTTCTACTTAGCGGGGCTTTTTGTCTCTTTCTTTCATCATTTCTTTTTATCTGAACCAGTCGTGTGACTTCGAGTCATTTTCGACTTGTTGGAGGTAATTATGACTGCCTGAGTCTTTGGTGAGGGATGACTACCGTTGTATCGTAATCTTTTGACCTCTTGATGTGCGAGAGATAACCATTGTGGTATTATTCTTTTTGATGCGCACTGCTGATATATGAGAGTTAACCATTGCATTTTTTTACCTTCCTTAGCCTTTTGATGGATAACCATTATTGTATCCTTAGGTGCGCACTCCTGATGAGTTCTGAGCGCTCGATCGAATCAACTGAAATCTACCCTACCCCGGGTTAAATGTGAGGGTTTTTCTAAAAATAAAAGAAACTCCTACTTCAAGGCTCAAAGGGTTTAACGAAGGTCCATCTCCCTTATATCTCCGGTGTTTACGAATTGAAACAAGGCCTGTACATCGTCAGCAAGGTTTTTATTCAAAAGCAAGCCGTTCGAAATTTTTGGTATATTACTCATCATCCTCCCTCCAGAGGTTCTTTTTCTTTATTTAATAAGAGTTAAGTATCAAAAATTCAAATAAAAACATTAATGAGTGAATACGAATGGATTAATTCAAGACAAACATATTCAATGCATTATGATTAATATTCAAGAATCAACAAGTTTTGCATACAAGAAAGTACTAAACCAAAGCAAGAAAGATTACAAATGAAAATTGAAAGTGAAACTAGAAATTTCTACGTTGAGGAGACTAGTCTCCGTATGGACTTGTTGCTTCAGATGATAATCTGGCAATCTTGACATTTACTGAGTCAAAGGAGACCTCAAATTTAACTGACTGGCCCGAAACTGATAGCCTTTGCATCAAGCAGGTATTACACATTTTCTTTGAAAGCCAAGAAATCTTCAATGGAATGACCTAGTGCCCCAGCATGGTAGTCGCGTCGCACATTAGGATTGAAATTCATAGAATAAGGAGGAATGACAGGCTTTAGTGGCTTGGGCTCCACCAAGGAAAGCTTGAGGAACTGAGCGAACGAATGGCCATAAGTCATGGGAACAATGTCGAACACCCTCTTTGGCTTCCTATCCTTTTGCTTACCTTGTTGCGTATGTCTTTGTTGACAGGTTTGTTGCTGAGTAGCACACTGAGCTAAGTGAACACGAGGAACATTCCGGTTTTGATTAACCAACCGATTTCCACAACTTACAAATGGCTGTTGGTGAGAACTTTCTGGTATTATAGGTTGTGGATGGTGTGACTCTGGTCGTGAGATAGAACTTCGAAGAGGAGATGGCATAACCCTATTCTCTTTAGCAGTTGGCATAATATTGATTTGCATATTCAGACCTTCGGGAGTGAAGAGAATTGTCCCTACATCAAGCAAGTCCTGGACTTGGTTCTTAAAAGCTATGCAATCTTCAGTATCATGACCAGGTGCCCCAGAATGAAATTCACACGTAGCATTGTCGTCAAAGCCATGAGGGTGTTTTTCATGTGTAGTGAAGATACGAAGTTTAACCAAATGAAATTCTAGCAGGGGAGGAAGCAATTGTGCATACAACATTGGAATAGGATCAAATTTTAGTTCAGGCTGTTTTGGCCTCTGCTGTCAGACTTTGCCTTTTGGGTCCTCTCGGGAAGTGACAACTGGTTGCGGATGGGAGGATCCTGGAATGCACGGTTGTGGAGGAGATACTCCCTGACTTAAAAGAGTCCTCAGGTTATGGGGAGGAATGGTAGCTCCTATTGTAGCAGGCATGGAAACATCTTCTTTCTTCAACATTGTCCCCAAAATTTCCATAACCAAATTCAATTGAGTCTTCATTTGAGTGTTTTCTTCTCTCAAGAGTTCTTGTCCATAGACCAAATCCTGCATGTATAGCATCACGAATCCCATTTGTTCTTTCATCTCGTCCAATTCCCCATGAAGTTATTCCATATCTTAAATCTGATCACGGAGCATCGAGAAGTCAAGATTTGTAGCTCTGAAAAGAAAATACCGAGTCTGAATAAGGATTCCCCATTCTGAGTACCCTTTATGGATGCATGAAGATGCATGAGGTGAATGAGTGGATGCAATGCTATGTTCAAACATTTTCTTTTTTTGCGTATAATCTTTCACATTTCCTTTTTTGTGTAAAATAAACATGCTATGATGCAAGGTGTAATGACATAAGTTCAAAAGTTCAGCATAACAATTTTACAATCCTCTGGATAACTGCTGTATAAATCTGCTAAATAATCCGAATATCACAGGGTCAAAGGTTTGACACCAATTTCAGCATACAATGGAAACAAGTACCATGAATAACCGTTGTATAATCTCTAGCCAAGTGGAATATATCAGGATCAAAGGTCCAGAACATAACCGAATAACCCTCCTGAATACCAAATCCAGAAACTCAGAAAATAAATCTGAGACCCACATAGTCACCAACAGAACAATAGTCACTATCAAAACATAGTCACCATCTGTACCTATAATAATTAAGTCCATCATGTTGTACCCCAAAATTTGCCCTTGTATTTTTCCACAAGAAATCACAGCCTCGGGCGTTTCCTGATTTTTCAGATTGGTGTAAGATTCAGTCAAATAGACTTTTCTTATCAGTCAGACAAAATTAGGGTTTTCATTGATTTTAAAGCAGTTCAGGCAGATTGCTAAGGTTTGGTTGAGTTGGCTCAGGTTTTGATCAGGCGGACGTTTCTTTGACATTTAATCAAGAATTAGGGTTTTTGTGTGCGCATTCTCAGAAAGGATTATCTTTACAGTTTCTTTTCAGTTTACTCTGAGATTTGATTTGAGGCATTTGAATTGAGAACTTGCAGTGCTTGGTATGATCGGTAAAGGCTAAGGCATTTAATTTGAGATGAGATAAAAGCTGAGGTACTTAAATAAAGAATCTGCAGTGTTTGATTAAATAAGTGAAAAGAGAGCATCTGGATGTTGGTTTGATTAACTATGCATTGTTTAATTGGAGCGCCAGGTTTATTACTGATTCATGCTGAATGGCGAGACCACAGTGTTCGTTAATTATTTTTTTTAAGTCAAAATAATTGGATACTTCCAGTTATTTTAATTTAAGGAATTCAAATAATTAAATGGACAGTAAATTGAAAGAGGAATTAACTGATAAAAAGGATGTTATTCACTTTGGATTGTTGTTACAGATATTGTTTAAATACTGTTAAATTTATTTACAATTATTTATTAATATTACTACAAATAATTAAAAGTGAAGTAAAACTATGTCCTAATTTTCCTAAGTCTTCAAGTCTTCATCTTCTATCCATTGCTCCTTTTCTCAATTATTTTCATCTGCAAAACAAAGAAGAAAGAAAAAGTCAAAAGCAGATAAAATAATTAAAAGCAGACAGATAAAAATTGGGTTCATCATTTAAAGCAAATGGCCGGAATCAGTTTGCCCTCTCTGCAAATCACGAGATTTCTCCCGGTTCACAAAGAGGGATGAAAATAATGCTTGCAAAAAAAAAGGGTATGAATGCACAAAGTTATGATTTTGCACAAGTTCAAATTGTCAACCAACTGCATAGTTTCCAAACAAACAGCATGCCTAACCAAAGTCCAAATTGGACAGCAAAATGTCAAAGCAACTAAGCCAAAGATATCAAAAGATATCAAAACATCAACAAGTACAAAAGGCTACCCAAAATCTGTCAAAGAAGCAGAAAATATGGAAAAAGAGATAAGAGTTATGCCGAGGAAAGCAGCTATTGCAAGCATATTCAAAAGATTCCATCATTTTCAAGGCCATTGCTTTTTCAGAAAATAATACATAAGCAATATAATAATGCTTAAATCTGTACTAGAGAGAGAGAAGAGAGAAAGAGAAGATAGGCTTACAGGTTTAGGCATGAGGACAAAATATATAAAACAAAAACTGTTAATAACACAGTAGATAAGAGGCAGAGATATCACAAAAAAATACATAACCAAAATAACACCAAACTTGAAACATCAAGCATCCTGCCTCCAAACCAGAACTGCCTTCCACAAAAAAAAACCAGGAACCTTTCAAGCTCAATGTCCTAAACCTGCATTAACAAACATGAAGCCAAGCCCTCAAGCTTAACCTAAGCTGCCTCAGACCTGCATAAGCCAAAAGGCCCCAAAAAAGCCATCAACCTGTCAAGCCTAAAACTTGTTGAAGTCCAAGCCTCCAGCCTTTCAACCTGCCTTAACTATCAACAAACACTTCAAACCCAACCTGCATAAGCCTTGAAACAAACAAGAAGCCATAGCCTTAAACTGTAACAAAACACATGAACCAGACAAAAAAACCTAAAACCAGTTAAAAGCTTGAAAACCAGTCAAAACACCCCAGCTTGTTAACTAACAACCTGAAGCCTGCTAACCCTTAAAACTCATGCCAAGCCACACAAAACCTTGACACAAACCATACAAGCATCAAAAGCCTGTTAAACTCGTTACAACACAAAAACATTTCAAGGCCTGTCAAAAGCCTAACCGTCCTCTAAACATCAAGTCCTTTTCAAAACCAGTTTCCAAACCAACACAAGCCCTCAGAACTGTGATTCATCACTGGGCAAGAAAACATTCTAAGCATCTCATCAAGTTCATAGTGGAAGAAGAAAAAGAAGCATACAAGTTTGCAAACATACAAGGCAACTCAGTATAGCCATCATTCAAGGGTCAAGCATACGAGGAAACTGAGGCACAGGGTGGAAGAGGCAAAGCAACAACTCAGGATAAGCAAGCATATCAACATACAAGGCAACTTAGACTCAAACCATCCAAACCCTCAGATTTGTCTCATCACAGGGTTAGGGAAACAATACCAAAAAATCAATAACAAAAGGCGAGGCAACCAGAAAAGAAGAGGAAGAGAGATATACAAGGTTTTCAGACAGCATCATTAAACCATAAAAAAGAAAAGTACAGAGTACCAAGTTCCAGCAAAGCAAGCTAGCTCACAACGCGTCACATTTCCCTCCGCCCTTGGCCGCCCTAGGTGCCTCCGGTCCTCCTCACCTCCTCTCCAAAAGTATAACCCCTCATTTCTTTTCTTTTCCACATCTCGTACAAACATCGAGCAATACAAAAGAATCAGAAGTAAGTAAAAACATGCAAAGGCGTAAAACATACAGAACGAAAATCAATACCTTGTAAACCGTTGCCTACGTGACCATGGAGAAGAAGGAGCTGACTAAGGCACCTGGCGGCCATTGGCGGAAGTTTTATTCAGATAAGCTTGCTTGAGAAGATGAAGAGGACGAAAGCAACAAAGTGAACGGCGCGCCGCTATATTCAACAAACCCTAACATCCAAATGAACAAAACAATAACAACCCTAAAAACATTGTTGAGTTAAACCTGGGCCACAACCCGTTCCAGAAGCCTAAAGCCCAATCACAAACCCGGACACACCCCCCCTCATTCCTAAACATGCCAATTCTGTTTTGGACCATAACACACTCCCAAGCCCATTCATTTCTTCTCTTCATTTTTTTACTTTATACAAACTAAAACTTTTGTTTATTTTCTTTTTAACATAACTCTTTTTTTTTAATGATACACTAGTTTTTCATATAAGAATATTAAATAGAAATACATAAAATTAATTCTTTTCTTAAAACTTTCATTTTTGTTAAAATCTTTGTGTTTAATCCATTAACACATAAAACTTAAAATATTTTCTTTTTCTTAAACTCAAAACATTTCCATTTCTTTTCTTAAAATATTTTGTACATATTAGCAAAATACGAGAATACAAAATTAAGTAAACAAAACACTTAATTTTTCATTAAGTTCACATCTCAACTTGTAAATAAATCACATACACATTTACAATACATATTTGATTATCTTAATACATTTACACATACACTTACACAATTACAATACACAAATACGTCGATACATTTACTTTGCTTTACACATATACATTTGCTATTCTTATACATTGCTATAAATTATATTTTACATTTGCGCAATTCGATTTGGTTGTAAATTATTTGGACACTACTCTCCTAAAGTCTCATCCCCATTTGTAAATTTGTACCCCCACTCCCGGATACTTATTTGTAATAGCGTAGACTTTAAATTCCCATAATTTACCGCTTTCAAATATACCATGGTTAGACCTAGGGTTTGTATGTACATAAAATCAAACGTTAGATAACCTAATACCAGACAAATACATGAAATCAATACACAATCACACTTGCACCCCCTAGGGTAATCCCGCTTGTTGCCTTCCAAAATGGGCCATGCTTGCACGTCGAGTTTATTTGGAAAAACAATTCAAATGATCATAAGTCCCTCGATGACGCTTTCGAAAGTTGCCTAAACGGAATGATCATAGTACCTTCAAGCAAAATTGCCAAAGACACTTGGCACCATTGCATTCATGGTCCATACGATGACCCGCGCCTGTCCCGTTAAACATCCTAAACGCAAGATTGTCCACCAAATACAATGATGAAACAAAATTGTTAAAAGGGGTTAAAACATAAGAAAAACCTTTGAGTACAATAGGGGTAGACAACTCTTAGTTACTTGATCAAACTTGCAAAAACACTTGCCTACTTTTCAAACCACACTCCACAAACACTTTCAAAACAAACTTTCAAAAACAATTGAAACATCTTTTCGAAAAGATACACACCTTTGTAAAACACTCAAACACGAGTCATTTCAATGGTTTCCTAAGACAAGGCATCTCTTTCAAAACATTTTCAAAACACACACACACACCACAATTTCAAGCAATTGAAAATAAAAGGCAAGTGATCTAAAACCAAGTAACTAAGAGCCCATGGATAACCATGGATGAAAAGGGTGCTAATACCTTCCCTTTTCATAATCAACCCCCCGAACCCACGAAACATCTCAAAAGGTTTTTCTTGTGCTTTTTAACCTTTCCTTTAGGATAAAATAAAAAGTCGGTGGCGACTCTTGCTCAACCGAACAAGTGCGAATACAAACGCAAAACTCAAGTCAGTTCTCCCACCGTATCACAGAACTGGCGACTCTGCTGGGGAGAAATCTAAAAGTGGGGTTACCTTAGGGTTTAGATCACCTTTACATTCTTGCTTTAATTGCCTTGATTGCTTTACTTTTTGGTTCCTTGTTTGGGTTTGTTGTAAATCCTACACCCGAATTTGGGGCACCTTTTTAGGTAAATAGCAAAAAAACTGTGAGGGAACTGTGCGGGGTATACCGACATGGTTGAAGCAGTAAGCTATGTTAGTGTGACATATTTGTGAGTATCGGTAACCCTTGAGTTCAATCAAGGAGAGTACAGGGCCGCTGAGTGACGTCGTGAAGCACTAACGAACTCTTAGAACCTTAATTGATCATCTTAGCCTTCTTAGGGGTAGTGAGATGACCGACTTTGGTGCAGTCCGAAGTTGGTAGATACTCGATACTACACTCATTGAGGTTTGTTTTCTTGGAATATTTTGGTCGCCAGTTAAGTGGCTAAACCAAAACAATGAACACAGAAAATAATCCAATGATATTGAGCTCCTTAGAACCCGGTTTCTATTTCTAGGACAGGATGAGCCAACTGACTTCAAGAGGAGGGTACTTACCTACAACCCCATGCAAGCCCAAACCTAAGGACTTGTTTGCTTTGTGTGAATATGATTGCCTGTATATACACTCATTTGCTTTTGCATACATGTGCATAACATCATAACATCATACCATAGCATTTTTCAATAACCATTTCGAGGGTCTCGAGGGTTCTTTTGATGCAGGGTTACGTTGAACCAGACGTCCACCAAAGGGCAAGAGGTTTCTCCTCTAAACAAATGCCAATCAAAGATCAAGTGCAACAACTTGAATCAGGGGCTATGACCCACTCGACATGGTGAGCTTGATTCTCGTGGAAAGACATCCGCCAGTGCAAAGTTCTCCAATCAAAGATCAAGTGAAACAACTTGAATCAGGGGCTATGACCTACTCGACATGGTGAGCTTGATTCTCGTGGAAAGACATCCGCTAGTGTAAAGTTCTCCAATCAAAGATCAAGTGCAACAACTTGAATCAGGGGCTATGACCCACTCGACATGGTGAGCTTGATTCTCGTGGAAAGACATCCACCAGTGCAAAGTTCTCCAATTAAAGATCAAGTGCAACAACTTGAATCAGGGGCTATGACCCACTTGACATGGTGAGCTTGATTCTCATGGAAAGACATCCATCGGTGCAAAGATCTCCAATCAAAGATCAAAGTTCAACCTCTAACGTTCTCTTGTGTTTACCCCAAGAGATCCTTAAAAGCATGCATCCACATATCATGCATTGCATCTTGACGATCTTTCCTTTTTTCAGGTTTCCTTACTCTCCTACTGTTTATTTCAGTAAGAGATGCCTCTAGAAAGGACTGTCAAGGATATCCAGGACCAGACTACTCAGCTTCAGGAGATGTTCTTGAACCTGTCACTAGGGCAAGAAGAAATGAAAGCTCTCATCACAAAGGGCTTGGAGAATTCAAACGATGCCAGGAATGATCAGCTGGCGGAACTGCAGTTTGATTTGGCAACATTGAGGATCCAAGTGATGGGACAGTTAGTGGGCCAGATGGCTCTCATCCAGGATTTGTCTCAGAGACAAGAGGAACTCAGAGTTCTCGTCAACCAACTGCTTCGAAACAACCAACTGGGGAAAACATCTGAGGTTGAAGAGCAAGTCACCACTCAACCCCCCTCTAGACAAGAAGACAAAGGGAAGGCTCCTTTGCTTGATTCAGGGTCACAAGCCCAGCAACAACCTCGCCAGCGTCAACGGGGTAATCGGGGTAATCAAAATACGTCGGGAAGACAGTCCACAGAGACTGACATACCGTCATCTCTGATTCTAGAGCGCTTGTTAGAGGTCAATATGACTGCTTTGAGGGATCCTATCCGGAAGCCCAATACCTCCGCTCCCAACTATCATCCCGATGCATTTTGTGTATACCACTCTTATAGCCCGGGACACGACACCGACGACTGTTGGGCCTTGAAGAACAAGATTCAAGATCTAATTGACATGGGAGTGCTGAGGTTCATGCCAGACGGCGAGATGAAAATCTTCCGTTAAGGAGTTCCCCACCTGAAGTGAAAAAGCTCAAGCTGAGAGACTTTTGCTTCATTTGAATTTTTCGAAGTTGTAATTTCTTCTGTTATTCAAACAATTAACTGTTAATGTCAAACTCCTGTTTCATTAATGCATTGCATATGTTTGTCTTGAATTCATCCATTCATTTTCAATACTGTTATGCTTTCTTTATGATATTTAACTCTCGATAAAAAGCTGCAAGCCTTTAGAGGGAGGATGACGAAACAATACCATAATCTCATACAGTATGCTTTTGAACCAACCTTGCTGATGATGTACAGGCATTTCTTTCAATTCCCAAACACTGGAGTTATAAGGAAGATAATCCCTAGTCAACCCCTTCGAGCCAAAGAAGTAGGAGTTTTCTGTTCTAAACAAATCGAAAACTTTGATATAAACCCGGGGCAGGGTAGTCTCTCAGTTAATTCAAAATAAAATGCGCTTTGAAGTCGCAAACTCTCAGTTCGTAACACGACGAACGACGTCAACAAAAGAAAGCATTCCTTTGGAATCAAAAGACAGTGATGGTTCCCTATCACCTAGGCAGTCAATCTCTCAAAAGAGAAAAGCCCACTAAGCCAAAACCTGTAAAAGAGGCTTAAGAAAGCTGGGGCATCCCGCTGACTGTAATCTCAAAAACAGGAACAGTCAGGCAAAAGTTAGGGATAACAAATCAAAAGAAAGAGGTCATTACAAATCCTCAACAACATGAAAAATGTTGCAAAGAAAAAGGAGATGATGACTGTCTCCTAAAATTCAACTGGTGAACCATCACCCAAAAAGTCGTTCCAATCTCAAACAGAGTGCGACGCACAATTAACTGAGCTTAGGGTTGAAGAACATCACGAAGAGCGGGTGGGTACAAATATACTTTGAGCCTTTATCCTTTTTTTCTTAAATAGTGAACCAAGCCACGTTACAACCCTTCAAAAGTCCTAATTGAAGCATGGGTTAGTTCGAAAGCATACTGTTCCAAAGGTATCCTGACTCCTGTAAGGCTTTGCTCTAAATCTTGTGTTGATTTATAAAAAGTTTTCTGCTAAAAATGCATTTTTAAAAACTTTGAGACAAACATAAACTCTGCATTACTTGAATATCACCGTTTGCATTTGGCCTTTTGTTTGACAGCAAAGTAATTCATACAGCGAATGTTCGGAGGAACGAAAACTCTCTCAGTGAATAAAATCACTTCAAAAGGATGACACTTCCATTAACAAATCTTCTATCAACAAAGGGGCATTGACATGTCACCATCCAGCACACCTGGGGCAGTCCAATCAAGGTTTCAACAGATCTTTCAAAGTTCAGTTAACCTGGGGCAGTCCAGTCAAGATTTCAACAAAATCTCTCAATTGCAGAGTAACCTGAAGAGACTCCTTCATCATCACTTAGGGCATTCGAATGTCAAAAGTGTTCAACAATTCCTTCATCACATGTTGGAAGATACGGTCCAGATATGCTCCAGACACGGTTGCCATTCTGTCACCTTTCTTAAGTTCCAGATCAACACCTGTAACAAGCCAGGAAAATATATGTGGACGACTAATTGTGGATTAACACCTGTAACAAGCCAGGAAATTATCTACATCACCACTTGGGGCATTTGAATGTCAAAAGTGTTCAACAATTCCTTCATCACATGTTGGAAGATACGGTCCAGATGTGCTCCAGACACGGTTGCCATTCTGTCACCTTTCTTAAGTTCCAGATCAATACCTGTAACAAGCCAGGAAAATATCTGTGGACGACTGATCGTGGATTAACACCTGTAACAAGCCAGGAAATCATCTACATGAAGAGATTGAAGATCAACACCTGTAACAAGCCAGGGAACCATCTTTCTTTCTCAAGTCAGAGATCAACACCTGTATCTAGCCAGGACAATATCTCCTTGACTAACATTTCTTAGGTTCCAGATCAACACCTGTAACAAGCCAGGAAAATATCTGTGGACGACTGCTTATGGATTAACACCTGTAACAAGCCAGGAAATCATCTGCATGAAGAGATTGAAGATCAACACCTGTAACAAGCCAGGAAATTATCTATATAAAAAGTCTCCTTCATCACCACTTAGGGCATTCGAATGTCAAAAGTGTTCAACAATCCCTTCATCACCTGTTGGAAGATGCAGTTTTACACAGACTCATCATCAGGAAACCCTACACCGGTTCCTTCTCAAACTCAAAAGATTCTCGACTTCCCCAACCAGAGAGCCTTCCAGAAGCTAACTCCCCTCAGAGTCAAGTTTCAAAATCCCCAGCGAAGCTAAAACTTCCGACTATCAATCTCCAAGCAGAGTGAAGACTCTCATTCTCAGGTCCTCACAGAATATTCGAATATTCTCCAGTGAAGATCTCCTCAAGACAAGAATCCCCAGTAGATTGGCATACAACCCAAGCTCCAGATTCCCCAACAGCGGTCCCAGGATTTCTCATTTTCAACAATAAAAATATTCTTGCCTTCCCCTGCAGTAGTCAAGAATTCACTTTCCCATGCAGCAGTCAAGATTCTCCTATCCCCAGCGGAGTTCATCAAGTTCCCCAACATAACTTATCAGTGGAATCCCCAGCGGAGCTCTCATCAAAAGCCTCAGCGAAGTATCTCTCCCCACAGAGTAATTCGTCGCAGAGTAATCTCTCCAACAAGTTTATTCCCCAACGGAGTCATCTTCTCCTACCGGTTTGTTCTTGCAACCATCATCCCCAACAGAAACGAAGAACTCCACTCTTCAACATCAGCCCAGGATTCAACAAACTCCCGGCACTCGTCAAGGATTTATTTTCCTAGACGAAAACACATTCATAGACATTTCATATTTTATACACCATGACGCATGCATATACGCATCATATCACACAATCTCATTTGTTCTTGAAAACATCATGACATCATACATTTCATACATCACGACATTGCATACAGCTAATGTTTTGCCTTTTTAGGAAAAAGGTCAATCCAAAGATGATTACTATCAACTGTCACAATTCCATATTCGATTCCTGTATCCAGCCAGGGCATATCTGTTAACGACTAATTCCAGATTCGATTCCTGTATCTAGCCAGGGCATATCTGAAGAGTTTGAAGATTCAATTCCTGTATCCAGCCAGGGCATATCTGTTGACGACTAATTCCAGATTCAATTCCTGTATCTAGCAAGGGCATATCTGAAGATTTTGAAGATTCGATTCCTGTATCCAGCCAGGGCATATCTGTTGACGACTAATTCCAGATTCGATTCTTGTATCTAGCCAGGGCATATCTGTGAGCAATCGATTGTAGATTCGATACCTGTATCCAGCCAGGGCATGTCTGCATGAAGAGACTGAAGATCAACCCCTGTAACAGGCCAGGAAATTATCCTTCTTTCTCAAGTACGCAAGTTCTCGCTAAGGAATCTCTTACGCGATCGACACACAATTCCAAATGGCATCTATAAGCCCATTCTCGACAAAGTTCCGTCACACCTCTAGATGGCATCTTTAAGCCCATCACCAAATGGCATTTGTAAGCCCATTCCCTCTACCATCACATCACCGAGTGCAAATTTTAGGGCACTCTAGTGTCCAATCTCCTTTTACCTTCGAGTCTTGAAATGCAAACTTGCTAATCTAACTCTTCAGGTTCAAGAAGATTAAACAGGGGCAACTGTTGTACCCCAAAATTTTCCCTTGTATTTTTCCACAAGAAATCACAGCCTCGGGCGTTTCTTGATTTTTCAGATTGGCGTAAGCTTCAGTCAAACAGACTTTTCTTGTCAGTCAGACAAAATTAGGGTTTTCATTGATTTTAAAGCAGTTCAGGCAGATTGCTAAGGTTTGGTTGAGTTGGCTCAGGTTTTGATCAGGCGGACGTTTCTTTGACATTTAATCAAGAATTAGGGTTTTTGTGCGCGCATTCTCAGAAAGGATTATCTTTACAGTTTCTTTTCAGTTTACTCTGAGATTTGATTTGAGGCATTTGAATTGAGAACTTGCAGTGCTTGGTATGATCGGTAAAGGCTAAGGCATTTGATTTGAGATGAGATAAAAGCTGAGGTACTTAAATAAAGAATCTGCAGTGTTTGATTAAATAAGTGAAAAGAGAGCATCTGGATGTTGGTTTGATTAACTATGCATTGTTTAATTGGAGCGCCAGGTTTATTACTGATTCATGCTGAATGGCGAGACCACAGTGTTCGTTAATTATTTTTTTTAAGTCAGAATAATTGGATACTTCCAGTTATTTTAATTTAAGGAATTCAAATAATTAAATGGACAGTAAATTGAAAGAGGAATTAACTGATAAAAAGGATGTTATTCACTTCGGATTGTTGTTACAGATATTGTTTAAATACTGTTAAATTTATTTACAGTTATTTATTAATATTACTACAAATAATTAAAAGTGAAGTAAAACTATGTCCTAATTTTCCTAAGTCTTCAAGTCTTCATCATCTATCCATTGCTCCTTTGCTCAATTATTTTCATCTGCAAAACAAAGAAGAAAGAAAAAGTCAAAAGCAGATAAAATAATTAAAAGCAGACAGATAAAATTTGGGTTCATCATTAAAAGCAAATGGCCGGAATCAGTTTTCCCTCTTTGCAAATCACGAGATTTCTCCCGGTTCACAAAGAGGGATGAAAATAATGCTTGCAAAAAAAAGGGTATGAATGCACAAAGTTATGATTTTGCACAAGTTCAAATTGTCAACCAACTGCATAGTTTCCAAACAAACAGCATGCCTAACCAAAGTCCAAATTGGACAGCAAAATGTCAAAGCAACTAAGCCAAAGATATCAAAATATATCAAAACATCAACAATTACAAAAGGCTACCCTAAAGCTGTCAAAGAAGCAGAAAATATGGAAAAAGAGATAAGAGTTATGTAGAGGAAAGCAGCTATTGCAAGCATATTCAAAAGATTTCATCATTTTCAAGGCCATTGCTTTTTCAGAAAATAGTACATAAGCAATATAATAATGCTTAAATCTGTACTAGAGAGAGAGAAGAGAGAAAGAGAAGATAGGCTTACAGGTTTAGGCATGAGGATAAAATATATAAAACAAAAACTGTTAATAACACAGTAGATAAGAGGCAGAGATATCACAAAAAAATACATAACCAAAATAACACCAAACTTGAAACATCAAGCATCCTGCCTCCAAACCAGAACTGCCTTCCACAAAAAAAACCAGGAACCTTTCAAGCTCAATGTCATAAACCTGCATTAACAAACATGAAGCCAAGCCCTCAAGCTTAACCTAAGCTGCCTCAGACCTGCATAAGCCAAAAGGCCCCAAAAAAGCCATCAACCTGTCAAGCCTAAAACTTGTTGAAGTCCAAGCCTCCAGCCTTTCAACCTGCCTTAACTATCAACAAACACTTCAAACCCAACCTGCATAAGCCTTGAAACAAACCAGAAGCCATAGCCTTAAACTGTAACAAAACACATGAACCAGAAAAAAAAACCTAAAACCAGTTAAAAGCTTGAAAACCAGTCAAAACACCCCAGCCTGTTAACTAACAACCTGAAGCCTGCTAACCCTTCAAACTCATGCCAAGCCACACAAAACCTTGACACAAACCATACAAGCATCAAAATCCTGTTAAACTCGCTACAACACAAAAACATTTCAAGGCTTGTCAAAAGCCTAACCGTCCTCTAAACATCAAGTCCTTTTCAAAACCAGTTTCCAAACCAACACAAGCCCTCAGAACTGTGATTCATCACTGGGCAAGAAAACATTCTAAGCATCTCAGCAAGTTCATAGTGGAAGAAGAAAAAGAAGCATACAAGTTTGCAAACATACAAGGCAACTCAGTATAGCAATCACTCAAGGGTCAAGCATACGAGGCAACTGAGGCACAGGGTGGAAGAGGCAAAGAAAAAACTCAGGATAAGCAAGCATATCAACATACAAGGCAACTTAGACTCAAACCATCCAAACCCTCAGATTTGTCTCATCACAGGGTTAGGGAAACAATACCCAAAAATCAATAACAAAAGGCGAGGCAACCAGAAAAGAAGAGGAAGAGAGATATACAAGGTTTTCAGACAGCATCATTAAACCATAAAAAAGAAAAGTACAGAGTACCAAGTTCCAGCAAAGCAAGCTAGCTCACAACGCGTCACATTTCCCTCCGCCCTTGGCCGCCCTAGGTGCCTCCGGTCCTCCTCACCTCCTCTCCAAAGGTATAACCCCTCATTTCTTTTCTTTTCCACATCTCGAACAAACATCGAGCAATACAAAAGAATCAGAAGTAAGTAAAAACATGCAAAGGCGTAAAACATACAGAACGAAAATCAATACCTTGTAAATCGTTGCCTACGTGACCATGGAGAAGAAGGAGCTGACTGAGGCACCTGGCGGCCATTGGCGGAAGTTTTATTCAGATAAGCTTGCTTGAGAAGATGAAGAGGACGAAAGCAACAAAGTGAACGGCGCGCCGCTGTATTCAACAAACCCTAACATCCAAATGAACAAAACAATAACAACCCTAAAAACATTGTTGAGTTAAACCTGGGCCACAACCCGTTCCAGAATGTTGTACCCCAAAATTTTCCCTCCCATATTCTTCAATATTTGTCAAGATCAAGCTTCAAAATCTCCCAAGGGTTGCACAGTCCAATTGCCTCCTAACAGTCAAAAATTAGGGTTTTGGTGCTGGCAAAGAAATTGAAGTTTCCAAGGGTCCAAACAAGTCCCACATGCCTACATACATTGTCAAGCATCCATATGTCAAGTTTCAAGACTTACAGTATCAAGTTGCACAGTCAAAAACCCTAATTGCTTCACAGTCAACTGCAGGGGCAAAATGGTCATTTAACAGTCAAAAGTCCAAATTTTTGGTAAACATCTTATTTTGAAGCCACAAACATCATTTGATCAATTTTTGACCATGATTCTCAAAGCATGGCTCAAAAAGTCTCAAGATGCAAAAGTTTCTATTTTTGGACAACTGAAAAAGTCAACTGCAAATTGACCAGGGCATAACTTCCTCATGGTTTATCAGAAAAATCCCATCCAAAGCTAATTTTGAAGAGAATGACATTTCCTACAACTCATCTTCACACTTCAAATCCAAGAAATGCTCTCACAAAAAGTTATCAATCTCAACATTATAGGTCATTTTCAAAAGTCAACAAAAGGAACTTTAAGTCAAAGACCATAACTTGAGATTGGTAAATCAAAATGACATGGGACCAAAGACATTGGTTAGAGGACTTCAAGACCTTTCCAAAATGTCCAAGAACATGATCAAAGCTTAAAAATTGAGCAAGATATGCCTTGTAGAAGTTGGGAAATTTTTGGGAATTTTGAAAAGTCAACTTTGCACAAAAGGGTTCAAAATTGCTAATGGGCCTCAATTTCTTCCATGAATCATTACCCAAAGGCCATGCACGACCCATTAAGCTAAAAGGGAGTTATTTTCTTATTTTTAATTAATTAATTGAATTTTTAATCTTATTAATCCATTTAATTAAAATTAATTATGAGAAAAATACTAAAACATGTTTTTTAAATCTTTTTATGCAGCAAGGTTACCCATTATGAGCTCAATATTTCGTGTGCCTTCTCAAGAGACAAAATCTTCCATAATTGGCAAGTTTCCATGGCAAAAAGATTTGAAAAGAGATATGGAAAATCAAATATTCAAAATCATAAATGGATGGATTTTGGGCTGGCTTTTTGACCTAGTTCTACTCACATACATATGCAAAAGCTAACCTAATGCATTAGACACAAAGGCTGCGCTGAAAAACCAAGAACAACATTGCACTTTTTCATAAAATATTGAAAACTGAAAACCTAGTTAGGAGACGTTTCAAGGCTGCAAAAGTATTCCAAAGCCTTGCCAAGACATCCAGGAAGCTTTTGCAATCGAAACCAAGCCTCCACGTGCAGAGAATTGGTAGAACAGAACTGCTTTCTTTTCCAAATTTTTCATAATCGTATTTTGAATTCCATGCATGATTTATGACTTTTAATGTTTGATTTATACTAACATGAACGTTCTGAAGCTAATGGTACTACTCAATTGAACTAATACTGCCTGTACAAGAATCCACCATTAACGTATGTTAGGGTTTCAGAAGCTTCAATTTTGGGGCTTTACATATATGGTAAAATCAGGCCTTAAAACTGGTACCATTGAAATCGTGACCTCCAAACGAAACTAACCCACACCTCGTGCCCTTTTTATGTTTGCCTATATTCTATTCGCTATTTTTCAGGTTGAGTTTAGTGGGGGTTTAAAACCCCCGCTATTTGCTTGTGTTTACAGAAAAAAAAGGAAGACGAAGATGGCGTGTCTGAGCGTGATTGGAAGGTTTGAATGGCTGGCACGTTTTTTTATTGTTCAGCATAGTACTCCTTTTTCACATATATTGATCACGTTCCATAATAATAACAAAAGCGCGCGTTGGCTCAGATGGTTGATTAGCTGGCTTGCAGGTACTGGGACCTGGGTTCGATTCCCAGGTCCCCTTGTATATTTCATAATTTTTTCCATAACATGCTTCTGTGTAGCGCCTCTCCCAGGCTTCATCATGCATCCTCGCCTGCTTGCTTGCCACGCGCCCAGGAGATCTCATCCAAAGGCCATCACGTGAATTCCACCATGTACGCTGGTCAACCATGCCATACGCAATTCCAGAAAGTCCAAAGGGCCTTGCATTCTTGGGCCAAATTTCTCAAATAAAACCTCCAAAAGGGTCAGATACCCCCATGGTTTGTTCAAATTTCAATTTTTATTTATTTTTCCTTTTATTCTTTTAATTGTTCTTTTTAATTAATTGTTTTCTTTAAAAATCCATAAAATAATTTTCACCATGATAAATACAGAAAAATACAAAAAAAAATTTTATTGTTATTAACATCAATTTAATTCACCATTATTTTCGTAAATAAATTTTTTAATAATCAATTTAGTAAAATTAGGTTTTAATTTTAATCTTTTCTTAATAACTAAAATATGTAGAAAATTAGGTTTTTTTAGCATTTTATCTTTTTCTTAATAAATAATTTCTTCTTCTCATTATTGTTATTAATTATTAATTATTTTATAAATACCCATGTAATTAAATAATTAGTATAAATTAGGTTAAAACTTTAATCTTTTTCTTTAATAAATAAAAATATTTAGAATTAGGGTTTCTTTTAATTTTAATTTTCTTTATTTCATTAAATACCAAAACAAAAAACATAAAAAAACAATTTCTTTTCTTATTAAATAATTAATTAGCCTTTTCAATTTCATTTAATTTCTTTAAAGGGTCCAACGCCCTCGAACATTCGATTCTAGTTTCTTTTCGCGCGTTTGTTCTTATTTTTATTTTTATTTCAAATATTATGTAATTGCTCAAGCCTTGTAATAGTAATTAGGAAATTTATTTACTTTTCGCATTTTATTAAAAAACGGGTCTTTGTAAATTTGGCGATTTATAGACCCGCGCCTTGTAATAGCTTAGGACTTTAATTTTTGCAACCTTAAAACTGCTAAACTTTGCATGAAAGAATGAATGGCCCAAATAAAATCAAAGCGTAGATCACCAAAAGCATGACAAGATAAAACATAACTGAAAACAATACACAAATTCACACACCACTCTTTGGGTACGCATCATTGTTGCCTTGCCCTCGAAACGTGGTCGTCGAGTATAGGACGTTTTAGTAAGTCCTTATGTCCATGAACATGGCATAGGGGTAGCTTCTAAGGTGTCCTACTGTTGCTCTAGTGACCACACTGTCTCTACAAACGAATTGACCCGAACACCTCCAACGGTGGTGCTACCTACCTCTCAATGGTGGGATGGCACTACCTTAAGGACTTTTACACAGCTTAATTCCTTAGGGTAGGTAGATGACTCATAGATACTTGCTCTATTCAAAAACAAATAAAAAAAAACTCTTTTCACACTGACACTTTCAAAAAGCTTTCAAAACAATTTTTCAAACACTCTTGAGGACTGATACAAGAGTTGATCTGAAATCTTTAAACGAAACTTTTTCAAACCCACTCACACTTTGAAAAGCAAACAAACATTTTGAAAACACAAATGAGCAAGTATCTAAGAGCCCATGGATAACCATGGATAGAAAGGGTGCTAACACCTTCCCTTTCTATAACCTACCTCCCGAACCGAGAGCAATCTCTTTAAGGAATTTTTCTGTGCTTTTGTCCTTTCCATTTGGAGAAAATAAAAGACGGTGGCGACTCTTGCTTCCGCGACATTTCGCGAACCAGCGTTAAACAGTCAGTTCCAGATCCACCGATCACAGAACTGGCGACTCTGCTGGGGAAACTTATAAAGTGAGGTGTACCTTAGGACTAAGATCACTTGTGTCTTCAATTGTCTGAATTGTTTGTTTTATTATTGTGGGTACTGTCTTGGGAGTTCTATAGATCCTAACCCGGATCTGGGGATACCTTCTTAGAAAGTAGCAACAAGGTTGTGAGGGAACTGTGCGGGGTATACCGACATGGTTGAAGCAGTCTGCTACGTTGATGTGGCACTTTGGTGAGTACCGGTAACCCTTGAGTTCAGTCAAGGAGAGTACGGGGTCGCCGCGTGGTGTCGTGAAGCATCAACTGACCTTAGGAACCTTAATTGAACCATCTTGGCCTCTTTAGGGTAGTGAGATAACTGACTTTGGTGCAGTCCGAGGTTGGTTGATACTCGATACTACACTCAATTGAGGGTTGTTTTCTTGGAATATTTTGGTCGCCAGTTCAGTGGCTAAATCGAAATGATGAACAATGAAAGCAATCCAGTGATATTGGGACCCTTAGAACCCAGTTACTTTGAAAGGACAGGTTTGAGCCCACCAACTTCAAGAGGGTAATACCCAGACCCCATGCTGGCCTAAACTCTAAGGGTTGTGGTGCGACTTGTGTGCTTTCATACTTGACTATTTGCATGCTTGTTATCTGACACTTGAGTTTCTTGCAGGTTTTGTTTACAGTCCTTAATTGGGACTCATAATAGGATTTGCCTACATTACCTCATGCATAGCATAACATCATACCATTGCATACATCCCGCATAAGGACTAATCTGTTTCAAGGATCTCAAGGGCTTGTGATGCAGGTCATGATGAATCAGAATGTCCAGCAAGGGGCAAAGGGGATTTATTTTCCTCTAAGCCAGGTTGATGGTTTGAGTCAGGGGCTATGACCCACTAGATATGGTGACCCTTGACTCTTGAAGAAGGACCCTCTACAACAGGAAGTTCCTTCAATCAAGCTACCGGATTCGAATTCTAATAAGTTTCTTTGTTTACCCCGCGAGACCCTCGAAAACATTGCATGCATACATATATATCATTGCATAACAGGTACCTTTGTTGCAGGTCACTTACCTTTGTCGATGCTTATTTCAGCAATGGATTTCCAACCGGACAACCAAGATCTCCGGGCTCAAAACGCCCAGCTGCAAGAAATGTTCTTGAACCTATCCCAGGGGCAAGAAGAAATAAAGGCTCTCCTCACAAGGAACTTGGTCCTAAGGAATGCAAGGGGTATCAGGAACGATCAGCTGGAAGGGCTACAAATTGAGTTGGCAACCATGAAGATCCAAATGATGGGACAGTTGATGGGCCAGATGACTCTCATTCAGGACTTAGCTCAAAAACAAGAAGAGCTCAGGGTCCTCGTCACCAAGCTACTTCAAAATAATCAAGTGGGGCAAGCAACTAGGGTTGAAGTTCCAGTCGTCATCCAACCACATACGGGGCAAGGAGACAAGGGAAAATCTCCTCAGCCTGCTTCAGGGTCACGAGCCCAGCCTCAACGGGGTAGTCAGCGTAAACGAAATACGCCTGGAAGACGTTTCTCTGAGACTGATATACCATCATCTTTTATACTGAAGCGCTTGTTGGAGGTCAATCTGATCACTCTAAGGGACCCTCCCCAGAATCCAAATATGACCCCTTCAAGGTATAACCCCAACACCCGTTGCGCTTATCGTTCTGACAACCCGGGGCATGCTACAGATGACTGCTGGACTCCGAAAAACAAGATCCAAGACTTGATTGAAGAAGGGATGCTAGAGTTCATGCCGGATGGTGAGATGAAAATCTTCCGCTGAGAATTCTCCATTTGAGATGGCTAGCTCAAACTAGAAGATTTTGTTCGTTAGAATTTTTCAAGTTGTAATTTTCTTTTGATTGTTCAAACATTTATTCATGTTAAACGTTGTTATTTCATCAATGCATCGCATATGTCTGTTTGAAGCAATATATTCGCATTCTCTATACTCAAACTGCATTCATTTTTTGATGTCAACTCTCAATTAATAATTCTAAGCCTCTTGAGGGAGGATGACGAAAATGATACCACGATTTTACAGTATGTTTTTGAACAGACCCCGCTGATGAGGTACAGGCATTGTTTCAAATCCTAAACACTGGAGTTATAAGGAAGATAATCCCTCGTCAACCCCTTTGAGCCAAAGAAGTAGGAGTTTTTTCTTTTCGAAAATTGAAACCCTTAATCATAACCTGGGGCAGGGTAGTCTTCTCAGCTGATCCAAGTGCACAACGAATGACATCAAAGGGATCCTTACAAAATAAAGAAAGACAGTGATGGTTCCGAACAATCATAAAGACAGGCAGTCATTACTTCTCAAAGTAAAAACCCATTAAGTCAAAACCTATGAAGGAGACTTACAAAACTGGGGCATCCCGCTGACTGTAATCACAAAAGAACAGTTCAGGCAAAAAAAATAGGGATAATCAAATCAAAAAGAAAGAGGTCTTACAAACCCTCAACAAAAAAGGAAATGACTGCCTATTCAAAATAAACCGTCAACATTCAAACCATCGCCAGAATATCAGGACAAAGACTCAAACAAGGTTTGACGCACGATCAACTGAGTTTAGGTTTGAAGAACATCACGAAGAGCGGGTGGGTACAAATACTTTGAGCATTTATCCTTTCTTTCTTAAACCGTGAACCAGACCACGTTATAACCCTTAAAAGTCCTAGCTGAAGCATGGGTTAGTTCGAAAGCATACTGTTACGAAAGGTATCCTGACTCCTTAAGGCCTACGGTAAATACGGAGTTGACATCACGTTTTACAAACATTCACTTGTTTTATGAAAAAAAATGCATTTTCAAAACTTCAAGACAGACATAAGTTTTTGCATTCTTAGAATAATATTGTTTGCATATGGCCACTTGTTTGAACAGCGGAGAACTTTGCACGACGAATATCCGATGAACAAAGGCCTTCTCAACAAAAGAGTCACCTCAAATGGAAAAACACCCCCAATCAAGGGGCATGGCATGATCATTGTCCATCGTCTGGGGCAGTTAAGTCAAGATTCGGAGAATCTCTCAAAAGGCCCACCAGCTTGGGGCAAATATCCATCTGAGTCACCTGGAGCATTCCGACAACGAATTTTGCCTGATCAGACATCTTCTAGTGGCATGGCAAAACACTTCCAACAGGGGCAACACCCTACACTCCCTGAACACGAACATAGTCGAAAAAATACTACGCATAATCAAAGACCCGCTAGGTTGACACACCTAGGCAAAAATAAGGGCTTCCCGGCTGTTGTACCCCAAAATTTGCCCTCCCATATTTCTCAAAACATTTCAAGAAAATTCACAAGTCCAACCCGGCGCGTTATATTCAGGTGTTCTTTCGCCAAGATATCTCTGATAACATATTCTCAAATTCAGGTTCGGCTCAAGAGTCAATTCTTTAAAGAACGTATCCGAATGTGTGAGTTTTCTTGAAGAAATATGGTGAAAAAGTGTGCTGAAAGTGCAGTTTTTACGCGCTAAAAAATTCATAACTTGAAGATCGTGGCTCGTTTTGAACCCGTTCCGGTGGCCAAAATTCCGTCTTGACATTATCTATGTTTTCATCTCTCACGGCTGGAAGCCAATTTCGAACATAAGGTCTTCAAAAATGTGGATTTATCAAGTATTTTCGTGCAGAAAATTTGTGACAGAAGTTTATTTGCGTCATGTTCAAAAAATCATAACTTGGTCGATTTTCATCGTATCGAGCTGGTTCTGGCGCCAAAATTTCACAAATTGAGTTGGCTACATTTTCACATAAGGTATTGAGTGCAAACGGTATTCAGAAGGCCTTCGTTTTTTGCTCAGAGTGCGTGACACGCTGAAAATCCTGAATGCTGAATATTATTTCATCTGGGCCGAAACTTCGAAAATTCATAACTCGGTCAATTTTTATCGGATTGGACTCATATTTTTACACAAGGTCACTGACTCATAGATCTACAACTTTGCTTCAAAAGTCGAGACCAAATTATGCACCGATCAATACCATTTTTTTATTGAAGAACGTGTCAGAGTCGACACTGGAGCCCAAAATAAGTTTGTCTGAGCTGAAACTTCAAAAATTCATAACTAATTGACCGTTTATCCGATTGAGTCGATTTTCGGACAGGAGTTAGTTATCGATGTCGGCTACATTTTGTTTTCACATTTCAACTTCAAAAAATGCACTTAAGTCCCTACGATATAGCCTGGAAAGTGACGAATTCAAGTGAATATTGGAGGCCCAATTGCACATTCAAAGCCCATTTGCTTTACCCTAATTTCCATTATATAATCACCTTCTTTTCACACAAAAGGGAGAAAAAAAAAGAGAGAAAAAAAAAGAGAGGAGAAAAAAAAAGAGAAAAAAAACCTGACCACAACACTGTCAGAATATCAAATTCTTTCAAGAACACTAAAACCTTGAAATCCTTATTACAAATCCCTCTCTCACTACAAACAAGCCATCACAGTTACAAACCAACACCTCACTACTTCTTCAGTAAGGGTAAGGCTGGCTTGATCTCCATGATCCTAATTTTCCAGTAAGGCATAAAAGCATTCAGGCCACTGATTTTCCAGTAAGGGTAAGATTGATTTGATCTCCATGATCAAAAGGGTATAATCATTCATACATGCCATATTGTGCCTAAACATTAAATTTCTTCATATATTGGCTTTATTTGCATTTTATGATTTTATTTAATGTGTTCGTGAGATTCAACTGCAGATTTAGACAGGATCCCAGGTTCATTAAGGAACGTTGAGGCCAAAAGCCAAATGGCCAAAAGCCAAAAGCCAAATGGCCAAAGTAGAAAAACTTATGCATGACACCAATACATGGCGAGACAGACATCCTGAGAAGATTAAGGAACGTTGAGGTCAAAACGCAAATGGCCAAAAGCCAAAAGCCAAATGGCCAAAGTAGAAAAACTTATGCATGATGAGGCCAGAACACAAATGGCCAAACCACTCCAATTCACCTCCAAAAAGGGGACAGAAACCCCCCAAGGTATTGTATTTTCTTTCTTTTCCTTATTTTATTTATTTCAATTATTTCTTTTTTTAATTAATTCCTTTAATTTAAGTTATTTTCATAAAATATAAAAAAATAGTAAAAAACAGAAAAGTCATAAAAATCAAAATATATTTATTTAATAATATTTTTTGTAAATAAATTTCACTAATAATTAATTATTTATTTTTATAAATCAAAATTGCATGTAAATAATTAGATTAATTTTAGGTTTAATTTTAACATGTTTTTCTTAATAAATAAAAAAAATTAGAATTAGGGTTAATATTTTAATTTCATTTAATCTTTCTCATAAAAATACATAAAAAACATAAATACAAAAAACTCAAAAAAAAAAAAATATTTTCTTTTTTCTCTTTAATTTCATTAGTTTAATCATTTCATTTAATTTCATTAAAAAGGGTCCAACGCCCTCGTTTTCAATTTTAATTCCTATTCGCGCATTTTTATTTATTTCCTTCTTTTAAATATTTATGTAACTCTCCCAAAGCCTTGTAAACTTAATTTCTCGCACTTTATTTTATTTCTTTATTTACTTTCCGTCAAATCGGGTCCTGGATTTTAATTTTGGCGATGTGGACCCGCGCCTTTGTAATAGTTTAGAACTTTCAATTTCCGCATCTTTTTTAACTGTTAAATAAATGCATGCAAGAATGAATGACAAAAAAATAAAAACAAACGCATAGATCACCCATAACCTGACAAAAGACAAAAATAAATGAAAACGACACACAAATCACACACCACCCCTAGGATACGCCTCACTGTTGCCTTGCCTCGAAAGGTGATCGTCGAGTAGAGGATGTCTTAGTAAGTCCTCATGATCCGGGAACCTGGCATGAGGGTAGCTTCTAAGGTGTCTTCCCATTGCTCTGGTGATCACCATGTCCCGAACCTCGAATTGACCCGAACACCTCCAACGGTGGTGCTACCTACCTCTCAATGGTGGGATGGCACTACTTCAAAGGACATTTACACAGACGAATTCCTTAGGGTAGGTAGACGACTCTAGATACTTGCTCTAGTTTCAAAAACAAATCAAAAAATACTTTTCACACCGACACCTTTTCAAAAAGCTTTCGAAAGCAATTTTTCAAACACTCTTGAGGACCGATACAAGAGTCGAACTGGAATTTTCAAAGAAACTTTTTAAAACTCACATTGAAAAGCAAACAAACCATTTTGAAAACACAAATGAGCAAGTATCTAAGAGCCCATGGATAACCATGGATAGAAAGGGTGCTAACACCTTCCCTTTCTATAACCTACCTCCCGAACCGAGAGCAATCTCTTTAAGGAATTTTTCTGTGCTTTTGTCCTTTCCATTTGGAGAAAATAAAAGACGGTGGCGACTCTTGCTTCCGCGACATTTCGCGAACCAGCGTTAAACAGTCAGTTCCAGATCCACCGATCACAGAACTGGCGACTCTGCTGGGGACTTAACTTAAAGTAAGGTGTACCTTAGGACTAAGATCACTGTGTTTTCAATTGTATTGACTTGCTTGCTTTATTATTGTGGGACTGTCTTGGGAGTTCTATAGATCCTAACCCGGATCTGGGGGATACCTTCTTAGAAAGTAGCAACAAGGCTGTGAGGGAACTGTGCGGGGTATACCGACATGGTTGAAACAGTCTGCTACTTTGATGTGGCACTTTGGTGTGTACCGGTAACCCTTGAGTTCAATCAAGGAGAGTACGGGGCATCCGCGTGGTGTCGTGAAGCATCAACAAACCTTAGGAACCTTAATTGAACTATCTTGGCCTCTTTAGGGTAGTGAGATAACTGACTTTGGTGCAGTCCGAGGTTGGTTGATACTCGATACTACACTCAATTGAGGGTTGCTTTCCTGGAATATTTCGGTTGCCAGTTCAGTGGCTAAATCGAAACGATGAACAATGAAAGCAATCCCGTGATATTGGGACCCTTAGAACCCGGTTACTTCTAATAGGACAGGTTGATCCCACCAACTTCAAGAGGGTAATACCTAGACCTCATGCTGGCCTAAACTCTAAGGGTTTCTCTTGTGTGACTTGTGTGCCTTCGTACTTGACTACTTGCATGCTTGTTATCTGACACATGAACTACTTGCAGGTTTTGTTTATAGTCCTTAATTGGGACTCATAACAGGGTTTACTAAGTTTCTTGCAGGTTTTGTTTATAGTCCTTAATTGGGACTCATAACAAGAGTGTACTAAGTTTCTTGCAGGTTTTGTTTATAGTCCTTAATTGGGACTCATAACAGGGTTACTAAGTTTCTTGCAGGTTTTGTTTACAGTCCTTAGTTGGGACTCATAACAGGGTTTACCTACATTACCCCCATGCATAGCATAACATCATACCATTGCATATATCCTAACCCATTTCAAGGATCTCAAGGGCTTGTGATGCAGGTCATGATAAATCAAACATCTAGCAAGGGGCAAAGAGGATTTATTCTCCTCTAGCCAAAGTTGTCAGGGGCTATGACCCACTTGATATGGTGAGCTTTGACTCCTGAAGAAGGTTCCCCTAGCCAAGGTTGTTTGGAAAGCAAAATAAGGTTGATGACTTGAGTAAGGGGCTATGACCCACTTGATATGGTGAGCCTTTAACCCTTGAAGAAGGACTCTCAGCAAACATGAAGTTCCCTCAATCAAGCTACCTAGTTCTAACAATTTTCTTGTTTACCCCGCGAGGTCCTTGAAAACATTACATGCATGTCATACTCATCATTGCATAACAGGTATCCTTGTTGCAGGTCACTTACCTTTCTCGCTGTTTATTTCAGCAATGGCTTCACAACAAGATAACCAGGACCTTCACACTCAAGAGACTCAGTTCAAGAGGATCTTCCTAAGCCTATCCAAGGGGCAGGAAGAGTTGAGGACACTCCTCACGGGGAATCTGATCAGAAAGAGTCCTGAAGATGACAAGGACGAACAGCTGAAACGTCTACAAGCTGAGGTAGACACATTGAAAACCCAGATGCTGGGGCAAAGGGCACTCATTCAAGGTTTAGCTCAGGAGCAAGGAGAGCTGAGGGCCATGATCAGTCAGCTTCATCAAGACATGAAGCAACTAACCCAAGTCAGGGACCCAGTCATTAATCAACTTCCAAGAAGTCAAAAGTTTAGGCCTCTCCAAGCTGCTATTACTTCACAGGTCCAACAACGACCTCGCCCAGAACAACGGGCTGATCAGAGCAAACCAGACAAGTCTAAAAGGCAGTTCACCAAGATCTACATGTCGCTGGATCAAGCACTACAACAAATGTTGGAGGCAGGGCTGATCACCTTAAGGGCTCCTCTCTGGAATCCAAACACTTCTGCTCCTAACTATCGTCCCAACGATAGGTGCGCATACCATTCTGATAGCCCGGGGCATACTACGGACAACTGCTGGCCCCTCAAAAACAAGATTCAAGACATGATCGATGCTGGAGAGATTCAGTTTGAAATACCCGAGACTCCCAACATGATCACTGCTCCCTTGCCAAAACATGGCTAGGATTGAGAAATTTTTTGTTCATTCGAATGTTCAAGTTGCAATTCTCTTTTGTTCAAACATCTACTCATGTTAAACATTGTTATTTCATTAATGCATCGCATATGTCTGTTCTGAAACAATATATTCGTATTCACTAAATGCAAATTATTTTCATATTTTTTCTGATATCAACTCTTGATCTAAAATTTTAAGCCTCTTGAGGGAGGATGACGAAAACGATACCACGATCTTTACAGTATGCTTTTGAACAGACCCCGCTGATGAGGTACATGCATTGTTTCAATTTCTAAACACTGGAGTTATAAGGATGATAATCCCTCGTTAACCCCTCTGAGCCAAAGAAGTAGGAGTTTTCTTTTCGAAATTCAAAACCCTTCATCATAACCTGGGGCAGGGTAGTTTCTCAGTTGATCCAAGTGCATAACGAATGGCACCAAAAAGATCCTTACAAAACAAAGAAAGACAGTGATGGTTCCGAATGATCAATAAAGAAAGGCAGTCATTATCTTTCAAAATAAAAAAAAACCCATTAAGTCAAAACCCATGAAGGAGACTTACAAAACTGGGGCATCCCGCTGACTGTAATTCCAAAAAAAGGAAACAGTTCAGGCAAAAAAAGAAAGGGATAACAAAAAAAAATCAGACAAGAAAGAGGTCTTACCAACCCTCAACAAGAAAGGAATGACTGCCTATTCAAAATAAGTTATCAATATCCGAATCATCACCGGAAAATCAGAGCAAAGACTCAAACAAGGTCTAACGTATGATTAACTGAGTTTAGGTTTGGAGAACATCACGAAGAGCGGGTGGGTACAAATAAAATTTGAGCCTTTATCCTTTGTTTCTTAAACCGTGAACCAGGCCACGTTATAACCCTTAAAAGTCCTAGCTGAAGCATGGGTTAGTTCGAAAGCATACTGTGACGAAAGGTATCCCGACTCCTTAAGGCTTACTATAAAGAAGGATTTGACATCACGTTTTACAAACATTCATTTGTTTTATGAAAAAAGAATGCATTTTCAAAATCTTCAAGACAGACATAGGCTTTGCATTTTTAACATAACTTTGTTTGCATATGACTTTTTGTTTGAACAGCATAGAAGTTCGCACGACGAATGCCTAATGAACAGAAGTACCTCCAATCAAGGGGCAGACATGACCATGGTCCATTATCTGGGGCAGTCCAATCAAGATTCGGAGAATCTCTCAAAGGCCAAATAGCCTGGGGCAAATCTCCGCATGAGCCACCTGGGGCATTTCAACAATAAATCCTGCCTAATCAAACATCTTCTGGTGGCACGACAAAACACTTCTAACAGGGGCAACTCCCTACATTCTGAAAGCACGGACATAGTCGAAAAAATACTGCGCATAATCAAAGACCCGCTAGGTTGACACACCTAGGCAAAAATAAGGGCTTCCCGGCGAACCAAAAGGGTTCGGGCAAAATGAGGGATGAAATGAAAAAAATTTGTACACCCGGCAAGTCGAAAACCTGAAAAGGCGGCTTGGGCAAAAATGGGTATCCCGGTGGACTGAAAACCCGAAAGGGCGGTCCAGGCAAAAATTAGGGATCGAAGCGTACGACTATGTCCCGATATCTCGTCACTTGCCTACCGGAAGAAGATTTGTCAAACGACGGTCATCAGCACCTCACAGGTCTTCCTCTCCCACCTCAGAAACAGGGGCAATAAGGAGTTGTCTAAGCGATCTAATTGTTCCGTCCTCCAAGGTATCAAGGTAGGTTCAGCTAAAGAACACAACAAGTATACCTTAAATCCCCAGAGAGTAAGTCAGCAAGACAGTGTATTCTCCTCAAGCAAAGCTACTATCAAACCTTAAAGAAGTTGGGTATCCTCCAGCAGATCCCAACATTCCCCAGCAGCATATATACATGTATTCTTAACAAGCATCCCCGGTAATCTTGGTCTAAAGATTGTTCCCCCGGCGATATACCAGCATTCAGTGGAATCATCTTCCCGACACAGTTCAAAACTTCCCCAGGAGAGTCCAATCCAGTTTCCCCAAGAAAGTTGGAATCCATCTCCCCAAGCAGTAAGCTTATTCCCAGTAGATTCTGGAAGCTTACCCCCGCAAAGCACGAACGCGTCCCCTGGCCTTTATTCAAAGAGTTATTTCCCTACCAGGATATAACTGGGTTATCCTCAGCCAAAAGCCATGGAAAGAGCGTCCCCGACGAAGTCTTCCTATCCCCAGCGAAGTCTATCAACACTTCCAACACAACAATGGTATCCCCAGCAAGTCACTATCAACAACTCAACAAAGTATCTCTCTCCCCACAGAGTATTGCTTCCCAGCAAGATCATTAGAGTACTTTTCTCCCCGCAGAGTAATTCATTCGCCAAAGTTTATTCCCCAACGGAGTCATCTTCTCCTACCGGTATTCTTGCAACTATCATCCAGCGGAAGCAAAATCTGTTCTCCAACATCAGCCCAGGATATGACTTCCCGGCACCCGTCAAAGATTTATTATCCTAAGACAAAAAAATATATTCATAAACATCGCGCTTCCATACATCATTATAGCATGCATATACGCATCATATCTTACAAATCTCATTTATGTTGAGAACATCATTGCTTGGTCCATATCATGCATTGCATATGACTGACCTTTACCTTTCAGGAAAGATTCAGTTAAATTCTCAATCATATTTCAAGACCTAGACCGGTTCAGTTAATCGACTCCAAAGATTTCTTATCCAGTCCAAGGCCTTCTCTGGTCCAGTTAAATCGACCCCAAACAGATTTTTCTGATAAAGACCCAGTTGAAGACATTCCAAGACCTAGACCGGTTCAGTTAAATCGACTCCAAAGATTTCTTATCCAGTCCAAGGCCTTCTCTGGTCAGTTAAATTGACCCCAAACAGATTTTTCTGATAAAGACCCAGTTGAAGACATTTCAAGACCTAGACCGGTTCAGTTAATCGACCCTAAGATTATCTGTTTCTTATCCAGTCCAAGGCCTTCTCTAGTCTAGTTAAATCGACCCCAAACAGATTTTTCTGATAAAGACTCAGTAAAAGTTATCCAAGGTTTTCCCAATAATTGCTATTGAGGTTGTAATCGCCTATGGTTCTCTCCCCGATACTGCGGAGATGATAATTCCATCCAAGGTTTTCTCAATGATTGTTATTGAGATTGTAATCGCCTATGGTTCTCTCCCCGATACTGCGGAGATGATAATTCCATCCAAGGTTTTCTCAATGATTTCTATTGAGATTGTAATCGCCTATGGTTCTCTCCCCGATACTGCGGAGATGGTAATTCCCACCAAGATTCTCTCAATGTTTGCTGTTGAGGTTTGTAGTCGCCTATGGTTCTCTCCCCGATCCTGCGGAGGTGGTAATCCCAAGATTTTCTCAACGATTGCTGTTGAAATTAAAGTCACCCAAGGTTCTCTCACCGTTCCTGTTGAGGTAGTAACCACCCCTGGTTCATTCATCACCGGTTGAAGTTCCAGATCCAGCTCCTGTAACAAGTCAGGACACATCTATGCAAAGAGTTTGAAGACCAGCTCCTGTAACAGGCCAGGTAATCATTTTCTTTTTCAGGTACGCAAGTTCTCGCTAAGGAATCTCTTACGCGATCGACACCCAGATGGCATCTATAAGCCCATCCACCTACCCATCATCTCTTAGCATGGCATCTATAAGCCCATCATCCTATACATCAATCTCTAAATGGCATCTATAAGCCCATTCCCCCGTCACACTACTATGTGAGCGCAAATTTCTGGGTACTCTAGTGTTCAATCATCTTCCACCTTCGGATTACAAAAGGCACGTCAGCCAATCTGCATCCTCAGGTCTAAGAAGATTGAACAGGGGAAACTGTTGTACCCCAAAATTTGCCCTCCCATATTTCTCAAAACATTTCAAGAAAATTCACAAGTCCAACCCGGCGCGTTATATTTAGGTGTTCTTTCGCCAAGATATCTCTGATAACATATTCTCAAATTCAGGTTCGGCTCAAGAGTCAATTCTTTAAAGAACGTATCCGAATGTGTGAGTTTTCTTGAAGAAATATGGAGAAAACGTGTGCTGAAAGTGCAGTTTTTACGCGCTAAAAAATTCATAACTTGAAGATCGTGGCTCGTTTTGAACCCGTTCCGGTGGCCAAAATTCCGTCTTGACATTATCTATGTTTTCATCTCTCATGGCTGGAAGCCAATTTCGATCATAAGGTCTTCAAAAATGTGGATTTATCAAGTATTTTCGTGCAGAAAATTTGTGACAGAAGTTTATTTGCGTCATGTTCAAAAAATCATAACTTTGTCGATTTTCATCGTATCGAGCTGGTTCTGGCGCCAAAATTTCACAAATTGAGTTGGCTACATTTTCACAGAAGGTATTGAGTGCAAACGGTATTCAGAAGGCCTTCGTTTTTTTCTCAGAGTGCGTGACACGCTGAAAATCCTGAATGCTGAATATTATTTCATCTGGGCCGAAACTTCGAAAATTCATAACTCGGTCAATTTTTATCGGATTGGACTCATATTTTTACACAAGGTCACTGACTCATAGATCTACAACTTTGCTTCAAAAGTCGAGACCAAATTATGCACCGATCAATACCAGTGTTTTATTGAAGAACGTGTCAGAGTCGACACTGGAGCCCAAAATAAGTTTGTCTGAGCTGAAACTTCAAAAATTCACAACTAATTCACCGTTTATCCGATTGAGTCGATTTTCGGACAGGAGTTAGTTATCGATGTCGGCTACATTTTGTTTTCACATTTCAACTTCAAAAAATGCAATTAAGTCCCTGCGATTTAGCCTGGAAAGTGACGAATTCAAGTGAATATTGGAGGCCCAATTGCACATTCAAAGCCCATTTGCTTTACCCTAATTTCCATTATATAATCACCTTCTTTTCACACAAAAGGGAGGGAAAAAAAAGAGAGAAAAAAAAAAGAGAGAAAAAAAAAGAGAAAAAAAAAGAGAGGAGAAAAAAAAAGAGAAAAAAAATCTGACCACAACACTGTCAGAATATCAAATTCTTTCAAGAACCCTAAAACCTTGAAATCCTTATTCCAAATCCCTCTCTCACTACAAACAAGCCATCACAGTTACAAACCAACACCTCACTACTTCTTCAGTAAGGGTAAGGCTGGCTTGATCTCCATGATCCTAATTTTCCAGTAAGGCATAAACGCATTCAGGTCACTGATTTTCCAGTAAGGGTAAGATTGATTTGATCTCCGTGATCAAAAGGGTATAATCATTCATACATGTCATATTGTGCCTAAACATTAAATTTCTTCATATATTGGCTTTATTTGCATTTTATGATTTTATTTAATGTGTTCGTGAGATTCAACTGCAGATTTAGACAGGATCCCAGGTTCATTAAGGAACGTTGAGGCCAAAAGCCAAATGGCCAAAAGCCAAAAGCCAAATGGCCAAAGTAGAAAAACTTATGCATGACACCAATACATGGCGAGACAGACATCCTGAGAAGATTAAGGAACGTTGAGGCTAAAACGCAAATGGCCAAAAGCCAAAAGCCAAATGGCCAAAGTAGAAAAACTTATGCATGATGAGGCCAGAACACAAATGGCCAAACCACTCCAATTCACCTCCAAAAAGGGGACAGAAACCCCCCAAGGTATTGTATTTTCTTTCTTTTCCTTATTTTATTTATTTCAATTATTTCTTTTTTTAATTAATTCCTTTAATTTAACTTATTTTCATAAAATATAAAAAAATAGTAAAAAACAGAAAAGTCATAAAAATCAAAATATATTTATTTAATTAATATTTTTTGTAAATAAATTTCACTAATAATTAATTATTTATTTTTATAAATCAAAATTGCATGTAAATAATTAGATTAATTTTAGGTTTAATTTTAACATGTTTTTCTTAATAAATAAAAAAAATTAGAATTAGGGTTAATATTTTAATTTCATTTAATCTTTCTCATAAAAATACATAAAAAACATAAATACCAAAAACTCAAAAAAAAAAAATAATTTCTTTTTTCTCTTTAATTTCATTAGTTTAATCATTTAATTTAATTTCATTTAAAAGGGTCCAACGCCCTCGTTTCCAATTTTAATTCTTATTCGCGCATTTTTATTTATTTCCTTCTTTTAAATATTTATGTAACTCTCCCAAAGCCTTGTAAACTTAATTTCTCGCACTTTATTTTATTTCTTTATTTACTTTCCGTCAAATCGGGTCCTGGATTTTAATTTTGGCGATGTGGACCCGCGCCTTTGTAATAGTTTAGAACTTTCAATTTCCGCATCTTTTTTAACTGTTAAATAAATGCATGCAAGAATGAATGACAAAAAAATAAAAACAAACGCATAGATCACCCATAACCTGACAAAAGACAAAAATAAATGAAAACGACACACAAATCACACACCACCCCTAGGGTACGCCTCACTGTTGCCTTGCCTCGAAAGGTGATCGTCGAGTAGAGGATGTCTTAGTAAGTCCTCATGATCCGGGAACCTGGCATGAGGGTAGCTTCTAAGGTGTCTTCCCATTGCTCTGGTGATCACCATGTCCTGAACCTCGAATTGACCCGAACACCTCCAACGGTGGTGCTACCTACCTCTCAATGGTGGGATGGCACTACTTCAAAGGACATTTACACAGACGAATTCCTTAGGGTAGGTAGACGACTCTAGATACTTGCTCTAATTTCAAAAACAAATCAAAAAATACTTTTCACACCGACACCTTTTCAAAAAGCTTTCGAAAGCAATTTTTCAAACACTCTTGAGGACCGATACAAGAGTCGAACTGGAATTTTCAAAGAAACTTTTTAAAACCCACATTGAAAAGCAAACAAACCATTTTGAAAACACAAATGAGCAAGTAT
This sequence comes from Vicia faba, assembly GCA_948472305.1. Lineage (NCBI taxonomy): Eukaryota > Viridiplantae > Streptophyta > Magnoliopsida > Fabales > Fabaceae > Vicia > Vicia faba. The sequence continues at coordinate 107,739,752 of OX451736.1, read as the reverse complement.
CTAAGAGCCCATGGATAACCATGGATAGAAAGGGTGCTAACACCTTCCCTTTCTATAACCTACCTCCCGAACCGAGAGCAATCTCTTTAAGGAATTTTTCTGTGCTTTTGTCCTTTCCATTTGGAGAAAATAAAAGACGGTGGCGACTCTTGCTTCCGCGATATTTCGCGAACCAGCGTTAAACAGTCAGTTCCAGATCCACCGATCACACCGGCGAACCAAAAGGGTTCGGGCAAAATAAGGGATGAAAATAAAAAATCTGTACACCCGGCAAGTCGAAAACCTGAAAAGGCGGCTTGGGCAAAAATGGGTATCCCGGTGGACTGAAAACCTGAAAGGGCGGTCCAGGCAAAAATTAGGGATCAGAGTGTACGACTATGTCCTGTCATCTCGTCACTTGCCTACCAGAAGAAAATTTGTCAAATCGGCAGTCATCAAGCACCTCCACAGGTATCTTCCTCTCCCACAACAGAAACAGGGGCAATAATGAGTCGTCTAAGCGATCTAATTGCTCTGTCCACCAAGGTACCAAGGTAAGTTCGGCCGAAGAACGTAACCAAGATATCTTAAATCCCCAGAGAGTGAGCCAGCAAGTCAGTGCTACTCTCTCCAAGCAAAGTTATACTGTCAGCCTCAAGGAAGTTAGGTATCCCCGGCAAATCTCAACATTCCTCAATGCAATATACAAACATTCTTAGCAAGCATCCCCGACAGTCTTGATCTAAGATTGTTTCCCGGCGGTATACCAGACATTCAGTGGAGCCACTTCCCCAGCATATCTCAAAGATTTCCCCAGGAAAGCTGAATCATCTCCCCAGCAGGAAGCTTATCCCCAATAGATTCTGGAAGCTTCCCCCCCTGCAGAGCACGAACGCGTCTCCAGGCTTTATTCAAAGGTTATTTCCCTACCAGGATATAACTGGGTTATCCTCAGCCAAAAGCCACGGAAATATCTTCCTCGGCAAAGTCTCCCCATCCCCAGCAGAGTCTATTAATTTCTTCAACATAACATATCAACGGTATCCCCAGCGGAGTTATCATCAACAGAGTACCTCTCTCCTCACAGAGTATTGCTCCCCAGCAAGGTCTCTAGAGTAGCTTTCCCCGCAGAGTAACCTCCAAGTTTATTCCCCAACGGAGCCATCTTCTCCTACCGGTATTCTTGCAATCATCGCTCCCCAATGGAAACAAAGAATGCTATTCACATCAGCCCAGGATTTAACTTCCCGGCATCCGTCAAGGATTTATTTTCCTAAGACGAAAACATACATTCATAAACATCGCATCTTCATACATTATAGCATGCATACACGCATCATATCACCCCAATCTCATTTATTTTTGAGAACATCATGACATCATGCATGTCATACATTATGACATTGCATACAATTAACTCGTTACTTTTTCAGGAAATGAACGATCAACAGATAAAAGTCTTTACCTTTTGAAGTAGAAGACGTCCCAGATTCCTTCATCATTCTGTTGAGGTAGTAATCGCCCAAAGGTTCTCTCATCATTCTGCTGAGGTTGAAGTCGCCTAAGATTCTCTCATCATTCTGCTGAGGTTGAAGTCGCCTAAGATTCTCTCATCATTCTGCTGAGGTTGAAGTCGCCTAAGATTCTCTCATCATTCTGCTGAGGTTGAAGTCGCCTAAGATTCTCTCATCATTCTGCTTAGGTTGAAGTCGCCTAAGATTCTCTCATCATTCTGCTGAGGTTGAAGTCGCCTAAGATTCTCTCATCATTCTGCTGAGGTTGAAGTCGTCCAAGATTCTCTCATCATTCTGCTGAGGTTGAAGTCGCCTAAGATTCTCTCATCATTCTGCTGAGGTTGAAGTCGCCTAAGATTCTCTCATCATTCTGCTGAGGTTGAAGTCGCCTAAGATTCTCTCATCATTCTACTGAGGTTGAAGTCGTCCAAGATTCCCTCATCATTCTGCTGAGGTTGAAGTCGCCTAAGATTCTCTCATCATTCTGCTGAGGTTGAAGTTGCCTAAGATTCTCTCATCATTCTGCTGAGGTTGAAGTCGCCTAAGATTCTCTCAACATTCTGCTGAGGTTGAAGTCGCCTAAGATTCTCTCATCATTCTGCTGAGGTTGAAGTCGCCTAAGATTCTCTCATCATTCTGCTGAGGTTGAAGTCGCCTAAGATTCTCTCATCATTCTGCTGAGGTTGAAGTCGTCCAAGATTCTCTCATCATTCTGCTGAGGTTGAAGTCGCCTATGGTTCTCTCATCGTCCCGTTGAGGTAGTAACCGTCCCTGATTCATTCATCACATCATTATCAACAAAAACCTTTTGCAGTACCAGACCCGATTCCTGTATCTTGCCAGGGTGCGTCTGAAGAGTTCGAGGATCCGATTCCTATATCTTTCCAGGGTGTATCAGTTGACGACTAACAGTACCAGACCCGATTCCTGTATCTTGCCATGGTGCATCTGAAGAGTTTGAGGATCCGATGCCTATATCTTGCCAGGGTGTATCCGTTGACGACTAACAGTACCAGACCCGATTCCTGTATCTTGCCAGGGTGCGTCTGAAGAGTTTGAGGATCCGATGCTTGTATCTTGCCAGGGTGTATCCGTTGACGACTAACAGTACCAGACCCGATTCCTGTATCTTGCCAGGGTGCGTCTGAAGAGTTTGAGGATCCGATGCCTGTATCTTGCCAGGGTGTATCCTTTGACGAATAACAGTACCAGACCCAATTCCTGTATCTTGCCAGGGTGCGTCTGAAGAGTTTGAGGATCTGATTCCTGTATCTTGCCAGGGTGTATCCGTTGACGACTAACATTACCAGATCCGATTCCTGTATCTTGCCAGGGTGCGTCTGAAGAGTTTTGAGGATCCGATGCCTGTATCTTGCCAGGGTGTATCCGTTGACGACTAACAGTACCAGACCCGATTCCTGTATCTTGCCAGGGTGCGTCTGAAGAGTTTGAGGATCCGATGCCTGTATCTTGCCAGGGTTTATCCGTTGACGACTAACAGTACCAGACCCGATTCCTGTATCTTTCCAGGGTGCGTCTGAAGAGTTTGAGGATCCGATGCCTGTATCTTGCCAGGGTGTATCCGTTGACGACTAACAGTACCAGACTCGATTCCTGTATCTTGCCAGGGTGTGTCTGAAGAGTTTGAGGATCCGATTCCTGTATCTTGCCAGGGTGTATCTATTGACGACTATATTCTCCGAACTCGATTCCTGTATCTCGCCAGGGCACGTCTGAAGAGTTTGAAAATTCGACTCCTGTAACCAGCCAGGGCACGTCTATATAAAGAATTTTAAGACCAACTCCTGTAACAGGCCAGGTAACTATCTTTCTTTTTCAGGTACGCAAGTTCTCGCTAAGGAATCTCTTACGCGATACTGACACCTAGATGGCATCTATAAGCCCATCTCCACATACCGACAGTCTCCAAATGGCATCTATAAGCCCATTCCCGACAAGGTACTGTCACACCCCCCCGATGGCATCTATAAGTCCATCTCTCCCATATATCAATCTCCAAATGGCATCTGTAAGCCCATTCCCCGCATCACACTGCTGACACTCTACTATGTGAGTGCAAATTTCTGGGCACTCTAGTGTTCAATCATCTTCCACCTTCGGATTACGAAAGGCACGATAGCCAATCTACATCCTCAGGTCTAAGAAGATTGAACAGGGGCAACTGTTGTACCCCAAAATTTGCCCTCCCATATTCTTCAAGATTTGTCAAGATCAAGCTTCAAAATCTCCCAAGGGTTGCACAGTCCAATTGCCTCCTAACAGTCAAAAATTAGGGTTTTGGTGCTGGAAAAGAAATTGAAGTTTCCAAGGGTCCAAACAAGTCCCACATGCCTACATACATTGTCAAGCATCCATATGTCAAGTTTCAAGACTTACAGTATCAAGTTGCACAGTCAAAAACCCTAATTGCTTCACAGTCAACTGTAGGGGCAAAATGGTCATTTGACAGTCAAAAGTCCAAATTTTTGGTAAACATATTATTTTGAAGCCACAAACATCATTTGGTCAATTATTGATCATGATTCTCAAAGCATGGCTCAAAAAGTCTCAAGATGCAAAAGTTTCTATTTTTGGACAATTGAAAAAGTCAACTGCAAATTGACCAGGGCATAACTTCCTCATGGTTTATCAGAAAAATCCCATCCAAAGCTCATTTTGAAGAGAATGACATTTCCTACAACTCATCTTCACACTTCAAATCCAAGAAATGCTCTCACAAAAAGTTATCAATCTCAACATTATAGGTCATTTTCAAAAGTCAACAAAAAGGCACTTTAAGTCAAAGACCATAACTTGAGATTGGTAAATCAAAATGACATGGGACCAAAGACATTGGTTAGAGGACTTCAAGACCTTTCCAAAATGTCCAAGAACATGATCAAAGCTTAAAAATTGAGCAAGATATGCCTTGTAGAAGTTGGGAAATTTTTGGGAATTTTGAAAAGTCAACTTTGCACAAAAGGGTTCAAAATTGCTAATGGGCCTCAATTTCTTCCATGAATCATTACCCAAAGGCCATGCACGACCCATTAAGCTAAAAGGGAGTTATTTTCTTATTTTTAATTAATTAATTGAATTTTTAATCTTATTAATCCATTTAATTAAAATTAATTATGAGAAAAATACTAAAACATGTTTTTTAAATCTTTTTATGCAGCAAGGTTACCCATTATGAGCTCAATATTTCGTGTGCCTTCTCAAGAGACAAAATCTTCCACAATTGGCAAGTTTCCATGGCAAAAAGATTTGAAAAGAGATATGGAAAATCAAATATTCAAAATCATAAATGGATGGATTTTGGGCTGGCTTTTTGACCTAGTTCTACTCACATACATATGCAAAAGCTAACCTAATGCATTAGACACAGAGGCTGCGCTGAAAAACCATGAACAACATTGCACTTTTTCATAAAATATTGAAAACTGAAAACCTAGTTAGGAGACATTTCAAGGCTGCAAAAGTATTCCAAAGCCTTGCCAAGACATCCAGGAAGCTTTTGCAATCGAAACCAAGCCTCCACGTGCAGAGAATTGGTAGAACAAAACTGCTTTCTTTTCCAAAATTTTCATAATCGTATTTTGAATTCCATGCATGATTCATGACTTTTAATGTTTGATTTATACTAACATGAACGTTCTGAAGCTAATGGTACTACTCAATTGAACTAATACTGCCTGTACAAGAATCCACCATTAACGTATGTTAGGGTTTCAGAAGCTTCAATTTTGGGGCTTTACATATATGGTAAAATCAGGCCTTAAAACTGGTACCATTGAAATCGTGACCTCCAAACGAAACTAACCCACACCTCGTGCCCTTTTTATGTTTGCCTATATTCTATTCGCTATTTTTCAGGTTGAGTTTAGTGGGGGTTTAAAACCCCCGCTATTTGCTCGTGTTTACAGAAAAAAAAGGAAGACGAAGATGGCGTGTCTGAGCGTGATTGGAAGGTTTGAATGGCTGGCGCGTTTTTTTATTGTTCAGCATAGTACTCCTTTTTCACATATATTGATCACGTTCCATAATAATAACAAAAGCGCGCGTTGGCTCAGATGGTTGATTAGCTGGCTTGCAGGTACTGGGACCTGGGTTCGATTCCCAGGTCCCCTTGTATATTTCATAATTTTTTCCATAACATGCTTCTGTGTAGTGCCTCTCCCAGGGTTCATCATGCATCCTCGCCTGCTTGCTTGCCACGCGCCCAGGATATCTCATCCAAAGGCCATCACGTGAATTCCACCATGTACGCTGGTCAACCATGCCATACGCAATTCCAGAAAGTCCAAAGGGCCTTGCATTCTTGGGCCAAATTTCTCAAATAAAACCTCCAAAAGGGTCAGATACCCCCATGGTTTGTTCAAATTTCAATTTTTATTTATTTTTCCTTTTATTCTTTTAATTGTTCTTTTTAATTAATTGTTTTCTTTAAAAATCCATAAAATAATTTTCGCCATGATAAATACAGAAAAATACAAAAAAAAGTTTTATTGTTATTAACATAAATTTAATTCACCATTATTTTCGTAAATAAATTTTTTAATAATCAATTTAATAAAATTAGGTTTTAATTTTAATCTTTTCTTAATAACTAAAATATGTAGAAAATTAGGTTTTTTTAGCATTTTATCTTTTTCTTAATAAATAATTTCTTCTTCTAATTATTGTTATTAATTATTAACTATTTTATAAATACCCATGTAATTAAATAATTAGTATAAATTAGGTTAAAACTTTAATCTTTTTCTTTAATAAATAAAAATATTTAGAATTAGGGTTTCTTTTAATTTTAATTTTCTTTATTTCATTAAATACCAAAACAAAAAACATAAAAAAACAATTTCTTTTCGTATTAAATAATTAATTAGCCTTTTCAATTTCATTTAATTTCTTTAAAGGATCCAACGCCCTCGAACATTCGATTCTAGTTTCTTTTCGCGCGTTTGTTCTTATTTTTATTTTTATTTCAAATATTATGTAATTACTCAAGCCTTGTAATAGTAATAGGAAATTTATTTACTTTTCGCATTTTATTAAAAAACGGGTCTTTGTTAATTTGGCGATGTATAGACCCGCGCCTTGTAATAGCTTAGGACTTTAATTTCCGCACCCTTAAAACTGCTAAACTTTGCATGAAAGAATGAATGGCCCAAATAAAATCAAAGCGTAGATCACCAAAAGCATGACAAGATAAAACATAACTGAAAACAATACACAAATTCACACACCACTCTTAGGGTACGCCTCACTGTTGCCTTGCCCTTGAAACGTGGTCGTCGAGTATAGGACGTTTTAGTAAGTCCTTATGTCCATGAACATGGCATAGGGGTAGCTTCTAAGGTGTCCTACTGTTGCTCTGGTGACCACACTGTCCCTACAAACGAATTGACCCGAACACCTCCAACGGTGGTGCTACCTACCTCTCAATGGTGGGATGGCACTACCTTAAGGACTTTTACACAGCTTAATTCCTTAGGGTAGGTAGATGACTCATAGATACTTGCTCTATTCAAAAACAAATAAAAAAAAAACTCTTTTCACACCGACACTTTCAAAAAGCTTTCAAAACAATTTTTCAAACACTCTTGAGGACTGATACAAGAGTCGATCTGAAATCTTTAAACGAAACTTTTTCAAACCCACTCACACTTTGAAAAGCAAACAAACATTTTGAAAACACAAATGAGCAAGTATCTAATAGCCCATGGATAACCATGGATAGAAAGGGTGCTAACACCTTCCCTTTCTATAAATCTACCTCCCGAACCGAGAAACTGTCTCATAAGGAATTTTGTTGTGCTTTTGTCCTGTCCATGTTGGAGAAAATAAAAGACGGTGGCGACTCTTGCTTCCGCGACATTTCGTGAACCAGCGTTAAACAGTCAGTTCCAGATCCACCGATCACACAGAAGCCTAAAGCCCAATCACAAACCCGGACACACCCCCCCTCATTCCTAAACATGCCAATTCTATTTTGGACCATAACACGCTCCCAAGCCCATTCATTTCTTCTCTTCATTTTTTTACTTTATACAAACTAAAACTTTTGTTTATTTTCTTTTTAACATAACTCTTTTTTTTAATGATACACTAGTTTTTCATATAAGAATATTAAATAGAAATACATAAAATTAATTCTTTTCTTAAAACTTTCATTTTTGTTAAAATCTTTGTGTTTAATCCATTAACACATAAAACTTAAAATATTTTCTTTTTCTTAAACTCAAAACATTTCCATTTCTTTTCTTAAAATATTTTGTACATATTAGCAAAATACGAGAATACAAAATTAAATAAACAAAACACTTAATTTTTCATTAAGTTCACGTCTCAACTTGTAAATAAATCACATACACATTTACAATACATATTTGATTATCTTAATACATTTACACATACACTTACACAGTTACAAAACACAAATACGTCGATACATTTACTTTGCTTTACACATATACATTTGCTATTCTTATACATTGCTATACATTATATTTTACATTTGCGCAATTCGATTTGGTTATAAATTATTTGGACACTACTCTCCTAAAGTCTCATCCCCATTTGTAAATTTGTACCCCCACTCCTGGATACTTATTTGTAATAGCGTAGACTTTAAATTCCCGCAATTTACCGCTTTCAAATATACCATGGTTAGACCTAGGGTTTGTATGTACATAAAATCAAACGTTAGATAACCTAATACCAGACAAATACATGAAATCAATACACAATCACACTTGCACCCCCTAGGGTAATCCCGCTTGTTGCCTTCCAAAATGGGCCATGCTTGCACGTCGAGTTTCTTTGGCAAAACAATTCAAATGATCATAAGTCCCTCGATGATGCTTTTGAAAGTTGCCTAAACGGAATGATCATAGTCCCTTCAAGCAAAATTGCCAAAGACACTTGGCACCATTGCATTCATGGTCCATACGATGACCTGCGCCTGTCCCGTTAAACATCCTAAACGTAAGATTGTCCACCAAATACAATGATGGAACAAAATTGTTAAAAGGGGTGAAAACATAAGAAAAACCTTTGAGTACAATAGGGGTAGACAACTCTTAGTTACTTGATCAAACTTGCAAAAACACTTTCCTACTTTTCAAACCACACTCCACAAACACTTTCAAAACAAACTTTCAAAAACATTTGAAACATCTTTTCGAAAAGATACACACCTTTGTAAAACACTCAAACACGAGTCATTTCAATGGTTGCCTAAGACAAGGCATCTCTTTCAAAACATTTTCAAAACACACACACCACAATTTCAAGCAATTGAAAATCAAAGGCAAGTGATCTAAAACTAAGTAACTAAGAGCCCATGGATAACCATGGATGAAAAAGGTGCTAATACCTTCCCTTTTCATAATCAACCCCCTGAACCCACGAAACATCTCAAAAGGTTTTTCCTGTGCTTTTTAACCTTTCCTTTAGGATAAAATAAAAAGTCAGTGGCGACTCTTGCTCAACCGAACAAGTGCGAATACAAACGCAAAACTCAAGTCAGTTCTCCCACCGTATCACACATCCCCTCTCACGGGTGAAAACTAGGTCAGGGTAAGGTCGGGTAGCCTAGAATCGAGGGTACTCCTGAAAAAATATCGCCATATCACCTATGTGAAAATGATAGCCCCTCATTTGTACCTCATCTGAGCATGGACGACATGACGGCAATAGTGAGACCTAAGTCAACTAGTCTTTCATGTTCCACTCTATTCCTAGTATCCTAGTTCACTCTGGCCTAGGTATTGGGCCTTTTACCTCTTGTAACACCCACCCAATCATGAAAATAGATCCAGCACAACAGTATCACCAATATATGGAAAGCGATATAATGCAATGCAAACATATGCTCAGATAAACATGTACCAATGAATAAACTGGAAGCATAAAAATAAACACCCAAATAAAGAAAAACAAGAGCTAGGATCGACTCCGGGATAGACCAGCAAGAGGTCAATCAAACCCCAGTGAAGTCGCCAGCTAAAACAACTGGCTGAATAATCAACTGATAATGAAATCAATGAAGTCGACATCGAATGTTTTTTATCCCACAATAAGGGAAAGGTAAACATCGAGTAAACCTGAGAAGGGTGAAATCACGATCAAACAACCGAGAGATCGGGTAAGGGAGTCTGTTACGCGAGGGGAAGATATTAGCACCCCACACGCCTGTAGTACCCTACGGTATCCACTTTTGTTGTTCTAATCAAAGGGTGTGTTTCAAATCTATATCTAAACTGTACAGGAAATGCATGCAATTTAAAAGATAAAATAATGTAGGGAAAATGAAAAGTTGTGCTCGCTCGGGCCCTACCCCAATGCCTACGTATCCCTTTTAAGGAATCAGAGCAGCCGTAGTTCGTCTAACAAGTTTTTGTTGGTTTATATTTTTTAATGAACAATATTAATTTCACCTTCTTCCGCAACTCGACCTTTGGAGACTTACGCGTCAGCGCATAAGTGAATTAACATGTTCTTTCTGAAAAGTTTGAAAGAAAAGCCCTAAGGCGCAAAAGAGTTTGCATTGGTTGATATTTTTTACCTTAAAGAAGGATTTAAAAGTCGTTAGATGTTTTAATATTTTTTCAAAGAAAAAAAAAGGAAGTTTTTTGTTTTAATGCATGGATGCAAAATAAAGAAAAACATATAAGGGAGACCAACCTAGATCTATCCCTAATGTTATCATACAATGATGGTCCTATGGTCGAGTTTTGAAGGGAAATCTCAACTCTATGTTAACATGCTTGGATAACAATCCTAATGTCTATCTCAACTCATCATATATAGATGAATCAAGAAGTCCTAAAGGAGCATAGCAAGGGTCTATCACCTCAATACCTGTACACAAAGATGAAATCAAACAGGTAAGCCAATAAGCTCAAGAGAGTTAGCTCAAGCGAGCACAACTAGAGATAATCTATCTAGGCTACCATTACCCAGGAAAGTCTAACAAAACTATCCTATAGGGAACATGCAATGAGAGCGAAGTCGTGATCTCAATTTCTAAATTGAGTGACTCATCGATCAACAAGAAATAAAGGAAAGCAATGAAATCCTATAGGGAGCATGCACTGAGAGCGAAGTCGTGATCTCAATTTCTAAATTGAGTGAATCATCGATCAACAAGAAAGTAAAAAAACACAAGCACAACACATATGGAAAATGAAGTGCGGAATTCCTGCTACAGGTCTTTAAACAGCGACTTCGAGCGCACGCTCGTTATTTCCTACTTCTCATGATATCTAAAAAACAGTGAAGTACTGAAATGAGATAAACAATGGAAAATACCGAACGAATATCAATCCGTAGCAAAGCCTATCAAAACAAAGAAACCCGACGATCTTCGCGAACAAATTCACCAATCAAAGAAAATAGTCAGAAATCAAACACTCAGAATAAGTGTCGAAGCATCATCAATGTGAAAATAAATCACGATCGAAATCTCAAGTGCATCTGCATATCGTGCGATAAACCTGCATTAGACTCAAATATCAACAAGAAAAAGTGAATTACCGATCTCAAATATCATTGGACTATCGGAATTAAATTCCTAAAATCTCAAATAAAAACTAACAAATTTTTATATTTGAATTTATCATTTTTATCGCGCAAAGAAAATTCAAACAAGTCTAAACAATTAACAAAATTAGTTAAAAGAAAATACTAGAAGAGTGAACTCAGGGGGTATTATGCTGAAGTCAGGGGGTGTTGAAGCAAGTCTGGCACCTAGGCCCAGACTATTGAGTCCACAATACTATTTTGTTTGCAAAGCCATAAGCTGCTGCCAAAAAAAAAACTCCCGTGGGCCTAAGAGAGATTCAGTCCAAACCATAACAAGATCCAATCCGTCCTTTTTTATATTTTTCTTCAACTTGTTATTAACAACAACAAAAAATCCCAATGGGCCATACAAGAAGGTAGAATCTGGTCCAATAATACACCTCCATCACCCTGGTCCATGTTTAGTGAAAATGCTAGGGTTATTTGAATTGTGTTTATTCAGCTTTCCCTTCTTCCTCTCTTTCGATATTCCGCCGCACCAATAAACGGCCTTCATGGATGATGCCAGCGACGTAAGATCCTTGTTGAATCAACCTCTCCTCACTGCCTTCATCCCGAATCCGCGAATCTCAATCACCTATCAATATCTGTCGTAACTAACCTTCTGCCTCCGGTCCGATTTCCATCTCCTTCGTGATCTTTAGCCCCCACCCAAATAGCGTCTTCCGTCTCAAATTGAAGCTCTGTCCTTGCTCAACTTCTTTTTTATCGGTCTCACGCCTCTGATCTTAGCCTTCGGAGTCATCTCTCAAGTGTTCGCGGTCTTCAAGAATAAACTCACCTTAGCTCCAATACAATTTAAACTTTAGCTCGCTTCTATCTCCGATTCACTTTCAGCGCGAACCTCTGTCTTCCTCCATCTTTGACTTCTCAGTATCGCTTAATCCTAAGTCTAAGCCACTGTTCAACCTTCGACGAGGAATTCTGAGGAGGATATGAGTTCAGGTGAGTCTCTCATCCTCTCTACTTCTTCTTTTGTACATTTTTGCTTTCGTGCGTGTCAGTATCATGATTAAATTCTGCGTGTTGCAATTCTTGAAGGTTGAATAACCATGAAATTGCAGATTAACGATTGAAGATGATGATTGAAAGTTACATAGGAATGAAGTTGGAGAATCAGTGACGAAGATGATGCAGATGAAGGTCAGAGAAGCGGGAAGAGTATTTCTCGGTGATTTTTCAGGGTGCTGAAGAATGAATCCATCCCCCTTTAAGGTTTTCTGTTATACCTTTTATATAGACCATTGGAGTGTGAAAAATTCAGTTAGGGACAATTTAATCTGAGTCGCTGATCTTTGACCGTTCTGTTATGGATTGAACGGCCAGATCTATATCTGAGATTCCAGCTATTCTTAGTTATTTTCCCTTTTTCTGCTTTCTGATTGCCCCTTCTATTAGAAGTTTGTTACGGAGTTTGTTAGAAGTTGTTAGGATTGTCAGTTGGAATCTGTTATGGGCTGTTAGTTTATCTGTTTATGGTTTTTGGTTTATTAAAAACTGTTTGGTGTTATATTCTGGTTTTCCTCTTCTAGATAGCTCAGAAAGCATGTCATAACATGATCCAACTCCTTGGCACCTTGCTGAGAAAGCCAAGGTTTCTCTTATAGTAATTTCTCCAATATGAATATTATGCTGGCTGATATAAGCAACTGTTCTTGGCGGTAGAAACTCAATCAATCCATATCCATAGTAAGTCACACTCCCAGCTAGCTGAAGACTCGGATCAAGCTTTCCATATAAGGCTAAAAGGTGTGGTCTTTCCTGAACCAGGAGAACTTGAGAGTAGTTTCATCCGACAAGGTTTAATATTTCCATTAACATCTTTAATAATTATGATATGTCTCTTTTTGCTTGGAAGTTTTACAAATCAGGTTCAGGTTGTACGATGCATAGGAATCTTGGCGCAAGACTTGGGATAGGGAAAAAGAAAAGCTCAAAACAAAGTCATGGAAATTATTTGAAACAAAGAAATCGTGATGGAATTTAGAATTAGACCAATAGGCTCGTCATGTGCTATTCTTTGTAATTTTCTTGTATGCTTATGGATATAGATTAGGAATTTGAAGTTTAGCATGGAGTGTTTTTTTTAGGAAACTTTTGTGGCTTTTCAATGATGTAATGAGTTTAATCAACTTGGTAACATGGTTGGAATTTTGCACTTGTGTTATTTTGAAATGAATCACTAATGAAGTTTAGAACTTGAATGAACCTTTAATGTTTGAAAACCTTTGATCTTGAATGAAACAGTTTAGGTAATGAATGATGAAGCCATGACTTGTTTCTTAATAAAGTGTGGTAACTTTGATTCTTAATAAAGTGCGGTAACTTTGAACAAATATACAATGATAGTAATGAAACTTGTTTTTCATTTGAACATTTGATTCCAAATATGCTTTCTCGTGTTTTAAAATACCTTTAGATGTCAAGTATATCCAATAATTTCCAAATAACCTCTAAATCACGAATATGGAATAATTTGGTCCACAAAAGATAACTTGGTTTTTATCCATGAAATCTCACTGGAATCTTCCAATTTTGCTTGAATCAAATTATTGAACAAAACTGAAGCTCATTCTCACACAAATATAATGTCTTGAGGAACTGATAACGAAGATGGAAATATGGAAGAAGTATAACCAAGATATCCTTAAAACTACTAATCCACATTGACTTGTATTGTGAGCAAAAACTAACGATGATGAGAACAAAAATGGCCTTGATCAACATGAATATATGGTACCATTTCTTATGCCATGACCTCATACTTTTCAATTCAACCCCACGAGTCCTTTGTCTTGTCAAAAAATGTCTTTGTGGAATCCTTGAAGAAGATAAAATTTGAAGCATAGAAAGATATCCTCTAATCATCTCTCATTGACGAACATCAACAAACTCACACACAAGATGAAAAACCTTAACCCACTTGCATTAGGTGCACAGTGACGACTTGAGACATGGATACAATAATGTTCGAGATGTCTTCGAAATGAAACAAAGCATGATCTTCCAATAGACATAGGGAAATAAACCCAAATCTTCAGACTTAACAAATAAAACCTTGCAACTTGATTTTGAGATGAAGAGAATAACCTTGTAGCTTGATAAAGAAGAAATCCACAACAATCATAGGTCGAAACCCTAATTCCATACTCCACTGCTTGAGAAGAAGAAAAAACAACCTTTATTGGATACGAACGCCTTAACCTTAGTGAAATCCTATCATCGCACAACCACTGAACTTCGAACCAAAGAGCTATATTGAATGAAATGTATGCCATGTTAGTGACCTAATGGAATAGATGCAGATGAATGCAAAAGTCTAAGCCGAAATAAAAGAAATTAGGAGGGAAAATTTTGGGGTGCAACAGTAAGTCTACCAGAAGGGTCTACGCGAGCAGACCCAAGCTTGATGGATTGGTCTTCTTCAATTTAGCACTCGACCTATCTTTAGCTTGAGTTGACATAAACACTGAGAATTTTTCTTCTAGTGTGAGTCGACCAGTAGGGTTGACGCGAACAGACTCGAGCTTGATTGATTGATCTTCTTCAAGATATGAGGTAACCTAAATCTAGCTCGAGTCGATGGAAATAAATCTCCCAAAAATGAATGTTTCTAGAGATCTCATTCCAACCATTCGACTAGCAAGTTTGTCCATAGTACCAACCCAGATTAAGAGAAAGAAATAATCATTTTGACATCATTAAAATAAATAGAAGGACCTTGCGCTCACATTACTCTATAACACGGGTTTTCAAATTCATTTATAACAAATACCTCATTAAATAACAACCATAATGCTTCAACTACTCACAGTGGAATTCATTATTCAAAATGTCTTTATTAAACAAATCATAGAAACTTCGTTGTTCATGGTTCTGAATTCAAAACAACTTAAATACCATAAAAGTTAGTTTAAAATCGCATAATAAAACAAAAGAACATAAAATTCAAAATCAAAAGTTCCTGACCCCGATATTATATATCAGGGCAAGACCTTATAAGAATCCATGAAAAGAAAACAACACACCGCGAGCTATTGTATAAGCTCCTATGAACTACTTCTGATCACCTGTGCATTACCCACGTGGAGGAACATTCTAACGGAAACGATGAGTAATCACATTCATTACAAAAGATATACGAAATAGACATAGTAGTTCAATATCAATATCATGGCATAAAAATCAACAATCATCATTACACTCAGTCAATTAGCACTACATCGTATACAACATAACCTAAGCAATCATTATGCAATGCCATATAAAATATAGTGTAATAACATAGACTCATGCATGTGGTACCAATTCGTTATGAGCACTAGACTTATCACCCTCCAAAGATTCCCACCATAGGATCGATTCCCTCTTGGACCAAAGCACAACATCAAACACATTCAATCCACACAATGGGATTGAGGCCAATACTGGACAAACATCCTCAACAACACTGGACTTACGTCCTAAATTAACACAAGACTTCCGTCCTAACAATTCTATGAATGCATGATGCAAAATCAACATAATTATTTACGACTACATATATTCAAGTGCATCACCATTCAGCAATTCATTATTAATATTCATGTGGCATAAATACATGTGATACGGTGGCAGAACCGACTGTTAATATTGGCTTGCATTTTTTGTTTGCAAAATGTCGCGGTAAGTAAGAGTCGCCACCGACTTTTATTTTATCCAATCAGGAAAAGGAAAAAGAATAGAAAAGACCTTTTTCGAGATGTTTCTGAGTACGGGGGTAGATTACAAAAAGGGAAGGTGTTAGCACCCTTTCTATCCATGGTTTTCCATGGGCTCTTAGGTACTTGCTCATTTTGAAAATTGCTTGTGTGTGTTTTGAAAATTTTTTGTTTAACTTCGTGATAACCCTCGTATCGGTCCTCAAGAGTGTGACAAAGTGTTTTGAAAACTTTAGTTTGAAAAGTTTGTTTGAAAGTGTATGGTGTAAAAAATATGTCGTTTTGAGCAAGTACCTAACATTTATCTACCTACTCGAAAAAAGGCGTTCTTTTCTTCCTATCCTTTAGACCGTGTTATCCTACTATTAGTGAGTAGGTAACCCTAGTCGTTGGATGTTTTAGGGACTATCAAAAGGGACGTAATGGTCATTGAAGGCAACATGTAAGAATACCTTAGCATTTCAAAGGGACTGTCATCACATATTCGTAGGCAACATCGAGGGACAAGATCATTTCTCGTTGGAAACTCGAGGGACGTTAAGGGACTCTGATCTTTATGATGACTTTTAGATTGAGGGTCTTTTGCTAAGATATCCCTACGTTCGAGGGACATGACCATTGTTTTCCGAGGCAACCAAGTGCGGAGTACCCTGGGGGTGCAATTGTGAAACAGTGTGTTTTTTCAGTTATATTTATCTTGCAATTAGGGTTTTCTATCGTTCATTTTTATCTTTCCATACAATCCTATTAATCTAAGCATTGCATAAAATATAGCAGCAGAAGCCCTTTGTTGACTTTTCTGGGATACGTGTGGCTCTGTTGACCAATGCGTATGGTAGTCCTCCTATGCTGGCCCTTGGATTGATGCTGTTGGACGCGTGGCCAGCTTGAGCGTAGGGTGCATGGTAGATTTCTGGGCGTGTTGGACACCTAATCATATTATGAGAAAAAATAGAAGGAAATATGGGGGACCTGGGAATCGAACCCAGGTCCCAGTGTTTGAAAGGCACCTCACTTACCAACCAGCCAAGCGCGTTCGTTTGTAATATTAGTGGAACCTGATGCATATGAGAGAGAATAAGTGCTATTGATAAACATAAAAGAAAATGCGCGAATATTTGAATAGCCCTGTCTGGTTGAGACACCTCAGCGTCTTCCTCACGTTGTACCTGCAAATAAAGCAAATAACGGGGGTTTTAAACCCCCACTAACTCAGACCAGGAAAAATAGCGATTACGCCATGGGCCATGATAAATTAGGCGCGAGGTGATGAATAGGTTCGTATGAAGGTCACGAATCCAATGGCGTTGGTCTGACTGTCTAATTTTTCCATATGCAAAAGTCCCTAATTTAAAATTTCTGCAACCCTAAAGAGCTCCCATGGTGGATTCGTGCACAGGCCTTAAAAACTCAATTGAATGACACTGTTAGCTTTAGAATGATTAAATTAGTACGAATCCAGTATTAAAAATCAAAAATATGACATGAATCATGAGACACGAATATGCAAAAAGTTTGAGAAAGTTGGACTTTGTTCTACCACTTCTTTATGCGTGAGGTCTGGAAAAAGATTGAGGGACGTTCAGGAAGGCCTCAGAAAGCTTTTGGAATTGATTATAGGCTTTGAATCACGCTCTATGTGTGTTTTCAGTTTTGAGAATTTCTTGAAAAAATGAAAAGTTGGTTTGAGGTCTGAGGCGCAGCTTCCAGCTTCTTTGCATTAGGTTTAGGTTTGTACTTATGTGAGGAATGAATTAGGGTGAAAATCCAAACCAAAAACCTTTGCATTCATGAATCAAATATTTGATTTTTAATGTAATCTTTTCAATCTTTTTCATGCCCTTTGGATACCAATCATGGCCAAATCTTTCCATATTAGTGATGCACGAATTCTTGAGGTTTTATGGAGAGAATATGCTGCAAAAAGGGATTGGAAAACATGGTTTTCTATTTTTGTCATATTTTATTTTAATTAAATGAACTAATAATAATAATAATTCAAATAATTAATAAAAAATAATAAAATAACTCACTTTTGGGCCAATGGGTCGTGCCTAGCCTTTGGATGATGATTCTTGGGAGAAATTGTGGCCCATTAGCAATTTTGAGGCATTTGAAGCAAAGTTGACTTTTCAAAATTCCCAAAAATTTCCCAACTTCCACAAGGCATATCTTGCTCAATTTTTAAGCTTTGATCATGTTCTTGGACATTTTGGAAAGGTATTGAAGTCCTATAACCAATGCCTTTAGTCCCATGTCATGTTTATTTACCAATATCAAGTTATAGTCTTTGACTTAAAGTCCCTTTTTGTTGACTTTTGAAAATGACCTATAATGTTGAGATTGATATCTTTTTGTGAGAGCATTTCTTGGACTTGAAGTGTGAAGAGGAGTTGTAGGAAATGTCATTCTCTTCAAAATAAGCTTTGGATGGAATTTTTCTGATAAACCATGTGGAAGTTATGCCTTGGTCAAGTTACAGTTGACTTTTTCAACTGTCCAAATATGGAAACTTTTGCATCTTGAGACTTTTTGAGCCATGCCTTGAGAATCATGATCAAGAATTGATAAAATGATGTTTGTGGCTTCAAAATAAGATGTTGACCAAAAATTTGAACTTTTGACTGTCAAATGACCATTTTGCCCCTGCAGTTGACTGTTGAGCAATTAAGGTTTTTGACTGTGCAATTTTGTGCTGTAAGTCTTGAAACTTGGCATAAGGATGCTTGACAATGTTTATAGGCATGTGGGACTTGATTGGACCCTTGGAAACTTCAATTTCTTTGTCAGAACCAAAACCCTAATTTTTGACTGTTAGGAGGCCATTTGAACTGTGCAACTCTTGAGAGATTGTGAAGCATGCTTTTTGCAAATCTTGAATAATATGGGAGGGAAAATTTTGGGCTACAACAGTTGCCCCTGTTCAATCTTCTTAGACCTGAGGATGCAGATTGGCTGACGTGCCTTTCGTAATCCGAAGGTGGAAGATGATTGAACACTAGAGTGCCCAGAAATTTGCGCTCACATAGTAGTGTGATGGTGGGAATGGGCTTACAGATGCCATTTGGAGACTGGATAGGTGGATGGGCTTATAGATGCCATCTGGGTGTCGATCGCGTGAGAGATTCCTTAGCGAGAACTTGCGTACCTGAAAAAGAAAATGATTACCTGACCTGTTACAGGAGTTGGTCTTCAAATTCTTTATGTAGATGCACCCTGACTGGTTACAGGAATTGGGTCTGGAGCTTCAAAAGGTTATGAATGAACCAGGGATGGTTACTACCTCAACGGGACGGTGAGAGAACCTTGGGCGATTACTACCTCAACAGGAACACTGAGAGAACCTTGGACGATTACTACCTCAACAGGAACGCTGAGAGAACCTTGGACGATTACTACCTCAACAGGGACGCTGAGAGAATCTTGGGCGATTACTACCTCAACAGGAATGCTGAGAGAATCTTGGGTGTCTTCTACTGGGATAAGAATCAGGGAGATCTTAGGGTCGATCTGACTGAACCAGAGAAGGCCTTTGGCTGGATAAGAATCAGGAAAATCTTAGGGTCGATTTAACTGAACCGGACAAGGTCTTGGAATATCTTCAACTGGATAAGAATCAGGGAGATCTTAGGGTCGATCTGACTGAACCAGAGAAGGCCTTTGACTGGATAAGAATCAGAAAAATCTTAGGGTCGATTTAACTGAACCAAACAAGGTCTTGGAATCTTCAACTGGATAAGAATCAGGGAGATCTTAGGGTCGATCTGACTGAACCATAGAAGGCCTTGGATTAACTTTGAATGGATAAGAATCAGAAAAATCTTGGAATCGATTTAACTGAACCAGACGAAAGTCTTGGAATATCTGATAACTTAACTGGATCTTTCCTGAAAGGTAAAGGTCAGTCATATGCAATGCATGATATGGATCAAGCAATGATGTTCTCAATGTAAATGAGATTGTACGATATGATGCGTTTATGCATGTATCATGATGTGAATGCGATGTTTATGAATGTATGTTTTCGTGTTAGGAAAATAAATCCTTGACGGGTGCCGGGAAGTTAAATCCTGGGCTGATGTTGGAGACTAATGCTTTGTTGTTTTCGCTGGGGATGATAGTTGCAAGCATACCGGCAGGAGAAGATAACTCCGTTGGGGAATAAATTTGACAAATAGATCACTCTGCGGGGAGAAAATTATTCTAGCGATCTTGCTGGGGATAATACTCTGTGGGGATAGAGATACTTTGCTGGGATGTTGATGGTAACTTCGCTAGGGATACCATTAATATGTTGGAAGTGTTAATAGACTCCGCTGGGGATAAGAAGACTTCGCCGAAGACGATCTTTCCGTGGCTTTTGGCTAAGGATAACCCAGTTATATCCTGGTAGGGAAATAACCTTTGAATAAAGCCGTGGGACGCGTTCGCGCTCTGTAGGGGGGAAGCTTCCAGAATCTACTGGGGATAAGCTTCCTGCTGGGGGGATGGATTCAAACCTTCCTGGGGAAATCTTGATTGGACTCTCCTGGGGAAATCTTTGAGATATATTGGAAGTAACTCCACTGAATGTTTGGTTGACCGCCGGGGAACAATCTTAGATCAAGACTGTCGGGGATGCTTGTTAGGAATGTTCATATATTATGCTGGGGAATGTTGAGATCTGCGGGGTACCCAACTTCCTTAAGGCTGATAATAGCTTTGCTTGGGGAGAGTGTTTTGACTTGCTGACTCACTCTCTGGGTAATTAAGATATACTGGTTGTGTTCTTCAGCTGAACCTACCTTGATACCTTGGTGGACAGAACCATTAGATCGCTTTAGACAACTCCTTATTGCCCCTATTTCTAATGTTACATGTAATTAATCCTTTGTTTCGTATGCAAATATTTATGAGTTAGAAATTAGTGTCAATGCATATATCACAAATTGAACCTTGGACGTTCTTCGCAAAACAAAACAGAAAAGAAAAAACAATTGGCAATTTTAACTGAAAAGTGTATTTGTATTGATTTTTGGATTGCCTGTAAATAGGCGTTTATGTACAAGAGGCTGACGTCCTAGTAAGAGAACGCCGCCGAACAGAAGACTTTATACAATTTGTACAAAAGGAAAACAAAACAGCTGTGTGAAAAGAACAATCCCACTGGGTTCCAACTCTGCTATCGCCTTTATATCTTCGAGCGTCTCATCACTTGATGACCTAGCTGAAGATGAAGCTGATTGATCGATGCCGTCTGAACTTGGTGTTGATACCGGATTCTAGATGCGAAGTGATCCAATGAGACATAGTATTACGCTTTATCCCTAACTTTTGCCTGGACCGCCCTTTTGGGTCTTCGGTCAACCGGGATACCCATTTTTGCCCAAGCCGCCTTTTCAGGTTTTCGACTTGTCGGGTGTACAAATTTTTTTTATTTCATCCCTTCATTTTGCCTGAACCCTTTTGGTTCGCCGGGAAGCCCTAATTTTTGCCTAGGCATGTCAGCCTAGCGGGTCTTTTTTCATGCGTAGTATCTTTTTACTGTGTCTGCATTGGCGGGGTGAGGAAGGTCGTCACCATCCATGTTGGTTAGAATCATGGCTCCTCCTGAGAACACATGTTTAACCACGAATGGCCCTTCGTATGTAGGGGTCCATTTTCCCCTTGGATCACTCTGAGGAAGGATGATACGCTTGATTACCAGATCCCCAACTTAATATTCTTGTGGTCTGACCTTTTTGTTAAATGCCCTGATCATCCGTTTTTGATACGTCTGACCATGACAAATAGCAGCAAGTCTCTTTTCGTCAATTAGATTTAGCTGATCAAGTCGTGTCTGGATCCAATCATCTTCGTTCAGATCTGCATCCTTCATTATCCGGAGAGAGGGTATTTGCGCTTCGATCGGTAAGACTTCCTCCATACCGTAGACCAAGGAGAAAGGAGTTGCCCCGGTTGACGTCCTTGCTGAGGTACGGTACCCGTGTAGAGCGAACGGTAACATCTCGTGCCAATATTTATAAGTCACTGTCATCTTCTGCACGATTTTCTTAATGTTTTTATTTGCTGCTTCTACAGCCCCATTCATCTTCGGTCTGTAAGGAGAAGAGTTGTGGTGCTGTATCTTAAACTGCTCGTAGAGCTCAGTGATCATCTTGTTATTGAGATTGGTACCGTTGTCTGTAATGATTCTTTCAGGGACCCCGTAGCGACAGATCAGGTTATGCCGAATGAACCGTGCCACGACGTTCTTAGTTACTGTAGCGTATGAAGCTGCTTCAACCCACTTCGTAAAGTAATCGATCGCCACTAGGATGAAGCGATGCCCGTTGGATGCCATAGGTTTAATCTCGCCGATCATATCTATGCCCCACATTGCAAATGGCCAAGGTGCTGTCAAGACGTTCAGAGGAACTGGAGGAACACGCACCTTGTCAGCATAAATCTGGCATTTGTGACATGTCCGAGAATGTTGGTAGCAGTCGGCTTCCATTGTGGACCAGAAATACCCTGCCCGAAGGATCTTCTTTGCCATAGTGTGTCCACTGGAATGTATTCCCAAGGTCCCTTCATGTATCTCTTCCATGATCCTTTCTGCTTCAGTCTTATCCACACAACGCAGTAAGGTCGAATCATGGTTTCGCTTATACAGAATGCCATTGCTGAGGAAGAACTTTGCTGCGAACCTTCTCAGAAACTTCTTATCATTGACAGATGCACCTTCAGGGTATTCCTGAGCTTCCAAGTATCTCTTCACCTCATGGTACCAAGGCTTCTCAGTCACCAATTCAGTCTCGAGATCACAACAGTATGCCGGTTCGTCCAGTTTCTAGATGATGATCCGGGGAGCCTCATTGTCCCATTTGACCTTGAACATAGAAGACATCGTAGCTAACGCGTCCGCCAGCTGATTCTCCTCTCTCGGAAAGTGTTCAAAGGTTATCTATGTGAAGTGGGGGATCATTGTCAACACACATTCTCTGTAAGGAATAAGATTCAGATGTTTCGTATCCCACTCGCCTTTGATCTGGTTAATCACGAGAGCGGAATCTCCGAAGACACTCAGAAACTTGATCCTTAAGTCAATTGCAGCTTTGAGTCCCATGATGCACGCCTCATACTCCGCCATGTTGTTGGTGCAGTTGAAACATAGCCGGGCAGTGAGTGGAGTATGAGTGCCTTAAGGAGATATGATCACGGCACCGATACCGTTACCCAAAGCATTGGAGGCTCCGTCAAAGTGCATAGACCATCGGGATCCTTCTTCAGGTCCTTCATCCGGTCCAGGTACTTCACAATCAGTCATTATCATGATACTTTCGTCAGGAAATTCAAAGTTCATTGACTGATAGTCGTCTACTGCCTGATGTGCCAAGTGGTCTGCCAATACACTTCCTTTGATGGCTTTCTGAGTTGTGTACTGGATGTCGTATTCCGTCAAGATCATCTGCCATCTTGCTATTCTCCTAGACAGAGCAGGCTTTTCAAATATGTACTTTATAGGATCCATCTTTGAGATCAACAAGGTAGTGTGAGTCAGCATATACTGTCTCAGCCGGCGAGCAGCCCATACCAAAGCGCAGCAAGTTTTCTCGAGCAGTGAGTATCGGGTCTCACAGTCGGTAAACTTTTTGCTAAGGTAATAAATGGCATGCTCTTTTCGGCCAGACTCGTCATGCTGCCCCAACACACACCCCATTGAGTTGTCAAGTACTGTCAGGTATAGTATCAGAGGTCTCCCCTCAACCGGTGGCATAAGAATGGGTGGCTCTTGGAGATACTCTTTGATTCTGTCAAAAGCGGCATGACATTCATCATTCCAACGTACTACCTGATCTTTCTTCAGCAGCTTGAAGATTGGCTCACAGGTAGCGGTTAGATGCGAGATGAATCGAGCAATGTAATTCAGGCATCCTAAAAAGCCTCTGACTTCTTTCTCTGTATTAGGAACTGGCATCTCTTGAATGTCTTTAACCTTGGCAGGGTCCACTTGAATACCCTTATCACTCACGACAAAGCCTAGCAATTTTACAGATCTAACCCCGAAGGTGCACTTGATCGGGTTCAACCTCAGCTTGTACAACTTCAGACGGTCAAACAATTTCTGCAGATGATCAAGGTGTTCTTCTTCAGTTTGGGACCTTGCAATCATGTCGTCAACATACACTTCTATCTCATGATGGATCATGTCATGAAATAAGGCAACCATGGCACGTTGGTAGGTTGCCCCAGCATTTTTCAGTCCAAAAGGCATGACCTTGTAGCAGAAGGTGCCCCACTGAGTAACAAAGGTAGTCTTTTCCATGTCTTCAGGAGCCATCTTGATCTGATTATACCCTGAAAAACCATCCATGAAGGAGAACACCTTGTGCTGAGCAGTATTGTCAACCAGGACATCAATGTGAGGTAGAGGGAAGTCATCCTTGGGGCTGGCCCTATTCAGATCCCTGTAATCGACACACATTCTGACCTTTCCATCTTTCTTTGGTACCGGCACCACATTAGCAACCCACTGAGGGTAAGAAGTTACTGCAAGAAACCCGGCATCGAATTGCTTCATAACCTCAGCTTTGATCTTCTCTAACATCTCTGGACGCATACGGTAGACCTTTTGCTTAACCGGAGGGAAGTCTTCCTTGGTAGGTAAATGATGGACCACAATGTCAGTATATAACCCAGGCATGTCTTCGTAGGACCAAGCAAAGATCTCCACATAATCATGTAGCATCTGAGTCAACCGTTGCTTCACGCTGAGCTCTAGGTTGGCACCAATTTTAACCTCCTTCCTGTCCATCTCAGTACCCAGATTTATTATTTCCACTGGCTCTTCATGTGGTTGAATTGCCCTCTCTTCCTGGAGTAACAGTCTTGCAAGCTCGCCAGGCACTTCGCAATCATCTTCACCTTCGTCTTCGGCTAAATTGATCAGATTTTCGAAGTCATAACTGGCAGTAGCAGAGTCGTTACCAGTGAGATCCAGAGTGGATTGAAACCTGTATGAGTGAGTGTGTGTAAATACAGCTGTTTTGCAATATATAAAGAAAGGAAAGAAAGAAAAGGAGCATAAGATTTGAAATGCGAGAAAACGTCCAAGGTCTTTATTCATGATATATGAAATGACAGTTAATATGCCCTCACAAATGAAGACACGGTGCCCCGGGTAAGACACCGGGCCATAGAGTTTCAATTCATTATTTATTACAAATAACAACAACAAAGGAGTTTATTACTGCGTAACAAAAGTAACATGAGTATGATCTTTGGCGGTCCAATTGTTCAATCCACCATCAGTCGTCGGGTAGATCCAGCTATCGAACTCTGATTCTTCCACTTCATCTTCATCCCCAATAGCATTCACTCCATGAGTAGGCAGGGGAGCTGTCACTACATTGGGCTTATCAGATGCCTCAAACTGTACCTCTTTGGCATCAATAAGGTCCTGCAGCTTGTTCCTTAAGGCCCAACAATCATCAGTAGAATGCCCTGGGCTATCGAAGTGATAAGCACAGCGAGCATTTGGATTATACTTGGGAGAGGCAGTGTTCACAACCTTCGGGGCCTCCCTGACAGTCACCAAGTTGGTGGATAGCAACTGTGGCAAGATTTGTGACAAGGTCATACTCAGCCGGGTAAACTCTCTTCTAGGTCTTTCAGCCCTTTGAGGATTGGTTTGCCGAGGAGCGGCAGCAGGCTTTGCAATCATCACCGCGTTGACAGATTGGCGACGTTCTGGTTTCTCTTGTCTTCTAGGCCCATATACAGCACTGGCCTCCTTCTTAAAGGGTTTCTTCTCAGAACTTGCAGATGCACCCTTCTGAATTTTACCGGATTTCATTCCAGCCTCTATTCTCTCCCCAGTCAGAATAAGATCAGTGAACCCTGCAGACGAATTACCGATAAGATGATTGAAAAATGGCCCAGAGAGGGTCCCCAAGAACATATCTACCAGCTCACGGTCAGTTAACGAAGGCTGCACCCTGCCAGCCAGATCCCTCTACTTCTGTTCATACTCTTTGAAACCTTCGCTTGACCCTAGCGACATACCCTAGAGTTGGGTACGTGCAGAAGCAAGGTCAGCATTATATTGATACTGCTTGTAAAAAGCAGTAGCCAACTCCTCCCAGTTACGAACCTTGGTCCCATCCAGCTGATAGAACCATTCGAGATGAGTCCCTGAAAGACTCTCCTGGAAGAGGTGGATCCACAAGTTCTTGTCTGCTGTGTACGGTTGAATCTTCCGCACATAAGATCTGAGGTGTAGCTTGGAACAAGACGCCCCGTCATACTTGGTGAAAGATGGTGCCTTAAACTTGTGAGGAATGATCACACCAGTAGATAAGCCCAAGTCTCCGAAATCCAGCCCAAGCACTTGTTGGATCTCCATTGCATTCAGTCTGTCTTCCAACTGCTTGTATCTGTCTTCAGCAGGAGGATACTGTTCCTCATTAAAGTCAGTCTCGTTGTCAGAGACTACCGGACTAGGACCTTTTCCCCCTTGGGGACTGCTCTTGCCTACAGAAGAACCAGTTTCCTCATTCTGCAGAGTGTTACCAAACCTCCGGCCCGAGTTGAAAAGAACAGTTCTCTTCTTCTTCTTCCCCTTCTTCAGGAGTAAAGCCTTCAGCTCTTCTTGGCCTTGAGCCAAACCCATGATCAGCTCCTGAAATTGCGCATTCTGCGCCTGAAGGGCCTTGATAGACATCTCGGTTGATGATGAGTCAGGGTTCATGATGCTGAAATAAACAGCGAAGAACAGTAAGCAACCTGAAAAGAAGAATACCTGCTATGCACATGATGAATGGAATGCGTATGATTTATGTTTTCAAAGACAATCAGGAATCAACTTTGTAAACAAAAAAGGAACACACTTCATTAGATTCAACTTTGAAACTTAAATTGTTCAACAGGTTGCCCTTAGGCGTTACATAAAATGGAAATACTAGAAAGGGAAATAATACTGTAATAGAACATCCAGAGCTCCTCATTGATCCCAGGGTCTCCTCTTCTCAGTACGGATGTAGTCATTCAGAGCTCGCTCGTTCTCCAACTGCTTTGTCAGCTTCTGGATCTTCAATTCCTGCTCGTTGAACTTTTCCCGATAAGAATCCCGCTCTTCTCGCAGTTGCGACCAAGACCTCTTTAATGTCTCATAATCAGTAGGTATCTGAGGAGGGAGGACAGTTGGGGGAGCCCCATCTTTGTCAGGATACTCAAGAATGACGGGTCTGACAGCTTCGTATGGCATACCTAACTTCTGAGCACGGATGCGAACCCATTTGTAGTAGGCTTCCATAGGTAAAGAAGTCTTTGGACCCAACTCTTGTGGGTCAGCTTTATGAACTCTGTCCCAAGCCTTGATGAACCTACGACGCAGCTCGTCACTATCCACCTGAAACTCAAAACTGATGTGAGGCACCAGCATCTCATGAGGTCCTGCTCTTCTGGCTCTTCCAAACTGACGGAGAGCTAGACATGGATTATAAGAGATTCCTCCTTGAGTACCAATCAGAGGAACATTAGGGTATTCTCCGCAACGATCAATAATAGCTATCTCATCCAAACCCCTGAGAGTCCAAATGATGTCCTTATCAGTGAGGGACATTAACCTATGAGCCCAACCTCTTCCTTCTTGGTTCTTCAGCATGAACTTAGGGAGGTGCGAAATAAACCACCTCACCAACAAAGGGATACAACACCATAGAGTTCCTCGTCTTAGGGCAGTACGAGCATAAAGCTGTTGTAGGATGTCACCCAAGAGAGTGGGCACAGGGTTCTGAGACATAAAGATCCTTATGGCAGTGATATTGATGAAGTTGTCAGGATTAGGAAACAAGACTAGCCCATAGATTAAGAGAGCCAAGATGTCTTCATATGCCCTAAAGTCCAAGTCATTCCAGAAACTGTTAGCTTTACCAACCAGAAACTTGGCCAAGAAACCCTTAACTCCGCTTCTAGTCACCCAGTTGTCCATTACTTCTTGATGGGTCAAAGGAAGAGCTGCAGCAACCTCCTCAAGCCTGAGGGTCTTTTCCCAACCAGTGTAAGGAGTCTGATCCAAGATAGGGATGCCAAGCAAGTCAGAGAACTCTTCCATGGTAGGGACCAGCTGGAAGTCTTGAAAGGTGAAACACTGGTACATAGGGTCATAGAATTGGGTCAGGACACTCATCAATTGTTGATCTCGCTTTGTAGTGACTAAAATGAGAAGAGAACCATGCCTCTGGATGAAGGAAGTGGTGTTTGGAATTCTGCTAACCAACTCTTCAAGTAACTCAGGTGGGTGAACAAAGTTGAACCGGATAGTGTTCCTTCGCATAGGCATCATGATGTCCTACAAAACAGAGCAAAGGTGAAACCCTCTTGTCTTTGAAATGGTCAGTCTTTATGCAGGATGCATGCAATGCTCATGATGTTATGATGTTATGATAAAGCACACCACAAATATTTACAAAGGCAAACATGGTAAGGCACACAAGTCACACAAGACAAGCCCTTAAAGTTTAGGCCAGCATGAGGTTTAGGTATTACCCTCTTTCAGTTTGTTGGTTCATACCTGTCCTATCAAAAGTAACCGGGTTCTTAGAGGATCCCAATATCATTTACTACCCTCAATCGGTCATAACTCCAGCATCGCAATCTTTTCTTGCGGCCAGAACCATCACGAGAGTTTACCCTCAATGGGCGCAGCATACTGCTACTGTTCTATTGGCCAAGTTGTGTCATTTAAGGTTCTAAGGTCTGTTGGTGCTTAATGACTCCTCAGAAGACCCATATTCTCCTCGTTGCAACACAAGGGATATCGGTACAGACCAAGGTGCCACACCAATGTAGCCACTGCTTCACCCGTGTCGGTCTACACCGGACAGGTCCCTCACAACTTATGCTACCTAAACAGGGTATCCCCAGATCCGGGTTAGGATCTATGTAACTCCCATGCAACCCAAAATTTAAAGCAAGCAAGTCAACACAATTGAAAACACAGTTATGAACTATCCTAAGGTACACCTCACTTTATAAGTGTCCCCAGCAGAGTCGCCAGTTCTGTGATCGGTGGATCTGGAACTGACTATTTAAAGCTGGTTCGCGAAATGTCGCGGAAGCAAGAGTCGCCACCGTCTTTTATTTTCTCCAAATGGAAAGGACAAAAGCACAGAAAAATTCCTTATTGAGATTAGTTCTCGGTTCGGGAGGTAGATTTATAGAAAGGGAAGGTGTTAGCACCCTTTCTATCCATGGTTATCCATGGGCTCTTAGATACTTGCTCACTTGTGTTTTCAAAATGGTTGTTTGCTTTTCAACTGTGGGTTTAAAAAAGTTTCGTTTAAAATTTCAGTTCGACTCTTGTATCAGTCCTCAAGAGTGTTTGAAAAATTGCTTTTGAAAGCTTTTTGAAAGGTGTCGGTGTGAAAAGAAGTTTTTGATTTGTTTTGAATTAGAGCAAGTATCTACGAGTCGTCTACCTACCCTAAGGAATTAGTCTGTGTAAATGTCCTTAAGGTAGTGCCATCCCACCATTGAGAAATAGGTAGCACCACCGTTGGAGGTGTTCGGGTCAATTCGAGGGTTCGGGACAGTGTGGTCACTGGAGCAATAGGAAGACACCTTAGAAGCTACCCTCATGCCATGTTCATGGACATGAGGACTTACTAAAACGTCCTCTACTCGACGACCACGTTTCGAGGGGCAAGGCAACAGTGAGGCGTACCCTAGGAGTGGTGTGTGAATTGTGTGTCATTTTCAATTATGTTTATCTTATCATGCATTGGTGATCTACGCTTTGTTTTTATTTTTGGCATTCATTCTTTCATGTGGTTATTAACAGTTAAAAGATGCGAGAATATAAAAGTCCTACGCTATTACAAAGGCGCGGGTCTACATCGCCAAATTAATCCAAGACCCGATTTGAATAAAATAAACATGCGGAAAGTAAATACCCTAATTAATATATTACAAGGCTTTAGGGCAAGTACATGAAATTTAAAAAGAGAAATAAAAGTAAATGTGCGAAAAGAAAGAAAATCGAGAATGCGAGGGCGTTGGACCCTTTTAAAGAAATTAAATTACAATTAATAAATTAATTAAGTTAAATAAAGGAAAGAACTTATTATTTTTTGATATTTTTTGATATTTTTTTTATATTTAATAATAATAAAGAAAAATGGATTAAAATTAAAAATTAAACAAAACCCTAATTCTAGTTGTTTTATTTTATATACAAAATGTTTGATCTTGACCTAATTTTAACCTAATTATTTAATGATAAATTTATTTACAAAAAAGTAATTAGTGGTTAATAATTATTATAATAAGAAAAGAAAAAGAATAAAAGTATTAAAACCCTAATCTCTATATTTTTTAATTTATTATAAAAAAACATTGGAATTAAACCTAAAATTAAAACTAAATTAGTTAACAAAATTTATTTACAAAATAAATATTAGTAAATTAAATAACCAACATATTTTATTTTTATGATTTTCTGATTTAATATTTATTTTTTGTGTTATAAAAAATTATTTGGAGGAATTAAAAGAAAAAACAAATAAATTAAAATAAAAAAGAGAAAAAGAAAGGAGAAAGAAATACAAACAAAAAAGGGGGTTCTGCCCCAATTATGGAGGTATGATCAGCAGTTTGGCCCATGAGATGCAAGCCCTTTCTTGACTTTTCTGGGATACGTGTGGCTCTGTTGACCAATGCGTATGGTAGTCCTCCTATGCTGGCCCTTGGATTGATGCTGTTGGACGCGTGGCCAGCTTGAGCGTAGGGTGCATGGTAGATTTCTGGGCGTGTTGGACACCTAATCATATTATGAGAAAAAATAGAAGGAAATATGGGGGACCTGGGAATCGAACCCAGGTCCCAGTGTTTGAAAGACACCTCACTTACCAACCAGCCAAGCGCGTTCGTTTGTAATATTAGTGGAACCTGATGCATATGAGAGAGAATAAGTGCTATTGGTAAACATAAAAGAAAATGCACGAATATTTGAATAGCCCTGTCTGGTTGAGACACCTCAGCGTCTTCCTCACGTTGTACCTGCAAATAAAGCAAATAGCGGGGGTTTTAAACCCCCACTAACTCAGACCAGGAAAAATAGCGATTACGCCATGGGCCATGATAAATTATGCGCGAGGTGATGAATAGGTTCGTATGAAGGTCACGAATCCAATGGCGTTGGTCTCACTGTCTAATTTTTCCATATGCAAAAGTCCCTAATTTAAAATTTCTGCAACCCTAAAGAGCTCCCATGGTGGATTCGTGCACAGGCCTTAAAAACTCAATTTAATGACACTGTTAGCTTTAGAATGATTAAATTAGTACGAATCCAGTATTAAAAATCAAAAATATGACATGAATCATGAGACACGAATATGCAAAAAGTTTGAGAAAGTTGGACTTTGTTCTACCACTTCTTTATGCGTGAGGACTGGAAAAAGATTGCGGGACGTTCAGGAAGGCCTCAGAAAGCTTTTGGAATTGATTATAGGCTTTGAATCACGCTCTATGTGTGTTTTCAGTTTCGAGAATTTCTTGAAAAAATGCAAAGTTGGTTTGAGGTCTGAGGCGCAGCTTCCAGCTTCTTTGCATTAGGTTTAGGTTTGTACTTATGTGAGGAATGAATTAGGGTGAAAACCCAAACCAAAAACCTTTGCATTCATGAATCAAATATTTGATTTTTAATGTAATCTTTTCAATCTTTTTCATGCCCTTTGGATACCAATCATGGCCAAATCTTTCCATATTAGTGATGCACGAATTCTTGAGGTTTTATGGAGAGAATATGCTGCAAAAAGGGATTGGAAAACATGGTTTTCTATTTTTGTCATATTTTATTTTAATTAAATGAACTAATAATAATAATAATTCAAATAATTAATAAAAAATGATAAAATAACTCCCTTTTGGGCCAATGGGTCGTGCCTAGCCTTTGGATGATGATTCTTGGGAGAAATTGTGGCCCATTAGCAATTTTGAGGCATTTGAAGCAAAGTTGACTTTTCAAAATTCCCAAAAATTTCCCAACTTCCACAAGGCATATCTTGCTCAATTTTTAAGCTTTGATCATGTTCTTGGACATTTTGGAAAGGTATTGAAGTCCTCTAACCAATTCCTTTGGTCCCATGTCATGTTAATTTACCAATATCAAGTTATAGTCTTTGACTTAAAGTCCCTTTTTGTTGACTTTTGAAAATGACCTATAATGTTGAGATTGATATCTTTTTGTGAGAGCATTTCTTGGACTTGAAGTGTGAAGAGGAGTTGTTGGAAATGTCATTCTATTCAAAATGAGCTTTGGATGGAATTTTTCTGATAAACCATGTGGAAGTTATGCCTTGGTCAAGTTACAGTTGACTTTTTCAACTGTCCAAATATGGAAACTTTTGCATCTTGAGACTTTTTGAGCCATGCCTTGAGAATCATGATCAAGATTTGATCAAATGATGTTTCTGGCTTCAAAATAAGATGTTGACCAAAAATTTGAACTTTTGACTGTCAAATGACCATTTTGCCCCTGCAGTTGACTGTTGAGCAATTAGGGTTTTTGACTGTGCAATTTTGTGCTGTAAGTCTTGAAACTTGGCATAAGGATGCTTGATAATTTTTATAGGCATGTGGGACTTGATTGGACCCTTGGAAACTTCAATTTCTTTGTCAGAACCAAAACCCTAATTTTTGACTGTTAGGAGGCCATTTGAACTGTGCAACTCTTGAGAGATTGTGAAGCATGCTTTTTGCAAATCTTGAAGAATATGGGAGGGCAAATTTTGGGGTACAACACCCATGATACTAATGCATTACCAAGAATGTAACAAGTACCACTTGTTCTCTTTCTATCCGTTTTACACCCTGCATAATCCGCGTCAGAATAACCAATTTAGTTGCAGACACTACCTTTAGGATACCACAATCCAACATTTGTTGTTCCTTTGAGATACTTCATGATCCTCTTTACCGCCGTGAGATGAGATTCCTTTGGGTTAGCTTGAAAGCGGGCACAAAGACAAACACTTAACATTGTGTCAGGACGGCTTGCCGTCAAATACAATAAGGAGCCAATCATACCTCGATATTTAGTGATGTCGATGGAAACACCTAGTTCATCTTGATCAACATAAGAACCAGAACCCATTGGTGTAGACATTGCCTTACAGTTATCCATGTCAAACCTTTTTAAGAGTTCCTTGCAATATTTGGATTGGTTGATGAAGATGCCATCTTTTAGTTGTTTGATTTGAAGTCCAAGGAAATAGTTCATTTTACCCATCATGGACATTTCAAATTCTCCTTGCATCATTGATGAGAATTCTTCACACATTTCTTGATTTGAAGAACCGAAAATGATGTCATCAACATAGACTTGTGCTAGCAAAGTGTCGTCTTTGATTTTCTTGATAAATAGAGTCTTGTCAACTTTTCCCTTTTCGAAACCTTTTTCGCATAAGAAGTTGCTTAAACAATCATACCATGTTGTTGGTGCTTGTTTCAGTCCATGGAGAGCTTTTCTCAATTTAAATACATGAGATGGATTCTTGAAATCTTCGAACCCCGGGGGTTGCTTAACGTAGACTTCTTCAGTGATATATCCATTCAAGAATGTGCTTTTGACATCCATTTGGAAAAGCTGAAAATTTAATGAACAAGCATAGGGAAGTAAGAGACGAATAGCTTCTAACCTTGTAACTAGAGCGAAAGTTTCTTCAAATTCTACTCCTTCTTCTCGATTGTAGCCTTGCGCTACCAATCTTGCTTTGTTGCGAACAATCATTCCATTCTCGTCAAGTTTATTTTTGAACACCCATCTTGTTCCAATAATGTGTTTGTTGCTTGGCCTAGGGACGAGTTCCCAAACTTGATTCCTTTCAAATTGATTCAATTCTACTTGCATAGAGATAATCTATTTGTCATCACCTAAGGCTTCATCAACTTTGGAAGGTTCAATTTGAGAGACAAACGCCATGTTTAGGCAAGCATCCTTGAGATTTAATCTTGTAGACACACCTTGACTTATATCACCGATTACTTTGTCAATAGGATGATCTTTATGAGTTCTCCATTCTTTTGGTAGATCATTGAGATTCGATTCTTGTTGAGGTGATTCTTCGAGTTGAATGGGTTGATCCTTGGAATAATTTTCTTGAAGACCTTCTAGTATTTCATCATCATCATCACAAACAAAATTATCCTCCTTGGAGGGGTTAGTTTCATCAAAAGAAACATGTATAGATTCTTCAATAGTCAAAGTTCTTTTGTTGTATATTCTATATGCTTTACTAGAGACTGAGTAACCAAGAAAAATACCTTAATCGGATTTCTCATCAAACTTACCAAGATTATCTTTGTAATTGTTTAGAACAAAGCATTTGCATCCGAAGATATGAAAGAAAGCAATTTTTGGTTTTCTCCCCTTGAAGAGTTCATATGGAGTTTTCTTTAAGATTGGTCTAATGTTATCTCTATTGCTAACAAAACATGTCGTGCTCACCGCATCTGCCCAAAAGTATTTTGGAAGATTTGAGTCGCTAAGCATTGTTCTAGCAAGTTCCACAAGAGACCTATTCTTTCTTTCAACCACATCATTTTGTTTAGGAGTCCTTGGTGCCGAGAAGTTGTGAGATAATCCATGTTCTCCATAAAATTCTTCAAATAGAGCATTTTGGAATTCTCCGCCATGGTCACTCCTTATTGAGGCAATTGTTAGAGACTTCTCATTCTGAATTTGTTTAGCATACTTCTTGAACGCCTTGAATGCATCACTTTTCTGCACTAAAAAGAATGTACAAGTATATCTAGAGAAGTCGTCAACAATAACCAAAGCATACACATTACCTCCGAAACTCCTTGTTCTCGATGGACCAAATAAGTCCATATGTAACAATTGTAATGGCCTTGTAGTGGACACCACATTCTTAAATTTGAAAGTTGATCTAGTTTATTTCCCTTTTTGACAAGCATCACATAGTCTATCTTTGATGAAATTTCTCTTAGGCAAACCAATGACAAGATCATGCTTGATTAATTTATTCAAGTGTTCCATATGAATATGAGAAATTCTTTTTTTCCATAGCCATGAATCATCATTGTTCGCCATGAGACATTTAACCTTCAAAGATGGATCATCAAGGGAAATCATGAATATATTATTGATTCTTTTACCTTTAAGTATAACCTCATGAGTGACTTCGTCTTCTATCAAACATTCATACTTGGTGAACTTGATTTTGAAACCTTTGTCACAAAGTTGGCTAATACTAAGAAGATTGTGCTTTAGTCCTTCAACATAAAGAACATCTTTAATGGATGTGAAAGGTGGAGCACCAACTTTGCCTTTTACTAGGATTCTTCCCTTATTGTTGTCTCCATAAGTGACAAAAACCTTGGTCTTTAGCGCTAGATGTTAAAATTGGTTTATGTCTCTTGTCATATGCTTTGAACAACCACTATCAAGATACCAAAGATTGCATGTGGTCTTCAAGCATACCTGCAAAACAAATTAGGTTTTGTTAGGTACCCAAGTTGCTTTGGGTCCTTTATAATTAGTGCCTTTCTTCACCCATACATAATGCCCACTTGCCACACTAAAGTTTCTAACATAGCAAGCATTAGGTGTATGGCCTTTAATACCACAATAAAAACAAGTAGGTTCAAAGTTACTTCTATATCTAGAAGGATAAGATTTCTTCTTAGGAAATGTTTTCTTTTTAGGATTGTGACTAACTATTTTAGGTTTGTTCACTTTCTCTTTGGATGATTGATCACTAGCCTTAACAAATATAGTTTTGTTAGAACTTGGTTTTGAAAACTTTGAATATCCAAGTCCACTTTTATCATTGGAGTATCTTTGTTGGCTAAGAACACCTTCCAATCCAATTTGGCCTTTTTCATATCTTTCAATGACTCTTTTTAATTGGACAATTTGGAATGAGAGTGAATCACAATTTTTGCATACAAAATTCTGTTTTTGTTCATCACTTGATTTTTGTTTTTCTTCTTTGAAATCTTTTTCCATCGAAACATATTTTTCTTCTAAGAATGAAATTTGTTTCTTTTGTGATGAAATGGTTTTATACAGAATTTTGCATTCATTCAATAGTTCATCTATAGCACCTTGTGCATCACTATCAAAAAGAGAAAATTCATTACAAACCTCATTATCTTCATCATCGGAATGGTGTGAGGCCATCAATGCTAGATTTGTACTTTCATCACTATCGGAATCGGATGAGGAACTTATTTCATTGTCTTCCCATGCAACATAAGCCTTTTTGTTCTTGAATCCCTTCTTGCTTTTGAAGCCATCTTTCTTGGAGAGTTTTGGACAATCCGGCTTGATATGACCTTGCTTACCACATTCATAACATGTGATTTCTTGTGTTGATATGGAGGCTTCCTTTTTCTTAAATTGTTTCTTTTCTTTTGAATGAGAAAAAGGTTTGTCATTTCTACCGAAGAACTTACCAAGCCTTTTAACAAGAAGCATGAAGTTTTCATCTTCTTCCGGATTGTCTTCCTTTTCAACTTCCTTGGAGTCTATCTTCAAAGCAATATTCTTGGATTTCTTCTCTTGATTTTCATGTTTTTCAAGTCTTTCGAGTTCCGTTTCGTATTCTTGAAGTTTTCCAAATAATGTTGCGTATGTCATGTTGGAGAGACTTTTCTTTTCTGAAATTGTTGTTACCTTTGGTTGCCATTCCCTAGTTAAGGACCTAAGTACTTTCAGATTTAGTTCATCATTTGTCAAAGTTTTACCAAGAGAACTTAGATGATTTGTCAAGTGCACAAATATCTTTTGTAAGTCAAGAATGGTTTCTCCGGGATGCATTCGAAATAATTCGTATTCTTGACTTAGGGTATTTAGTCTTGATCTTTTTACTTCAACCGTTCCTTCATGAGTTTGTACCAAGGTATCCCATATTTCTTTTGCTGTTTTGCATGCCGAGACACGGAATAATTCGTCCATGCTAAGTGCACCTTGAAGAAGGTTTATTGCCTTTTTATCATAGAGAACTTTCTTCTTATCATCATCGTCCCATGCAGTTTTAGGATTTGATGAGCCAACACCATTGATTAACGTTATAGGGATAAATGGACCATTTTCGACGGCATCCCATATTTCTTCTCCTTGTGCTTCTAGATGTGACGTCATGCGTATTTTCCAGAAGTCAAAATATTCACCACAAAATAGAGGAGCCTTGTTGTTACTACCAGCATCTCTGAAAACGGGATTTTGATTTGCGGAAGCCATTCTGGATCTTTTAGGAACAGGTTGCCTATAACCTGCTCTGATGCCAATTATAAGTACGAAGTGCGCCTAAGAGGGGGGTAAATTTGGTACTTTAAAAAATTCTAGTTTTTAGTGATGATGGTTCTTATTTTTCTGGTTAATGAAGATTTTAGGAAAGCATAAAATGCAGAAAAATAAAAGACACATGCGATATATCCCGGTTTCCCTCACAGTCCGGGAGTACTCCAGTCCCCCTTCAATATGAAAGAGATTTCCTTATTGTGGCAAACTTAAACAAGAACTACCAAACAACCAAGAACAATCCTCTTGGATTTTCACTAAGTTAACTGTGAGAACAATCCTCTCAATGTAACTACACTTGTATCCAACAACTTTGGAAAATCAAGATTTCAGAAACACTTAAACTTATTTCCAACAATCCTGGAAAAAATAAGTAAGTAACTAAAAAATTTTGAGTTTGAGTGAGTAGAGTAGTATTGATCACTTAGATTGATTTAACAATGTATGATCTTCTCTTCCAATAATATTATTGTACAATGACTCAAGATATAATTGCTCAAAGTTTTATGTTTGTTAATGTATGAAAATGTGCAGAAAACTTATGCATGAAAGTAAAGAAATGCTTGAGTTTGTATTTTGAAATTTCAGAAAATATTTATGGAAGAGGTGTTGAAATAGATTTTTAAATTGAATATTTATATGTCCATAACACCCTTTTGAAACATCATGAACAGGCATGTAAAAAGCTTCCAGTTTTCAAAATCGTGTAGCATGCAATCGATTGCACCCTTTGTGTAAATCGATTGCACATGGTTTCAACAGCTATTTTTTCCAAAACTTTTAAGAGTGCAATCGACTACACTATCAATGCAAATTGATTGCATGCAAAGTCAGTAGCAAAAAGTAAGTGAGTGCAATCGATTGCACTAACAATGTAAATTGATTGCACTGAGAAACAGAAGCAAACTTTTTGAAAATTTTAAGTATGCAATCGATTGCACAAGCAATGTAAACCGATTGCACTGAGAAACATAAGCAAAAGATCTGAAAGTTTGAAGTGTGAAATCGATTGCACTAAAATGTAATTCGATTGCATGCAAGAGAAATATGAAATTTTAACTTTGAAAAAACTTGAGTAATGATTCTTAAACATTTCTTTTTCATTTTTTAGCATCTATATCTTAAGATCAAAGTAGATAATATTATTATACCTTTAAAGTTGTTGAGAGCTTTGAACTAAAGATATTATCCTTAGATGCTTTGAGCTTGATCATAAATCTTTGCCTTCTTTGTTAGCCATGGTTTGTCTTCATCAAAACAAAAGCTCATTTGAGAAGCTTGATTTTACACTACTGATTTGGAGAAATAAACTCAGCTAGGGATGAACTTCCATTATTGGAGGGAAGAGCTCTGTTGGAGATTGAGCTTTCACTGTCAGAGAAATAAACTCTACTCGGGAGATGGCTTTATAAACTGCTCATGGTTATAAAACTCGGCTGGGGAATGCAGATATCATCTTTCTGAAGGAGCCTGCTGGGGAATACAGAGGTCGAACCTTGGTTATCTCGGCTCTGTGGGGAATATAGGTATCACGGGCGTGTATGCGATAGTGACTTCACTTCCAACTGTATTTTCCCCTTGTACCATGCTGGAAAAAGTGCATGCGGAGATTTTATGGATGGATCTATGTCATGATTGTACTTGAACATGTATTTAATGAGTGTCAGGATGACATTCGTCTCTGGATCATATTTGAATTGTACTTGAAATATGTGTTGAATGAGCGTCATAATGGAATCCGTCTCTGGATCATATCTGAAATGTATTTAAAACATGTGTCGAATGAGTGTTAGAATGACATCCATCTCTGGATCGTATCTGAATTGTATCTGAAAGTTGAATCTGAATGAGTATCAGAAGAGAATCAGTATCTGGAGCGTATCTGAACTATATCTGAAAGCTGAATCTGAATGAGTATCAAAATGGCATCCATATCTGGAGCGTATCTGAACTATATCTGAAAGCTGAATCTGAATGAGTATCAAAATGGCATCCATATCTGGAGCGTATCTGAACTGTATCTGAAAGTTGAATCTGAATGAGTTTCAGAATGGCATCCGTATATGGAGCATATCTGAATTGTATCTGAAAGCTGAATCTGAATGAGTATCAGAATGGCATTTGTAAATGGAGCGTATCTGAATTGTATCTGAAAGCTGAATCTGAATGAGTATCAGAATGGCATCCGTATCTGGATCGTATCTGAACCATTTCTCTATGTATGAAAATCTTGAATAAGTAGAAGAATGACATCTGTATCTGGATCGTATCTAAACCGTTTCTCGATTCTGATGCTCTTGATGAATGATGACCAAGGTATAAGTCTTCCACTGATAGACAGGTGACGGGACATAGTCGTACATTTTAAATCCCTAACTTTTGCATGGACCACCCTTTCGGGTTTTCAGTCCACCAGGATACCCTTTTTTGCCCAAGCCGCCCTTTCGGGTTTTCGACTTATCGGGTGTACAGATTTTTTCATTTTTTTTATCCCTAATTTTTGCTCGAACCCTTTTGGTTCGCTGGGATGCCCTTATTTTTGCCTAGGTATGTCAACCTAGAGGTTTTTTTTATGCGTAGTATTTTCCGACTATGTCCACGCTTTCAGGATGTAGAGAGTTGTCACTGTCCATAGTGTTGTGTTGTAGTAATGTCAAAAAAAAATTCTTGATGGCACATGATTCGTTGTTGGAATGCGTGCATAAATCCCCAAGCGATTCAGATGAAGACCTGCCCCTGGTTATTTGGAACTTTTGGAGAGACTGCCCCAGGTGTGTTTAGACATCATGTCATGCCCCTTGCTTATAGAAGACTTGTTATTGGAAGTGTCTTTCCCGCTGAGGTGATTATGTCCATTGAGAGGATGTCTATTCATTGAGTATCCATTGTGTGGATTTTTTGCTCTCAAACAATTAGTCATATGAAAACAATGTCATTTAAAGAATGCAAAACTCATGTTTGTCTTGAAATGTTTTTGAAAATGTGTTTTGTGTAGTAAAACGAAATTTGCAAGAATGTGATATCAACTCAGGATTCGTAATAAAGCCTACAGGAGTCAAGATACCTTTGTAAAAGTATGCTCTCAAACTAACCCATGCTTCAGCTAGGACTTTTAATGGTTATAACGTGGTCTGATTCACGGTTCAAGAAACAAAGGATAAAGGCTCAAATTTTATTTGTACCCAAACCACTCTTCGTGATATTCTTCAGTCCTATGCTCAACTAATTGCGCGTTTAGATCCAGATTGAGTCTGGAATATTTGCTCTGATACTTGGTGATGATTCAGAAATTGAACATTTGTTTTGAAAAGGCAGTCATTTTTGTAATATTCTTTTTGTCGAGAATTTGTAGTAACCTCTTTTTTTTTGTTTTCGTTATCCCTTCTTTTTCCTGAATTGTTTCTTTTGTGATTACAGTCAGCGGGATGCCCCGATTTTTCTCTTAAGTCTCCTTCATAGGTTTTGACTTAATGGGATTTTATTTCGAGAGATAATGACTGCCTGTCTTGACGATTATACGGAACCATCACGGTCTTTTGTTTCGGAAGGACGTCTTCGATGCCATTCATTGTGTATGAAGTGACATATTGTGACTAAATGCGCCTCTGAATTAACTGAGAAAACTACCCTGCCCCAGGTTATCATTAAGGGTTTTAATTTGTGTGAAAAGAAAAACTCCTACTTCTTTGGCTCGAAGGGGTTGACTAGGGATTATCTTCCTTATAACTCCACTGTTTAGAATTTGAAACAACACTTGTACATCGTCAGCGGGGTCTGTTTAAAAGCATACTGTAGAGATTGTGGTATCATTTTCGTCATCCTCCCTCTAAGGCTTAGAGTTTTTAATCGAGAGTTGAATATTACAAAAGGAAATAAGAATGCATTTTTGAAATAGTGAATACGAATGAATTGATTCAAGACAAACATGTGCAATGCATTGATGAAATAACGAGGTTTGATATGAATAAATGTTCAAACAAATCAAATTAAAATTACACATTGAAAATTCTAATGAACGAAAAGTCTTCTTGTGAGAACATGTCACTTCAGATGGTATTCCTTGAAGGGATGGCAGAAGAACTCAGCCTGACCATCTTGTGCAAATTCTAGCGCTCCTTCGTCAATCAGGTCTTGAATTTTATTTCTCAACGCCCAATAGTTGTTGGTGTCATGTCCAGGACTGTTGGAGTGGTACGCACATCTGGCATTTAGATTGTACCTTGGGGAGGCTATGTTGGGATTCTGAGGAGGGTCCCTTAATATAACCAACTTGGCTTTCAACAGGCATTGTAATGGTTGAGCCAATGAAATGTTGATTTCGGTGAAGCGTCTTTCAGATGTATTCTTCTTATGCCGATTACCCCGTTTTTGTTGGCGGGGTTGTGGTTGGGCTTGTGATGCAGTAGCAATTTGGAAAGGTCTGTTCTTGACCAAATCAACCTCTTCTCTCACTGGGGGCTGATTAATTCCTTAATCCACAATTTTAAATGTTTGTTTCATGGATATGCATCCATCTTGGTGATGCTTGTTGAGGAAGGCTCTTAGCCCTTCTTGTCCTGTAGATAAGTTTTGGATAAGAGTCATCTTCCCTAGCATCTGGATTCTCATTGCTTCTACCTCAGCTTGCAGTTGTTCCAATTTTTCATCCTTGTTGTTGTCAGGACGTTCCTTGGTCAGATTCCCAGCGAAGAGTGTTTTCAGGTCTTCTTGCCCCTTGGATAGATTCAGGAGAAATTCCTTGAACTGGGCATCTTGAGCTTGGAGATCTCTCTTGTCTTGTTGGAGAGACATTGCTGAAATAAACAACGAGAACATGAGAGACCTGCTTTGAAACCTTCTTATGCAATGATATGCATTATAT
Source organism: Vicia faba (assembly GCA_948472305.1). Classification (NCBI taxonomy): domain Eukaryota; kingdom Viridiplantae; phylum Streptophyta; class Magnoliopsida; order Fabales; family Fabaceae; genus Vicia; species Vicia faba. The sequence goes on along the minus strand of OX451736.1, from coordinate 107,697,821 downwards.
ATGTATGCAATGTTTTCAAGGATCTCGCGGGGTAAACAAGAAAATGTCAGTAGTTAAATTTTAAAGCTTTGATTGAAGAAGTTTGTATCATTCAGAGTCCTTCTACGAGAGTCAAGCTCACCATATCAAGTGGTTCATAGCCCCTAACTCAAGTTGTTGAGTTTTGATCTTCTGAAGACATTGGCTAGAGGAAAATAAATCCCCTTTCCCCTTGCTAGACGTATGATTTATCATAACCTGCATCACAGGCCCTCGAGATCCTTGAAATGGTTAAGGAAATGTTAAGGCATGATGTTATGATGTGTATGTTATGCGTTAAGAAAAGGTGCGAAATGACGTAAGCAAGTAAACCCTGCAAGAAATCCAAGTTAATGGATAATAACTGTAAACAAAACCTGCAAGGAACTCATGTTGTCAGGTAATAAAACTCTGCAAGTAGTTCAAGTTGAAAGCACAAAAGTCACACAAACAACCTTAGGTTTAGGCTTGCATGGGTTTTAAGGTCATACCCTCTTGAAGCTAGATTAGTTCAACATGTCCTATAAATATGTAACCGGGTTCTAAGGGATCTCAATATCACTGATCTTTCCCCCAGCTTCGTTCAATAGGCGATTGACTCGCAACCAAACAAAACTCAAGAGTCAAACCTCAATGAGTGTAGCATCGAGTATCTATCGACCTTGGGCATACACCAAAGTCGGCCATCTCGCTACGTCCTACTAGCCAAGTTGTGCAATTAAAGGTTCTAAGGATAATTGATGCTTTATGACACCACGCGGCGGCCCCGTACATCTCCCTGATTGACTCAAGGGTTACGGGTACCGACCAAAGTGCCACATCAACGTAGCTACTGCTTCAACCGTGTCGGTATACCCCAACACAGATCCCTCACATTTTATTTCTACTTACCTAAAAGGTGTTTCCACGATCTGGATGTAGGATCAAATAACCCAAACAATTCCCGTAAATATAAAGCAAGCAAAACAATCAAGAGAAAGTAATTAAATATGACCTAGATCCTAAGGTTTACCCCACTTTATATTTTATTCCCCAGCAGAGTCGCCAGTTCAGTGATACGGTGGCAGAACCGACTGTTAATACTGGTTTACATATTTTGTTCGCAAAAGGTCGCGGTAAGCAATAGTCGCCACCAACTTTTATTTTATCCAATCAGGAAAAGGAAAAAAGAACATAAAAACCTTTATCGAGATGTTTGAGTACGGGGGATAGATTATAGAAAGGGAAGGTGTTATCACCTTTTCTATCCATGGTTTTCCATTGGCTCTTAGGTACTTGCTCATTTTGAAAATTGCTTGTGGGTATTTTGAAAAGTTTTTTTTAACTTCGTGATAACCCTTGTATCGGTCCTCAAGAGTGTGACGAAGTGTTTTGAAAACTTTAGTTTGAAAAGTTTGTTTGAAAGTGTATGGTGTAAAAGATTTGTCGTTTTGAGCAAGTACCTAACATTTATCTACCTACTCGAAAAAAAGGCGTTCTTTTCCTCCTATTCTTTAAACCGTGTTATCCTACTATTAGTGAGTAGGTAACCCTAGTCGTTGGATGTTTGAGGGACTATCGAAAGGGACGTAATGGTCATTGAAGGCAACATGTAAGGATACCTTAGCATTTTGAAGGGACTGTCATCATATATTCGTAGGCAACATTGAGGGACAAGATCATTTCTAGTAGGCAACTCGAGGGATGTTAAGGGACTATGACCTTTATGATGACTTTTAGATTGAGGGTCTTTTTTTAAGATATCCCTACGTTCGAGGGACATGACCATTTTTTTTCGAGGAAACCAAGTGGGGAGTACCCTAGGGGTGCAAGTGTGCAACAGTCTGTTTTTTCAATTATATTAATCTTGCAATTAGGGTTTTCTATCATTCATTTTTATCTTTCCATACAATCCTATTAATCTAAGCATTGCATAAAATATAGCAGCAATAGATAAAGGCGGAAATGTAAACCTAAGCTATTACAGAGCTTTGTGGCAGTTACATAATAGTGAAGAGGGCGAAAAAGAAATCCTAAAACTATTACATCCCGGAAGCAATTATGTGATAATGATAAATAAAAAAATCAGGAAAAATAAAGCTACGCTATTACAATTAAACGCGCCCTATACACTTTATCTAGGAAAATAAAAATAAGATGAAAATAGCAAAGAAAATATTTTGGTGATTTTTTATGAAAAAAATGATTTATGATAATTAATTAAATAAACCTAAAAAAACCTAATTAATTTTAATTAATAAAAAAATGTTAATTTTGAAAAAAGTTAATTAAAATATCTAAATCCTAATTAGTTTTAATTTTAAAAAAAAGGTTAATTTTGAAAATGTTAATTAAAATACATAAATACTAATTAGTTCGAATTAAAAAAAAAGGTTAATTTTGGAAAAAGTTAATTAAAAAAAACTAAAAAACCTAATTAATTTTAATTAATAAAAAAAGTTAATTTTGAAGGAAAAAAAGGTTAATTAAAAAACCTAAAACCTAATTAATTTTAATTAAAAAAAGTTAATTTTGAAAAAAAGGTTTACGTGTAATGATTAATAAGAAAGAATTAAGTTTGCCAAAAAATAGATAGGGGAAGAAACATCAATGAAAAATATGGTTAGAAAATAAAAATAATGCAAATGTCAAGGGTGGGTGATGAACCACAAATTAATTTAAAACCTAAAATTAAATTAAAAAAACCTAAAATTAATTATTCGAGTTTAGGAGGACAAATCAAAGGTTTGTGAAAAATGTTAAGTTTTATGAAGAAAAAAAGTTTTAAACAGAAAGAATGAAAATAGGTAAAAGGATAAATAGAAAGGAAGAAAACCAAAACCAATAGGGGTGGTTGTTAAACCCACGCCCTTAACCTTCTTAGGATGTCTGTCTCGCCATGCATTGGTGGTTGTTCTATTTTTCCCTCAGCGTTTTATAATAATCCTGCATGGGATCCTGTCTAAATCTGCGGTGTTGAATCTCATGAACACATTAAATAAGTTACTATATCATGAAATACAAATAAAGCAAATATATGAAATTTTGTAATGTTAAAACCGATATGACATGTATGAATGCTTCTACACTCTTTTGATCATGGAGATCAAAACAACCTTACCCTTACTGGAGAAGTAGTGAGATGTGGGTTTGTAACAAGGATTTTAAGGTTTTTAGAGTTTTTGAAAGGGTTGTCGCAAAGGTTTTTTTTCTCGTGTCGTTTGTGTGAAAAAAATTAGATTATATAATAGAAATTAGAGAGAAAAAATGGGCTTTGAATGTGCAATTGGGCCTCCAATAACCTCAAGCAATAGTGCAGATTTTTATTCACTTGAGTCCATCACATTCCAGGCTTAATTGCAGGGGCTTAAGTGCAATTTTTGAAGTTGAAATGTGAAAACAAAATGTAGCCGACATCAAGAACTAACTCTTGTCCGAAAATGGGCTCAATCGGAAAAACACTAAATTAGTTATGAATTTTTGAATTTTTGGCTCAGACAAACTTATTTTGGACTCTAGTGTCAACTGTGACACGTTATTCAATAAAAACTGGTATTGATCGGAGCATAAATCGATCTCGACCTTGGAAGCAAAGTTATAGATCTCTGAGTCAGTGACCTTGTGTAAAAAGATGGGCCCAATCCAATAAAAATTTACTGAGTTATGAATTTTCGAAGTTTCGACCCAGATGAAATAATATTCAGCATTCAGGATTTTCAGCGCGTCACGCGCACTCTGAGCAAAAAACGAAGGCCTTTTAGATGCTGTTCAAACTCAATACCTCCTGTGAAAACCTAGCCAACTCAATTTGTGAAATTTGGCGCCAGAACCATATCGATATGATTAAAATTGACCAAGTTATGATTTTCTGAACATAACGCAAATAAACTTGTTACAATTTTTTTGTACGGAAATACTTGATAAATATGCATTTTTGAAGAACTTCTGATCGTAATTGGCTTCCATTCATGAAACATGAAAATGTAGATGACGTCAAGACGGAATTTTGCCACCGGAACGGGTTCAAAACAAGCCACGATCTTCAAGTTATGAATTTTTTAGTGCGTAAAAACTGCACTTTCAGCACACTTTTTCACCATATTTCTTCGAGAAAACTCACACATTCTGAGACCTTCTTTAAATAATTGACTCTTGAGTCAAACCTAAATTTGAGAATATGTTATCAGAGATATCTTGGGGAAATACTCTGAGAACATCCATTGGTGAAATAAATGTCACTTGTAACCTGAAGAAGCTTGGTAAATATACCTTTATTCTATAATCATGAAACCAATAATATGTGTGTATGAAAAGAGGGTAAATTTTGGGATACAACAATACACATCATATATTAGCATCGACATCATTCAACACTTCAAAGTCACAATAGATTATCATCTTATCAAACATAATTCATCATAGCAACATGCATTGTTGTAGCCTACCTCCTAAGGATCTAAGTCTATATTAGCCTAGGTACTAGAAATATATATATATATATATATATATATATATATATATATATATATATATATATATATATATATATATATATATATATATATATATATATATATATATATATATATATATATATATATATATATATATATATATATATATATATATATATATATATATATATATATATATATATATATATATATATATATATCTTCTCACTCATTTTATTCAACCCACGTGTATTTCACCATATTAGCTATCCAAAACTTTGAACGGCGCCTCAAACAGAGTTCTAAAACTCAAGTTATGGCACTTTAAAAAAATCCTATTGCAGTCCATCACCTGGTGCTCACCCGACAATGCACTCTGATTGCCTGGCAATGTGTGAGTGATAGTACCATCTATCTTCTTTGGTCTCCATCACCCAGAAAAGCACCTTTCTCGCCCGACAATGCACCTTTCACTTCTGCATCGCCCAACAACATGCGAGCGAGAAAACCCTCTCCATACAAAAATCCAGGAGCACCACTTTGCCACCCATTCCTTCGCTCATTGGCTCAACCGGATACAACCAGGCAATGTTGCCTCTCCTGGCGACGGCTCCATCCGCCCGGTGATGCACACCAGATAAAAAATCCCCGTTGCAATTCTGCACTTGTTCAGTCCAAAATCCTCTTGCGATTTCATACCAATACAGTCCAGATTTTCATAGTTTTCAGCATAGAATTATCATACAATAACTACACAATATTATAGGTATTATATACACAAACTCATGGCAAATCAACATGGTATTTTCATCAATTTCAACATAATTTCATCATAATGCAACATATCATCAAAATCATCATAAACCCTAACAAATCCCTACATACCTCTAAACCCCCATATCAATTATAATAACAGATCACCCACTTACCTTAGATTCCTAGCTTTATCTTTCCTCTTCCCGATCTACTGAATTCCTCTATGTTCTTCGTGACCTAACTTTGTCCATGCTCTTACAATGTTTTCATGATCGTACCAAATGACATTCTTTTCCTTATATTCCTCGTTTAACCTTAGGACCCCTAATATGTTTTGCCTAATTTGTCTTCATTATCCTTTCATCAATTACCACCTTTCCCTTATCTTCTCTACACCAATTATTCCTTTATTTTACTATTAATAATAGTTCTAAATAATTTTAAATAATTATTAACTAATTATATAAATTGCTAAAATACTTCTTACTCATCTAAATTCTCATTATCCCACAACATAGCATCACATCACGCATCATACTCAACAAAACATCAAATTTTTATCAACAATTCATAAATTTTTCTAATAACTCATTTAAATTATTAATTCTAAAAATCAGGGTGTTACAACACTCCCCCACTTAAAGAATTTTCACCCCAAAAATTACCTGGGGAAAACAGAGTCAGATATGACTCCTTCATCTAATCATACTACTCCCAAGTCAAACTTCCATTGGCTGGTCCACTCCACAGTACCTTCACCAAGGTAATATATTTACCCCATAATTATTTCACTTCCCGACCTTCTATCCGCGTATGTGATGCTTCGACATTCATGTTATATCTTACATGTATATCATCCATATGAATCACATGCGAAGGATTAGGAATGTACTTTCTCAACTGAGACACATGAAACACATCTTCGCAGATTTGCAAGTGACGACGGTAAAGTAATTCGATAATTTACTTCACCTATCTTCTCAGATATCTGATATGGACCAATGAAATGCGGTATAATCTTTCTCGATTTCAGAGCTCTACCAACACCAGTCACCAGAGTGAATCTCAAGAACAAATGATCATCCTTTTGAAACTCAAGTGCCTTTCTCCTCTTATCGTGATAACTCTTATGACGACTCTGAGAAGCTTTCATCTTTTCTTGGATCATCTCGATCTTCTCAGTCATTTCCTACACAATCTCAGGTCCAAGTATAACATTCTCACCTGACTCATACAAACACAATAGAGTTCTACATCTCCTACCATACAATGCTTTATACGGTGCCATTCCAATACTAGCATGAAAACTATTATTATAAGTAAACTCAATCAAAGGAAAGTAGGTGTTCCAAGCACCTCCTTGTTCCAACACGCAAGCCCTCAAAAAATCATCTAAAGACTGAATATTCCTCTCGGTATGATCGTCTGTCTACGGTTGATATGCAGAACTTAACCTTAACTTAGTACCAAGAGCATTCTGCAAACCCTCCCAGAATTTCGACGTAAACCTAAGATCTCTATCTAACATAATACTCTAAGGTATATTGTGCAACTTTACAATCTCATCAATATACATCTATTCCATCTTCTCCATGGAATGATTAATTTTCATTGGTAATAAATGAGACGACTTAGTTAATATATCCACAATCACCCAGATTGAATCATTGCCCTTAGAAGTCTTTGGCAAACCTGACACGAAATCCATTTAAACACTATCCCATTTACACTACGGAATACTCAAAGGTTTCATAAGACCCATAGGCTTCTAATGGTCGATATTGGACTTCTAGCAAGTCAATCAAGCATACACAAATTTGGCAACTTCATTTTTCATACCTGGCCACCAAAAAAATTTCTTCAAATCTTGATATATCTCTATAGCACCTGGATGAATACTCAAGCCACTTCGATGTCCTTCCTTGAGAATACTCTTCTTAAGCTCTGGAACATCTGGAACATACACCCTATCATTAAATCTCAACACACCATTTTCATCCAATCGAAATTTACCAATGTTACCTTGTTTTATCAACGTCAGTCGATCCACTAAACTTAAATCACATTTCTGACCTTCATGGATTTCTTCAAGGATGCCACTTGTCAATTTCAACATTCCTAACTTCACACTGTTAGATGTACCTTTGCATACCAAACTCATTTCTTTAAATTGATTGATCAATCTCAACTCCTTCACCATAAGCATCGACATATGCAAGGACTTCCTGCTCAAAGCATTAGCTACTACATTTGCTTTACCAGGATGGTAAATCAAGTCAAAATCGGTCTTTCAAAAGTTTGAGCCACCTCATTTGTCTCATATTTAATTATTTCTGATCATACAGGTATTTCAGATTCTTATGGTCACTGAACACTTCAAATTTAAAGCCAAAAATATAATGTCTCCAAATCTTCAGCACAAACACCACATCTGCTAGCTCTAAGTCATGCGTAGGATAATTCCTTTCATGAACCTTTAGTTTCCTAGAAGCATAAGCAACAACTATCCATTTTTCATTAGCACACCTCCAAGACCCATCTTAGACGCATCATAATATACCACGAAAGACTCACTTGGATTAGGCAAAATTAACACCGAAGCAGTCGTCAAATTCTTCTTTAGTTCCACAAAAATTTATTCACACACGACATCCCACACATAAGATTGACCCTTTCGAGTCAACTGAGTTAACAGTAACGCTAACTTAGAAAATCCTTCAATGAACCTTCGATAATAACCAGCTAAACCAAGAAAACTATAAATCTCAGTCGCGAACTTCAGAGTCTCCCGTTGTAACACAACATCAAATTTAGAAGGATCTACATGAATTCCACCACTAGAAATCACATGGCCAAGGAAACACACTTCCTTCAACCAAAACTCACACTTCGGGAGATTTTCATACAACTTCTTCTCTTTCAGCACTTGCAACACATTTTGCAAATGTTGAGCATATTCTTCTTTTGACTTAGAATAGATCAAAATATCATCAATGAAGACCATAACAAACTTATCCAGATACAAATGGAACGTTTGATTCATATACTCCATAAAAACACATGGAACATTAGATACACTGAATGGAATTACAGTGTACTCAGAATGACCATACCTCGTTCGAAAATTCATCTTCGGAATATCATCTGGTTTAACATGAATCTGATGATAACCCGACCTCAGATCAATCTTGCTGAAAACACAAGCACCTACCAACTGATCCATCAAATCATCGATCATTGGGAGTGGATACTTATTCTTAATATTCACCTTATTTAATTGTATGTAATCCATGCACAACATCATACTACCTTCCTTTTTTTAACGAACAACACCAGAGCACCCCACAGTGAGACGCTCGGTCGAACAAACTTCTTCTCCAGCAATTCTTCTAAATTTTCTTCAACTCGCTCAACTCTGAAGCTGACATCCTATAAGGAGCCATCGACACTAGACTTGTACCTGGTATCAATTATACAAGAAATTTAACTTCTTGTTCTGGAGGTAAATCATTGATGTCATCTGAAAATACTTCTGGGAATTCACAGAAAACAGGTACTTCCACACTTGCAATCTTGCGATCCATTTGTAACGATGCAAACATCAAAGCTTCATCTTCTAAGAGTTCATCCACTTTCTTAGCAGACAAAAACATCAGCTCTCCGCTATCACCAAACTTAGGGAACCTCACTGTCTTTTTATAACAGCTGATATGAACATAGTTAAACTCCAACCAATTCATTCCAAGATTAACATTAATTTAGTGTAAGGGTAGGAACACCAAATCCATCACAAAACTTCTACCATAAATCGTTAAAGGACACTTCTAACAAACGATGGTAGTTGTAACAAAACCCTTGGCAGGAAGTTCTACTACCATCCTCCCATTCATATCAAACAACTTTAGTTCCAACATAGTAGCACATTCAAGCGAAATAAATGAATGAGTAGCACCAGTATAAATAGTGATTAAATCAACATTGTTAATAAAACAAGTACCTCTGATCAGGTTGTCTTTCTTGGCGACTTCTGAACCACTCAGAGAGAATACTCTACCATTAATCTGAGCAGCAATATTAGCATTCTTCTTCGGTTTCTGACACTGGGTACTGATGTGACCCTGTTCACCATAGTTAAAACAAGTAGGACCTTAATTCTTGTATTGAGTAACATGATTACCAACCTTGCCACACATGTAACATTTCAGCACCTTATTAGTACAAGCATCAGCACGGTGTCTAACTCGCCACACCGGTAGCATTTCACAACAGCGAGAGCTACTCCCCCACTTGGCTTCTTCTCATCATAAACTTTATATTTCCCTTTATCAGCAGCAGTAGCATATGGTTTACCATGATCATGATTCCCTCCCCTCATCTCATTATAATTCTTATAAAAAGAAGCTTTATCTCTACTATCTTGATCGAAGATTCTACATTTGTTCACCAGCATGGGAAAATGATGAATCTGCAGATATCCAATACCCTGGTTGATCTATGGGCGTAGTCTATTCTAAAACTTAATTCACTTTGACGCCTCAGTTGTTGGGTCGTTATATTGCAGACAAATATTCACCAATTCCTCATACCTAGCAGCATACTCAGCAACTGTCGAATTTCCTTGCTTCATCCCAAGTAATTCGATCTCCTTCTTACCCCACACATATTCTAGAAAGTACATATCCAGAAAAGAAGTTTTGAATACAACCCAAGTAATCTATGTGCTAAGAATCTCCATCCTCTGGCACATATTGTTCCACCAACCCTTAGCTTCTTCTTCCAACATGTGCATGCTAAACTATACCTTCTGATCTTCCATGCAGATAACTACCCGAAAAGTATTTTCAATCCCCTTAAGCCATGTTTGCGTAACATCCGTATTGTGCCTGCCTTTGTAAATCAACAGGTTGTTCCTATGAAACCTCCCCCACACACGAGCTTGATCATCATTCCCACCAGCGTTAGGTGGATTCTACACAGCCCGAGCAGCAGCCTGTAAAGCAGTAGCAATCACAACATCGTTCCTTCCAGCCATTCTTTTGGTTCACATAACAACAATAACAAAGGTTAGAAACTATATCAACAGTATTCAATTGTCACACACTACAGACTCAACAACCTGGCCAAATAGACCAACCTGCTCTGATACCACTAATGTAACACCCTTCTAAAACCCAGTGAATAACATAAATCAATAATCAAAGTATTTCCAAAATGGCGTCACATGCTTCATAATACATCATACATGCATGTCTTACTCCGTAACATGGGTTTTCAAAATCATTTATAACAAATACCTAATTAAGTAACAACCATAATGCTTTAACTACTCACAGTGGAATTCATTGTTCAAAATGTCTTTATTAAAAAAAACATAGAAACTTCTTTGTTCATGGTTACTAATTCAAAACAACTTAAATACCATGAAAGGTAGTTCAAAATCTCATAATAAAACAAACGAACATCAAGTTCAAAATCAAACTTTCCCGACTCTGAGATTACATATTAGAACAAGACCTTCTAAAATCAACGAAAAGAAAACAACACACTCTAAGCTATAGTTTCATAACCGGCAAAAAATTAGAGAGTTGCCACCATTATTTGTTATCCTAAGGACGGGAAAATAACGGATAACCCTAATCATTTAGAGATTCTAAGTTCGCGAGTTGGTTAGATGAAAGGAAGGTGTTAGGCACCCTTCATCTCCCTTTTTCTCAAGGGGCATCCTATTTTAGGTCATAGGGTAAATCGTGAATTTCTATTTAAAAGTTAATGTTTCCATATGTTTAAGAAAAGTATTTAATTTTTAGTTATGAAGTTGCCTTGGTTTTAACCACGTGCCTAAGTATCTCCTTACGAAGAATCGGAGTCCAATTTCGTAGTTCAAATGTGTTTGGTTTGTTTTTTTATGGATTGTGTAAATATTTTAGAATTATCCTTAAACCTTGTATGGGTTTGAAAAATAGCGTAGTTATAGACGAAGTTCTCAGTTAACTTAGAAAATAAATCCACAATCCTTTTTGAAATAATATTGAAATTGAAATTATGTTAGTAAAAAATGATGTTAAGTTTGATTGGTTAGCTATATTGAATGCATGGCGAAGTTTTTGGAAATAATAAGTTTGAATGATGAAAAAAATATTTGATGAATTTATAATAAAGGGTTGGTATTTTAGAAAATATTTAGTAAATAATTATTTTCTTATTATTAGAAATATATTGAATATTTATTATAATAGGCAAATATTTATTTATCAACATGATTATTTATAATAAAAATATATATTTTTAATGCAAAATTATAAATAAAAATGATATGGGAAGAAAATTGATCAATGTATGATATAAATAACTTAAATAAATAAAATAAATAAATAATATAAATATATTAAGTAAATTATTTAAATAAAAATAGGGGGTGTATTTTATTAAGCGCGGTAATTCTGAGGGGTGTTAACAGTAAAGACTCAGGCCCATGTCATGGTTTTGATCCAAAGCACATAGGGGGTATGAATTTTAGTTAAGGAAGTAATTGGAAGGTGTGAATATAAAGGGCCTAAGCCCAGAATAAATTATTATGGGTCTGTTTGATCACTGTTTAGGGGAACCCGGGGAATTATGATGTACCAATAGATTTGAGACGTTTGATCTGAATCAAAGAGCCACCAGAGGCTAGCTCTAGAGCGTTGATTCAAAGTATAATAAACAATGGGTTGAGATGGAGGTTCGACTTTGGGAGTATGGTAAGACACGTGTAGGAAGTGTAGAGAGCCTTATATATTCATTTCTCCTTCAGTTTTCTCATTTTTCTTCTTTCTCCGCTTCTCTCTATACAACCTCTTCCTTCACTAAAACTAACTTAGAGAGAGAGAGAGAGGCTCTGACCTTTCTCCAGAATTCCAGTCACCAGAAATCGCCTTGATCGGCGGCGCTACCTTGTGCCACCTTGAGCCACCACCCAAACCCAGGTTTCCGGTTGAATAGATTCAGATTTATTTGGAAAATAGATCAGGGTTTCCAGATTTGTGATGTATTGGGACAAATTTGTATGTATATTCATAAATCAATCAAATAAAATCTATTTCCAATCTTTGATTATTCCACTTATTTGATTCTTATTTCCTGCAATATTTGACTTGTTTAGTTCTAGATTTTGGGCTTGGTTAACTTAGGGAACAAGAGGAACATGGATCAGGCACAACAAAAAGGGTTGGGAAAACCCAAAGTTGACTTAGTCAACTCTCCAAAAATGACTAATAATAATAATTAAATAAATAAAGAAACAATCATATAATAAAGAATCTAAAATAGAGGCGTTGGATGAGAATTGGGGTTTCACTCCCTAAGGTTGACTTCGTTCAACAAAATAATAATAATAAAAATAATAATAGTTAAATGAATGGTAATAAAACTAGTAAAAACCATAAAATAAAAAACATCCAAATATTGACCAATCAAAATAAAACAAATAAATAATTATGAAGAAATAACAAAATTAGTTTAAAACATGTCGACTTCAGTCCACAACATAAAAAAACCTCATTAACCTTGTTATGGGCTTTTTAAAAACTTAATGGGCCATCTAGATTGAAATTGAAATAATAATCCCTTACTTAGAAATGATAAATAATCACCCCTCTTATAAAAATGATGAGTAAACATCCCTCCCCAAGGTTAAACCTTAACATAGTTTAAAAATAAGTAATTTAGAGGTCAATGTAATAATAACAATTAGTATAAAGGCAATAAAATTAACCAAAAATTCTAAAAAGGTGAGATGGACTGTCTACCCTTATATGGGAAAATTTGGGATATGACAGCTTCCCCTATTTAATTACTCTTCAATTGAGGGTGCGAGAATACGAAGGCCTCGCACATTCAAATCAGAGGGTTATTAAATAATGGAAGATCTCGAGATTTGACCAAATAGTTTAAAATAGATAAACTGTATGATAAACCAAAAAGTGAATAGGCAATGATGACAGAGTTAACTCACCAATTCCTGAACATGAACATAAATGGTCTAGATGTGACGACGCAGATAACTCATCAACACCTAGAAAATGTAATTGCAGATTTTGTGTATTTACCACAACCTAGGGGGTAAACATCGTGAGTTTTAAAATAGATAATTTATTACTGCTTCGAGACTGATGCAATAAGTTGTATCGCAAATTTTCGTATATCTACTGCAACCTAGAGATTAAATGATACAGGTTCAAAAAAATCTTACTAACGCTTCAACACTAACATAGTAAGTTATATCGTAGATTTGCGTATCTATCACAACCTAGAGGATAAATAACACAAGCTTGATAATTCGTTGTTGCTTTGAGAGTGACATAATGAACTATATCACGGATTTTTTTCAGACCTACCACAACCTAGGGGGTAGATAATACGAGTGTAATACGGTGGGAGAACTGACTTTTGGTGTGCGTTTTATCGCAAATGTTACGGATAGAAAGAGTCACCACCGACTTTTATTTTATCCAATAAAGGAAAGGGCGAAAAGAACAGGAAAGACCTTTGAGAATTTTCTGAGTTCGGGGGGTAGGTTATGAAAAGGGAAGGTGTTAGCACCTTTTTCATCTGTAGTTATCTACGGGATCTTAATCGCTAGCTCACTTTGTTTTGAATATGCTTTGTGTGTGTATGTTTGAAAATATTTTGAAAAATACCTAAGTACGACAATTTTGTAATGATTCTTGTATCAGTTAAGAATGCGTACAAAGTGTTTGTTTTTGAAAATATTTCAGAAGAAGTGTTTGTGAAAAAGATGTTTTGAAATGTTCGCGAGCAAGCGATGAATAACTATGTACTCTACTCAAAAGTTTTTCATGTTATTTTCCTCCTCCTTTAGATAGTGCTATCCTACCATTAGTTAGTAGGAAGCCCTATCGTTGGATGTGAAGGGATAGGTGAGGGTCATCATTCAGTCATAAAGGAAAATCGTAGGGGCGCTTTAGAAATGTATCGTAAGGGACTAAGATCGTTTACCGAAGGCATCATCGAAGGGTCATTGAGGGACTACGATCTTTTTAACCGGGGGTCTTTGCTAAAGCGTCCCCATGTTCGAGGGACATGACTGTTTTCCGAGGCAACGAGTGAGGTTACCCTAGAGGTGTGTGTGTGAAAATTATTTTGATTCAATTATTTTATCTTTGAAAATTAGGGTTTTCTAAGTTTTCCTTTATGTCTTTCCATACAATCTAATTAAGCTAAAAAGTTATAAGGAAAGCGACAAATGCATAAAGTAAAGGCAGAAATTAAATGGTCCTACGCTATTACAAATCTTCGGGAAGGGGGTACAAACAATAAATCCAGGGGAAATAGTAAATCCTAATTAAACTATTACAAATTGTAAGCAATTACATAATTGGAAAAATAATGAAATATGCGACAGTAAAATACGCGAAGCAGTAAAATAAAGAGAAACGAGAAAAGAAATTGTTTTGTGATTGTTTGAGGAAAAGGAGTTTGATGATTAACCTAAAACCTAATTAATTTTAATTAATTAAAAAAATTGTTAATTAAATTAATCGAAAACCTAAAATATAAGTCGATTTTAATTTAATTAATAATACCTAAAAATCAAATTAGGGTTGATTAAAAAAAACTGAAATTAAATTAGGGTTTGTTAAGAAAAATATTTATAAGAAAAAGGTTTTGTAAAAGATGTTAGATTTTAGGAAAAGAAAGAAAAGGTGCCAAAAATAACCAAATGGTAGTGATGGGTGTTGAACCCACGCCCTTCAACATTCTCCATACCTAGATAACCACCAAGACAAGCGCTGATTATTGTCAAGATCTAGCCTCAGCGTGTTTTATACTATATCCTGCAAAATATGAAAAAATAAAACAAAGTGAAAAAAGGATGGATCGAACCCATGAACTTTGACACCAATTACTTATTGTGTGCGCTTCTATCGCTGGGGAAGCTGTACATCCATTACTTATGCTGAAACAAACCAAATAAATATAAAACATAACAGTATTGACCGGAGAGGCGTCGGAGCCCTAGCTTCGGTCGTCTTCTCTGGTGAGACGGTTCTTATACCTGCAAAAATAGCAAACATTAGCGAATAAAGAGGACTTAACCCCCCTAAATCAAGCCTTCTGAATCCAATGGTGGTGGCCATTTGGCCTGAATACGCTTGTATAATGAGATACGAAGGAAAAAAACCTCCACCTGCCCTAGTAATGGAAGAGCATCATTCATGCGCTAAACCTCACAAGTAATACGCCAAAAAAATTCCAAACATTAATATGAACAAAAACGTATGCATCAAATTTATTTAAATCATATGAATTAAAAGTTTGAATTCAAGGAACATTACCCAACCGGTGCAACCTCGACGACATGTTCTGGGATGCTTCAAGCTTCAAGAATGGTTGGAATGGCTTCCTGGGAGTCTCAAGAATATGATGGAATTCCTTGGACTGATTGATGGAAGCTGCAAATAGAGTTTTGTTTTTGCCCTAGCTTTGAATTTTTCGTGATTTTTTTAGGGCTTGTGAGAAGATAGCATGTGTGTCCTTTGTGCATGAATGAGTTGGGTTTATATAATGGAGGATTTAGGTCAACAAAAACTGAATGAAATATTGCATGATTATGAGAAAGAGATTTAATTTGGAATTATGTGAAACTTTCATTTTGGCCAAGATTTGATTAACAAAATCTCCACACAGTTTTTCCAGCTCAAATATATGATTTTGGGCCTCCAACATGACTAAAATCAAAAGCCTTGCACCTTAGTCCATTAATTTTATATTTTATTTTATTTATTTTGAGTTTAATTGAATATATATTATATTTTATTTTATTTCATTAATTGACTTATGGATCCTTAAACATGTCATGGACAAGTTTGGACTTCAAAAGATAGGCCCATTAGCCCGAAAATTTAAGTTTGCTCAATTTGGGTTTCATGCATTTTCTCAAAATTTCCCAACTTGCATTGGTCATAACTATCTCAATTTCCATCTTTTGAAGGTGACCTTGGACTTTTTGGAAAGCTCAAGATTCCCTGCACAATCTCTATGTTGATTATTTTTGCTTTTGAAGAATTTATCTTAATCTAAGTTGCCTTGACAAAAAGTTTCTTTTTGTTGACTTTTGAAATGACCTGTATTGTATTGGCTTATATCTCTCAAATGAAGCACTTTTTGGACTTGAGCTTATATAAAAAGTTATATAGAATTGATTTACCTTCAAGATGGGCTTTGGTTGGGGAAAGGCTGATGAAGCATGTGAAAGTTATGCTTGGTCAAATTTCAGTTGACTTTTCCTAAGGAAAAACCTAATTTGACAACTTTTGACTCTTGATGATTTGAGAGATTTTCTTGAGAAATCATGATCAAGCCTTGATAAAATGATGAATGTAGCTTCAAAATTTTGATGTTTACCAAAAATCTTGAGGTTTGACAATATGTTGACCATATTTGACTTTTTATCCAATACAGTTGATTTTCAGTCATCCGAGCCATTGACTGAGCAAACTTGTGATGCAAGACTTGAAATTTTATATGAGCATTCTTAGGGACATATGAAGAACCATGGAAACCACTTGAGACCTTAGAAACCCAATCTTCCTTGAGAGATACCAAACCCTAGTTGTGAGTCCATTGTTGAGGAGGAGAATTTTCCTGATCAATTCTTGGGTAACCTTGAGCAAATGAGGACCTTAGGAGAATATCTTGAATGAAAATAGGATGGAAAATTTTGGGGTACAACAACTTCCCTTATTCAATCTTCTTAAACCTGAAGACTTAGATTGGCATGCCCGCCGTTCGTAACTTGAAGGTGAAAGATGATTGAACACTTAAGTGCCCAGAAATTTGCACCCGCATGTGCAAGCGATAACACTATTGGTTGATGATAGTGCTTGAATGGGATTAAAGATGCCATTCAGAGAGGTGACGGAGAGTCGTCAGAGATGGGCTTATAGATTCCATCCAAAGTAACTGTTGATTGAAGTATTAGAATGATTCTACGCTTGACTGTATCTGAGGAATGCTTTTCAAAATGAATCTATTCGTTCCTATCTGAGGGAAATGATTTTCATAATGAATCTCTGAAGGAAAATGATTTTCAGAATTCAATCTTTGAAGGGAAGTGTTTTTCATTATTTAGTCTCTGAAATAAATGCTTGTCTTGTAGATAGTCGCCCCGTCTTGTTTTAAGAAATGACCTACAATCTGTTTTTGTTGGTAAACTATTCCTATTTCGGGAATTCATACATCATGGTGATAAAGATAGTCGCCATGTCCTATTTTGGGAATTGATCTTCACCTGGTCATAAAGATAGAAAGATAGTTTCCCCGTCCTGTTTCGGGAGTTAATCTTTGCTCGGTTGTATAGATAGTTTCCCCATCCTGCTTCGGGAGTTAACCTTCAACTTATTCATGTAGATAGTTTCCCCGTCCTGTTTTGGGAATTAATATACAATTTTATTTCACAGATAGTTGCCCAATCTTATTTTCGAAATTAATCTGTGTCTGGTCATCCAGACAGTTGCCCTGTCTTGTTTTGGGAATTAACCTGGGACATGCTTTTTGTTGGCCATAGAGATAGTTGCCCCATCTTATTTCGAGAATTAATCTCTGACCCGGTCACATAGATAGTTACCCCATCTTGTTTCAGGAATTAATCTGGGACCTGTTTTATAATTGTTGATGATATTCTTCTATTTGTAGATTTTACCGGAAAAGATAAAGAGTTAACTTAATGCAATATCATGATGTATGAAATTCATTGCTTAATAATGTTCTCAAGGTAAAGGAGAGTGTGCTAGTATGCATATGCTATGACGTGTATGAATGTGAAATGTCGTTAAAGCATATTGGTAGCTTTGTATAGCATCTCTGACTGGGGAAATAAATCCCTGACTATTATTGGGGATGGAGAATATGCATAACCTTCAACCTCTATTTAGAATGTTTCCGTTGGGGATTCCTGCTTTCTTTTTGAGGAAACTCCGTTGGGGAATGTGATTTATGCTTGGGGATAAGAGTTCAAGAACATTGGTCGTTCATCGGTCTACTGGGGAATTTAATTCTTATATACCCTAACTGGGGATAAAAGAGATGGATAACCTTCTGAGGTGCTGCCTGACCGAGTTTTTGATATGAATGCTGACTCGTCTGGGGAGGATAAGATTAACTGATATCTGGTCTGATTTCAGATTCCGTAGATACTCTCTGGGGATGGCAATCTGGGTTACCCTTTGTTGGAGAGAGAAATTTTCCGGTGATTTGTAGTAGTCAAAGTGATAGACTCAAGTTGGGGAGACTATATCACATTGGGGAAATAAACCATGCTGGAGAAACACTTTGCTGAGGAAATAAACCTGCTAGAGGAATATATTCTACTTAGGAAATAAACCCTGTTGGAGAAGAGAATTCTATAGGGGTTTTTACAGTGTTGGAGAAATAAACTCGGTTGGGGAAGATAATTTATGTGAGTTGTGCTGGTGACATACTCACTGACGAGGATTGGGACTCCGCAGGTTGGCGACATTATCGGGGAAAAGATCATACTCCTTTGTCTTCTAGGGGATCTGTTGGTGAGTATGATTAGAGTATTTCAGACTTGCAGGGAATGTGTCGAGTTTGTGAAGATGACTCTGCGGGGGATAATCTTATGGGAACTGCTCTATGGAGATTATTCCATGGAGGTTGTTTTGTGGGGATTATTCCATAGAGGTTGTTATATGGAGATTTGTGGATGACTTGAATGTTATCTTGTCTCCTAGAGTCTTAAGTAAATACTTATTCCTGTTTTTATGCATGTATTTATTAACAGTAATCGTATTTATATGCATATGTTCATTCAATTTAGTCATTGGATGTTTTTGCAAACAAAACAGAAAAACTTAAAACAAAATTTGAAATTTGAAATTGTGTTTATATTAATAGTTTGACTATAAACAGGAGATTGTTGTACAAAGAGGCATAAGTCATAGTAAGAGAACATCGCCGTGAAATGAAAAGAGTAAAAAGTGAAAACAAAATATATAGATATGTGTAAATGATCTCGTCGGGTTTCAACTCTGTTGTTGCCTCTATGTCCTCGAGCATCTCATCCCTTGTTGTTGGCATAAGTTGATTGAATTGATCGGCACCATTTAAACATGACGTTGGTAATAAAACTGGTTGTAAGTGATCTAACGGGACATATTCATACACTTTAATCCCTAATTTTTGCCTGGACCTCCTTTTCGGGTTTTCAGTCCACCGGGATACCCTTTTTTACCCAAGCCGCCTTTTTAGGTTTTCGACTTGCCGGGTGTACAGTCTTATATATATATATATATATATATATATATATATATATATATATATATATATATATATATATATATCCCTGATTTTCCCCCGAACCCTTTTGGTTCACCGGGATGCCCTTATTTTTGCCTATGCCAGTCAACCTAGCGGGTCGTTTTCATGCGTAGTATCTTCTAACTATATCCGCATTCAGAGGGTGCGAAAAATCTTCATTGTAATACGATGGGAGAACTGACTTGGGTGTTTTCCGTTTTATCACAATTATTGTGGATAGCAAAAGTCGCTACCGACTTTTCTTTTATCCAATAAAGGAAAGGGTGAAAATAACAGGAAAGACCTTTGAGATATTTTCTTGAGTTCAGGGGGTAGGTTATGAAAAGGGAAGGTGTTAGCACCCTTTTCATCCGTAGTTATCTACAGTCTCTTAGTTGCTTGCTAGATCACTTTTGCTTTGTTTGAAAATGTGTTTTATGGTGTATGTTTGAAAATATTTTGAAAATGCCTTTGTTGCGGCTAACTTTGTAATGATTCTCGTCTCTATAATAATGTATACAAAGTGTTAGTTTTGAAAATAGTTCAAAGAGATGTTTGTTTTCGAAATGTTTTTGAAAGTGTAAGTGTGGAAATGGTTTTAGTTTGTGAGCAAGCAACTACGAGCATCCTACCTACTCAAAAGGTCAGTGTTCTTTTCCTCCTCCTTTAGATGTTGCTATCTTACCATTCATTTAGTAAGAAGCCCCGTCATTGGATGTGAAGGGATATGTGTGGGTCATCGTATATTCATAGAAGGCAACTTATGAGACGTTTTAGCAATTTTCGTAACGGACTAGATCATTTACCGGAGGCAACAACGAAGGACGTTGAGGGACTACGATCTTTTTTATCGAGGGTCTTTGCTAAAACGCCCATATTCGAGGGACATGACTATTTTCCGAGGAAACAAGCGAGGTTACTAGAGGTGCACATGTGTGAATAGTGTGTTTGATTGCATTCATTTTTGTCTTTGAAATTAGGATTTTCTAACAGTTGATTTTATCTTGCACACCCTAATTACTAACAATTTATATTAAAGCGGTAAATTGTGGAAATTAAAATCCTAAGCTATTACATCATTAGGGGATGAAGGATACAAATGTTTAAATTGGGATTGCAAGAAATTAAACCTAATTATATATTGCAACCATGTTGAATAAATGTACAAGAAATATATAAAGAAATGGATTTTCTTTTGGATTTTTGTTAGGAAAATTGTTTTGAACTAATTAACCTAAAGGGATATGATTAAAAAAAAGGAAAATTAATCCTAAGTTAAAAGGAAATCAAACTAATCAAGAAATCATTTTTTAGGTTTTTTTTATGGAAGGCTTTTGGTTAGTTAAAATAGATATGAAAATATAAAACAAAACAACGCAAAAGAGAGAAAAAACAAATTCTTCGATAGCATGTGTCAAAGCATTTTTCAAAACATGATTTATATGCATCGAAGCATATCCTATAGTTCCAAATCGAAGCCTAATATTATGAGTCGAAGCATGTGTCAAAGCATGCTTATTTGCATCAAATCATGTCCTTCTTTCGACCCCTTTTTCCCTTCTTTTTGGGTCTGTGAAGAAGTATGGATCGAAGCCTAAGGATTTGTGTCAAAGCATGCTGTAATTTCTCACTCCAACATTGTTTTATGGTCTGTACAGGTTAGTTCTTAACATAATTGACAATAAAGTAAAACAACAAAAGGGTAGCTTCAAAGACAATGATTATTACATGTTATCTTCGAAAATGAATTATCAAGGATGCTTGAAACGAAAGGTTTAAAGTCAAGAAGACTTACCTTGAAGCTGGAATGTGTGTTTTGGACTTGAGTTGTTACCTTCAAATGCTCTTAGGTTCGAGAGAAAAGAAAAAGAGGTGTTGTGTTTTTTGGTTCTGGGTTCGAAAGAAAATAAAAAGAGGTGTTTTTTTTTTGGTTTAAGAGTATTTTAACGATTCAGCCTTTGTATCTTCTCCTCTCTCTTTTTTTCTTATTCTCCTTTTTCCTTCTCCAAAAGGCTCCCTTAGATGTTCTAAAACAACTTATTTATAGAAGAGTCTTGCTGGGGTTTTGGGGGGAAAAATAAATGAAATTTGAACAATTTGGGTATGTTCTTTTCATAGCTTTCGAGGTGGAACTCTTATATGCTAGTTTGGTGCAAATATGGGACTGGTTTAGGGGCAGCATAGCAGGACTGTTTTGCAACAGGTTTAGAGTGTTATGGCAGCTTGGTGCAGGGCTGTTTCATAGCAGTATAATAGACTGTTTTTGACATGGTTTTAGGCTCTTATATGGACAGTACAACAAACTTGGGCTTGGTAGGATATAAGACTTTGCTCAACATCCTTCGACCAAACTCATCAAAAGACAATACAATATTTATTCCCACCAATTGTGTGTTCTTCGAATGGACCAACAATTGTATGTTCTTCGAATCCATCAATTGTATGTTCTTCGAATCCACCAAATGTATGTTCTTCGAATCCACCAATTCTATGTTCTTCGAATGGACCACCAAATGTATGTTCTTCGAATCCACCAAATGTATGTTCTTCGAACATACCGCCAATTATAGGTTATTTGAATCCACCAAATGTATGTTCTTCGAATCTGCCAAATTTATGTTCTTCGAATAGGCCACCAAATGTATGTTCTTCTAATGGAGGACATAAACTTCGACCAAACTCAACAATAGACGAAACAATATTTGTTTCCATTAAATGTGTGTCCTTCGAATGGACCATATTCATCTGAATGTAACACTTTGAGAATGCAAGATGATCTCATTGGCATAGTCAAAAAGAAAGAATTTCTGGATTGCTTTCCTACCAGTAACCATCAGTTTATTAAGTGGTCTAAAGTTAAAATATCCAAACCTCAAATTGTAATTTGTTGTGTAGAAACTATGTGTGTCGAAGGGCTTAGAGGTGGAATCGAAGCAAGCATGAAGGAAGCCATTGCCTTGTGTATCAAAGAAAGCATGAAGGAAGCCATTGCCTTGTGGATCAATGAAAACGTGAAGGAAGCCATTTCCTTGTGGATCGAAGAAAGCATGAAGGAAGCCATTTCCTTGTGGATCTAAGCAAGCATGAAGGAAGCCATTGCCCAGTCGAAGCTTGTGGATCGAAGCAAGCATGAACTTCTTCGACTTGTCAAAATCTGCCAACCACTCCTTTCGACCAATCATGTAGTTCGAACAACCAAATTTACCTTTCTCTTCTTTGATTTATCCAAATCTACCAACCACTCCTTTCGATCAGTCATGTAGCCTGAACCAGATTTTGAATTTGACATAGTTATCTGCACGCCTTTTTTATCTTCTTTGCCCTTTCGACAATTTCCTATTTGACCTGATGCTTGAAAGTCCAATTGTACTTGTGAAAACTTAAGTTTTTGAAAATATTTGTGAGAAATTTCATGAGAAAAGAGAGGGAAAATTTTGGGGTACAACAACTGCCCCTGTTCAATCTTCTTAAACCTGAAGAGTTTGATGGGTGAGTCCACCATTCGAGACTTGAAGGTGGAAGATGATTGAATACTAGAGTGTCCAGAAATTTGCACTCGATGATGTGGTGGTTAATTGTGTCGGGAATGGGCTTAAAGATGCCATTTGGAGAGGTGATAGAGAGTCGGTCAGAGATGAGCTTATAGATGCCATCCAAAGTGACTGTTGGTAGAAATTGGAAGAAGTATCAGAATAAATCTTTGGTTGATTTATACTGAAACATTAGATGTAGTGGGATGAGTATCAGAATAATATCCATAACTAGATCGTATCTTACTTGTATCTAAATATGTACTGAATGAGTGTCAGAATAACATCCGTATTTTGATCTTATCTGAACTGTATTTAAATAAGTATCAGAATGTCATCCGTCTCTGGATCGTATCTGAACTATTTCTGGAATAAGTATCAGAATGACATCCGTATTTGGATCGTATCTGAACTGTATCTGAAAGATGTATTGAATGAGTGTCAGAATAACATCCGCATCTGGATCATATCTGAACTGTATTTGAAAAATGTATTAAATGAGTGTCAGAATGACATCCATCTCTGGATCGTATCTGAACTGTTTCTAGAAGAGAATATGGAATAAGTGTCAGAATGTCATCCGCCTCTGGATCGTATCTGGACTGTATCTAGAATAGAATCTGGAATAAGCGTCAAAATGTCATCCGTCTTTGGATCATTTCTGAACTGTTTCTAGAATAGAATCTTGAATAAGTGTCAGAATGTCATCCGTCTCTGGATCATATCTGAACTGTTTCTAGAAGAGAATCTGGAATAAGTGTTAGAATGTCATCCGTCTCTGGATCGTATTTGGACTGTATCTAGAAGAGAATCTGGAATAAGTGTCAGAATGCCATTCGTCTCTGGATCGTATTTGAATTGTTTCTGGAATAAGTATCAGAATGACATCCGTATCTGGATCGTATATGAACTGTATCTAGAAGATAATCTGGAATAAGTGTCAGAATGTCATCCGTCTCTGGATCGTATATGAATTGTTTCTAGAAGAGAATCTGGAATAAGTGTCAAAATGTCATTCGTCTCTGGATCGTATATGAATTATTTCTAGAATAGAATCCAGAATAAGTGTCAGAATGTCATCCATCTCTGGATCGTATTTGAACTGTTTCTGAAAAATGTATGAGAAGGAACATGTGTAGGGTTGCTTTATGATGAGCCCGTGTGAAGCTACATCTGGATATACATGAGAAGGAACCTGTGTAGGATTGCTTCAGTTGGTCGTGTAGATAGTTGCCCTGGCTTGTTTCAGGAATTAATCTATGACCTATTTGATAAATAAAGATAGTTTCCCCGGCTTGTTTTGGGAGTTAATCTTCAACCTGCTCATGTAGATAGTTGTCCTAGCTTGTTTCAGGTATTAATCTACAATCAGTTGTTCACAGATAGTTGTCCTGTCTTGCTTCAGGTATTAATATAGAACTTGTTGAAAATTGATGATGATATTTATTTATTGATCTTTCCTGAAAAGGTAAAGAAATAGATGTATGCAATGTCATGATGCATGACACTCATTGTGTAATAATATTCTCAAAATGAATGAGATTGTGCTACTGTATTTTGTTATGCATATGTTATGGTATTTGTAAAGTAATTTATGAATGCAACATATGAACTGATCATTTGTTTATTGTAGCGTCATGGAATTGAGGGAAAATAAATCCCTGGCTGCTGTTGGGGATGAAGAGTATGTGAATCTTCAACCTTGTTTGGAATGTTTCCACTGGGAATTCTTGTTTTGTTGTTTGATGAGAAATCCACTGGAGGACATTGATTTTGCTTGAGGGAAACTATATGGAAAGTGTTGATTTATACTTGAGGGAAAGAGTTCAGGAGTTCTAGTCGTTTGTTGCTCTAGTGGGGAGTTATACTCTTGATTGGAGAGAATGTAAGTTAACAACTTGTTAGGGATAAATAAGTTAACTGTTATCTGGTCGGATTCCAGGCTTTGCAGCAACTCACTGGGAATAGTGGCAAACTCTGTTGGGGAATCTGTAGTCTGTTGGGGAAATAAACTCTGTTGAAGAGGATATTGGATGAACTGCTGGGGAGGATATCCTTTAGGAAGAATTCCACAAGGCCTCCTTTTAATACCAAATTGGTTAGGGAGAGGATTTTCCGGAGATTGAAACTCTGGCTGGGGATTTCATGAATCCAACTTTGTAAGGATAATTCTGTAGAGATATCCATGAATTTGGCCTTGTGGGGTTTTGACCCTTATCTGTGGAGATTATTCTGTGGGGATAACCTTATAGAGGTGACTCTGGTGACTTTACCAGGGATCACCTTGTGAAAGGGACTTTGTGGATATTTGTCATTGTCCACAGCAGTAAGTGTTGTGATTACTGCCAGGAAAAATTTGCTTGATCGTACGCGCCCCTCTTTGATGGAATTTAAGATCAACACCTCGAGTAATTCGAATGAGACCTGCCCCCAGCTATAAGATATTTCTTGGAATCTTGACTTGACTGCCCTAGGTGGGTTGGACAATAATCATGTTATGCCCCTTGATCATGGGATATTTGTCAATGGAAGTGATTATGTCCATTGAGAATTTTCGTTCATTGGATATTCATCGTGCAAATTTCTCTGCTGTCAAACAATTAGCCATATGCAAACAACAGAATTCAAACAATGCAAAGTTTATGTTTGTCTTGAAGTTTTGAAATGCAGTTTTAACAAATAAGAGAGTTTTGTAAGAACATGAATTCAACTCAGGATTTACAGTAAGCCTTATAGGAGTCAAGATACCTTTTGTAACAGTATGCTTTCGAACCAACCCATGCTTCAATTAGGACTTTTAAAAGGTTGTAACATGGCCTGGTCCATGGTTTCAGAAACAAAGGATAAGGCTCAAAGTTTATTTGTACCTACCCGTTCTTCATGATATTCTCCAGTCATATACTCAGTTAATTGTGCATTTGAATTCCAAATGAGCCTGGAATGACGTTTTGGTGATGGTTCGGATACTGAAAGTTTATTCGTGAAGGCTGTCATTTTTGCAACATTTTTCATGTTTGTCGAGGATTTGTAGCACCCTCTTTTTTATTTACTATCCCTATTTTTTTACCTGACTGTTTTGAGATTATAGTCAGCGAGTTGCCCCAGTTTTTCTTGAGTCTCCTTCATAGGTTCTGACTCAGTGGGATTTTTTTTAGAGACAATGGCTGCCTATTTCACGGGGAACCATCACCGTCTTTTGATTCGGAAGGATGTTTGTGTATGAAGTGAAAGCTTACGGATGAACGCACATTTGAATTAACTGAGAAACTACCCTGCCTCGGGTTTTGAGTAAAGGTTTTAATTTGTGTGAAAAAAGAAAACTCCTACTTCTTAGGCTCAAAGGGGTTGACTAGGGATTATCTTCCTTATAACTCCAGTGTTTAGGAATTTGAAACAACGCCTGTACATCGTCAACAAGATCTGTCCAAAAGCATACTGTATGTGGTTATGGTATTATTTTCGTCATCCTCCTTCTAAAGGCTTTAGACTTGTAGTTGAGAGTTGAATATCATATAAAAAGAGGTAAAAGCATAATTTCAGTATAGTGAAAACGAATGGATTAACTCAAAACAAACATATGCAATGCATTAATGAGAATAACCAAAGTCTGACATAAAGATAAGTGTTTAAGCAATCAAAGAAATTACAACTGAAAATTCGAATGAACAAAAAATTCTCCGCCTATATTTGTCACTTCAGATGGTGTGTCTTTGAGTGGTGACAGAAGAATTCCAGTTGACCGTCTTGTGTAAAATCCAACACTCCTTCGTCGATCAGGTATTGAATTTTGTTCTTCAACGCCCAACAATGGTTAGTGTCGTGTCCCTAACTGTTGGAATGGTATGCGCACCTTTCATTGGGATGGTAACTAGGAGCAGAAGTATTAATTTTTGAGGCATCTCCCTTAATGCAACCACTTTGGCTTCCAACATATGGTGTAATGCTTGATCCAAGGACATACTGATCTTGGTAAATTGTCTTTTGGGCGCATCTTGCTTGCGCTGATCACCCTATTGTTGTTGGCGAGGTTGTTATTAGGCTCCTGATGTAGTAGCCATTTTGAAGGGTGTTCTCTCGACCAAACTAACTTCTTGTCTCATCGGAGGCCGATTAATGACTCGATCCCCAATTCTATCTATTTGTCCCATATGGTTGCATCCGTCTTGATGAAGCTTGTTGACGAGGGCTCTCAGCTCTTCTTGTCCCCGAGATAAGTTTTGGATAAGAGCCATCTGACCCACCATTTGTCCCATCACCTGGACCTTCATTGTTGCTATCTCAGTTTGTAACTGTTCCAACTAGTCATCCTTGTTATCTTCAGGATTCCTCTTGGTCATGCTCCTAGTGAGGAGTGCTTTCACTTCTTCTTGTCCCTTGGATAGGTTCAAGAACATTTCTTGAAGCTGAGAATTTTGGTTCTAAAGATCCTTGATAGTTTGTTCTAGAGCCATCTCTACTGAAATAAAAAGTAAGCAGATGAGAAACCTGTATGGGGAAAACTTATCATGATATGATGCATGATATGTGGATGTAATGTTTTCAAGGATCTCGCGGGGTAAACACAGGAAGATGTTAGAAGTTGAACTTTGATCACATCTTTAATTGGAGAACTTTGTATCGTTGGATGTCCTTCCATGAGAATCAAGCTCACCTTGTCAATTGGGTCATAGCCCTTGACTCAAGTTATCTTGCTCTGGTCTTTGATAGCATTTTATTAAAGGAAAATAAATCCTCTTGCCCCTTGATATACGTTTAGTTCATCATGTCCCTGCATTACAGGCCCTTGAGATCCTTGAAATGGTCAGTGGAAATGATATGGTATGATGTTATGATGTTATGTACAAGTGAGCAAAGCAAACAAGCCTTTATGTACAAATATTCCTATACAAACAAAGCACATAATTCCTTAAGTTTAGGCTTGTATGGAGTTCATAGGTAAGTAACCTCTTGAAGTTTAGTTGGCTCAACCTGTCCTAGAAAGTAATCGGGTTCTAGGGGATCTCAAAATCATTGATCTTTCTTCATTGGGAATTGTTTCAGAGCAAGCCTCTTTATTGGCAACCGAAATATCCCAAAAGTTAGATCTCAATGAGTATAGCATCGAGTATCAACCAACTTTAGAATGCACCAAAGTCGGCCATCTCACTACTTCCTAATGGCCAAGTTGTTCAATTAAAGGTTCTAAGGCCAGTTAGTGCTTCATGACACCACACAGCAGCCCCATATTCTGCTTGACTAAACTCAAGGGCTACCGGTACCAACAAATGTGTCACACTAACGTAGCTATCGCTTCAACCATGCCGGTATATCCCGCACAGTCCCCATGATCTATTTCTACTTACCTAAAAGGTGCCCCAGATCCGGGTGTAAGATCAATATAAACCCAAACAAGGACCCATAAATATAAAGAAATCAAGTCAAACAAAGAAAACAAATAAATGTTATCTAGCTCTAAGGTAACCCGACTTTTAAGTAATATTCCCCAGCAGAGTCGCCAGTTCTATAATATGGTGGGAGAACTGACTTGGGTGTTTTACGTTTTATCGCAATTGTTGCGGATAGAAAGAGTCTCCACTGAGTTTTCTTTTATCCAATAAAGGAAAGGGTGAAAAGAACAGGAAAGACCTTTGAGATATTTTCTTGAGTTTGGAGGGTAGGTTATGAAAAGAGAAGGTGTTATCACCCTTTTCATCTGTATTTATCTACGGGCTCTTAGTTGCTTGCTAGATCACTTTTGCTTTGTTTGAAAATGTGCTTTGTGGTGTAAGTTTGAAAATATTTTGAAAATGCCTTTGTTGCGGCTAACTTTGTAATGATTCTCATATCTATAAGAATTTATACAAAGTGTTGGTTTTGAAAGTAGTTCAAAGAGATGTTTGTTTTTGAAGATGTCTTTGAAAGTGTAAGTGTGGAAATGGTTTTAGTTTGTGAGAAAGAAACTACGAGCGTCCTACCTACTCAAAAGGTCTATATTCTTTTCCTCCTCCTTTAGATGTTGATATCTTACCACTGATTTGGTAAGAAGCCCCATCATTAGATGTGAAGGGACAGGCGTTGGTCATCGTATAGTCATAGAAGGCAACTTATGAGACGTTTTAGCAATTTTCGTAAGGGACTAGATCGTTTACCGGGGAGAACATCGAGGGACATCGAGGGACTACGATCTTTTTTATCGATGGTCTTTTCTAAAACGCCCATATTCGAGGGACATGACTATTTTCCGAGGCAACAAGTGAGGTTACCCTAGAGGTGCGCGTGTGTGAATAGTGTGTTTGATTGCGTGCATTTTTGTCTTTGAAATTAGGGTTTTCTAACAGTTGATTTTTTCTTGCCATACACACCCTAATTACTAACAATTTATATTAAAGCGGTAAATTGCGGAAATTAAAATCCTAAGCTATTACATCATTAGGGGATGAGGGATACAAATTTACAAATGGTGATTGCAATAAATTAAACCTAACTATCTTTTACAACCATATTGAATAAATGTACAAGAAATATAAAAAGAAATGTATTTTGTTTTGGATTTTTGTTAGGAAAATGGTTTTGGCCAAAAGGGATATGATTAAAAAAAGGAAAATTAATCCTAAGTTAAAAGGAAATCAAACTAAACAAGAAATTATTTTTTAGGTTTTTTTATGGAAGACTGTTGGTTAGTTAAAATAGATATGGAAATATAAAAACAAAACAACGCAAAAGAGATAAAAAAAACAAATCCTTCAATAGCATGTGTCAAAGCATGTTTCGAAACATGCTTTATATGCATCAAGGCATATCCTATAGTTCTAAATTGAAGCTTGATGTTATGAGTCGAATCATGTGCCAAAGCATTCTTATATGCATTGAAGCATGTCCTTCTTTCGACCCCTTTTTCCCTTCTGTTTTGGTCTGTGAAACAGTATGGATCGGAGCCTAAGGCTTTGTGTCGAAGCATGCTGTAATTTCTCACTCCAACATTGTTTTATGGTCTGTATAGGTTAGTTCTTATCATAATTGCCAAGAAAGTAAAACAACAAAAGGGTAGCTTCGAAGATAATGATTATTACATGTTATCTTCGAAAATGAATCATCAAGGATGTTTGAAACAAAATGGTTAAAGTCAAGGAGACTTACCTTGAAGCTGGAATTTGTGTTTTGGACTTAAGTTGTGGCCTTCGAATGCTCTTGGGTTCGAGAGAAAAGAAAAAGAGGTGTTGTGTTTTTTGGTTCTGGGTTCGAAAGAAAAGAAAAATAGGTGTTATGTTTTTTTTTATTCTAGGTTTAAGAGTATTTTAAGGCTTCATCTTTTGTATCCTTTCCTCTCTCTTTTTTCTTCTTCTCCTTTTTCCTTCTCCAAAAGGCTCCCTTAGATGTTGTGGAAACAACTTATTTATAGAAGAGTCTTGTTGGGGTTTTGGGGGGAAAAGCAAATGAAATTTGAACATTTTGGATATGTTATTTTCATAGCTTTCAAGGTGTAGCTCTTATATGCTAGTTTGGTGCAAATATAAGATTGGTTTAGCGGCAGCATAGCAGGATTATTTTGCAACAGTTTTGGAGTGTTGTGGCAGCTTGGTGAATGGTTGTTTCATAGCAGTATAACAGACTGTTTTTAACATAGTCTTTAGGCTGTTATGTGGAAAGTGCAGCAAACTTGGGCTTGGCAGGATATAAGACTTTTCTCAGCAGTCTTCGACCAAACTCATCAAAAGACAAGACAATATTTGTTTCCACCAATTGTGTGTTCTTCGAATGGACCAATAATTGTATGTTCTTCAAATCCATCAACTGTATGTTCTTCGAATCCACCAAATGTATGTTCTTCGAATCCACCAATTGTATGTTCTTCAAATGGTCAACCAAATGTATGTTCTTCGAATCCACCAAATGTATGTTCTTCGAATGGAGCACACAAACTTCGACCAGACTCAACCATAAATGAAACAATATTTGTTTCCACCAAATGTGTGTCCTTCGAATGGACCTCATTCATCTGAATGTACCACTTTGAGCATGCAAGATTATCTCTTTGGCATAGTCAAAACGAAAGAATTTATGGATTGCTTTCCTACCAGTAACCATCAGTTGATTAAGTGGTCTAAAGTTCAAATGTATAAACCTCAAATTGTAACTCATAGTGTAGAAACTATGTGTGTCGAAGGGTTAGAGGTGGAATCGAAGCAAGCATGAAGGAATCCATTTCCCAGTCAAAGCTTGTGGATCGAAGCAAGCATGAACTTCTTCGACTTGTCAAAATCTTCCAACCATTCCTTTCGACCAATTATGTAGTTCGAACAACTAGTTTTAGCTTGTTCTTCTTTGATTTGTCCAAATCTACCAACCACTCCTTTCGATCAGTCATGTAGCCTGAACCAGATTTTGAATTTGACATAGTTATCTGCACACCTTTTTTATCTGTTTTTCCCTTTCGACAGTTTCCTCTTCGACCTGATGCTTGAAAGTCTAATTGTACTTGTGCAAACTTGAGATTTTGAAAATCTTTGTGAGAAATGTCTTGAGAAAAGAGAGGGAAAATTTTTGGGGTACAACATTCACCTTCCATGGTTGTTAGTATCATAGCACCGCCCGAAAATATTTTCTTGATCACGAATGACCCTTCGTAAGTAGGAGTCCATTTTCCCCTGGGGTCACCCTATGGTAGAATGACGCACTTTATTACCAAGTCACCAACCTAATATACTCGATGCTTGATTTTCTTATTGATCGCTTTGATCATACGCTTCTGATACATCTGACCATGACAGAGAGGCGCCAACTTTTTCTCGTCAATTAAATTCAAATGGTCCATCCTAGTATGAATCCATTCGTCTTCGTCTAAATCTGCATCTTTCATGATTCTCAAAGAAGGAATCTGAACCTCGACGGGTAGGACAACTTCTATACCGTAGACTAGAGATAATGGGGTTGCCTAAGTTGATGTTCAATCTGAAGTGCGATAGCCATGAAGAGCAAATGGTAACATCTCATGCCAATCTTTATATATCACTGTCATCTTCTGTATAACCTTCTTAATGTTCTTATTGGCGGCTTCTAATGTGCCATTCATTTTCGGTCGATATGGAGAAGAGTTATGGTGCTTGATCTTGAACTGAGTGCAGAGTTCTGTGATCATAGTGTTGTTGAGATTGGTACCATTTTCTGTGATAATAATTTCGGGGATGCCATACAGACGGATGAGGTTATGCTCAATGAATCGGGCAGCAACGTTCTTGGTAACGGAGGCAAACGAGGTTGCTTCAACCCACTTTGTGAAATGATCAATGACGACGAGGATGAAGCGATGTCCGTTAGAAGAAGTAGGCTTGATATCTCCAATCATATTAATTCCCCACATTGTAAATGGCCAAGGAGAAGTTAAGACATTCAGAGGTACTGGAGGCACATGTACTTTGTCAGTGTAAATCTGACACTTGTGACAAGTTCTTGAGTGGTGGTGACAGTTAGCTTCCATAGTCGATCAATAGTAACCCTCTCTCAGGATCTTCTTAGCCATGGCATGTCCACTGGAATGAGTACCAAAGAAACCTTTGTGCATATCTTCCATAATCTTCTCTGCCTCTTTCTTGTCCACACAATGAAGCAAAGTCAAATCATGCTTGCGCCTGTACATAATTTTGTTGCTCAGGAAGAACTTAGCAGAGAACCTTTGTAGGAATTTCTTGTCATTGATAGATGCTCCCTCAGGATACTCTTGAGCCTCAAGGTATCTTTTCACTTTGTAAAAACAAGGCTTCTCTTCTACTCCGTCAGTATCAACTTCGTAGCAGTGTGTCGGCTAATCTAGCCTCTCAATGGTAATTCTGGGAGCCTCGTTGTCCCATCTGACTTTAAACATAGACAACATGGTTGCTAATGCGTCTGCCAACTGGTTCTCTTCTCGTGGGATGTGCTCAAAAGTGATCTCCTCAAAGTACGGAATTAAGGTTAGCACATGCTATCTATAAAGAATGCGATTCAGATGCTTAGTATCACATTCTCCCTTGATTTGACTGATTATCAGGGCTGAGTCCCCGTGTCGCTTAAGAACTTGGTTATCAGGTCAATAACAGCTTTAATACCCATGATGCATGATTCATATGTTGTTGGTACAGTCAAAGCATAATCTGGCAGTGAAGGGTGTATGGAAACCCTGAGGAGAGATGATTACAACATCGATTTCGTTGCCAAGTGCATTAGAAGCTCCATCGAAAACCATAGTCCACCGAGATCCTGGCTCAGGTCCTTCATACGGTCTAGGTTCTTCATAATTTGTAACTAGCATAATGTTCTCGTCCTGGAATTCGAAGTTCATATATTGGTAGTCGTCTACGGCTTGATGAGCCAAATGATCTGCTAGTACACTTCCTTTGATTTCTTACTGAGTGGTGTATTGAATGTCGTATTCTGTCAAGACCATTTTCCATCGGGCTATTCTTCTGGAGAGTGTGGGCTTCTCGAATATGTATTTGATGGGATCCATTTTAGAGATCAATAAAGAAGTATGGGTCAACATATACTATCTTAGTCGGCGATCAGGCCATGCCAAAACGCAACAAGTTTTCTCGAGCAGTGAGTATCTTGTTTCACAATCAATAAACTTTTTGATAAGGTAGTATATTACATGATCTTTTTGACCAGACTCGTCATACTGGCCTAGTACACACCCCATTGAATTCTCTAGCACTGTTAGATACATGATTAGAGGTCTTCCTTCAACTGGTGGCATCAGAATTAGAGGTTCTTGTAGGTACTCCTTGATTTTGTCAAAGGCTGTCTGGCAATGGTCATTCCACTTGACTACCTAATCTTTCTTCAGTAACTTGAAGATCGGTTCACAAGTAGCGGTCAAATGAGAAATGAATCTGGAAATATAATTCAGTCGTCCCAAGAAACCTCTGACTTCCTTTTCAGTACGGGGAGCAGGCATTTCTTGAGTAGCTTTGATTTTAGTAGGATCAACCTCAATACCTTTACTGCTGACAGCTAAACCCAGGAGCTTACCAAATCTCACCCCAAAGGGGCACTTGTTCGTATTCAATCTCAGCTTATACTTTTTCATCCTCTCAAACAACTTGTATAGATGGTCAAGATGCTCTTTTTCAGTATGGGATTTGTCTATCATATCATCGACGTAGACCTTTATCTCATGATGAATCATTTCATGGAATAAAGCTACCATAACACGCTGGTAAATTATGTCGGCATTCTTCAAACGGAAAGGCATAAACTTATAGCAGAAAGTGCCCCACTGTATGGCGAAGGTCGTTTTCTCCATGTCTTCAGGCGCCATCTTGATCTGATTATAACCTGAGAAACCGTCCATGAAGGAGAATACCTTGTGTTTAGCGGTGTTGTCGACCAAGACATCTATATTTGGCAGTGGGAAGTCATCTTTGGGGCTTGCTATCTTCATATCCCTACAGTCTACACACATGCGTACTTTGCCATCTTTCTTCGGTACCGGAACTACATTTTCAACCCATTGAGGATAGGATGTCACTGCTAAGAACCCTGCATTGAATTGTTTCATAACCTCAGCCTTGATCTTCTCTGACATCTCGGGACGCATGCGATGAACCTTCTGTTTATCGGAGCATAACCCATTTCATTGGCAGTCGGTAAACCACAATATCAGTATCAATCCCTGGCATGTCTTCGTATTACCAAGCAAAGATCTCAACATACTCATGCAACATCTGTATTAACTTGTTCTTGACATTGTCTTCTAGGTTGGCGCCTATCTTGACTTCTTTCCTGTATGTTTCCAAACCCAAGTTTACAATTTCAACTGGATTTTCATGTGGTTGAATAGCCTTTTCTTCTTGCACTAACAGTCTGGCAAGTTCTCCAGATATCTCATAATCTTCCTCAACTTCGTCCTCGGCTTGGTAGATCGGATTTTCAAAGTCATAAGTGGCAATAGAAGAGTCGTTATCAACAGAATCCAGAGTAGATGTGGATATGCAATGTATTGTATGGGTGTGTGTAAGAACACATAGCTATTTGAAAATGATAAAAGGAAAAATAAAGACAAGGATCACAAAATTTGAATGCAAAATGTCCAATGCTTTACTAAATGAAAATATGTTTATGAAATGACAACCCTTAACAAACGAACAGTTTTGTCCCAGGTAAGACACAAGGCATAAAGTCATTGTTTAGAATTACATAACCACAACTTTGAAAGCAATAAGAAATAGAAAATGGCATTTAATCCTAACTAAAGGAGATTGAGATACGGTCTTCATTCTTCCAGTTGCTGAGCCTGTTGCCGATAGTGGGAAAAATCCAGTTGTCTAGGTCATAGTCACTATCAGCATCTTCTATCACGTTGACTCCATCGATAGCATTAACACCCTTGTCATGCTTAGGCATAGGTGAAGTGATCACATTGGGAGTCTCCAGAGGATCAAACTCAATCTCTTTATTGTCAATCATGTCCGGAATCTTGTTTTTCGGGGCCCAACAGTTGTTGGTATCGTACCCATGACTGTTGGAATGGTAGGCACACTTCACATTCAGATTATAACGGAGAGAGGAGGTGTTGGGGTTATGAGAAGGCTCCCTCGATGTCATCAGCTATGCTTCCAGTAAATGTCTTAATTCCTAAGATAATGGCATATTGATCTTCGTAAACTGTCTTCTCGGAGCGTATGACCTATGATGATTGCCCTGTTATTATTGTTGAACAGGCGCGGGATTAGAAATTAATACCGCTCCCAGATACTGATTATTGTCATTTTTAACACGGTCTCTCTAGCCATTAGCAACATTGGTCTCCTTCTTACCACAGAATGTCTTCTTCACAGCACTTGAAGATGCAGCCACTGGAATTTTTCCACTCTTGATACCATTTTTAACATGTTCTCCAGTTAGAATCAGCTCAGTGAAACCAGATGAGGAACTTCCAATCAGATGGTTAAATAATGGCCATGTCAAAGTGCCCATGAACATATCAAACAACTCCCTATCAGATAATGGAGGTTGAACTCTTCCATCCATATCTTTCCACTTCTAGGCATAATGTTTGAACCCTTCATTCGAGCCCATAATCATATTTTGTAATTTCACACGAGTTGGTGCGAGGTCATCATTGTATTGATACTGCTTGTAAAAAGAAGCAGGCAATTCTTCCCAAGTACGGATGTTGGCTCCCTTCAACTGATAGAACCAATCGAGTTATGTACCAGACAAACTTTCCTGAAAGAAGTGGACCCATAACTTTCTGTCAGCAGTATGTGGTTGGATCTTCTGAACATAGGACCTCAGATGTAGTTTGGGAAAAGAAACACCATCATATTTAGTAAAAGAGGGGACCTTGAACTTGTGAGGGATAACTACCTCTGGAGTAAGACCCAACTCTTCAAAATCTAATCCAGGCACTTTCTGGATTTCCATGGCCATGAGGCGATCTTCCAGCTGCTTGTATTTGTCGTCAACAGGAGGATACTGTTCATCAAAATAGTCTTCATCAGAATCTTATCCAGAACCAACGTTGTTATTCTCTCCAGCTTTCACACTTTCGTCATCTTTCTCTTGGTTATCTTCTTCATTCAGGGAGACCTCAAAATCTAGAGCCCTTTTGATTGGAACCTTAAATCTTCTACCCATATTAAGAAATATTGTTGGCTTTTTATTCTTCTTATTTTTCCCCTTTGTGATGAGGGTATTCAACTCATCTTAACCCTTAGATAAGTCCAAGAACATCTGCTGAAACTGAGTGTTCTGAGCTTGAAGTTCTTTCACAGTTTGCTCGAGTGCCATCTTTTACTGAAATAAACAGCAAGAAGGTGACAAAACCTGTCTATAAGGTACCTATTATGTGATGATATGCATGATGTGAAAATGCAAGTGCAATGTTTTCAAGGACCTTTGTGGTATTTAAATTTGTTTAAACAAAAGGAAACAAAATAAATTTTAGTAACAAGTTCAAATTACAACTGCTTTTATTAAAAAGAGTTACAAAACAACAAAATATGAATTCAAGTCTCCCATGGAAGCTTCCTCTTGGTGTTAACATATGCATTAAGTCTTTGTTCTTTGTGGAGTCGTTTCGTCATCTCCATTACTTTCTTCTCTCTAGCATATAACTGAGCCTCGAAGGCATCTCTTTCCTCCTTAAGCGGAATCCAGGACTTCTGTAGCTCTTCGAAGTTGGTAGGCATATTGGGATGAAGAACAGTATGAGAAACATCCCCTTCAACAACAGACTCTACGATTACTTGTAAGATAGCAGGATATGGCATTTTAAGATTATGAGCACGAGACCGCACCCATCTGAGGTAAGGCTCTAGAGGAATGGAATTCTTGTGTCCCAAAGTCTTGCTATAAATTTTGTTAACCGTACCCCAAGCACATAGAAACCTTTGATAGTAATTTTGAGGATCGTTCTCATAGTCGAACACAATAACCTGGATGAGCACATCATGAGGACCGTCCTTTCGACCATAACCAAACTGGCGCAGAGCTAGAGAAGAGTTATAATTGATGTCCCCTCTTATACCAAGGAGTGGTACATTAAGGAATTCCCCATAGCGATCAATAATAGTGACATCTTCCTGAGATCGATAATACCAATGGATATCTACATGAGTGAGTGACATCAACCTTTGAGACCACCTTAAACCTTGTTCATTCTTTATCACAGATCACGGCAGGTGTGAAATAAACCACTTGGACAGTAGAGCTATGCAACACATAAGAATTCCTTGCTTCTTCATAGTATGAGTGTGGAGGAGATGCAGGATATCTCCAAACAAAGTAGGTATTGGATTATAAGTGAGAAATGTTTTGATGGCATTCACGTCTATGAATTGGTCCGGATTAGGGAATATGACCAACCCATAAATTAACAAAGCCAACATATCTTTGAAAGTACGAAGATTCATGGCATCTAGAAACCATTGATCCTTCTCTATCATAAATTTAGGATAAAAACCCTTGTCTCTATTGTACCCCAAAATTTTCCCTCCCATTTTCACTTAAGACATGCTTCTAGAGGTCCTCAATTGCTCAAGGTTGACCAAGAATTGATCAGACAAACTCTCCTCCTAAGCAATGAACCTCTAATCAGGGTTTCACTTTTCATCAAGATGTGTAAGCTCCAAATGTCACAAATGTTTTCCATGGTCCTAATATTCCTTCAAGGTTGTCCATGACAAATTTCATGCATTCCATTATAAGTTTGCTCAGTCAATTGCTCAAATGCCTGAAAATCAATTGTACTAGGTCAAAAGTCAATTGTG
Organism: Vicia faba; assembly: GCA_948472305.1. Lineage (NCBI taxonomy): Eukaryota > Viridiplantae > Streptophyta > Magnoliopsida > Fabales > Fabaceae > Vicia > Vicia faba. The sequence goes on along the minus strand of OX451736.1, from coordinate 107,659,538 downwards.
GCCTATATACAGTTAAACTTTAAGATTTTTGGTCAACATCAACATTTTTAATTTATATTCATCATTTAATCAAGGGTTGATCATGATTCCTCAAGGAAAGTCCTCAAATCATCAAAAGTCAAGATTTACTAAATTAGGGTTTCCTAGGAAAAGTTAATTGAACTTTGACCAGGCATAACTTTCACATACTTCATCCATTTCCCCCAAAAAAAAGCTCATTTTGAAGAGAATCTAATTCCCTGCAGCTTCTCCTTTATCCTCAAGTTCAAGAAATGCACCATTCAAATGATACAAGCTTATACATTACAAGTCAATTTCAAAAAGTCAACAAAAGACACTCTTTATCAAGACAACTTACATCAAGATAATTTCTTCAAAAGCAAAAATTATAAACATATAGATTGTAGAGGAAATCTTGGGCTTTCAAAAAAGTCAAAGATCATATTCAAAAGATGAAAATTGAGCAAGTTATGATCTGCACAAGTTGGGCAAATTTGTGAAAAATGCATGAAGTTAACTTTGAGCAAAATTGCATTTTTAGGTTAATGGACCTAACTTTCAGGGTTCAAACATGCTTATGATGTACCCAAGGACCTCTAAACCTAACCATGCACTATTTTGATTTTGATTTCTATTTATTTGAGTTTATATTCATGTAAATATGAATTAAATCAAATAAATTAAATAAAAATACAAAGAATTATGGGCCATGACATTTGGGTTTGATTTGATGTATTAGAAGGCCTATATTTTCGTGCAAGATACATCCAAATGGTCCATGTTCATTGAACATTCAAAAAGAGACAAGGATCTTTAAAAATGGCAAGAACAAACTCAAAAAATGGAAAGTTTTCATTATGTTTGATTTTTGTTTTATCATGGTTTGATTAATTGATTCCTTGCCATTATGTTGCCTCATTCATACCTCTATATAAGCATAAGCAAACCATATGCAAAGGGGCACGAAACTACTCTTCAAAAATCTCTTCAAAAGCTCTTCACAAAGATCTCTCAAAATTCTCAAAATCATTCAAAAGTTGTGAAAATTCAAGACCTGATCTTCAGCTTTCCTCCATCCAATCTCGTGCCATCTTTGCCGTCCTGAGGTCCCTAGGAGTCATTTCCATTCCTAACCTTGGCTTGGAGCGCGCCCGAGTCGTCCATACAAATTGCATTGTTTGGTATAGTTTATTTAAATCTAATCTTGTTAATTTGCATTTATTAATCTATTTGATATTTGCATACATGTTTGTAGTCGTACATAGAGCAGGTTGGACGTGAAGCATGTAAGTTTTGAGGCCTGATTCCTGAGATGCCATTCTCAACACCGATCGAAAGCTTGGCTTCAAAATGCAAAATTCAGAGACCTTTAGCCAAAACTAACGTCGGATTTCTTTATTTACTTCTTTTTATATTTACTTTTTTCAAAATCATTTTTATTTAATCATAAAATCAAAAAAATCAAATAAAATATAGATTTAGGTTTTTTTTATATATTATTAAATTTAATTTGTATAATTTAATTAATTATATTTTAATTTATTTCAAGTAATTTAAAATCAATTAGAACTTAGACTTAATCATTTCAAATCTTTTTCTCAATAATAAAAATCCAAACAATGTTAGAATTAGTTTCCTTTTGATTAGTTTTAATTGCATCTTATTTATCACTCTTTTCTTTATTTAGTTAAAATTAATTTTTTTTTAATTTAAGTATTTTTCTTAATAAGAATGACAAAAAAAGTGATAAGTATGTAGAAGTATTTTAGGCTTACCTCACTTTCCATATTCGCGCGCCTATTTTAAATTTCGTTCATTTTATATTTATGTAACTGCAAAAGGTTGTAATAGTTAAATTTAGGACTTTTTACTTTTGTTTCCCCATTTGGACATGTAAATACCCCCTCCTCGAAGCATTGTAATAGCGTAAGATTTACAATTCCCGCACTTTAAATTTCTGCAAGATATTAACTGTTAGTAATTAGGCTTGTATGGAAAGATTGAAAACAAAGCGCTAGCAAACTTAAATTCAAAGACAAATAACTGAAACAAGCACACATTTCACACATACACCTCTAGGGTATGCCCACATTGGTTGCCTTTCGGAAAAAAAATAGTCATTTCCCTCTAAACAGGGGCGCTTTAGCAAAGACCCGTAAATCAAAGATCGTAGTCCCTCGATGACCCTGCAATGTTGCCTTTCGGTAAATGATCTAGTCCCTAGACAAAATTGCTAAAGTGTCTCCATATGTTGCATTTATGATTGTACGTCCCTTCAATTGTCCCTCAATATCCAACGATAGGGCTACCTACTCACTAATAGTAGGATAGCACTGTCTAAAGGATAGGAGGAAAAGAACAAACCTTTCGAGTATAATTTGATAGTTCCTAGATGTTATGCTCAAAACAAATTTTTTTCACATACACAAAACACTTTCAAAAACAATTTCAAAAAAATGTTTTATCAACACTCTTGAGGACTGAAACAAGAGTTATCATAAAGCAAACTGTCGCACTAAGGCATTTCAAAATACTTTTCAAAAATACACGAAAGCGCAAGGTATTTCAAAAATGAGCTAAGCATCTAAGAGCCCATAGAAAACTATGGATGGAAAGGGTACTAACACCTTCCATTTCCACAATCTACCCCCCTTACTCAGAAAACTCTCGAAAGGTCTTTTTATGTTCTTTTCACCATTTCCTTTGCTGGATAAAAGAAAATTCGGTGGCGACTCTTGCTTACGACAACATTTGCAAATACAAATGCAAAACCAGTATAAACAGTCAGTTCTGCCACCGTATCACAGAACTGGTGACTCTGCTGGGGATACAAAAGGTGGGGTTACCTTGGAGTTAGTTCATTATTTAACTGCTTTGTGTGCTTTGGTTGCTTTACTTTTGAGGGTTTTGTTTGGGTTACTATAGATCCCACACCCGGATCTGGGGCACCTTTTAGGTAAGTAGCAATAGATCATGGAAACTGTGTGTGGTATACCGACACGGTTGAAGCGATAGCTACGTTGATGTGACACTTTGGTTGGTACGGGTAGCGCTTGAGTAATCAAGGAGAATACGGAGCCGTTGCATGGTGTCATAAAGCATCAACTGACCTTAGAACCTTTAATTGACCAACTTGGCCATTAGGAAGTAGTGAGATAGATGTCTTTGGTGTAGTCCTAAGTAGGTCGATACTCGATACTACACTCATTGAGATTTGACTCCCGAGTTTGTTTGGTGGCAAGTCAGTTGTCGATCGGAACGAAACTTGTGGGAAAGATTAGTGATATTGAGATCCCTTAGAACCCGATTACTATTACTAGGATAGGTTGAGCCAACTAAATTTCAAGAGGGTACTTAACTACAGACCCCAGGCAAGCCTAAACCTAAGGCTGCTTGTGTGATTTATTTGCTTTCAACTTGAGCTACTTGTAGGGTTTTTATCTAACAACATGATCTCCTTGCAGTATTTGTTTACAGTCATTATCCAGTAACATGGACTTATTAGACTCACTTGTCTTCATCACCTTAAACTATTTCTTAACGCATAGCATACACATCATAACATCTTGCCACAACATTTCCTTAACCATTTTAAGGATCTCAAGGGTTTGTGATACAGGTTATGATAAATCAAATGTCTAGCAATAGGCAAGGTGATTTATTTTCCTCTAGCCAATGCCGTTAAAAGACCAAAACACGACAACTTGAGTTAGGGGCTATGACCCACTTGATATGGTGAGCTTGACTCTCGTAGAAGGACATTTAACGATACGAAGTTCTTCAATCAAAGCTGCATATTTCAACTTCTGATATTTTCTTGTTTACCCCGCGAGATCCTTGAAAATATTGCATGCATGCCATTTCATAACAGGTCTTCCAGTACGAGTTTCTCATCTTTTCGCTATTTACTTCAGCAAAAGAAATGGACCTTGAACAAACAGTAAAAGACCTTCAAGCTCAAAACGCTCAGTTCTAGCAAATGTTCATGGCTTTGGCCCTGGGGCAGGAAGAACTGAAAGTTATCATCATCAAAGAGAAGAAGAAGAAGGCAAAGAAACTGGCTGGCATCATGAATATGGGAAGAAGACTCAGAGGACCGGTTAAACAAGCTCTAGATCTCACAACTTCATTAAACGAAGGGGATAATCATGAAGAAATCAACAACCCCGAGGCTGATAAAGAAGAAGTTGATTACTCTAAGGAACAATATCCTCCTGCTAACGATAAATACAAACAACCGGAGGATCGTCTCAATGCTATGGAGATTCAGCAGGTACCTGGCTTGGACTTTGAAGAGTTAGGGCTAGTTCCTGGAGTGGTCATCCCACCAAAGTTCAAGGTTCCCACATTTTCTAAGTATGACGGTGTCTCCTGCCCTAAGTTGCACTTAAGGTCCTATGTTAAGAAGATCCAGCCTCACACTGCTGACCGGAAGTTATGGGTCCATTTCTTCCAAGAAAGTTTAGCTGGCACGCAACTGGAGTGGTTCTATCAACTAGAAAGAACAGACATTCATACCTGGTAAGACTTGGCTGCTGCTTTCTACAAGCAGTACCAATACAATGTTTACCTCGCTCCAACTCGTACACAACTTCAAAGCATGTCTATGGGTTCTAGCGAAGGCTTCAAGGAATATGCCCAGAAATAGAGGGATCTAGCTGGCAGGGTACAACCTCCTCTGAATGATTTGGAAATGGTAGACATGTTCATGGGCACTCTGACAGGCCCATTCTTTAATCTGCTGATTGGGAGTTACTCATTCGGGTTCATAGAGATGGTTCTGACTGGAGAAAGGATCGAAAGTGGTATCAAGAGTGGGAAGATCCCGATGGCTGGATCTTCTAATGCTGAGAAGAAGCCATTTGATGGTAAGAGGGAAGCCAATGTTGTGTATGGCTATAAGGGTCGTAATAAGGCAGACTACCGCCAAATAATAGGGGCAATGCTGGTCTCTAATTCGGCACGTGTGCAACGACCATAACAACGGGCTAATCAGGGAAGGCAAGACGAGCCTAAAAGACAGTTTACCAAGATCAACATCCCGCTATCTCAAGCATTACAACATATGTTGAGGATGAATTTGATTACGTTGATAGGAACTCATCCAAACCCTAAGACTTTTGCTCCTAACTACAATCCTGATGCATGGTGTGCCTATCATTCTGGTAGTTCTGGGCATGATACTAACGATTGTTGGGCACTGAAATACAAGATTCAAAATATGATTAACGCCAAGGAGATTGAGTTCGACCCTCCTAAGACTCCTAACGTGATCACTGCTCCCATGCAAAACCATGGCCAGGATTGAGAGCATTTTTGTTCATTTGAATTCTCAAGTTGTATTTTCTTTGTTTGTTCAAACAATTATTGGCATGTCAAACTTTGTTATTTCATTAATTCATTGCACATGTTTGTCTTGAAATAATTTGTTTTCATTATGCTTAAACTGCTTTCTTACTTCCTTTTTGTGATATTCAACTCTTGATTAAAAGCTCTAAGCCTTTAGAGGAAGGATGACGAGAACGATAGCACAATATCTACCGTATGCTTTTGAACAGACCCTGCTAAAGATGTACATGTGTTGTTTCGAATCCTAAAAAGTGGAGTTATTCGGAATATAATCCCTAGTCAACCCTTTTGAGCCTAAGAAGTAGGAGTTTTCTTTTCACACAAATTAAAACCCTTAATCATAACCTGGGGCAGGGTAGTTTCTCAGTTTATTCTATAGTGCATTCAATCGCAAGCTCTACCTTCATACATGACAAATGGTGTAGAAGGTGCTCTCCAAAAGATGGTGATGGTTCCATATAATCATCAAGACATGCCGTCATTATTTCTCACAGTAAAGGCCCGTTAAGTCAAAAAGCTATGAAGGAGACTTAAGAAAAAACGGGGCATCCCGCTTACTGTAATCGCAAAAGAAATAGTTCAGGAAAATGTAGGGATAACAAAATATAAAAAAAAGAGGTCCTACAGATCCTCAACAAAAAAAAAGAAAAGGTTACAAAAATGACTGCCTTCTCAAACAAACGTTCAATTTCTGAACAATCACCAAGTATCAGAGTAAAGATTCCAGACTCAATTGGGATTTAAACACACAATTAACTAAGCATAGGATCGAAGAACATCATGAAGAATGGGTTGGGTACAAGTAAAATTTTAGCCTTTATCCTTTGTTTCTTAAACCGTGAACCAGGCCACGTTACAAAACGTATCCTGACTCCTGAAAGGTTTTCTATAAATCCTGAGTTGATATCACACTCTTACAAAATTTGTTGGTTTTACTAAAAACTAATTTTTCAAACTTCAAAACAAACATAAGCTTTGCATTCTTCAATACCATTGTTTGCATATGACTATTTGTTCAAACAGCAGAGAAATTCGCACAACGGATATTTAATGAACAAAAATCCTCTCAATGGACAGAATCATCTCAGATGGAAAAAACATTTCCAGTAACTGGTTTTCCATAATCAAGGGGCATGACATGGTGCCTAGCTAATCTGGGGCAGTCAAGTCAAGATTCGAGGAATCTCTCAAAAATGCCTAATAGCCAGGGGAAGATCTCCATCTGAATCACTTGGGGCATCAGACATGAATTCCAGTAACGAATCATGTACGATCAAAAAAACATCTTATGGCAGTGTGGCAACACTTAATACTATGGACAGTGACAATTCTCGGCACCCGATGAACGCGAACATAGTTAAAAGATAATATACATGAGCAAAGAACCGCTAGGTTGACTGACCTATGCAAAAATAAGGGCATCCCGACGAACCAAAATGGTTCGGGAAAAATTTAGGGATATATACAAAAAACTTGTACACCCGGCAAGTCGAAAATCTGAAAAGGCGGCTTGAGCAAAAAAGGGTATCCCGGTGGACTGAAAACACAAATGGGCGGTCTAGGCAAAAGTTAGGGATTAAAAACGTACGACTATGTCCCGTCATCTTGTCATTTGTTTATCAGTAGAAGACTTATCATCCTGATCAGCATTTACCAAGCACCCCAGGAGTTGGGATAACACTCAAACCATCCACAAAGTCTCCGCATGTATTTATCGAGCAGGTACAGAGGTAGGGGCATCTTACTAAAAAGTCACTTCCATATCCTCACCTTACATCCTAGTGATGTCAAGATTTCTTGTATCCCCGGAAGAACAGGAATTTCTAACTACTGCTTAGACATCAAGTTTTCCCCAGTAAAGTCGTCAAACTTCTCAGGATTCCCCAATGGGATTTCACAAAATCCTAAGGCACAGCACATAGCTTTCCTTCCCCAACAGAGTTTATTTCTCTAACAATAGAAGATCATCTCCCAGAAGTTCAGCTTCAACAAAATCTGAAGACCTACATTCTTCATCGCCAGCTGCAATCAGGGATTTATTTTCCCTAATTCAACAGCGCTGTAATAGAACAACTGATACATTCACATATTGCATTCATACATCATTATACAAACGTCATAGCATCTGGAGTACAAATTCATACATCCCAATCTCATTTATTTTGAGAACACAATTACACAATGCATTTCATTCATCATGACATTGCATACAGCTAACGCTTTACCTTTTCAGGAAAGATCAATCAACAGATATTTATCATCAATAATTTTCAACAGGTCCAGGATTAGCTCCTGAAACAAAACAAAGTAATTATATGTGCGACCAAATACAGCTTTACACGGGCTCATCATGAAGCAATCTTACACAGGTTTCTTCTGACTTCCAAATACAACTTTATACGGGCTCTTCATGAAGTAATCTTGCACGGGTTCCTTTTCCCTCCTTCTAAAGTTTTACACTGAATCATCTTGAGGCAACCCTTCCCAGGTTCCTTCTCTTGAATTTCTAGATGCAGTTTTACACGGACTCATCCTGAAGCAACCCTACCCAAGTTCCTTCTCACAATCTTCAGATGTATTTTTACACTGACTCATCCTGAGGCAACCCTACCCAGGTTCCTTCTCTTGAATTTCCAGATGCAGTTTTACACTAACTCATCCTGAGGCAACCCTAACCACGTTCTTTCTCTTAAATTTCCAGATGCAGTTTTGCCCTGACTCATCCTAAGGCAACCCTACCCAGGTTCCTTCTCTTGAACTTCCAGATGCAGTTTTACACGAACTCATCCTGAAGCAACCCTACCCAGGTTCCTTCTTACAATTTCCAGATGCATTTTTACACAGACTCATCCTGAGGCAACCCTACCAAGGTTCCTTCTCACAATTTCCAGATGCAGTTTTACACAGACTCATCCGGAGGCAACCCTACCTAGGTTCCTTCTCTTGAATTTCCAGATGCAGTTTTACACAGACTCGTCCTGAGGCAACCTTACCCAGGTTCCTTCTCACTATTTCGAGATGCAGTTTTACACAGACTCATCCAGAGGAAACCCTACCCAGGTTCCTTCTCTTGAATTTCCAGATGCAGTTTTCCACGAACTCATCTTGAGGCAACCCTACCCAGGTTCCTTCTCTTGAATTTCCAAATGCAGTTTTACACGGACTCGTCCTGAAGCAGCCCTACCCAGGTTCCTTCTCTTGAATTTCCAGATGCAGTTTTACACGGACTCGTCCTGAAGCAACCCTACCCAGGTTCCTTCTCACAATTTCCAGATGCAGTTTTTGACGGACTTATCCTGAGGCAACCCTACCCAGGTTCCTTCTTACAATTTCCAGATGCAGTTTTACACAGACTCATCCTGAGGCAACCCTACCCAGATTCCTTCACACAATTTCCAGATGCAGTTTTACCCGGACTTATCCTGAAGCTGCCCTACCCAGGCTTTCTCTCATATATCTCTGGATGCATACTAACATGGACTCATCCTAAAACAGCCCTACACAGGCTATTTTTATTACATTTACAAATAACGGTTAATTCCATTATCCCTAGCAAGTTACTGTGAAGCCTGGATTTCAACCAGATAACAGCTAACTTTCATCTCTCCAGTCCAGAGATAACTCCTCAGTAGAGCCTTGGTCAACTGAAGCTCCTAGACTCTATTCCCCACAGAGTTTACCTCAAGTAGGAGAAAAACATAAATCAACATCCCCCAATGGACTCCTCCTCAGACAACAGGAACAGGAATCCCCACAAAAAGGGACCATTTATGACTCTCAGTCATCTACTTCTGATGGCTTCTTTAATCCCATCTCGGACGACTCTCGTTCATCTACTCCAAATGGCATTTGTAAGCCCATTCCTGATTAGCATCAACCAACAGTATTATTTCATGCGAGTGCAAATTTCTGGGCACTCTAGTGTTCAATCTTCTTCCACCTTCAGATCACGAAAGGCAGACAAGCCAATCTAAATCCTCGGGTTTAAGAAGATTGAACAGGGGAAGTTGTTGTACCCCAAAATTTTCCCTCCCATTTTCACTCAAGACAGGCTCCTAGAGGTCCCCAATTACTCAAGGTTGACCAAGAATTAATCAGACAAACTCTCTTCCTAAGCAATGAACCACTAATTACGATTTCACTTTTCATCAAGATGTGTAAGCTCCAAAGGTCACAAATGTTTTCCATGGTCCTAATATGCCTTCAAGATTGTCCATGACAAATTTCATGCATTCCACTACAAGTTTCGTCAGTCAATTACTCAAATGCCTCAAAATCAATTGTACTAGGTCAAAAGTCAATTGTGGCCTATATACAGTCAAACTTCAAGATTTTTGGTCAATATCAAGATTTTTAAGTGATATTCATCATTTAATCAAGGGTTGATCATGATTCCTCAAGGAGAGTCCTCAGATCATCAAAAGTCAAGATTTGCTAAATTAGGGTTTCCTAGGAAAAGTCAATTGAACTTTGACTAGACATAACTTTCACATACTTCATCCATTTTTCCCCAAAAAAATCTCATTTTAAAGATAATCCAATTACCTACAACTTCTCCTATATTCTCAACTTCAAAAAATGCACCATTTAAAAGATACAAGCTCATACATTACAAGTCATTTTCAAAATATCAACAAAAGACACTTTTTGTCAAGACAACTTACATCAAGATGATTTTTTCAAAAGCAAAAATGATCAACATAGAGATTGTAGAGGAAATCTTGGGATTTCCAAAAAGTCTAATATCATCTTTCAAATATGTAAATTGAGCAAGTTATGGTTTCCACAAGTTAGGCAAATTTATGAAAAATGCATGAAGTCAACTTTGAGCAAAATTGCATTTTTAGGTTAATGGACGTAACGTTTAGGGTTCAAACATGTTTATGACATACCCAAGGACCTTTAAACCAAACCATGCACTATTTTGATTTTTATTTCTATTTATTTGAACTTTTATTCATTTAAATATGAATTAAATCAAATAAATTAAATAAAAATACAAAGAATTATGGGCCATGACATTTGGGTTTGATTTGATGTATTAGAAGGCCTATATTTTCGTGCAAGATACATCCAAATGGTCCAGGTTCATTGAACATTAAAAAAGAGACAAGGATCTTAAATAATGGCAAGAACAAACTCAAAAAATGGAAAGTTTTCAATATGTTTGATCTTTGTTTTATCATGGTTTGGTTAATTGATTCTTTGCCATGTATTTTTCCTCATTCATACCTCTATATAAGCATAAGAAAACCATATGCAAAGGGGCACGAAATTACTCTTCAAAAATCTCTTGAAAAGCTCTTCACAAAGCTCTCTCAAAATTCTCAAAATCGTTCAAAAGTTGTGAAAATTCAAAACATGATCTTCAGCTTTCCTCCTTCCAATCTCATGCCATCTTTGGATTCCTAAGGTCCCTAGGAGTCATTTCCATTCCTCACCTTGGCTTGTAGCGCACCCGATTCATCCATACAAGTTGCATCGTTTGGTATAGTTTATTTAAATCTAATCTTGTTAATCTACATTTATTAATCTATTTGACATTTGCATACATGTTTGTAGTCATACATAGAGCAGGTTGGACGTGAAGCATGTAAGTTTTGAGGCCTGGTTCATGAGACACCATTCTCAACACCGATCAGAAGCTTGGCACCTTCTCTTGAATTTCCAGATGCAGTTTTACACCGACTCATCCAGAGGCAACCCTACCCAGGTTCCTTCTCTTGAATTTCCAGATGCAGTTTTACACGAACTCATACTGAAGCAACCCTACCTAGGTTCCTTCTCACAATTTCCAGATGCAGTATTACACAGACTCATCCTGAGGAAACCCTATCCAAGTTCCTTCTTATAATTTCCAGATGGATTTTTACACAGACTCATCATGGGGAAACCCTACCCAGGTTCCTTCTCACAATTTCCAGATGCAGTTTTACATAGACTCATCCTGAGGTAACCCTACCCAGGTTCCTTCTCTTGAATTTCCACGTGCATTTTTACATGGACTCATCCAGAGGCAACCCTACCCAGGTTCCTTCTTACAATTTCCAAATGCAGTTTTACACGGACTCATCCTGAGGCAACCCTACCCAGGTTCCTTCTCACAATTTCCAAATGCAGTTTTACACAAGCTCGTCGTGAGGCAACCCTACCCAGGTTCCTTCTCACAATTTCCAGATGCAGTTTTACCTAGACTCATCCTGAAGCTGCCCTACCCAGGCTCCCTCCCATATATATCTGAATGTAGACTAACACGGACTCATCCTAAATCAGCCATACACAGGCTCTTTTTATTACATTTACAGATAACGGTTAATTGCATTATCCCTAGCAAGTTACTGTGAAGCCTGGATTTCAACCAGAAAACAGCTAACTTTCATCTCTCCAATCCTAAGATAACTCCTCAGTAGAGCCTTGGACAACTGAAGCTCCTACACTCTATTCCCCATAGAGTTTTCCTCAAGCGGGATAAAAACAGAAATCAATATCCCCCAGTGGACTCCTCCTCAGACAATAGGAACAAGAATCTCCACAAAGGGACCATTTATGACTCTCAGTCATCTACTTCTGATGGCTTGTTTAAGCCCATCTCGGAAGACTCTCGTTCATCTACTCTAAATGGCATCTGTAAGCCCATTCCTGATTAGCATCAACCAACAGTATTATTTCATGCGAGTGCAAATTTCTGGGCACTCTAGTGTTCAATCTTCTTCCACCTTCAGATCACGAAAGGCAGACAAGCCTATCTAAATCCTCAGGTTTAAGAAGATTGAACAGGGGAAGTTATTGTACCCCAAAATTTTCCCTCCCATTTTCACTCAAGACAGGCTCCTAGAGGTCCCCAATTGCTCAAGGTTGACCAAGAATTAATCAGACAAACTCTCTTCCTAAGCAATGAACCATTAATTACGATTTCACTTTTCATCAAGATGTGTAAGCTCCAAAGGTCACACAAGTTTTCCATGGTCCTAATATGCCTTCAAGATTGTCCATGACAAATTTCATGCATTCCACTACAAGTTTCGTCAGTCAATTGCTCAAATGCCTCAAAATCAATTGTACTAGGTCAAAAGTCAATTGTGGCCTATATACAGTCAAACTTCAAGATTTTTGGTCAATATCAAGATTTTTAAGTGATATTCATCATTTAATCAAGGGTTGATCATGATTCCTCAAGCAGAGTCCTCAGATCATCAAAAGTCAAGATTTGCTAAATTAGGGTTTCCTAGGAAAAGTCAATTGAACTTTGACCAGGCATAACTTTCACATACTTAATCCATTTTCCCCCAACAAAATCTCATTTTGAAGAGAATCCAATTCCCTACAACTTCCAATATATCCTCAACTTCAAGAAATGCACCATTTGAAAGATACAAGCTCATACATTACAGGTCATTTTCAAAAATTCAACAAAAGAAACTTTTTGTCAAGACAAGTTACATCAAGATAATATCTTCAAAAGCAAAAATGATAAACATATAGATTGTTGAGGACATCTTGGGATTTCAAACAAGTCCGAGATCATCTTCAAAAGATGAAAATTGAGCAAGTTGTGGTGTGCACAAGTTGGACAAATTTGTGAAAAATGCATGAAGTCAACTTTGAGAAAAATAGCATTTTTAGATTAATGGACCTAACATTTAGGGTTCAAACATGTTTATGACATACCCAAGGACATCTAAACCTAAACATGAACTATTTTTATTTTTATTTCTATTTATTTTAATTTTTTTCATTTAAATATGAATTAAATTAAATAAAAATACAAAGAATTATGGGCCATGACATTTGGGTATGATTTTATCTATTAGAAGGCCTATATTTTCATGCAAGATACATCCAAATGGTCCAGGTTCATTGAACATTCAAAAAGAGACAAGGATCTTCAAAAATGGCAAGAACAAACACAAAAAATGGAAAGTTTTCATTATGTTTGATTTTTGTTTTATCATGGTTTGATTAATTGATTCCTTGCCATGTATTTTGCCTCATTTATACCTCTATATAATCATAAGAAAACCATATGCAAAGGGGCGCGGAATTTCTCTTCAAAAATCTCTTCAAAAGCTCTTCACAAAGCTCTCTCAAAATTCTCAAAATCGTTCAAAAGTTGAGAAAATTCAAAACCTCATCTTCAGCTTTCCTCCATTCAATCTCGTGCCGTCTTTGCACTCCTGAGGTACCTAGGAGTCATTTCCATTCCTCACCTTGGCTTAGAGCGCACCCGAGTTGTCCATACAAGTTGCATCATTCGGTATAGTTTATTTAAATATAATCTTGTTAATCTGCATTTATTAATCTATTTGACATTTGCATACATGTTTTTAGTTGTACGTAGAGCAGGTAGGACGTGAAGCATGTAAGTTTTGAAGCCTGGTTCATGAGATGCCATTCTAAACACCGATCGGAAGCTTGGCTTCAAAACGCAAAATTTAGAGACCTTTAGCCAAAATTAACGCCAGATTTCTTTATTTACTTCTTTTTATATTTACTTTTTTCAAAATCATTTTTATTTAATCATAAAATCAAAAATTAAAAAAAAAATAGATTTAGGTTTTTTCTTATATATAATTAAATTTAACTTGTGCAAGTTAATTAGTTATATTTTGATTTATTTCAAGTAATTTAAAATCAATTAGAACTTAGACTTAACCATTTCAAATAATTTTCTCAATAATAAAAATCCAATAAATGTTAGAATTAGTTTCCTTTTGATTAGTTTTAATTGCATCTTATTTATCACTCTTTTATTTATTTAGTTAAATTTTTTTTTTAATTTAAGTATTTTTCTTAATAAAAATGACAAAAAAAGTGCTAAGTATGTAGAAGTATTTTAGGGCTTACCTCGCTTTCTATATTCACGCGCCTATTTTAAATTTCGTTCATTTTATATTTATGTAACTGCAAAAGGTTGTAATAGTTAAATTTAGGACTTTTTACTTTTGTTTCCCCATTTGGACATGTAAATACCCCCTCTCCGAAGTATTGTAATAGCGTAGGATTTATAATTCCCGCACTTTAAATTTCTGCAAGATATTAACTGTTAGTAATTAGGCTTGTATGGAAAGACTGAAAACAAAGCGCTAGTAAACTTAAATTCAAAGACAAATAACTAAAACTTAAATTCATAGTCCCTCGATGACCCTACAATGTTGTCTTTCGATAAATGATCTAGTCCCTAGACAAAATTGCTAAAGCGTCTCCACATGTTGCCTTTATGACTGTACTTACCTTCAATTGTCCCTCAACATCCAATGATAGGGCTACCTACTCACTAATAGTAGGATAACTGTCTAAAGGATAGGAGGAAAAGAACAAACCTTTCGAGTATAAGTTGATAGTTCCTAGATGCTATGCTCAAAACAAATTTTTTTCAGATACACAAAACACTTTCAAAAACATTTTCAAAAAAAATGCTTTATCAACACTCTTAAGGATTGATACGAGAGTTATCATAAAGCAAACTTCTGCACTAAGGCATTTCAAAATACTTTTCAAAAATGCACGAAAGCACAAGGTATTTCAAAAATGAGTTAAGCATCTAAGAGCCCTTAGAAAACTACGGATGGAAAGGGTACTAACACCTTCCCTTTCCATAATCTACCCCCTTACTCAGAAAACTCTCAAAAGGTCTTTTTCTGTTCTTTTCACCCTTTCCTTTGTTGGATAAAAGAAAAGTCGGTGGCGACTCTTGCTTACTGCAACATTTGCAAATACAAATGCAAAACCAGTATAACAGTCGGATCTACCACTGTATCACAGTCTCTATTACTTGCTTCCCAATTAGATATAATGTCTGATCATTTCAGATGTAAGGCTAATGCCACGTCTTCAGGTTTCAGAACTTGCTCTAAACTGGTGAAGGGTATCTGATCAAGAATAGGCACTTCAAGCAACTTAGAGAATTCTTCCATTATGGGCACCAATTGATAATCCGAGAAGGTAAAATAGTGATGCTTCGGATAAAATAACTGAAAAAGAACGCTCATCATGTCTTCCTGGAAGCCGGAAGTAACCAAACTGAGTAGATGACCATGTCTCTTGGTGAATTGAGAATTGTCGGGAACTTTTGAGACTAATTCCTCAAACTTAGAAGGTATCCTTACGAAGTTGATCTGGATGGTATTCCTACGACTGGAAGCCATGACCCTGCAACACAAAACAAAGATAAATCCCTTAGATCCTTGAAATGGTTAGCCATGATATGATGTTATGATGTTATGCTTTCATGTTCAAATATATAATTAAACACAAGCAAAGCACGCAAAGGCCTTAGGTTTAAGGCTTGAATGAGGTTTGTAGGTAAATACCCTCTTGAAGTTTAGTTGGCTCAACCTATCCTAAAGAAGTAATCGGGTTCTAGGGATCTCAATATCACTGATTTTTCCCACAAGTTTTGTCTAGCACGACAACTGACTTGCCACCGAACAAAAATCAAGAGTCGAATCTCAATGATCATAGCATCGAGTATCAACCAACTTTGGACTGCACCAAAGCCGACTATCTCACTATCTTCTAATGGCTAATTTGGGTTAGTTAAGGTTCTAAAGGTCAGTTAGTGCTTATGACACCATGTGGAAACCTAGTTTTTTCCCCGACTGACTCGAGGGACACTAGTACAAACCAATGTGTCACACTAATGTAGCCATCACTTCAACCATTTGGTATACACCGTATAGTTTCCATGATCTATTGAAACTTAACTAAAATGCCCCCAGATCTGGGTGTAGGATCTTTGCAAAAAAAATAAACCTGAGCAAACCCAGAAATATAAAGCACACAAAACAAACAAGGAAAGCCTTTAAAAAGGATCTAACTCTAAAGGTAACCCCACTTTTAGTTATCCTCTCCAGCAGAGTCGCCAGTTATGTAATACGGTGGCTGAAATAACCTTTGGTTTGTGTTTTATCGCAAATGTTGCGAATAGCAAGAGTCGCCACCGACTTTTCTTTTATCCAATAAAGAAAGGGTAAAAAGAACAAGAAGGACCTTTGAGAATTTTATGAGTTCGAGGGGTATGTTATGAAAAGGGAAGGTGTTAGCACCCTTTTCATCTGTATTTATCTACAGGCTCTTAATCGCTAGTTCACTTTATTTTGAATATGCTTTGTATGTGTATGTTTGAAAATATTTTGAAAAATGCCTAAGTACGGAAACTTTGTAATGGTTCTTATATCAGTTAAGAATGTGCTCAAAGTGTTTGTTTTTGAAAATATTTCAGAAGAAGTGTGTGATACGGTGGGAGAACTGACTTTGAGGTTTTTCGTTTGTGTTTGCAAATGTTGCGGTTTAGAAAGAGTCGCCACCAACTTTTCTTTTATCCAAAAGGAAAGGTGAAAAAGCATAGGAAAGACCTTTAGAGATGTTTTCTTGAGTTCAAGGGGTAGATTATGAAAAGGGAAGGTATTAGCACCCTTTTCATCCATGGTTTTCCATGGACTCTTAGTTACTTGCTAGATCACTTGCTTTTGTTTGAAAAATGTGCTTTTGTGTGGTTTTTTGAAAGTATTTTGAAAAGGTGCCATCGTTTAGGTAAACTTTTCAATGATTCATGTTCGTAAGAATGTATACAAAGTTTTGAGCTTTTGAAAATATTTCAATGTTTGGAAAGTGTTTTTGAAGTTGTTTTGAAAGTGTATGTGATTGTTTTTAAAAATAGCAAGGATGTTTGTTTTGAAATTGAGCAAGTAACTAAAAGTAATCTACCTACTCAAAAGGTCTTAGATGTACTTTTCCTCCTCCTTTAGATGTGGCTATCTTACCATTGATTTGGTAAGAATCCCCATCGTTGGATGTGAAGGGACGGGCATTGGGTCATCGTATGACCATGATAGCAATATTGTGAGATGACTTAGCACTTTTTCTTTAGGGACTAAGATCATTTTGAAAGGCAACTTTGATAGCGTCATCGAGGGACTATGATCTTTTTCGATTTGTTTGTGCTAAGACATCCCACATACATAACATGGCCATTTTCGTAAGGAAACAAGTGGAATTACCCTAAGGGTGTAACTGTGTGATTGTATTTGATTGCATGCATAATTTGTCATGAATTAGGGTTTTCTAAACATTGGTTTTAGTCTTGTCATACACACCCTAATTACTAACAATATATGAAAGCAAATAAAAGTACGGAAAATAAATATTCTACGCTATTACAATCATTAGAGGGATGGGGTGTACAATATTTCAAATGGGGATGGCAAATTAAATCTTATGTTACTATTACAACCATATTGAATGGATAAGAATGTACAAGAAATGTAAATTTTGGTTGTGTTTGAGAAAAGAAATAATTTTTTGTTTAAGAAAATATTTTTTGTCTTTTTATGTTAAAGAAAATAGAACATGTGAATATGAAATATTTTTGGTATTTTCTGATTAATAAAAATGCTGACAAAGATAATAAAAGAGAAAGGAAACAAAATTAGCGCAAATGCTAAAAAAGGAAGAGATCAGAAGTTCTAACTCTGACTTGCTGCATAACAGAAACAACATTAGTAAAAATATGGAAGTTCAGAAGTTCTTGATCTTCTGAGAACTCAGAAGTTTTCAGAAGTTCTGATGCAACTGTCAGAACTTTGTCTCTCTCCATGCCAGTCAGAACATCTGCAGCTTAGTCATTTCTTATATAACATAAGTTGCATACAAAGTAGTTATAACAAATTTCATGAAATATCATAAGCACAAATCAGAAACAACATGTATTTGCTAATCCTGATTCTGAGTCCTAATTTCTTTATGAAACTCTGAACTGGGATTTCTTCTACTTAGGCAGGCAGATGCATGAATTTTCAGAATATGTACATCATCAGGAATCAGAATATCTACATTGTATTAAATATACAGAAATCTGACAATGCCTAATCAGTATAATGAGAGTCAGCAGGAAACTTACCTTGCAACTGGGAAAGATTCTGTGAACTGGAGGTTGGTCGTGAACTCTGGTGATGTTCTGAGAAATTTCTTCATGTACTCAGCAGGGTGGAAGTTTGCAACTTCTGGAACAGCCAAGGGATGATATACTGGCCTATTTTGAGATGGAGGTGGATGGTTTTAGTCAAGAACACTTGAGGACAAATGGAGCTTGAACGCAAGGATTAAAAAGTTAAGGTTTTGATAATTTGTGTTTATAGTTTCCTGGGTTCTTGGAATTTTTCCAGTGGTTCAAAACTTTCTTTCTCAATTTTCTCAACTCTTTCAAAAATTTTCCTCGACTCTGGACCTGGACCTTCGACCTTTTTTCAGTGGCCAATGGTGTTCTATTTATAGGCGAAGGTTTTGTAATTTGGATATGTCAAGTGGCGCCAACATCATGTTCTAGAAGCTGACTTACTTCTGAAGTAAGCTTAAGAAAACATAATTAAATGTATCAAGTGGGATAGTTAGCAGCACCTAAGCTAGGTTTTGTCAGCGTGAATTAAGGAAAAGTAGAGGAAGCGCCTGGGCCTAGCATGCTTTTGCACAAAAGTTTATCTTCCCAGTACAGTAGGGGTGCACATGGGGAAAATCCCTTGGGTAAAGACTCAGAGGCGGTTGTGAACATTAAATGAGTTCCCATGTGAAACTCTGCATCCTTGCTTAACTCTGGATTGGAAGTTCTGCTGCAACGTAGAATCCAATCTTCTGATCCTTGTATCTTATGGCTTCAGCATGTTCTGAAGGATCCTTCAGACTTTCTAGTAAGCTTGCAACACGCTTTATGATCTTCTTTGATTTACCTTGGCAAACTCTGACTGAACCTTTGTGAATATTGGCCCAAAAGTTATGACCAAACTTTGTCTTGAGAATATCCAGAATTTGCTGAGTGTGAACACTGGTTCAGAAGTTCTGAAATTGTCATATTTCTTAAACACTTAGAAAATTTCTAAGTATTTAGAACTTGATTTTTCCAAAGTAAAATTTGACTTTTAAAATTCTTGACGAAATAAACTTCATATTCCAACATGTCTTGATGAAATATGATTTTTGAGATTTGATTTTGATTCAAAGGTCAAATTTAGAGTTCTCAGTGTGCAAATGATCATTTTGCCCTTGTGAATGGTTTGCTTGGAAAAATTGATAATTCAAGGCTTGGAATTGGATGAAAGAAAATTTGAGGATCCATGGCGATTCCTTGATAAATGAGAGGGCAAATTTTAGGGTGCAACAGCTGCCCCTGTTCAATCTTCTTGAACCTGAAGAGTTAGATTGGCGGATCCGCCATTCGTGACTTGAAGGTGAAAGATGATTGAACACTAGAGTTCCCATAAATTTGCACTCAAAGATGGATGGTGAATGGGCTTATAGATGCCATTTGGAGGAATGTTGGTAAACGCTGGAAGAAGTATCAGCACAAATCTCTTGTTGATTCATACTAACCTTGATGTTTTACATGTGAGAAAAGGGGTTAGTAAAATGCAGATGCTTGCATGATGTTCACCAGATGTTGTATCATGCGAAATGCATTGGTATGCACATGCTATGATGTATGAATTTGAAATGTGTGTTTTCATCTGGGAAAATAAATCCCTGACTACTGTTGAGGAAATCTTCGGAGGTTGAATTCCTGATTGCCTGTTGGAAATGAAGAATATGCGTATCTTCAAATTTATTGAAAGGATGATTTTGCTGGGGAACATTACTCAAATATCAGTTGTTATCTGGTCATATCCAGGCTTCACAGTTGTTGAGGATGAAGTAGTTGGCTGCTATCTGGTCGAATCCAGGTTTCACGGCAACTTATTGTAAGAAGAGGTGAATTAACTGTTATCTGGTCGGATCCAGGCTTTGTAGAAAATTCCTTGAAATTGAATAGTTATTTGGTCAGGTCCAGGCTTCATAACAACTTGCTGGGGATGCGGAGGTTAACTGTTATCTGGTCGAATCCAGGCTTCACAGTAACTTACTGGAGGATGAATTAGATGTTATCTAGTCGGATCCGGGCTTTGTAGAAAATTCCTTGAAATTGAATAGTTATCTGGTCGGGTCCAGACTTCATTGTCTTATGGAAAGCTGTATTATTATCTGGTCGAATCCAGACTTCATAGTGTCTTTCTGGGAATCATAGTTAATTGTTATCTGGTCAGGTCCAGGTTTTACAATAAACTGCTTGAAAAACTGTCATCTGGTCGGGTCCAGGCTTTGCAGATTTCTTTGATGAGGTCAATTGTTATCTGGTCGAGTCCAGGCTTCTCAATAGACTTGTTTGAAAACTGTTATTTGGTCGGGTCCAAGCTTTGCAGATTTCTTGATGTGGTTAATTGTTATCTGGTCGGGTCTAGGCTTCACAATAAATTGCTTGGGGATTTAGTTGTTATCTGGTCAGGTCCAGGTTTCACAACGAATCTCGGAGGGTGATTTCTATTTGGTCGGGTCCAGGCTTCACAACAGCTTTCTTGAAATAGGGACTGATATCTAGTCGGGTCCAGGCTTCACAGTCATTTGTTGGGGGTAGAGAGGCGACTCTACTGGGGAAAAGAAGTTAAACCTTGGTCAGACTGAGTTCAGTTTCTTCTATAATCTTTGAAGGGCTAGGCTATTATCTGGTCGGGTCCAGGTTTCATAACGTTTCGAAAATGAGATCAACTGTTATCTGGTCGGGTCCAGGCTTCAGTAACTCAGAAAAGTCAAACTGTTATCTGGTCGGGTCCAGGCTTCAGTAATTTAAATTATTATCTGGTTGGGTCCAGGTTTCAGTAATTGGAGAAGTCAAACTGCTATCTGGTCGGGTCCAGGCTTCAGTGATAACTTGAAAATGGTGCTAATATCTGGTCGGATCCCAACTTCAAAGTATCTCTTGGAAATAGTAAAGGCTTTGCTTACGACTTTACTAGAGATTAGGGGTTGTGTCCTTGTGATTTGTAGTATTTTGAAAGGTAAATTCAAACTGGAGAGTATAGACTCAATCAGGTAAGGCAGACTCAGCTTGTGGAGTTTTAGGCTCAACTGGGGATGATGGGCTCATCTGGGAAATGATGGGCTCATCAGGGCAATAATGGGCTCATCTGGGCAATGATGGGTTTTGTTTGGGGATAAAATCCTTGGTTGGAGAGGATATACTCAGCTGGGGAAGATGGGCTCAGTTGGGTAAGTTGGGCTCAATTGGGGAGTATATACTCAGTCGGGTAAGGCAGACTCAGCTCGTGGAGTTTTGGGCTCAGCTGGGGATGATGGGCTCATCTGGGAAATGATGGGCTCATTTGGGCAATGATGGGTTTGTAGATGCCATCCAAGAATGCTTGTTGAGATGTAATTTGTAAGTTGAATATCAGAATGGCATCCGTGTTTGGAGTGTATCTGTATTATATCAAAAGTTGAGTTTGAATGAGTATCAGAATGGCATCCGTGTCTGGAGCGTATTTGTACTGTATCAAAAGGTGAAGTATGAATGAGTATCAGAATGACTTCCGTGTCTGGAGCGTATCTAAACTGTATCGGAAGGTTGGTTTGTTTGATGATGAGTCTGTGTAAAACTTCATCTTGGAAATGGAAAGAACCTGTGTAGGGTTGCTTTGTGATGAGTCCGTGTAAAACTTCATCTGAAATTTCCTGAGAAGGAACTTGATGATGATGAGTCTGTGTAAAACTGCATCTTGGAAATGGAAGGAACCTGTTAGAACATAGTTTGATTCTACAACCCTTAATTAGAGTTTTGATGATAACAAAATACAAGAATAAATAAATTGTAAGATTTATATATAAGACATATATGCTACTTAAAATTATGTTGTGTATTTACAGAAACTCTGATGGAATCAGCATCAGAAGATCAGTATCAACATCAGCATCAGAAAATATGTCAGCATCAGAAGATCAATAAACATGTTCTACACACTGAAGTTACCAGATTATACGCTGAAGCCTGATGACCAGAATCTGCGCATAAAATACTCTGACTCTGATCAAGATCCTTACCAAGTCATCAACACTCAGAAGCGTCAGAATAAGTTAAAGCCAAGAACACGCCGATTACCATAAGCAGAGAACACTCTGAAGCGTTACTAAGCATTCAAGACAGATTTATTACCAACGGCTTTATTCAAAGACAAGATCTTCTTAAAAAGGAAAGAACGTTATTGTCATTGAAAGTGATTTATGGACAGCAACATATCTTTTCCTTGGCTATATAAACAAGTCAGTGTGAGAAAAGAAGAGGCTAATAATCTTCACGCATATACACGACTACGTAAACGAACTCACTCATATACAATTTTCTAAAGATTTCAACCACGCCGAATCAAAAGCATTAGCAATCCAGTTTCATTCTAAGCTTAATATTGTGTATTATCACAGTTGTGATATATAGTTTTATTAGAAAACATCAAACACACTTTTGTTCAATTATCTGTAAGAGAATTTCCATGAGATAAACCGGTATGTGGTTAGACTCAAGAAGGCTTTAACAGTTGTTAAAGTAGTTGTGTAATCAGTTAATTATAGTGGATTAAGACCTCGTTGGAGAGAGGAGAAATCACCTTGACGGGTGGAGTGGAGTAGTTTGAGATCAAATGAACCAGGATAAAAATACAGTGTTGTCTGCACCTTTGATTTAAGTTTTACAATTCAACCCCCCTTGTTGTGTTTTTCACATCTTCAATTGGCATCAGAGCGCCTGGTTCTGAGCTCATAACACTTAATCGTGTCAGTACAAGATCCAGCGTCAGAAAAACACAATGGCAGGACCACATCAAAACATCAGCAATGACAACAATGAAGAAAGAGACAGATTCAGTGGAAAACCTCCAGTCTTTGATGGAGAGAACTTTGACTACTGGAAAGACAGAATTGAAAGCTTCTTTTTGGCCCATGATGCTGATCTGTGGGACATGGTGACTGATGGATACACGCACCCAGTGGATGGAAGTGGTCAGAAGATTGACAGGAAAGCAATGTCTGATCAGCAAAAGCGTGATTTCAGAAATCATCACAAGGCCAGAACAATTCTTCTCAGCGCCATCTCTTATTCAGAATATGAAAAAATATCAAATAGAGATACTGCAAAGAATATGTTTGACTCTCTGAGAATGACACATGAAGGCAACATTCAAGTCAAAGAAACCAAAGCCCTTGCACTCATTCAGAAGTATGAGGCATTCAAGATGGAAGAGAGTGAATCAATAGAAACCATGTTCTCAAGATTTCAAATTCTGGTTGCTGGTCTAAAAGTTCTTGACAAAGGGTATTCTACTGCTGATCATGTTAAGAAGATCATCAGAAGCTTGCCAAGACAGTGGAGGCCAATGGTCACAGCGCTTAAGCTAGCCAAGGATCTCAACAAAATCTCTCTGGAGGAACTTGTCAGCTCCCTCAGAAGTCACGAGATAGAGCTAGAAGCAGATGAACCTCAAAAGCAAGGTAAGCCATTAGCTTTAAAATCTAACAGAAAATCTAACTCCAAGGTTTTGCAGGCTGTTGAAGAAACCTCTGATGGGTCATCATCAGAAGAAGATGAATTATCTCTCCTTTCCAGAAGGGTGAACCAATTATAGAAGCAGAGGCAAAGGAAGTTCAGGAATCCCAAAAGATCAGAAAATCAGAATGAATCTTTCTCCAGATACAGAAGGTCAGAATCCTCCTCTGGACACAGAAGATCTGAAGGCTCTTCAGGAAGCAGAAAGCCAAACAACAAAGACATCATCTGCTATGAATGTAACGAGCAAAGGCACTACAAAAGTGAATGCCCAAAGCTTCATAAGGAAAAGCCAAAAAGGAAGTTTGGCAAGGAAAAGAAGAAAAGTCTCATGGCTACATGGGATGATTCTGATACATCTGAAGCTGACTCAAAATCAGATGATGAAAGAGCAAACACAACTCTCATGGAAAACATAACAAAAGACAGTGAAGCTTCTGAGTCAGAATCTGAATCAGATACAGAAGAGGTATTTCCTGACTTTGCTATAAACTTTACTAAGGCTGAATTAGCTGAAAGCCTTAATGAAATTCTGGAAAGATATCAGTAGATCAGAGTCAAATTCAGAAACCTGAAAAGGAATCTTGCCTCTGACTCTGATAAGACTGAGAGTCTCAAATTGGAGAATTCTGAGTTAAAAGATAAAATTTCAAAATTAGAAAATCTATTGCAAAAATATCAGAAGGAAACAATCCCTGAAACTCCCAGCAGTGCTGATGAGATCATCAAGGAGTATGATCACAACTTTCAGAAGTTTCTAGCTAAAAACATAGATAGAAGCAAAATGGCTTCAATGATCTATGGAGTTAGCAGAAATGGCAGAAAAGAAATAGGATACCAAGGTAAGGTACCTACACCAAATAATGCAATGGATTTAGTTATAAAACGCACTTCACTTGATTCACACTTTGTATATGGGCACACACATGACATCAAATATACAAGTAGTAATTATTCTGTCAAGCTAAAATTCAACTAGAGTTTTGGTAAAACTAACAAATCAGGACCCAAGAAAATATGGGTACCTAAGGATAAAATAATACATGTGGCAGATATCTTTAGCAGCAAAGCAGAAACACCAGTCATGGTACCTGGACTCTGGCTGCTCACGACACATGACGGTAAGAAGGCATATGTTCCAAAGCCTGGAACTTAAGCCTGGAAGCCACGTAGGTTTTGGAGGCAATCAAAGAGGAAAAATCATTGGCTCTGGAACAGTAGGTAATGGAAATCTTCCCTCTATAAGTAATGTTTTATTAGTAGATGGATTAATGCATAACCTGTTATCCATAAGTCAATTAAGCGATAACGGTTATGATATAATCTTTAATCAAAATTCGTGCAGAGCTGTTAGTCAGAAAGATGGGACTATCCTATTTAATGGAAAGAGGAGAAACAACATTTATAAAATAAAACTTTCTGAACTGAAAAGTCAGAATGTAAAGTGTCTTCTGTCTGTTAACAACGAGCAATGGATCTGGCACAGAAGATTGGGACATGTTAGTATGAGAAGAATATCTCAGATTAACAAACTCAATCTGTTCAGAGGACTTCCTAACCTGAAGTTCAATTCAGATGCTCTGTGTGAAGCATGTCAGAAAGGCAAGTTTGCAAAACCTGCTTTCAAATCCAAAAACGTTGTTTCCACCTCTAAGCCATTAGAACTTCTGCACATTGACTTATTTGGACCAGTTAAAACTGCTTCAGTCAGTGGCAAGAAGTATGGGTTAGTAATCATAGATGACTATAGCAGATGGACATGGGTAAAGTTCTTAAGACACAAGGACGAGTCACACTCTGTGTTTGTCACCTTCTGCAACCAAGTTCAGAATGAAAAGGATCTTAGAATCGTCAAAGTCAGAAGTGATCATGGTGGAGAATTTGAAAACAAATATTTTGAATCATTCTTTAATGACAAAGGCATTCTGCATGATTTCTCTTGTCCTAGAACTCCCCAACAAAATGGAGTTGTAGAACGAAAGAACAGAACATTGCAAGAAATGGCCAGAACCATGATCCACGAGACTAACGTTGCTAAGATCTTCTGGGCAGAGGCAATAAACACAGCGTGTTACATTCAGAATAGAATCTCCATAAGACCTATTCTAGAAAAGACTCTATATGAATTGTGGAAGAACAGAAAGCCCAACATTTCATATTTTCATCCATTTTGATGTACTTGTTTTATTTTGAATACAAAAAATTATTTGAACAAGTTTGACTCTAAAGCCCTAAAATGTATTATGTTAGGATACTTTGAACGCTCAAGAGGGTACAGAGTATACAATACAGATACACAGATTGTGGAAGAATCAATCAGTGTTCGTTTTGATGATAAGCTTGACTCTCAAAAGTCAAAGCAGAATGAATTACTTGCAGGTATGGAAGTTGAATTCACAGGTACTGAAGATAAGTCATCAGAAGCTCTTAACAAAGAAACTCCCTCAACATCAGAAAGAGGCACTGCAAGCAATCCAGCACCTTCTATTGATCAACTTCAGAAAAGACCATCCAGAAGCAGCATGGATTACCCAGAAGAAACAATCTTAGGAAGAAAGGAAGATCCAATCAGAACAAGAGCTAGCTTCAGAAACTCTGAAGAATCCCTCATGGGACTTGTTTCTCTAATTGAACCATCAACAATTGATGAAGCACTTCTGGACAATGATTGGATTCTAGCAATGCAAGAGGAGCTAAATCAATTCATAAGAAATGACGTATGGGATCTAGTTCCCAAACCAAAAGGATTCAACGTCATTGGAACAAAATGGGTGTTCAGAAACAAACTGAACGAACAAGGTGAAGTCATCAGAAACAAGGCACGATTGGTAGAACAAGGTTATAGTCAGCAAGAGGGGATAGACTATACAGAAACCTTTGCTCCAGTCGCCAGGTTAGAATCTATCAGACTCTTAATTTCTTTTGCTATTAATAAAGGCATCACTCTGTATCAGATGGATGTTAAGAGTGCATTCTTAAATGGCTATATAGAAGAAGGGGTATATGTGCACCAACCCCCTGGTTTTGAAAGTTCCAAAAATCCAGAATATGTTTTCAAACTAAAGAAGTCACTCTATGGTCTGAAACAAGCTCCCAGAGCTTGGTATGAAAGACTAAGTAACTTCCTGTTAGAAAAGGAATTCACCAGAGGGAAAGTGGACACAACTCTATTCTGTAAGACAGTTAAGAATGACATTTTAGTATGTCAGATTTATGTTGATGACATCATATTTGGATCTACTAAACCTTCTCTGGGAAGAAAGTTTGCTAAGTGTATGCAGGCAGAATTTGAGATGAGCCTAATGGGGGAACTGAAATTCTTTCTGGGCATTCAGATTAATCAAACCCCTGAAGGAACTTACATTCATCAGAGCAAATATGT
The DNA here is from genome assembly GCA_948472305.1 of Vicia faba. Lineage (NCBI taxonomy): Eukaryota > Viridiplantae > Streptophyta > Magnoliopsida > Fabales > Fabaceae > Vicia > Vicia faba. The sequence goes on along the minus strand of OX451736.1, from coordinate 107,632,416 downwards.
CAGATAACTTCTGAAGAAATTTGATTTCTCAGAATGTAAGCCATCAAAGATTCCAATGCATCCCACGTGCATTCTGGAAAGAGAAGAGGTAAGAAAAAAGGTAGAACAGAAGGTCTACAGAGGTATGATTGGTTCTCTTCTATATCTGACGGCTTCAAGGCCTTACATTTTATTCAGTGTATGCATTTGTGCAAGATTCCAATCAGATCCTAGAGAATCTCACTTAACAACAGTTAAGCGAATTTTCAAGTATCTGAAAGGTACTACTAATCTGGGTTTGTTTTATAGAAAATCAAGTGATTACAGCTTAGTAGGATACTGTGATGCTGATTTTGCTGGAGACAAAGTAGAACGTAAAAGCACTTCTGGAAGCTGCCAGTTTTTGGGAGAAAATCTGATCTCATGGTCCAGCAAAAGACAATCTATAATTGCTCTATCAACAGCAGAAGCTGAATACATAGCAGCAGCTGGATGCAGCACACGAATGCTCTGGATGAAAAGTCAACTTGAGGACTTCCAGATATTTGAGAGTAACATTCCTATCCTCTGTGACAATACTTCTTCTATTTGTCTCAGCAAAAATCCAATTTTACATTCTAGGGCTAAGTATATAGAAATAAAACATCATTTTATTAGGGACTATATTCAGAAAGGGATTTTAAATTTAAAATTTATTAACACAGACCATCAATGGGCTGATATTTTTACAAAACCACTTTCTGAAGATAGGTTCAACTTCATTCTGAAACATCTCAGCATGAAGCTCTGCCCAGAATAAAATTGTTTTGATTCCATATATTAACCTTCGGAACTTTGTTTATTTTCTGTGAACTACTGATCAATCTTCTTTCAGGACTTTAGAAGTGCAGATTGTATCAGAATCTATCCATGAAGATTTGAGCGCTTCATTTCAAGGATAGAAATGTGTTGTTCACTCAAGCAAACAAGTGTCATCCAGTCATCATCTATTTTCTGAGGCTGAACACGCGCTCACATTTCTGAAAAAGGAAAAGCGCTGATTGGATGCATTGAGACACATGTCATGGGTAACCGTTCCAAATATCTTTCTGAATCCCCTAAAATCAGTTATCATTAAATGCTAATAATCATTATTAATTTCCCTCTCTTAACATTTATGTTTTCAAAACCTTTTTAGAAATCTATTTAAACACACTTCACACCATTAACACTCTTTTACCTTCACTTTCATTTTCTCTGAATATTTCTGATTTCAGTGTTCTTACCGTCTCATAAATCCTTTCAATCTTTTTCACACGACTCCCTCCTCCTTCTTAGATATTTCCTTGTTATTTTTACAACTTGTTTATCTGTAATATTTTTACATGTTCTAAACTTATCATTGCTTCTGTTTTTAATATATAAACGCTTTTTAGCTCTAATCATTTTATGCTCTGATTATTTGTGCTTTTTGATAACTGACAAAAATGGGGAGAAAGAATGATATTTTTCAATAACGGATTACTGAGACATAAGTCTCAAACATTCTAACATTCTGATATATTTGAATTTCTTTCTTCTGAAAAGCTTACAGGTACAAAATTCTGATGAATCTGATGAACTCTGATACAGTAAAGTTCTGATGCTCAAAGTCTCTTGGAATTAAAGGGAAGTAATCAAGTCTCTTGGAATTAAAGGGAAGTAATCAACTCAGGGGGAGTTTTTCTCTTCTTAGTTCTGATACCTTTTATTCCTTATTTTTGAGCTCTGATACCTTTTATTCCTTATCTTTAATCTCTGATACTGTTTATTCTTTATTTTTAATTGAAAAAAAAATCTGGTTTTTGTCATCATCAAAAAGGGGCAGATTGTTAGAACATAGTTTGATTCTACAGCCCTCAATTAGAGTTTTGATGATAACAAAATACAAGAATAAATAAATTGTAAGATTTATATATAAGACATATATGCTACTTAAAATTATGTTGTGTATTTACAGAAACTCTGATGGAATCAGCATCAGAAGATCAGTATCAACATCAACATCAGAAAATATGTCAGCATCAGAAGATCAAAAAACATGTGCTACACGATGAAGTTACCAGATAATATGCTGAAGCCTGATGACCAGAATCTGCGCATAAAATACTCTGACTCTGATCAAGATCCTTACCAAGTCATCAGCACTCAGAAGCGTCAGAATAAGTTAAAGCCAAGAACACACTGATTACCATAAGTAGAGAACACTCTGAAGCGTTACTAAGCATTCAAGATAGATTTATTACCAACGGATTTATTCAAAGACAAGATCTTCTAAAAAAGGAAAGAACGTTATTATCATTGAAAGTGATTTATGGACAACAACGTATCTTTGCCTTGGCTATATAAACAAGTCAGTGTGAGAAAAGAAGAGGCTAATAATCTTCACGCATATACACGCCTACATAAACGAACTCACTCATATACAATTTGCTAAAGCTTTCAACCACGCCGAATCAAAAACATTAGCAATCCAGATTCATTCTAAGCTTAATATTGTGTATTATCACAGTTGTGATATATAGTTTTATTAGAAAACATCAAACACACTTTTGTTCAATTATCTGTAAGAGAATTTCCTTGAGATAAACCGGTCTGTGGTTATACTCAAGAAGGCTTTAACAATTGTTAAATTAGTTGTGTAATCAGTTGATTATAGTGGATTAAGACCTCGTTGGAGAGAGGCGAAATCACCTTGACGGCTGGACTGGAGTAGTTTGAGATTAAAAGAACCAGGATAAAAATACAGTGTTGTATGCACATTTGATTTAAGTTTTACAATTCAACCCCCCTTCTTGTGTTTTCACATCTTCAGAACGTGTGTAGGGTTGCTTCATGATGATTCAGTGTAAAACTGCATCTTGGAAATGGAAGGAACCTGTGTCGGGTGGCTTCATGGTGAGTCCATGTAAAACTGCATCTTGGAAATGGAAGGACCCTATGTAGGGTTGCTTCATGATGACTCCGTGTAAAACTGCATCTTGGAAATAGGAGGAATCGGTGTAGGGTTGCCTGATGATGAGTCCGTGTAAAACTGCATCTTGGAAGGAAGGAACCTGTGTAGGGTTGCCCGATGATGAGTCCATGTAAAACCTCATCTTGGAAAGAAGGAACCTGTGTAGGGTTGCCTGATGATGAGTCAGTGTAAAACTTCATCTTGGAAAGAAGGAAGGAACTTGTGTAGGGTTGCTTCATGATGAGTCCGTGTAAAACTGCATCTTGGAAATAGGAGGAACCGGTGTAGGGTTTCCTAATGATGAGTCCGTGTAAAACTTCATCTTGTAAAGAAGGAACCTGTGTAGGATTACTTCATGATGAGTCCATCTAGGACTGCAGTAGGAACCTGAGTAAGGTTGCTTTGTGATGAGTCTGTGTAGGACTGCAGGAGGAACCTGGGTAAGGTTGCTTTGTGATGAGTCTGTGTAGGACTGCAGGAGGAACCTGGATAAGGTTGCTTTGTGATGAGTCTGTGTAGGACTGCATCTGAAATTTCCTGAGAAGGAACCTGTGTAGGGTTGCTTCATGATGGTCAAGTAGATAGTTGTCCTGTCTGGTTTCAAGTATTAATCTACAATCATTCGTCCACAGATAGTTTTCCTGGCTCGTTACAGGTATTAATCTAGAACTTGAAAATGGTTGATGGTAACCATCTGTTGATTGATCTTTCCTGGAAAAGGTAGAATGTTAGTTGTATGCAATGTCATGATGTATGAAATGCATGAGGTATGAAATGCATGATGTTCTCAAAAATAAATGAGATTGTGTTGTATGCAATTATCATGTATGTAAATAGGATGTATGAAATGTGACATGTTTATCTTTTTCTGGAAAATAAATCCTTGACAAATGCTGGGGAGTCGTTAAATCCTGGACTGTTGTTGAAGAGTTGGTGTGTCTTCAAACTTTTCTTAGAATGTTTCCATTGGGGATTCCTATTTTGTTGTTTGAGGAGAACTCCACTGGGGAATATTGAAAACTCTGTGGGGAAAATGTTTATTCCTGCTTGGGAAAAGAGTTCAGGAGTCTCGGTTATTCGTTGCTCTACTGGGGTCGAAGTTGAACTGGTATCTGGCCTGTTCCAGGTTTCACAGTAACTTGTTGGGGATTATAGAGTAGTCTACTGGGGAAGAGGAGTTGTGGTCCTTTTGATTTGTAGTAGTCGGAGAGGCAAACTCAAGCTGGGGAATCCTGCCGTTTGTTAGGGAAATAAACCCTCTTGCTGGTCTGCTTGAGAGGTGACGACTTCGTTGGCGAAAATCCTAGAGGATTCTTGCGGTTGTTTCAGCTGGGGGAAGGTTTTCAGAGATTAAACTCTGGCTGGGGAGTCATCCTATGAGAAGGACTTTGGGGAGACTTGTCATTTCCCCTAGCAGCAAACGGTTGCGGTATTTCCAAAAATGTTTGATTGTACGTAACCCTTTGTTGAGATTGACGTTCAATGCCCCAAGTGACGGAGATGGAGGCCTGCCCTTGGTTACTCTGCATTTCTTGAGAAGTTTCCTGGAATCCTGACTGGACTGCCCCAGGTATACTAGATAGTGACATGTCATGTCCCCTTGTTGATAGGAGTTTTGACAATGGAAGTGTCATCCTTCTTGAATTGATTTTGTTCACTGAGAGAGCTTTCGTTCACTGGATATTCGTTGTATGAATTTCTCCGCTGTCAAACAAATAGCCATATGCAAACAGTGATATTCAAGTAATGCAAAGTTTATGCTTGTCTTGAAGTTTTGAAAAACAGCGTTTTTAGCAAGTAAAGAAGTTTTGTAATTCAACTCTGGATTTTGAGTAAAGCCTTACCGAAGTCAGGATACCTTTTGTAATAGTATGCTTTCGAACTAACCCATGCTTCAATTAATACTTTTGAAGGGTTGTAACGTGGCTTGGTTCACGGGTTTAAGAAACAAAGGATAAAGGCTCAAAGTGTATTTGTACCCACTCGTTATTCGTGATGTTATTCAGTCCTAAACTCAGTTAATTGTGCGTTTGAAACTCCAATCGAGACTTGGAATGACATTTTGGTGATGGTTCAGATAAGTTAAGTTTGTTAGAAGGCATTCATTTTTTGCAACATTTTTGATTTGGTAATGACCTCTTTCTTTTGATTTGTAATCCATGATTTTTTGCCTGACTGTTGTTATTTTGAGATTACAATCAGCGGGATGCCCCAGTTTTCTTTAAGTCTCCTTTGTAGGTTTTGACTTAGTGGGCTTTTCTTTTTAAGAGATAATGACTACCTATGTGATAGGGAACCATCACCGTCTTTTGATTCCAGAGGAATGTTTCTTGACGTCATTCGTTGTATTACGAGATGAGAGTTTACGGCTTAACGTGCATTTGAATTAACTGAGAGACTACCCTGCCCTAGGTTTTGATTAAAGGTTTCAATTTGTGTTTAAACAGAAAAACTTCTACATCTTTGGCTTGAAGGGGTTGACTAGGGATTATCTTCCTTATAACTCCAGTGTTTAGGATTTGAAAGAACGCATGTACATCGTCAGCAAGGTCTGTTCAAAAGCATATTGTATGCGATTATGGAATTGTTTTCGTCATCCTCCCTCTAAAGGCTTGTAACTTTTAGCAAGAGTTGAAAGTCATAAAGAGTAAAAAGCATAGCTTAAATGTAATAAAAATGAGTGGATCAAATGAAGACAAACATATGCAGTGCATTAATGAAACAAAGTTTGACATTAATAAATAATTGCTTGAACAACAAAAGAAATTACAATTGAAAATTAAAAATGAACAAGACTCTCTCAATGATTTGGCATAGGAGCAGTGATCACATTTGGAGTCTCTAGAGGGTCGAACTCGATCTCCTTGGCGTCAATCAAATTCTGAATCTTGTACTTCAATGCCCAGCTCTCGTTAGTGTCATGTCCGGGACTGTCAGAATGATAAGCACACATTGCATTAGGATTGTTGTTAAGAGAAGAAGTCTTGGGGTTTGGATGAGGTCCTATCAATGCAATCAGATTCATCCTCAACAAGTGTTGTAACGCTTGAGACATTGGCATGTTGAGGTTGGTGAACTGTCTTTTGGGCTCGTCTGGCCTTCATTGATTTCCTCTTTGTTGTTGTCGGTGTGACGCAAAACTAGAGATCAGGACTTCCCCCACGTGTTGGTCACGACGACTCTCTTGACTGTACCCATCATTGGACTCTTTCTTCCCATTGTATGGATTTTTCTAAGAATTAGAAGGTGTAGCTTCTTGAATCTTTCCACTTTTAATGCCAGCTTCGACTCTTTCTCCGGTCAGAATTAGCTCGGTGAACCCGGCTGAGGAGATTCCGATCAAGTGTTTGAAGAAAGGCCCTGTAAAAGTCCCCATAAAGATGTCAATTAGCTCCCTGTCAGTTTGAGGGGGCTGCACCCTACCAGCCAGGTCTCTCCACTTTTGGGCATATCCTTTGAAGCTCTCGTTGGAACCCATGGTCATGTTCTGCAATTGCACACGAGTCGGTGCAAGATCAGCATTATACTGATAATGTTTGTAAAAAGCAGCAGCTAAATCCTCCCAGGTGTGGATGAGAGAACTCTCAAATTGATAGAACCATTCAAGTTGAGTCCCTACCAGGCTCTCTTGGAAGAAATGGATCCGAAGCTTCGGATCAGTTGTGTATGGTTGAATCTTGTGGACATAAGACTTTAAGTGAATCTTAGGGCAAGAGACTCCATCATACTGGGCAAAGGTAGGGATTTTGAACTTTGGCGGGATGACCACTCCAGAAACAAAACCCATGTCTCCTAAATCCAAGCCAGGTATTTCTTGAATCTCCATAGCATTGAAGCGATCCTCTAACTGTTTATACTTGTCATCAGTGGGAGGATATTGTTCCTCAGAGTAGTCAGCTTCGGCTTCATCAATCTCTCGACTGTTGTCTTCTTCATGACTATCCCCCATGTTGGATGGAGTTGAAAGATCTAGAACTCTTTTGACTGGTCCTCTAGGTATTCTTCTCAAGTTCAAGACACCTACTGGCTTCTTGGACTTCTTGTCTTTGAGAAGGAGAGCTTTCAGATCCTCTTGCCCCTTAGCTATAGCCAGGAACATTTGTTGGAATTGAGCGTTTTGAGCTTGAAGATCTTTCATCGTTTGTTACATATCCATCTTACTGAAATAAACAGTATGAAGATAAGGAAGCCTGTATGGGAGAAACCTGTCATGATATGATGCATGATATGTGGATGCATGTTTTCAAGGATCTCACGGGGTAAAGAAGAAACTGTTAGAATTTTAACTTTGATCAACATCTTTGATTGGATAACTTTGTATCGGTGGATGTCCTTCCACGAGAATTAAGCTCACCATGTCAAGTGGGTCATAGCCCTTGACTCAAGTTGTTGTACTTGATCTTTGACGGCGTTTGTTTAGAGTAAAATAAATCCCCTTGTCCCTTGATAAATGTCTGGCTCAACGTGACCCTGCATCAAAGACCCTTGAGATCCTTGAAATGGTTATTGAAAATGCGATGGTATGATGTTATGATGTCATGTATAGATATGCGAGGTAAGCAAGTTTATATATAAATAATCATATTCACATAAAGCAGACAAGTCCTTAGTTTCAGACTTGCATGGAGTTTGTAGGTAAGTATCCTCTTGAAGTTTAGTTGGCTCAACCTATCCTAGTTAATAGTAACCAGGTTCTAAGGGATCTCAATATCACTGATCTTTCCCCCAAGTTTCGTTCAATAAGCAATTGACTCGCAACCAAACAAAACTCAAAAGTCAAACCTTAATGAGTGTAGCATCGATTATCAACCAACTTCGGACTGCACCAAAGCCGGTTATCTCGCTACTTTCTAATGGCCAAGTTGGTCAAGTAAGGTTCTAAGGTCAGTTGATGCTTTATGACACCATGCGGTGGCCCCGTACTCTCCTTGACTGACTCAAGGGTTACCAGTACCAACCAAAGTGCCACATCAACGTAGCTACTGTTTCAACCGTGTCGGTATACCCCGCACAGTTCCCTCACAGTTTATTGCTACTTACCTAAAATGTGTCCCCAAATTCGGGTGTAGGATTTAAAACAAGCCCAAACAAGGAACCAAATGTAAAGCAGACAAATCAAACAATGTAAGCAAATAAATGTGATCTATCCCTAAGGTAACCCCACTTTCGATATACTCCCCAACAGAGTCGCCAGTTCTGTGATACCGTGGGAGAACTGACTTTGAGGTTTTGCATTTGTGTTCGCAAATGTTGCGGTTTAGCAAGAGTCGCCATCGACTTTTCTTTTATCCAAAAGGAAAGGTGAAAAAGAACAGGAAAGACCTTTAGAGATTTTTTCTTGAGTTCGGGGGGTAGATTATGAAAAGGGAAGGTATTAGCACCCTTTTCATCCATGGTTTTCCATGGGCTCTTAGTTACTTGCTAGATCACTTGCTTTTGTTTCATAAATGTGCTTTTGTGTGGTTTTTTGAAAGTATTTTGAAAAGGTGCCATCGTTTAGGCAAACTTTGCAATGATTCCCGTTCGTAAGAATGTATACAAAGTGTTGAGCTTTTGAAAATATTTCAATGTTTGGAAAGTGTTTTTGAAGTTGTTTTGAAAGTGTATGTGATTGTTTTTGAAAATAGAAAGGATGTTTGTTTTGAAATTGAGCAAGTAACTAAAATTAATCTACCTACTCAAAAGGTCTTATATGTACTTTTCCTCCTCCTTTAGATGTGGCTATCTTACCATTGATTTGGTAAGAAGTCCCATCGTTGGATGTGAAGGTACGGGAATTGGGTAATCGTATGACCATGATAGCAATGTTGTGAGATGACTTAGCACTTTTTCTTTAGGGACTAAGATCATTTTGAAAGGCAACTTTAATAGCGTCATCGAGGGATTATGATCTTTTTCGATCTGTTTGTGCTAAGACATCCCACATGCATAACATGGCCATTTTCATAAGGAAACAAGTGGAATTACCCTAAGGGTGTAAGTGTGTGAGTGTATTTGATTGCATGCATAATTTGTCTTGAATTGGGGTTTTCTAAACATTGGTTTTAATCTTGTCATACACACCCTAATTACTAAAAATATATGAAAGCAAATAAAAGTACGGAAAATAAAGATTCTACGCTATTACAATCATTAGGGGGATGGGGTGTACAATATTTCAAATGGGGATGGAAAATTAAATCCTATGTTACTATTACAACCATATTAAATGGATAAGAATGTACAAGAAATGAAATTTTGGTTGTGTTTGAGAAAAGAAATAAGTTTTTGTTTAAGAAAATATTTTTTGTCTTTTTATGTTAAAGAAAATAGAACATGTGAATATGAAATATTTTTGGTATTTTATGATTAATAAAAATGATGACAAAGATAATAAAAGAGAAAGGAAACAAAATCAGCGTAAATGCTGAAAAGGGAATAGATCAGAAGTTCTAACTCTGACTTGCTGCATAATAGAAACAACGTTAGTAAAAATATGGAAGTTCAGATGTTTTGGATCTTCTGATAGCTCAGAAGTTTTCAGAAGTTCTGATGCAGCTGTCAGAACTTTTCCTCTCTCCATTCCAGTCATAACATTTGCAGGTTAGTCATTTCTTATTGAACAGAAGTCGCATACATAGCAATTATGATAAATTTCATGAAATATCATAAGCACAAATCATAAACAACATGTATTTTCTAATCCTAAATCTGAGTCCTAATTTCTTTATGAAACTCTGAACTGGGATTTATTCTATTTAGGAAGGCAGATGCATGAATTTTCAGAATATGCACATCATCAGGAATCAGAATATCTACATTCTATTAAATATACAGAAATTTGGCAATGCCTAATCCGTATAATGAGAGTCAGCAGGAAACTTACCTTACAACTGGGAAAGATTTTGTGAACTGGAGGTAGGTCCTGAACTCTTGTGATGTTCTGAGCAGTTTCTTCGCGTACTCAGCAGGGTTGAAGTTTGCAACTTCTGGAACAACCAAGGGATGATATACTGGCCTTTATTGAGATGGAGGTGGATGGTTTTAGTCAAGAACACTTGAGGACAAATGGATCTTGAACGCAAGGAATCAAAAGTTAAGGTTTTGATAATTTGTGTTTATAGTTTCCTAGGATCTTGGAATTTTTGCAGTGGTTCAAAACTTTCTTTCTCAATTTTCTCAACTCTTTCACAAATTTTCCTCGACTCCGGACCTGGACCTTCGACCTTTTTTCAGTGGCCAATGGTGTTCTATTTATAGGCAAAGGTTTTGTAATTTGGATATGTCAAGTGGCGCCAACATCATGTGCTAGAAGCTGACTTACTTCTGAAGTAAGCTTAAGAAAACATAATTCAATGTATCAAGTGGGATAGTTAGCAGCACCTAAGCTAGGTTTTGTCAGCGTGAATTAAGGAAAAGTAGAGGAAGCGCCTGGGCCTAGCATGATTTTGCACAAAAGTTTATCTTCCCAGTACAGTAGGGGTGCACGTGGGGAAAATCCCTTGGGTAAAGACTCAGAGGCGGTTGTGAACATTAAATGAGTTCCCATGTGAAACTCTGCATCCTTGCTTAACTCTGGATTGGAAGTTCTGCTGCAGCGTAGGATCCAATCTTCTGATCCTTGTATCTTCTGGCTTTAGCATGTTCTGAAGGATCCTTCAGACTTTCCAGTAAGCTTGCAACACACTTTGTGATCTTCTTTGATTTACCTTGGCAAACTCTAACTAAACCTTTGTGAATATTGGCCCAAAAGTTCTGACCAAACTTTGTCTTGAGAATATCCAGAATTTGCTGAGTGTGAACACTGGTTCAGAAGTCCTGAAATTGTCATATTTCTTATACACTTAGAAAATTTCTAAATATTTAGAACTTGATTTTTCCAAAGTAAAATTTGACTTTTGAAATTCTTGACGAAATAAACTTCATATTCCAACATGTCTTGATGAAATATGATTTTTTAGATTTGATTTTGATTCAAAGGTCAAAGTTAGACTTCTCAGTGTGCAAATGACCATTTTTCCCTTGTGAATGGTTTTCTTGGAAAAATTGATAATTCAAGGCTTGGAATTGGATGAAAGAAAATTTGAGGATCCAGGGTGATTCCTTAATAAATGAGACGACAAATTTTGGGGTGCAACAAAGTGTTTGTGAAAAAGATGTTTTGAAATGTTCGTGAGCAAGCAGTTAAGAACTATCTACCTACTCAAAAGTCTTTCGTGTTATTTTCCTCCTCCTTTAGATAATGATATCCTACCATTAGTTAGTAGGAAGCCATATCGTTGGTTGTGAAGGGACAGGCGAGGGTCATCGTTCAGTCATAAAGGCAACTCGTAGGGGCGCTTTATAAATGTATTGTAAGGGACTAAGATCATTTACCGAAGGCAGCATCGAAGGGTCATCAAGGGACTACGATATTTTTAACTGAAGGTCTTTGCTAAAGCGACCCCACGTTCGAGGGACATGACTATTTTCCAAGGCAACGAGTGAGGTTACCCTAGAGGTGCGTGTGTGAAAAGTGTTTTGATTCAGTTATTTTATCTTTGAAAATTAGGGTTTTGTAAGTTTGATTTTATGTCTTTCCATACAATCCTATTAAGCTAAACAATTATAAGGAAAGCGATAAATGCAGAAAGTAAATGCAGAAATTAAAGGGTCCTACGCTATTATAAAGCTTCGAGAAGGGGGGTACAAACAATAAAACCGAGGGAAATAGTAAACCCTAATTAAACTATTAAAAACTGTAAGCAATTACATAATTGGAAAAATAATGAAATATGCGACAGTAAAATACGCGAAGCGGTAAAATAAATAGAAACGGGAAAAGAAATTGTTTTGTGATTGTTTGATGAAAAAGAGTTCGATGATTAACCTAAAACCTAATTGATTTTAATTAATTAAAAAATTATTTAATTAAATTAATTGAAATACTAAAATCTAAGTCAATTTTAATTTAATTAAGAAAACCTAAAAATCAAATTAGAGTTGATTAAAAAAAACTGAAATTAAATTAGGGGTTGTTAAGAAAAATATTGTGAAGAAAAGTTTTGTAAAAGATGTTAGGTTTTATGAAAAGAAAGAAAAGGTGTTAAAAATAACCAAATGGTAGGGGTAGGTGTTGAACCCACTCCCTTCAACATTCTCCATGCCTAGTTTACCATCGGGCCAAGCACTGATTGGTGTCAAGATCTAGCCTCAGCGTGTTTTGTACCATATCCTACAAAATATGAAATAAAACAAAGTGACAAAGGTTGGATCGAACCCATGACCTTTGACACCAATTACTTATCGCGGTGCTTCTACCGTTGGGGCGGTTGTACATCCATTAATTATGTTGAAACAAACCAAATAAATATAAAACATAACTGTATTGACCGGAGAGGCGCTGGAGCCCTAGCTCAGGTCGTCTTCTCCTATAAGATGATTCTTGTACCTGCGAAAATAGCGAACATTAGCGAATAAAGAGGACTCTACCCCCCTAAATCAAGCCTTCTGAATCCAATGATGGTGGCCGTTTGTCCTGAATACGCTTGTATAATAAGATACAAAGGAAAAAAACCTCCCACTGCCCTAGTAATGGCAGAGCATCACTTATGTGTTAAAACTTACAAGTAATACGTCAAAACAATTCCAAACATTAGTATGAACATGAATATATGCATCAAATTCCTTTAAATCATATGAATTAAAATTTTAAATTCAAGGAACATTACCAAACCAGTGCAACCTTGATGGCACGTTCTAGGATGCTTCAGGCTTCAAGAATGGTTGGATGGCTTCCTGGGAGTCTCAATAATATGATGGAATGCCTTGGACTGATTTAAGGAAGTTTCAAATAGAGTTTTGTTTTTTACCTAGCTTTGACTTTTTCGTGAGTTTTTCAGGGCTTGTGATGAGACAGTATGCGTTCCCTTTATGCATGAATGAGTTAGGTTTAGGTTAACAAAAACTGAAGTAAATCTTGCATGATTATGAGAAAGAGATTTAATTTGGAATTATGTGAAACTTGTCATTTTGGCCAAGATTTGATTCACAAAAGTTCCACACGGTTTTGCCAGCTCAAATATATGATTTTGGGCCTCCAACATGACTGAAACCAAAAGCTTTATGCCTTAGTCCATTAATTTTATATTTTATTTGATTTATTTTGAGTTTAATTGAATAAAAATCTAAATAAATAAAATAAAAATAAAAGATAACACATGAATGGACTTATGGATCCTTAAACATGTCATGAACACGTTCGGACTTTAAAAGATAAGCCCATTAGCCCAAAAATTTAAGTTTGCTCAATTTGGGTTTCATGCATTTGAGAGCTTTTCTTGAGGAATCATGATCAACCCTAGATCAAATTATGAATGTAGCTTCAAAATCTTGATGTTGACCAAAAATATTTAGGTTTGACTGTATGTTGACCATAGTTGACTTTTACCCAATACAATTGATTTTCAGTCACCTGAGCCATTGACTGAGCAAACTTGTGATGCAAGACTTGAAATTTGATATGAGAATTATTAGGGACATATGAAGAACCATGAAAACCACTTGAGACCTTATAAAACTAATCTTCCTTGAGAAATACCAAACCCTAGTTGTGAGTCCATTGCTTAGAAGGAGAATTTGCCTGATCAATTCTTGGGCAACCTTGAGCAAACGAGGACCTTATGAGAATGTCTTGAATGAAATTGGGAGGGAAGCTTTTGGGGTATAACAATGAGTATTAAATCTATTTATTCCAGGGAACTAATCTAATAGAGTCAGGTCTGATGACAAACTAGCTAAAGCTTCGAGACTAACATAGCGAGTTGTAATACAGACTTGCATATTTATCACAACCTAGGGGATAAATAACGCGGGTTTGATGTTTTAATTTGAGTTTGGTAATTGCATTTGGATGAATAAACAAAAGATATAAATCTAAGATATATCACTTATTGGAAATGAATCATTTTATTAATGAAAATGCCTTTGAATGGGTGCGGGTGCAAGATGCAATTCCTAAAAAGAGGTAATTACAAAAAGTTTAACAAAATTAAAAATGGCAATGAAAGTGATAATTGATACTACTATTTATCTAATATCTTTTAATAACTCCAATCTCCTTTTCTTCTGAGAAAAATGATTTAGATTAATCGTTCCCCTTAGTCATCTATGTAGTAATGAATTCTCGAACCATAGTCTATTTGTTCATTTTTTGAATAAAATCCCTAACTTTTGACTAGATCTCCCTTACGGGTTTTTAATCCACCGGGATAATGATTTTGCTTATATGTCCCTAATCTTTGCCTGGATCAGCCTTTAGGGTTTTCAACCATCGAGACGCCCCCTTTTTCCTAAGTCACCCATTTTTTAGTTTTGACTTAGCGAGCCTTTTATACATTGTACTTTTTTACTACATCAAAATTCAGCGGATGCGGTAGTTCTTTTTTGTCCATTGTTGTGAGGATAAGATCTCCTCCAGAGAATTTTGTTTTAATCACATATGGACCTTCAAAGTTAGGTGTCCATTTACCACGTGAATCTAGGCGAGGTATTAGAATATTCTTGAGGACTAGATCTCCTTCTTTGAATACTCGAGGATGAACCTTTTTATCAAAGGCTTTCTTCATCTGCTTTTGATACAACTGACCATGGCACAAAGCCGTTAAGAGTTTATCTTCAGTGAGGTTGAGTTGATCAAGTCGTATTTGAAACCATTTCGGTTCTTCAAGCTTGGTTTCCATTAAGACTCTTAGTGATGGAATCTCTACTTCAACAGGGAGTATGACCTCCATGCCATAAACAAGAGAGAAGGGAGTTGCACTTGTCGAAGTCCATACTGAGGTACGGTAGCCATGTAGAGAGAAGGGAAGCATTTCATGCCAAACCTTATATGTCTTCACCATTCCGAATGATTTTCTTGATATTTTTATTGGAAGCTTCAACGCTCATGTTCATCTTAGGTCGGTAAGGTGATAAATTATGATTCTCAATCTTGAAATCATCACATAATTCCTCCATTATTTTGTTGTTCAAGTTCGACCCGTTATCTATAACGATCATGCTAGGAACCCCATATTTACATATGATATTCTTCTTGAAAAATTGAGTAACCACTTTCTTTGTCACATTTGCATAAGACACAACTTCTACCAACTATGTGAAATAATCAATGGCGACTAATATAAATCAGTGTCCTTTAGAAGCCTACAGTTCAATCATTCATATCATATCAATTCCCCGCATCTAGAATGGCCAAGGTGAACTCAAGACATTCAGAGGAATTAGTGGTATGTGCACCTTGTCAGCATAGATTTGGCACTTGTGACATGTCTTTGTATAATGGTAGCAATCATCTTCCATCGTTAACCAATAGTAACCTGTGAAGCAACTAGAGAAAAATAATCAATGAATTCTCCATCGAATATTTATTTATCCCACAGAAGAGAAAGGAAAACATCGAAGAAAACCTGAGAAGGGAGAAATCAAGGTCCCATGACCAAGAGAATGGGTATGGAAGTCGATTACGCAAGGGGAAGGTATTAGAAACCCTCACGTCTGTGGTACTCCACGGGATCCACTCTTATTCTTCTAATAAAAGGGTGTGTAAAGTCTAAAGCTAACAAGCTAATGGAAAATTCATGAATGTAAAGTGTATGTACAAAAAGAAAGGTTTTTTATTAGTTGTGCCCGCCGCGGTTGTGAACCTTTGTGCCTACATACTACCTTTCATGCAATAGGGGATCAAGGAACTCGTAGTTCACTAAAAAGTTGCTTTGGTTTGTTTTTGTGTTTTTTAGGAAGATAATGTTACATTCACACTCTAGCAGTTGACATATTGCAACCCGACCTTTGAGGAATCACACATCGTATTGCACAGAGTGGAAATAACACATCCTTTTTTTTAAAAAAGGTTTTCAAAAGAAAAGCCTGAAGGCAGCCTAGAGACAAAAGGCTTGAATTGGTTTGTATTTTTTACCTTGAAAAATGATTTAGTGATTTGAACCATATTAAATACTATGATTGAAAGGAAGTACAAGGTTCAGCCTGTATCGCCCCATACTTCCCCTCAATGCTTAAGGCTCGTGACATATGGTTCGCATCATTATTGTTAAGTGTTTTTGGAATTTGAAAAGAAAAGAAAGTTTTAGTTTTAGATATGTAAAAAGGGGAATGAAAAAGTTTAAGGGAGACTAGATATTCTAATGTTGTCATGCAATGGTGGTCCTAAGGTTAGGTTTGAAAGGGAAACTTCTACCTAAGTTAGCATGCAAATATGGACCTAAGGTTTAAGTTAGGGAATCTACCTAATGTTATCATGCATGGTTTAGAATCTAAGTTTTATTTAGTTCACATCTTAATGAAGATGAAACTAAAATCCTAAGGGAACAATGTTATTTACACAAAGAAGAAGAAAGAAGAGCACAAGCAAAACATGAACTCAAAAGATAATTAAGTGTCAAGGCTTAGCATACACAAGTATATGGAAGCATACAAGATGGAAGACTAAAGGGGGGCGCAACAACATCAAGTAGTACTCAAGAAAGAAATCCATGAAAATGGAAGAAGGATTTGTCAAGCATGGACCAAAGATAGGTCAAATACGTCAAGCAAACAAACAAATAAGTTCAAAAAGACTCAGACAAGTAATAATCAAAAAATGAAAGTATAAACATGATGTTATAGAATGTATGACTTATGCAATAAGTTAACTCAAGATTATTTTCAAGATTAACAAAATAAGTTGATGGAAACATCATACACAAAGAAAAGTCAAACAATTTGATGAACAAACAACAAAATCATCCAAGATTGGAATCACTTGTCCTAAATAAAAAAAAGAATAGAAAAGATCAATAAAGGAGACACTTATATGTCATGGTGAAGTATAAAAGTCCCTAATATAGCATCAATATTAATCTATAAACTTTAAGAAATTCTATCAAGTTAGCATACTCAAAGTTCAAGGCAAACTAGTACTGCATAAGATCAACATCATCCAAGAGAGTAAGAGATGAAAGAAACTAAGGAAAGTAAATATGAATGAAGTTCCTTGTATAAGAAGCAATATTTAATATGAAGTCAATAATAGTCAAGAGATATGACCCAAAAACTCATGCAAAAAGTTGGTTCAAGAAAACAACTCAAACAAGCAAAGATATAGTCCATAGAGTAAGACAAGCATTATAAACTATGTCATCAAGAAAATGAGTAAAGATTGAGGTACTTAGGTGTTATGGGCAGTAGAAAACACCAAGTACCATCAAGAGGACATGGCTCAAGAGTAGGGAAAGAAATCAATAGGCATCATGTTCAAAAGCTCCAATAAGAAAGAAGATATAGCTTCTAAAGTGTCACCTTGATGATTAGAAAATGAATGCTTAACCAAAAGGATCATAAAAGAATGGAATAATTGATATGAGAAGATAATATGATATCAATATTCGATCATAAAAGTTAGATCACAAACCCCTAAGAGTTTCACCAATTAACAATAAAAAAACTAGCTCAAAGAAAGAGATAAATGTAGCTTCTAACTTTTCATCATTATGGGTTAACAATTGAATGTTAATCAAAGAATCAAAGAAGAAATGTAAGGATAGATTATAATACAAGGTCATAAGTAACCCCAAATGATTCACATTAATTTGGTCTCATGATTATTAAAGAGGAAATACACCAATGCGTCCCAAATCAAAGTCTCAAAGAAGAACAAGTAATTTCAAA
The DNA here is from genome assembly GCA_948472305.1 of Vicia faba. Taxonomy (NCBI): domain Eukaryota; kingdom Viridiplantae; phylum Streptophyta; class Magnoliopsida; order Fabales; family Fabaceae; genus Vicia; species Vicia faba. Next base: position 107,614,781 of record OX451736.1, on the reverse strand, counting down.
GATTAAGCAAGTAAAGAAGCAATGTTAAGGTGCTTAAATGGTTCAACAAATATGAACTTAATACCTATAACATGGTGTGAGAATAAGAATAAGAGAAAGGAATTTGATTCCTTATAGGTTGCACAAAGTGTATTCCTTGTATCTCAAGCAACAAAATATCTAGGCAAGAACATGTTCAAAATAGTAAGGCAAAAGAAAATAGACCAAATGAAGTCATATGATTCTCAAGTACTCAAGGGACTATACTTGAACCTATCATCCTTCAAACATTGATTCACAAACAAGAGATCGGGAGAGTTGGCTCAAAAGAACAATTAGAAAACCTTTAGGGTTTCACATGATAGGTACATAATGTGCACAAGAAGAATCAATCAAACACTAACCTTAACAGAACCCATAATTTGAAACAATTTTATATATTCCTTAAGCACACAGGTACCCATCATATGACTAGAAGTTGGCATCAAAACATGTCCAAGAATTATTAAATGAAATCACTATTTGTCAAGACAAACACCAATGTACATGTTTCCAATTTAAATCAAGTAAAAATAGCAAAGTGGTGTTATAATAAAAATAAAAATCATGTAAATGATCTTAAAACAATTAAAAGCCATAAAAATCTCTTTTAATCATCTCTTAATTGAAGTAAATTGGAAAATTAAATTGAAAGTTGGAAACTAGTCACAAAAATGTCCATTTAAAGAAAGCTTGACAAACAATTTTCAAAAAATAACAAATCCAACAAGAAAAATTATGGAAATTTTTTTTAAGTATCCCAACTCATTCAAGAGCATCCACAAATTATTTGAGAATTTTCAGATCAAGGGAAAATGAAAAATAAAAACGAGACTTCTAGCCTAAGCAAGAAAAGGACCAAAATGTGTATTTATCTTTACCAATTTTAAAAACCAAGAAAATTACACAATAAATTTGGTTAAAAAATATCATAATTATCTATGGACATCAAGAAACATAGAAATTTTTTGGTATATTTTTAGGTTAAGGGAAAATTGAGAATAAAACTCAAAAGATTAAACTAGCTAATAAACACATATTTAATCACATGAATTATTTAATTAATCAAGAAAATTCTAAAATAAAAATAAAAATTATTTTCACAAAATAGACTTAAACATATACTTAACATTTTTTTCATAATTTTTATGGTATTAAAAATATGAAAATAAAAATGAAGAAGTTAATTGAAATAAAAAGAAAATAAAATTAAAAGAGAAAAGAAGATATCACAGCTATTATTCACAAAAAGCGCTGCAAAAGAGTTTTAATCATGCTCAACCAAAAAACTCCACGTAGTCACCACTAACCTTTGAAGAAAAACCCTAATAAACGATAAAATGCACAGGTTTTAGAGCAATGTTCAGACCACCATATCTTGCTCAAAACTCAATGAAATCACACAATATTGCATCAAAGTTGAAGATCAAACATCAGAGAACATCATGGAATCAAGAATTTTCATAAACAAAGCCCACATCATAGAGAAATTTGAGCAATAAACTCACGGTACAAGCGAAAATGTTAAAAAAACTCAGAAGTTGATAAACACAATTTCAGCCAAAATGCAACCACAAATCCATCTCATACCTACTGTATGGCTCAGCTAAGATGCATGAACATGATTTTTAAGCAATGAAACCCTAGCATGAGTGAGATTGAAGTTTGATAAAACTTACCTCAAGTGGAAAATAAATCCATGGATTCTCTTGTTACAGAGCTTCAAAAACCCAAAGATCCTTGTGATATGATCTTCAGAAAGCTAGAAAACGAGCAAGAACTTTGAAGAACTTGAGAAAAATAGATATACTTGAAGAAAATTCTTGAGATGCTTTGAGCTTCAGATCCAGTTTCTATCTCTTCCCTTGCGTGTTCTTCAGTGTGTGTAGATTGAGAGAGTGGATAAGAGTTATATAGAACTTTAGATGAGTGAGAGTGAGAATACTAATTGTGGTTAACTTTTCTCTTTGAGCAAGTTTTGAGTGAGAGATGATTATTTGTGTTTAGTGTATGCTGGCAGGGGTATTAGTGTCGTTTTGGTGAGTTGAGAGTGTCATGAGGTGAGTGTGAGAGCATGAGCTGGCAGTTGTGCTCATGGGAGAGAAGAAAGAGAATTTGAAAATATTGCCAAAACTAGTAAAGAAGCCAATTTTGATGCATGACTAGAGTGAGAGTTGTTTGGCCATAAGAAGTAGAAGAATGGGATGAAGGGCATGCATTTGTGATGTTTACCAAAATCCTGCAGCAAAATATGCAATATGTGCACAAAATCATGAATTTCCTACTTTTCTAGCTGCAAGCATGGCATAACTTGCCCGATCTAGCCATTTCCTTATTTCTCTCTCAACTCTCAATCAATTGAAGCAAGTTTGTACTCTAAAGAAAGCTGAGATAAAACGGAACAAGATTTGTGTTAAGTGGATTTTGAAATGATGCTTGTAAAGGCCTTGAAATTGAGCATGGAAAATGGTCATGTGGCCTAGCTAGGCATCATGCACGTGTGCGCTGCTGGCAATGTTGGTAACTTGCAATTTCCAACACCAAAACCTTAACATGATATCTCATTCATTAATGGACCAAATGAAAACAAAATTGAAGCAAAGTTGAAGATAAAGGTTTGATCTTTCATTTTTATGTTGATCACTTTTTGATTTGAGCTCATTTGGATCCCAAAAATTGGACACGAGGATCTCATACTTTATGCCCATGACTTGTAGTTTTTCCTAAGTGTCAACCCTTTTACTTAACTTCCAAGCGAAATATATTTTTCTCCTTTAACTTTTTGGACATGAACCCACAAGGACAATGTTATAGATCTTTCTTTCTTCTTTCCATGGGTATAAAGTTTGCCAAGATTGAATAAAAAATGAGAAAGTTATGGTTGTTCAAAAATAGCACCAAAAATCACTTAAGACACTTATAACTTAGAAAAAATTTAAAAGTTACTAAGATAACTTCTTCTACAAGTTAACTCCAAAATCAACCAATCTTGTGATTTTACTCCAATAATGACCAAGTGTCGTACCCCAAATTTGCCCTACCTTTATTTTCAAGATTTAAAATAGAAGAGAAATGTTTAATTAAGGATGGTCCAACAATATCTGATGGCCCATTCTTAAATTTAAGTCAACTAGGGGATGTATTTTAATTCAGGAGAGCGGGGATTTCTAAATCAGAAAGACCCATGTATCTGTAAACCCATTCACGAAGCATTTTGGCCAATGACCCATGCGATTCGAAAATGAAAATTATTCAAATAACTATTAAGTCCTTAATTCTTAAAGTCAACTTAAGTTTAAGTTGTTATTAGTCGAAATTAAATTTATTAAAGCCATTTAGAGATTATTGCTGTTAGTAAAGAAAGGGGGTGTGGAATTTCAATTAAAGCCCATTAAGGTTCTTTTAAATTAGCCCATTTGTCATTTTAGTTTAGAAGAGATTGGTATGAAAACATTTTTTGTTGTTATAGTAAATTTACTAAAACAAAAAAATCTTTTATAAGAATACTTGATTATTGGACATTTTTATTAAGAGTTTTGTTTAAAAAATTTGGATGGATTGATTTGTTAAAGCCAATTTGTTAGGCCCAGTTAACGTTTTTCATTTACTGTTTTTTCAAAAATGTTATTATTAAAACAATTTTTGTTTATTAGATATTGAGTTTTTAAATTATTTATTGAAAATTATTTGGAAAAAACTGTTTTGAAGGGCCAAATATTTGACCCGGTTTATAATGACAACTGTTGCTAGGCTGAATACAAGCAACGGGCTAATCCAATGTACTAACATGCACTGTAGTAATCACAACCAAGATCTACGCAAATTTGCAATTAACCAGTACTGTAAAAATTAAAAACCAAATCAAATATTCATCCAAATCAATTCCAATCTAATAACTGAATTAAATCTCATCTTGAATTACAGTAAAACGAAAATCAAGCATATCAATAAGAATCAATTATAGATTTCTAAAACCCTAATTATGTTCTAATTTAGAAATCCAAGCAAGCCCAATTCGTAACCTAAAGCCTATAAATTTAGAAGAAGAATGAACGGAGAGAGGAGGTTGGGTTACGAAGAAGGGAGGTCGATTACAGTGAAGAAAAATCCTTTAAGGAACGTAGATTGAAGAGAAGATTCGCGCTTGATCACAAAAGACAAATGAACGCAGATTTGAGAAGACGAACAAAGGACGATTACGGTTTCAATATCTGAAACCCTAATCGTTGTATCTCCACCGCTACTCCATTCGCGAACACCACCGAAAGCCTGTAAATCAAAGAAGACGGGGGGATTAGCTTCAACGAAAAGGTGTAGAATCATAAATCAATATCGCGAGAGGGGTAAACTAACACTTAGCTCTTTTCGTTTTCTTCTTTGATTGTTGGGTTGAGGTTTGGTTGGGTGGTTACGGCTAATAAGGGTAGGGTTACGGCGCCGCGGGGAGTTTAGGGTTAGAAGAGAGAAAGGGTTTGTAAGTGTAGAACAAAAGAAGAATAAGATTTGTTATGAATACAAAAATGAAGGAATAATGTAAAAACAACAACTTGTAATCCGTAGCAATCCAACGCCCGCGCACTTACTGTAGTTAACATGCTCTCTCAATTTTCATCCATGTGATCATCATCGGACGACCGATAGGCCAAGTCCCATTGTAACACCTATGCACTCTCACGTACCCAATCTTTCAGGTATTTCTTCCCATCGCATAATGGGCCTGAGCCCAGTTACTCTTTGCACCCCCATTCGCTTGTTTCATTGAATCAGCAAACTCAACGCACCCCCTTTCAGAAACACATTTGGGCCTGGCCCATACTACTAATTAACACCCCTTTTTTTTCTTATCAACAGAAGTTACACCCCCTGGATTTAATTAAATTTTATTTTTTATCTATTTTATATATATTATAGTTTTTATTCTTACTATTATTATAATTACTTATTTATTTTTCTTTATAATAATAATTATTATTAATATTAATTTTTTTATCATATTTTATTTACTATTTATTTATCATGCAAATAAATTATTTTTACTCAAAACTCATGTACATATTATTTTAGATTTTTTGCATTAAATATATTTTTTCAATCATGCATTAATCAAGATTTTTTGCAATTAATACAATAAACAATATTCAACAAACATCAAACTATTTTACGCAATAAAATAAGCCAAACAAATTGCTTTTGCAAAAGGGTTCCAAACGAATTTTGACTAATCGCGCATTTAGTCTACATCTCCGCAATCACTACAACCGGTCAAAATGCGAGGCGATTCAAAATACATTTGCAACCCCTAAAAAACACCAACCCCATACTAAATATGAATTGGGACTCTGATTCCTCATAAGAGGATACATAGGCATACGATCAAAAATCGTGGCGAGTTCCCCTATTAAAAATTAAAACCTTGTTTACCCGAAACCTAAACCTAAAACCTAGTGTCCTTGTGAACAAGGTAGAGGAAAGGTGCCTAACACGTTCCTTTCGTCTAATGAAGTCTAAAACCTAGAATCTTTGTCTTTACAATTTAGGGTTTCCTATTAAATTTCCTTCCTTAGGATAAAAACTAGTAGTGGCGACTCACATTAAAAAACCAGTCGCAACAGCTGGCGACTCTACTGGGTACTCCTTAACCCTAGGTTTTAGGTTTTAATTTGGGTTTTATTTTCTTTATTTATTTATTGAATATATTTATTTATTTCATTTATTTATTTATTGCATTTATTTACTGTCTATTGTTTATCATTATATATTTACTGCATGGCGGGACTCTTATTTCAAAATATTTTCAATAACCCTTAGAAAAAAGGTTTGTCTATTAGCTTAGGGGATACATCATCCCTGTGAGTTTGTGTGACGACTTCGCCTAGAGTCGGTGGAATTCCTAAAAAGGAATTCTTATCGAGAGATATCCTCTTGACGAGTAGGACTTTAGAATGGCACCCATGACTCTTTGTAACGACCTTAACCCAACATCTCATGATGAGACCTTTCACGACTTTGAGCCAAAAGTCTCGGTCCGTAAAGAGGCTCCACTTAGGGGAGGCCCTTGTGCCTTTTCCCTCTGGTGTTATTTATGATACCCTTAAGGAAACCACCTTATGGGGAGGGTAGAATATCCATAGGCCAAAACTAGGAGCCTACCTTCTAAGCATATCATTCATATAATCCCATTTCAACTATCCCTAAACCCTCAAGGGTTACTTCCAGTATACTACAATCCCTAGCCTATAGGGTTTATCCTTCATAAGTCACAACCCATAGCATGTAAGGATTCTTCAACCTTCCATTAGTCTATTACAATCCCTAGCTGGTAGGAATTATCGTCCCTCAATTACAATCTTTATCTTGTAGGGATTCCCCTTTGTCTTCTATGGTCCTTAATCCCTAAGAAGTTCCCATATGTCTCAATATCTGAGTCAGTATAGGGTATCCCCATTTCCATGTCTATCATTACCTTCGCCCTCAAGAAATTCCTATCTGTCTCAATATCTGAGTCAGTGTAGGGTACCTCCAAATCCACATCAAATTATTTTTGTCCTTAAGGAATTACTATCTGTTTCAATCTCTGAGACAGTGTAGGATATTATCATTTTCATATCTACCATCTAACTTGTATAGGGTACCCCTGCGTCTACCCTCATACTACATATGCGTCACATTGCATATCCATGAAAACTTTTTGCATCATACCCTAAAGCCAAAAACATTTTTGCATACCCATGCATTCATATACATTCATACATTTGCATCTCATGCATTTCAACCTCCGCCCTTATCTAACTGTTACCCACATGCTAGCTGATTTCTTGGTACTCACTTGAGGAAGTCCGAAAATATGGAAGGAAGAGATTAAACATTGGAGACTCAATTAAACTTGGACCTATAAAGAAATAAGGAAGCCATTCACAAGGTCAACAACGGGTCTACGCAGCGCCTCAAATGCCACTACCATTGGTGATTCATCTACATCAAGAGCAATTGCCCTATCAGCGAAATAAGTATGCCCAAGAAAAGTCAAGGGTCACCCTCATGCTCTAACAAATCCAAGAACTATGAAGCATCTCCCAAAGTCAAGGGGGTCAACAAAGAAGCTCTTCTCTAGGATCAATAGACCTTTATAATTTAAATTTGTAATTCCCAAGTTGCTAAGTTGTATTTGTTGTAAACTTGTATCTTTTGATTAGTAATTCTAATAAAATAAGCATGCATGTTTTTGAAATCGATTAATTCCACAAAAATCAACAACTTTCTATTTTCACTCTTCTTTTCCATTTTTTTAACAAACTTCGGTGGAGAATGATGAAAATCAAATAACTGAATTTTTCTAAGCTATGATTTCAATGTAAGACCGAGCTGATGATGTAAGGCATTGTCTCAAATCCTAAACAGTGGAGAAATAAGGAGTTAATCCATAGTCAACCCCCTCCAGCCAGAAGTTTGAGTTGTTTCTAATTTCTAAAACAAAAACTTTAATCTTAACTAGTGGTAGGGTATTCTTTCAATTAATTCAATGGTGCATTCTATTCTCAAGAGAATCACGTCCATCCAAGAAAAGGTTCAAGCATATCTCTTTCCTTGTTACATCATTGAGGAAATAATCTAAGTAAGGGTTCAAGCACATCCTTTTCCTCGCATCCATCAAGAATGAGGAATCCGTGAAGCTCTCAACATCTTCCTCCTCAATACATCATTTAAAATCAAGGAAAACAATGAAGACGAAGCTCACAACAATTAGCGTGGCAGTCACATATTTTCAAAGTCAAAAGCAAAAAAGGAGAAATTCAAAAAAAGGAAAGCCCTCTAAGTCAAAGCAAAGAAGACTTGACTAAGGCAAAAGTTAGGGCATCCTGATGGACTAGAAATTCAAAAGAGTTGGTCCATGAAAAAATAAGGGATTGAAAACAAAATTGGAGAAAAATAGTGTGACTGCCACCTCAAAGTCTTCTCATCTACGCTTGGATCTTATCGATTCTTGGATATTATCAATGCTTCTCATCATCTGCGTAACTATGAAACTTCTCTTGGGGATTGAATGCATCTGTTTGATTAATTGAACTTAGGATTGAAGAACATCAAGGAGAATGGGGTGGGCTAAATAAATTTTGAGCCTTATATCTTTTGTTTCTCAAACCACAAACCATGGCTATGTTACAACCTTCAAAAGTCCTAATTGAAGCAAGGTTAACTATGAAAGCATACTCGACAAAATTCACGTTAAACTGACTCCTATGTTTGTTAAAATTATTGCTAATCTCTTTGCCTCTTCGAATCTCCATATCTAATCATCCATTTCTATTCAAACTTAAATTTCAAAACTTGCATGAACATCACTAAGAATTAATTTTTCAAAATGTACAATTTTATCTACGAATCAATACTTTGCATCAAGGAGATTTCAAAATTGGTCTGATCAAAGGCAACATTTCCAAGAAGCTTCTACTAGGGGAAAAGCATCTAAGAGGACTCTTATAAACAAGGGCAAATACTAATGATCATGGGTGCATATCACATAAATATGCTATTCACAAAGGGCGATCATTCCGAGATTTAATCGACTCATATCAAATTTCAAAGCATTGTTCAATCAGGGGCATACCTTTCGAAGGAACATTCCTTAATCAAATCGTATCATAATAGAGTATGACTCGGTTCCCTCGTTTTAACAAATATCTCAAGGCTTTAATTCAAGGAACAATCTTCCAAGATTCAAATGTTTGGGCAATACATGTCAGGTTCATCCTGCCACCCGTAGCGTATAAGTTCCTCTTCAAGCGACTTCAAGTACAAACTTTTCAAAGATTTAAATATTGGGGAAATCTATATCAAAGTTCATGGTGAGGTATAAGTTCTTTCTGAGGGTACTTCCTCCAGATTCAGGGAATTGAGGGGCACCTCTTTCAGAATTCGAATGGTGGGGCAAACCATTGCGAGGCTTATCAAAAGGAGTTGATTCAAAAAGTAGCCCATCAAGGACAAACCATCCAAGAGCCTACTAGTCAAAGGCATGATGGTTCAAAGTGAGAAATAATGGGGTCATCCATACTATGATCAAACTATTTCCAAGAACATATCAATGAGAATCTCCTCCAGCGCCCTACCAAAAATTAGGGAAATACATTCCACATAGAGGCAAGCTCCCCACGTACTTTCATAATCTCCAATGGATCTTTCTTCTACATCAACAATCTTCTGAGTTCAAAGTGAGTATCAGGAAATCATGCAAGCAAAACATTCAACCATCATGTGACAAGAAACCGTGTTACATAGTCAAACCTTTACGCTTAATCATCAACGACCCATCACAGGGGCACCATTCAACAAATCTATGAGTCATAATCATAAAGCATAAGTCTGCATAAATCATTAGCATGCATTCATTAGGATACTGCGATCCAAAAATCAAGCTACACCTATCATCTCATTCGGGTGACGAATTCCGACAGCATGGATCTAACAGAGAGCCCAATTCTCATTGGCACATCAAAATTCCAACATCCTTGACACATATCCAAGTAACCCATTACATGCATTGGTCAGCCATTCCACGCATTAACACTTGCATCTGCATGCATGCATAACATATCATAACCCGAGACTTAGGACCCCGTAAAAACCCAAAGTCAATTTCTAGGGGAGTCACTACTGTAATCTCCAACACATCTTTAACTATCCCTTCCAGTGAGTCTCTCACACAAGCATTATTCGTCGAACTAAACCGTAAGCAACCTTACGTACCACCGTCCAAGACGTGAGCAACCTCACACATTTTCTAATATGTGTTTCATCAAAGACGTGAGCAGCCTCACGCAACCTCATCCATTATTCATTCATAGGCAACCATACGAGGCATGAGCAACCTCATGCATTCATCACCCATCCTATGTAAGTGGCCTTACATAAACGTCGTGAGCAGCCTCACACTTTCCAATTAATGTCTCTAGGTAACCTTACCAATATTAGCGACCTTGCTATCCGTTTCACCTTTCCAAGCCACCGAGTTGATACTATTCAAGCAACCATATATATATATATATATATATATTGGTGCAAAGCCTAGTTCCCGTCTGACCCATATTTTCAAAATCCCAGTTCCCGTCTGGCACACCTTTTCAAAAGCCCATCCCCTAATTGCTATGGCTTCTCAGAAAGAATAAGTCTTGGCTAATAGTCTGCCTTGAGAATTGGTTCCACAGTTCAAATAACAGGGGCATTTCATTTATCAATCATCGCATCATTTCAATTCATAACATTATCATATTAAGCATACACACCATACATCATGCATACATCAAGCATAATCATATCAAACATGCATACATGCATTACATTCAATATACATGCCCATAGAAGACTGCGAAAAAAAGAAGCTGAAAGCATGACTACCAGCTAAGACAAACTCAAATTCAAATCCAAACTCAGCATTATCCATTCACCTTGCTATAGATATCTCGGTTGACAACAGACACAATCGTCAAAGGTGTCGTTATCAAAATCTCACTAGTCAGCTTACCTGGGATTCATATCCACACACATCTCTATATCCATGCTTATTTCTACGACCACGCATGCACTTAAAACATAAAAATATGCCAATACAAATTTCTACGCCAGCACTTACAACCCAAAAGTCTACGTCCAATACATACGTCCACACCTACGCTTGTGCTTACAATACAAAAATCAATCAAAATTATTTCTAATACTTGTCACCGCATTCAAACCAATTCAAAGACACTGCGATAATACAACATACAACACCATGGAATTGGTAATTCAAAACCAATGGTTTAAAGGAGAGAATGTCGGAAGAATATTCATAACATTCTAAAGAATACACACACACTTTGCACATATTTTGCATATACAAACATTCAATACACATACACTCATGGTTCCATATCAATAAAAATATTCAATACGCATACACTCAGGGTTCCATATCAATATCAGACGTCATACACATGCGTCATACAACAAACAAAAAATCTCACCCTCGATTTATCTATCTAAGGGTCAGTCATCAAAGCACACTTCTTCTACAAATACAACCAATCACCTAAGACTCCATGCAGTGATGTGTTCAGATCATCACGTAAGACTCCATGCAGTTATGTGTTCCATACAACGTAGCATTACCTAAGTCTCCATGCAGTAATATGCAAAACCCAGTACATTACCTAAGTCTCCATGCAGTAATGTGTAAATCCCGGCGCATTGCCTAAGACTCCACACCGCAATGTTCACCAAATAAGATCTATCACCTAAGACTCCATGCAGTGATATGGTCAACCTATCACCTAAGACTCCATGCAATGATGCTTTCCCTCTACAATGTAGTTCATTACCTAAGACTCCATGCGGTAATGTACGAAGCTCGGTACATTGCATAAGACTCCATGTATCAATGTATTCTCCTCATCTTATCCATTACCTAAGACCCTAGGCAATAATGTGCAAAACTTAGTTCATTTCTTAAGACTCCATGCAGCAGTGTTTGAAAACCAAAATTTAGCCTATCGCCTAAGACGACATGCAGCGATTCACGAACCTAGCCCACTGCCTAAGATGTCGTGTAGCAGTGTGGTTCCTTGTTTTGTAATATAGACCATTGCCTAAGACGCCATGCAACAATGTGTTTCTTTATTCCGTAACACAGACCGTCGCCTAAGACATCATGCAGCGATGCTCGAAAACCAAAATTTAACCTATCTCCTAAGATGAAATACAACAATTTGCGAACCTAAACCACTGCCTAAGACATCATGCAGCAGTATGGTTCCTTGTTCCGCAACAAATACCATTTCCTAAGACATTGTGCAACAATGTGTTTCTTTATTCTACAACACATACCATCGCCTAAGACATCATGCAGCAATGCTCGAAAACCAAAGTTTAGCCTATCGCCTAAGAAGACATACAGTGATTCGCGAACCTAACCCACTTCCTAAGACGTCGTGCAGCAGTGCGGTTCCTTGTTCCATAATATAGACCATTTCCTAAGACGCCGTGCAACAATGTGTTTCTTTATTCCGCAACACAGACCATCACCTAAGACATCATGTAGCGATCCTCGAAAACCAAAATTTAGCCTATCGCCTAAGACGACATGCAGCGATTCGCGAACCTAACCCACTACCTAAGACGTCGTGCAACAATGCCATTCCTTGTTCTGTAATAAAGACATTGCCTAAGATGTCGTGCAACAATGTGTTTCTTTATTCTGCAAAACAGACCATCTCCTAAGACATCATGCAACAATGCTCGAAAACCAAAATTTAGCCTATCGCATAAGATGACATGCGGCGATTCGTGAACCTAACCCATTGCCTAAGATGTTGTGCAGCAGTGCGGTTCCTTGTTCTATAATAAAGACCATTTCCTAAGACGTTGTGCAACAATGTGTTTCTTTATTCTATAACACAGACCATCTCCTAAGACGTCATGCAGCGATGCTCGAAAAAATACAAAATTTAGCTTATCGCCTAAGACGTCATGCAGCGATTCGTGAACATAACCCATGGCCTCAGTCTCCAAGCAGCCATGCATCATCAATTGTTTTTTTATTCATCTGCCAAATGGGTGAATAAGCAAAACCAAACCAAGACATACAAGATTACTCTCTCAAGCTCAAGACCATATGCCTCGTCATCAAACCCTGGTAAGCGATATATCATCAGCTTCGCCTATTTCCTCAAGTCTCATAAGGGTATGCTATATCAGTGTAACCTTATGTACGTCAGACAAATTTTGGGGTATTCCAAGTATTCAATAAACTCTCAATCAGAATGCGCGAGACTTGCGTATTCTCGCAGAATTCGATTGAAAGATAATTGAATAGGGGCATCTATCGTACCCCAAATTTTCCCTACCTTTATTTTCAAGATTTAAAATAGAAGAGAAATGTTTAATTAAGGATGGTACAATAATATATGATGGCCCATTCTTAAATTTAAGTCGACTAGGGGGTGCATTTTAATTCAGGAGAGTGGGGCTATCTAAACCAGAAAGACTCATGTATCCGTAAACCCATTCGCGAAGCATGTTGGCCAATGGCCTATGCGATTCGAAAATGAAAATTATTCAAATAACTATTAAGTCCTTAATTCTTAAAGCCAACTTAAGTTTAAGTTGTTATTAGTTGAAATTAAATTTATTAAAGCCATTTAGATATTATTGTTGTTAGTGAAGAAAAGGGGTGTGGAATTTCAATTAAAACCCATTAAGGTTCTTTTAAATTAGCACATTTGTCATTTTTTCTTTTAAATTAGCCCATTTGTCATTTTATTTTAGAAGAGATTGGTATGAAAACATTTTTTGTTGTTATAGTAAATTTACTAAAACAAAAAAATCTTTTATAAAAATACTTGGTTATTAGACGTTTTTATTAAGAGTTTTGTTTAAAAAAATTTGGACGGATTGATTTGTTAAAGCCAATTTGTTAGGCCCAATTAACGTTTTTCATTTACTGTTTTTTCAAAAATGTTATTATTCAAACAATTTTTGTTTATTAGATATTGAGTTTTAAAATTATTTATTAAAAATTATTTTAAAAAAAAAAACTGTTTTGAAGGGCCAAATATTGGGCCTGGTTTGTAATGACAATTGTTGTTGGGCTGAATACAAGCAACGCGCTGATCCAATGTACTAATATGCACTGTAGTAATCACAACCATGATCTGCACAAATTTTCAATTAACCAATACTGTAGAAATTAAAAACCAAATCAAATCTTCATCCAAATCAATTCCAATCTAATAACTGAATCAAATCTCATATGGAATTACAGTAAAACGAAAATCAAGCATATCAATTAGAATGAATTAAATATTTCTAAAACCCTAATTATGTTCTAATTCCTAAATCCAAGCAATCCCAAATCATAACCTAAAGCCTATAAATTCAAAAGAAGAATGAACAGAGAGGAGGCTGGGTTACGAAGAAGGGAGGTCGATTACAATGAAGAAAATTCTTTTAAAGAACGTAGATTGAAGAACAGATTTGCGCTTGATCACAGAAGATGAACAAAGATCGATTTGAGAAGACAAACAAAGGACGATTAGGGTTTAAATATCTGAAACCCTAATCACCGTATATCTTCCGCTACTCCATTCACGAACACCACCGAAAGCCTACAAAACAAAGAAGACGGGGGATTAACTTCAGCGAAAAGGTGTGGAATCAGAAATCCATATCGCGAGAGGGGTAAACTAACACTTAGCTCTTTTCGTTTTCTTTTTTGATTGTTGGGTTGGGGTTTGGTTGGGTGGTTATGGTGAAGAAGGCTAGGGTTAAGGCGCCACAGGGAGTTTATGGTTAGAAGAGAGAAAAGGTTTGTAAGGGTAGAACAAAAGAAGAAGAATATTTGTTGTAAATATGAAAATGAAGGAATAATGTAAAAACAACAACTTGTAACATGTAGAAATCCAATTCCTGTGCGCTTACTGTGGTTAACATGTTCTCTCAATTTTCATCCATGTGATCATCATCGGACGATCGATAGGCCAAGTCCCATTGTAACACCTATGCACCCTCGCAGACCCAATCTTTTGGTATTTCTTCCTGGCGCATAATGGGCCTGAGCCCAGTCACTCTTTGCACCCACATTCGCTTGTTTCACTGAATCAACAAACTCAAAGCACTCCCCCCCCCTTTCAGAAACACATTTGGGCCTAGCCCAAACTACTAATTAACACACCCTATTTTTGCTTATCAACAGAAGTTACACCCCCTAATTTAATTAAATTATTTTTTATTATTATTTCTTTTATATTATATTTTTTATCTATTTTTTATATATTATATTCTTTATTCTTATTATTATTATGATTACTTATTTCTTTTAATTTATAATAATAATTATCATTATTAATATTAATTTTTATTATCATATTTTATTTACTATTTATTCATGCAAATAAATAATTTTTACTCAAAACTCATGTACATATTATTTTATATTTTTTGCATTAAATATATTTTTCAGTCATGCATTAATCAAGATATTTTTGCAATTAATACGATAAAAAATATTTAACAGACATCAAACTATTTTTCACAATAAACTAAGCTAAACCAACTGCTTTTGCAAAAGGGTTCCAAACGAATTTTGACTAATCGCGCATTTAGTCCACATTTTTGCAATCACTACAACCGGTCAAAATGCGAGGCGATTCAAAATACATTTGCAACCCCTAAAAGACAACAACCCCATATGAACTACGAATTGGGACTTTGATTCCTCATAAGAGGATACGTAGGCATACGATCAAAAATCGTGGCGAGTTCCCCTATTAAAAATTAAAACCATGTTTACTCGAAACCTAAACCTAAAAACCTAGTATCCTTGTGAACAAGGTAGATGAAAGGTGCCTAACACCTTACTTCCATCTAATGAAGTCCGAAACCTAAAATCTTTTTCTTTACAATTTATGGCTTTCTATTAGATGCCTTTCCTTAGGATAAAAACTAGTAGTGCGACTCGCATCAAAAAACCAATCGCAACACCAAGTGACATAAAAATATGGGTATTAACTTCAAAGTTGACCAAAAGTTCACTTCCTCAACCTTTGACTTTGTTAAATTTTCCCCAATTGACTGTTTTACCCCCAATTGATCAATTAAACCCCTTATAATCAAAATTGATTATCAAATTTTCAATCATAGATGCTTAGGGACAAGTAGAAAAACATGGAATCAAGTTTTTCTCAAAGAATCAGAAATAAACTGATTTTAGCATAAACCCTAGTTTTGACTGATTGTATTAAGAGATGAAGTCCCAAGCTCAAAACCCTAATTCCTTTGAGTATGATGAAGGATCTCTCAAACAAAGATGTTTCATATGATGATGAGAAGATAATACTTCAAAAAATTTGGTACACAATGATGCCACACACTTTAATTGGTGAAAAACCCTAATTTTAAAAGGTGAATAGAAGAAGTGTGTTTCACTTCAAATCTTTGGCAAATTCAAACATATGATGATATGATGGACATATTAGGATGTCCTGAGGCATGAGAAGCCCTTGTAACTTGAGTGAGCCATGAGAATGAAGATATTGGGTCCCATTTGCACAAAATGACCAATCGTCCAATCTTCTATTGCTTTGAAGAAAATCAATTGAAAGATACCTTGATCCCATAACCACAAAACCAATGATATGAATGCATGTGTATATTAGAGAGACATAAGCCAATTAGGGTTCAAATGAAGATGCTAAATTTTGGGGTACAACACCTGCCCCTATTAAATCATCTTAAACTTGAGGGTGAGATTTGCGCTAGCCTTTCGAACATTCAAGGTAGAAGAGGAATGAATACTAATAGAACCGTAAAAATTTCACTCTGAAGAGAAGGAGAAAATAAGATATTTTTGGGCTTATCTCTATTTTATATGTTTTTGTATTTAGAAAGGTGGTTATTGGAAGGTGAAATGTACGCTAGGCCGAGGGAAGACATAAACATGAAAGAGACTCGTTGGAGGAGCATCTAAGAAAAGAACGCCAATCAAAGGCGAACTTATAATGAAAAGAGGACTAGCCAGAGGTAGACTCTTAACAAAAATATTGGGAATATATGCCAGGCCTGGGGAAGACATATAAATGAAAGAGAGCAATTTAAGGGGACCCTAACAAGTAATACTAGTCGAAGGTAGACTCCTAAAAAAAGTACGCTAATCAAAGGCGAACTTACAATGAAAAGAGGACTAGCCGAACGTAGAATCTTAACAAAGATATTGATAATATATGTCAGGCCGGGGGAATACATATAAATGAAAGAGACCAACCTAAAGGGACCCAAACTAGGAATACTAGTCGAAGGTAGACTCCTAAGAAAAGAACACCGATCAAAGGCGACTCACAATGAAAAGAGGACTAGCCGGAGGTAGACTCTTAACAAAGATACTTGTAATTTATGTCAGGCCAGGGGAAAACATATAAAGGAAAGAGACCGACCGAAGGGGACTCTAACAAGGAATACTAGCCGAAGGTATACTCCAAAGAAAAGAACACCGATCAAAGGCGAACTTACAATGAAAAGAATACTAGTAAGAGGTAGACTCTTAACAAAGATACTGGTAATATATGTCAGGCCGGGGGAAGACATATAATTGAAAGAGATCGACTAAAGGGGACTTTAACAAGGAATACGAGCCGAAGGTAGACTCCTAAGAAAAGAACGCCGATCAAAGGCGAACTTAAAATGAAAATAATACTAGCCGGAGGTAGACTCTTAACAAAGATGTTGGAAATATATGTTAGGTCGGGGGAATACATATAAATGAAAGAGACCGACCAAAGGGGACTCTAACAAGGAATACTAGTCGAAGGTAGACACTTAATAAAAGAATATTGATCAAAGGCGAACTTAATTGGGGATACAAATAGACATTGAATCTAAATAGAACACCGATCAAAGGATAACTTACAAATGAAAAAAAGACCAACCGAAGGGGACTCTGGATAAGGATTGTCAACCTAAGTTGGGCTTTTGAGAGGGTACTGATGTATGCAAAAGCATAAGAACTACATTATCCCTCAGGCCAAAGGCGGGGTATAATTCTTCAAGAGTGGCAATTATCTGAATTGCCACAGACAAAGTATGGATACTAAAACATTTGAGAAAAAGATAGGTTATGAACCAATTCTTACTTGCACTCTAAATGCAAAGAGAAAGCACATACGAAAACACCGAGAACTAGCAAAAGCACGAAGGATTAATTACTCTTTGGGGAAAGAGAAAACACAACAAGATCCGACTAGGGATAGAAATCACCACAAATTCTACTAGGGAAACATGAAAAGATTCCCACAAGACAAGATGCTTGGTATGAAGTGGAGATCTTGGAAGAAAATATGTTAGGAACACCCTAGTGGTAAGCTGTGGGGATTACACATCTTCTGGGTATATAATAATAAAGTTATTTAAGGTAAACAACATAATTGGCTTATGCTTCAATACATGTTTGAATTTTTATATAGCGTAATGGTCCATATAATGGAAATGCTATGCATTTGGGTAGATGCAATGTAATGATGCATATTTAGATGCTTCACTGGGGAATAGCTATAACAAAAATGAACTGCCGAGGAAACAAAGAAATATCTGAAGAGATATCTCCGTAAATCTGATCCTCTACGAGGAATAACAATCATAATTGATAACCACTGGGTATAAATTGCGATGCGATGTTGAAAATCAAACACGCCAACTCTGAGGTGGGATACCACTGAAAAGTGGACTTTAGAAAGGATACTATAAAAATAAATTGCAGACCACTGAAGAGAGTTGATCTTGACTTCGTCCAACTCTTAACTTCTTGGGGAAAAGCTTCATTACCTCCTTGCGGGGAATAAGGAACACTTTGTTGAGGAATAAAAATCTTCCTGTGTAGAATTCTTGACAAAGATAACTTCTACTGGGGTAATGAGAATTCTTTGAACAAAATAACTTCACGAAAAACTATTGTTGGGAAACAAATCTTCACTTGGGGAGAAGAAAAGTCTTTGAACGAGAAAATCCTCGAAGCTCAACTTCCACTGCGTATGATACAACATCTTCTACCATTGGGGATAAGAGAATTCTTAACAGGACTCTCACAATTATAAACAACACTGGGGAAACAAACCTTGCAAGAAATTCACCAATATATAACCTCACCGGGGAGAAAAACTTCTTGAAAGAATAATTAGAAAGGCAAACCAGATGTATAGACGTCACCGTGGTAAACCAGACTTATCCATACTTCACTGGGGATAAACAACCTTCTTCACGGGGATAAATCAAAGAACCTCCTACTGGAAAGTGAAAGGAATCTTACAAGAACTCGTAAAATATGCAAACTACATTGGGGAAGTAAATTGTTGTACATAATCCATCCAAAATGCATTTACTGGGGAGGATATTTCTGAAAAGAAACCTCTTAACAAATAAACTTCTGCTAAGCAAAGACGCAGACTACCCTGGGGGAAAGGATTCTAGTATGAGGAAACAATCTTTTGATTCTTTTTTGAGAAACACAAATCACTGAAGAATTTCACACTGGTAACGACCTCGACAATTCTTTGTTCTCATGCTGGTATGTTGCTTGCTGTGAGCGAACGAAAGTCTCTGCAAATATGAAATCACACCAATATGTCCCAAGTATAAAGTGGCAACCTCAGTCATAAACCCAAACACTCCATTTCTCAAGTAATTTCAAATGTTTATATCATACTTTTGTGAGACCTCAAAACTTTTAAATGCAATGTTTATAAAAAATGTCGGACGTTTTTGTAAACAAAATGGTAAAAATAAAAACAAAGAGACAACTTTTTGGATAAAAAGAGAATTTTATTGATTCATTGGCCTGTAAATAGGCATTTAAATCAAGAAGCAATTCCTAAAAAGAGGTAATTACGCATAAAACAGCAAAATAAAATACAGAGGTGACAATGTGAAAGCGAATTTCCATCGGGTTCCGACTTTGCTATAACTCTTATGTCTTCAAATTTCCTTAATATCTTACTTTCTGAAGAAGCTGATTGGAAGTATCTCTACCCTTCAAAGTCACTAACTGTACTAAAAAGATGATGTTCTAGATGCAATGCAAATTGTAGTCATTTGCTTTAAATCGCTAACTTTTTCTTAGACTTCCTTTTTGGGTTTTCAATCCACCAGGATACCCATTTTTGTCTAAGTCGCCTTTTCAGGTTTTCAACTTAGCGGGTGTACTCAATTCTTTTTTATTCATCTTTTTTTTATCTCTAATTTTTGTCCGAACCTTTTCCTTTTGTGGTTTGCTGGGATGCCCATTTTTGCCTAAGCCATCGACTTAGCGGGTCTTTCTATGTGAAGAATTTTTTAACTACGTCTACATTCACGGGGTGAGGAAAATCCTCTCCATCTATAGTTGTAAGCATCATGGCTCCTCCCGAGAAGACTTTCTTTACAACATATGATCCTACATAATTTAGAGCCCATTTTCCCCTAACATCTGTATTATTGGGAGGCAGAATCCTTTTAAAAACTAGGTCACCAGCTTATGTCGCGCCGCGAAAAACACAGAGTCGCCATCGAATTTTATTTATCCAAAAGGAAGGAAAAATATCGAGAAAACCCAAAAGGAATGGATAAGATGGTCTTGCCACCAAGAGAAAGGGTACGGAAGTCGATTACACGAGGGAGAGGTATTAACACCCCTCACGTATGTGGTACTCCACGGGATCCACTCTTGTTGTTCTAATCAAAGGGTGTGTCATATCTAATGTTTACTTGCTAAGGGAATGCATGCATGGATTGCTTAAGGAAAAAAAGAAATTTTTTTAATTATTGTGTCTGCTGCAGTTGCGAACCGTTATGCTTATGTACCCCCTTCGTACAATGAGAGATTAGGACACTCGTAGTTCACCTCAATGATTTTGGTTTGTTGTGTGTTTTTTTATGGGTGACGAACCCTTTTGAAACGGTTTTGAGTTACGCCCTGAAGGCAAGATGTCACGTTTGATTGGTTTGTGTTTTGTAATTTTGGAAACAGTTTAAGATTAAGTGTTTTGAATTTTTTATTAAGATTTTTTTGTTTTACGAGTGCAATGCAAAAAGAAAGAGAAAAAGACTAAGGGAAACTAAGCCTAATGTTGTCATGCATCATGGTCCTAAAATTGGGATCAAGGGAAATTCTACTTAATTATTGTCATGCTTGGTTTTAAAGCCTAAGGTCTAATTAATTCAATTTCATCAAGAGATTAAAATTGAATTAAAAATCCTAACGGAGCATGATATCACAAGCAAACACAAACAATTAAAAATACAAGAAATGTTATATAATATTTTTTCATTTATCATGATGAAGAAATAAAATCGAAAATAAAACAATTAACAACAATTATCAAAAGAACTAAAAAGTAAGATAAGCCATGGGGTGCAAGCAGAATCTAGGAGTACTATGGCAAAAGTTAGGCCCAATTAAAAGTGAGGTCCAATAAGCTTGATTTTTGTTCACAAGTTTCAGATAGCCAACAACAGTATAAATGGGCTCGGTATGCGCAGTAGGGGGTGCACATAGAAAAGTTATTAGGCCCAGTAATTTTATTCGTACCCATATCACAAGTCCAATTCAACTCATTCTTTCATATTTTAACACAAGGAAATATAAAAGAATATAAAACGCCATCATTTTGGTTCAGTGACTCTTCACCTTCCTTCGAAAACTTCCCTCTCTCTTTGTTCAATGTCCAAACGAGATTGTCGCGCCGACACGCCGATGGTTCTTCAGACGCAGTGGAAATTGTTAAATTGTGATTCATAGTGTCAAAGAAGATTTGATTTATTTTAGATTTAAATAGATTTGATTTAAGTCTAGAATAAATTTGATTTGATTTGATTTAGTAACAAAAAGATATTTTGGGCTTTGGGCTTAGGGTGTAAGCTCAGTTATAAATAGAAGGAGTAACCCCTATTTTTCAAAGTAAGTCAAGAAAGTCATTCACAGTATTTTGCAGTTGCAAAGTAAATAAGAAAGTTTTCACAGTTTGTGAGCAGAGAGAAACTCTGCAGAAATTATTTGTCTTGTCTTCTTTTCTTTGTTTGTCTCATAATTAAATTGTCATTGTGGTAGAAATTCATCATAGAATTTGGTGGATTTCCAACATCTGGTATCAAGAGCTTTTGTTTCGATTCAAGGGAAGTGTCAATCAAGAACGATTGAAGAATTCACGATGATAAGTTATGGGAATGCAAACTATCCAGCAACGCTACCAATTCTGAAAGTTGACAACTATGAGAATTGGTGCAAACAAATGAAAGTCTTATTCAGGTGTCAAGGTCTTTGGGACCTTGTAAAAGATGGAGTCGAAGCGCTTGGCGAAAACGCTTCAGAAGAAGAAAAGAAGAAATACATAGAATTTGAGAAGCTGAGTTATAAAGCATTATTTATAATTCATCAATGTGTTAGTGATTCAGAATCTGCAAAAGAAGCTTGGGAGATCCTTGAGAAGTCTTTTGGAGGCGCTGAGAAGGTGAAAGAAGTGAGGTTACAAACTCACAAAAGGACATATGAACTGCTTCAGATGGAAGACAGTGGAAACATATCTGATTTCTTCACTAGAGTTACAAAACTAGTAAATCAAATCAAGATATGTGGAGAAGCGTTAACAACAAGAGCTATTGTGTCGAAGATCTTGAGATCTTTAGCTCCTAAGTTCGACCACATAGTGGTGGCGATAGAAGAGGGGAAAGACTTGTCGAAATTGACAAAGGAAGAGCTTCAAGGGACACTTGAATCTCATGAACAAAGAATGAATGAAAGAGCTGCAGGAAAATCGAAGAGTGATGTGGCCTTGTAGGCACATTCAGCAAAAGAGACCAAAGGCAAAGGAAAGTGTTTTGACAGAGGTAGAGGTGGCTACAACAAATCGAATGGTAGAGGAAACCAAATCGAAGGAGACGTGTCGAATCAAATAAGACCATACCAAGGCAACCAAAGAGGTGGTGTTGCAAATAGAGGAAGAGGTGGTGGTCGAAAACCTGATAAGAGTCACATTCAATGTTACAATTGTCAGAAATATGGACACTATTCGAGTGATTGTCCAGAAAAATGAAAGAATCAAGAAAGTGATGCAAGGCTTGCAAAACATGAATAAGAAGAGATGATGTTGATGGTCACAACAAGAGATGAAGATAGATTCAAGGACCAATGGTACTTGGATTCAGGATGTTCATCACATATGTCTGGAAGGAAATACTGGTTTGTCAATATAAAGCCCTCAAAGAAAAATATGGTAAAATTTGCAAATGACAATACCCTGGCAGCTGAAGGTATTGGTGATGTTATGATTATAAGGAAAGATGGCAAAAGGTCAGTAATCTCCAATGTGTTGTACATACCAGGCATGAAGAGCAATTTGCTCAGTATAGGGCAGTTGGTCGAAAAGAATTATAAAGTGTCAATCGAAGATAAGTTGATGAGAGTCATTAATGCAAATGGGAGAGTAATCTTGAAGGCTTCTATGTCTCAGAATCGAACCTTCAAGATTGAACTAAATGTGATGGAGCACAAGTGCCTTTCGACTGCAGCTAGCAGAGATTAATGGATATGGAATTATAGACTAGGTCATCTCAACTTCAGAGACATCAGAGATTTTAAGAGAAGAAATATGGTTTCAGGATTGCCAGAAATTGACATTCCAAACGAGGTATGTGAGGAATGTGTGAAGGCGAAGAAACACAAGAATAGCTTCAACAAGGATGCAGGAAGCAGATCGAAGGCTAGTCTTGAAGTCATATACTCTGATGTATGTGGACCAATCCAGGTGGATTTGATGGGAGGTAAAAAATACTTTGTTACATTCATAGATGATTTCAGTCGAAAGCTATGGACTTACCTGATCAAGAAGAAAAGTGAAGTGATCAAAGTATTTACCAGGTTTAAGTCTATGGTCGAAAGACAAAGTGGTCGAAAGCTCAAAGTTTTGAGAACTGATGGTGGTGGAGAATATGTGTCGAAAGACTTCGACAGATTATGTGAAAAGTAAGGGATTATGCATGAGGTGGTGCCACCCTATACTCCACAACAAAATGGAATTGCAGAAAGGAAAAATTGAACCATCATGAATATGGTGAGAAGTATGTTGAAAGGAAAGAGTTTACCTAAAGAGTTTTAGGGTGAAGCTGTTTCGACTGCAACATACATTTTGAACAGATGTCCTACAAAGAAGCTAGAAGGAATTACTCCAGAAGAATGTTGGTCTGGTGTGAAGCCTAGCTTGAGTCATCTGAAGGTATTTGGATCTATTGCACATAGACATGTGCCAGATCAGTTGAGAAGAAAACTTGATGACAAGTCAAGTCAAATGATCCTAGTTGGATATCATTCGACAGGAGGCTACGAGTTGTTCGATCCAGAGAACAAGAAGATTGTGATCAGCAGGGACGTGATCATAGATGAGTTTAAAGAATGGGATTAGACTGCAAATGTCAAGAAAGATTCAGTGGGAATCCTATTCGAAGAGCCAGAAACTCAAGTCGAAAGAGAAGTTCGACAAGAGGAACCAGCAGATATACCAAGTACAAGTAGACCTCAAAGAACAAGACGCATGCCTGCAAGATTGCAAGATTGTGTGATTACATCAGATGATGTAATAGATAATGAAGGTGAGCTGGTACATTATGCTTTCTATGCAGATGTCGAACCTGTTAATGCAGCTGAAGCATTAAAAGATTCGAAGTGGGTGAAAGCAATGAACAAAGAAGTAAAGTCTATCGAAGACAACAACACTTGGTCACTTGTCGAATTGCCTTAAGGCAAGAAGGAAATTGATGTCAAGTGGGTATACAAAGTGAAAACGAATTCGAAAGGTGAAGTAACTCGACACAAAGCAAGACTTGTGGCGAAAGGATTTCAAAGGGAGAAGGAATTTGTGAAGTGAACAAATGAACATGGAGTATATGTAAGAAGAAGCAAGAGTAAATTGTTTATACTATGTCTCTATGTAGATGATTTGTTGATAACAGGTAGCTGTAAAAGTGAGATCGAAGACTTCAAAGGTAATCTCAGCAAGTAATTTGAAATGTCTGATTCGGGTGAGATTTCATATTTCCTTGGTATCGAATTCTACAAGAGCAGTAGAGGTTTGATGATGCATCAAAGAAGATATGCAGGAGAAATTCTCAAGAGGTTTGAGATGGAAGAATGCAACTCAACTTCGACACCTGCAGAACCAAAATTGCAACTGTCGAAAGATGCAGATGAAGATGATGTTGATCCAACCCAATACAGAAGACTTATTGGATCATTAAGATATCTTTGTCATACAAGGCCTGACTTAGCATACAGTGTAGGTATGGTAAGTAGATTTATGCAGAAGCCAAAGGTATCACATCTAGCAGCAGTGAAGAGGATACTAAGGTATCTCAAAGGAACTTTTGATTATGGCATTTTGTTTCCTACAGTTGATAAAGGAAAAGAATGCAAGTTAGTGGGATACACTGATTCAAGTTGGTGTAGTGATGCTGAAGATCGAAAGTCAACAGCAGGATATGTGTTTATGCTAAGTGGTGCACCAATTGCTTGGAATTCAAGAAAGGAACCAGTAGTGGCATTATCATCATGTGAAGCAGAATACATAGCTGCTTCTCTTTGTGCATGTGAAGCAACTTGGATGATGAGCTTGGTCGAAGAGATAACAGGGAAAAATCATGGAGCAATTACCATGAAGATAGACAACATGTTAGCTATTAATCTGGCGAAGAACCCAATAGCACATGGTTGAAGTAAGCACATCGAAATGAGGTTCCATTATCTTCGAGAGCAGGTAGCAGATGGTAAGATGAATTTGGAACACTGCAGAACTGAGAATCAGATTGCAGACATCATGACGAAGGGAGTGCAAGTCGAAGTATTCAGAAAGCTAAGGGCCATGATGAACATAGATAGTTTAGACACAATGAATTAGGTGGTGTGTTAAATTGTAATTCATAGTGTCAAAGAAGATTTGATTTATTTTAGATTTAAATAGATTTGATTTAAGTCCAGAATAAATTTGATATGATTTGATTTAGTAACAAAAAGATATTTTGGGCTTTGGGCTTAGGGTGTAAGCTCAGTTATAAATAGAGGGAGTAACCCCTATTTTTCAAAGTAAGTCAAGAAAGTCATTCACAGTATTTTGTAGTTGCAAAGTGAATAAAAAAGTTTTCACAGTTTGTGAGGAGAGAGAAACTCTGCAGAAATAATTTGTCTTGTCTTCTTTTCTTTGTTTGTCTCATAATTAAATTGTCATTGTGGTAGAAATTCATCATAGAATTTGGTGGATTTCCAACAGAAATGATGAGAAGTCTGAATATCTTCAATGAATAGCTGGTAATAGCTATCGCCCGAGAATTCTTTGTTATGCGTTTTCACTTCTTCTATTGTTCTTCTTCTTCTTTTTTTGTGTTTCTCTGTGATTTCCGTGTGCGCGTATTGATGAGGGTTGAGAGAAAGGAGCGTATGGTTGTTTCGGTTGTTGTTGTGAGTTGTTCTTGAGTGAGATTGCAGGAGTGTGATTCCAGTTTACAGAGAGATGATTTGATGAAGAAGAAGCAGGGTTTCAGAAGTAGGTGAAAGATGAAGAGTCGGTTGAAGGTTGAAGAGTAGTGGTTAGAGATGAATGAGAGAGAATTCAGAAATTTTGTGAGTTATGGGTGAAAAATGAAGCGTGTTAATGGAAGAGGATGAAAAAAATGGTGGAGTGAGGATGAAGTTTGAAACTGGAAAAAAGAGAATATGGCGCGTTCAACCTGAGATCTGGAGGGAGTTTGGATTATATAGGTAGTTCAGGGAGATGAAAACAGTTAGAGACGTGAAGATCTGAGCCATTGAATCAAATAATTTGGTTACAAGATGGATGGTTAGATTTTAAGCAGTTAGAGCTGTTAACTTCTGTTAGTTCTGTTAATAACTGCCGGTGAAATTTCTATTAGCAGTTAGTTATGTTAGATGTTAGGAACAAGTCAGTTGGAAGATAAAAACTACTGTTAGAGTTAGTTTTCTGAGTTTCAGTTGTTTATGTGTTAGCCTTGGGTTTGAATCAATGGAATATATTAGCCGATGAGTGAGCGTAAGGCTTGTAGATTAAGTTGGTTTCTGACTGCCCCTTTTTTTAATTCAATTTGAATTGGATTTCCGAACCAAATTACTTTATGTCACGAACTGGTTTTCCTAGGTCTGGGATTTTCATCTTGATTGTATGTCATTGTGTTTATAACTTATGCAACGCATCTGACTACTTGAATTAGCTTGATGTGGATTTTATTGTTGTGAAACTATGTTTGTTATTTGGACTTTTACCAGAACTGCTGCAGGTTTATATTTGTCGCAAATTGATGATGATACTATGCAGTAACAGGTTATTCAAGCATGGACCTGAAGTGTCATAGGAGGTTATGGAGTTTTAATCTACAGTGCATTGGTCTGCATATTAATTCAATGCCTTGCAATCGTTTTGACTTGGTTCCGATTTTGCAGGGTTGTTTGAATGACTGCTTGCATTTAGCTCTTTTTTAACGTATTTCCTTTGTTGAACCATGGTGGAAGCATGTTGATGCAGCCCCTGGCTAGAAACCTGCATAAGATGACCTTGTTGTATTGACTAGCATGAACTATCATTTGGAATTTGACTCTTTTATGTATTGATGGAACTCTAATTTTTGTGTTCATGTTTTGTGAAGGTTGGTGCACCAATAGAAGTTGGTTCGAACTCGAAATGGCCCCAAGATTAGAAGAAAGATGTGAGACTTGAAGGATGAATTAAATCAAGAGACATCAGATGACTTATAGAGCATAAGCAAGCTACAAGGCACAAAGAGTTAGGGAGATAATGTAGACTTGGTCTGAATGTTCACTTGGTTTTTCTAACATATGGTGTAATTTTGACTTGATGTATTCGTGAATGTAAAGGTAACTTTGAATGTTTTGAATGAGGTATTTGTTTCTATGAAAATTTGTTTCAATTGGCTTGATGATGTGAACTTGAAAGATATAGCCATGGATACACTTGAATAAATGTGTTAATCTTCTCGGTATTGTGAACTTTGAATGAAAGTGTTAAGTTCTTCTAAATTCCTTTCTCTTTGAAAGTAACTTTGCAATGGTGATGATCTCATGATGACAAAGTGACAAAAACTCTTGTGACCTTCTTGTACTCAATGAAAAAACTTTCATACATTCCAAGCAAACTTTATTTTTTCG
Organism: Vicia faba; assembly: GCA_948472305.1. Lineage (NCBI taxonomy): Eukaryota > Viridiplantae > Streptophyta > Magnoliopsida > Fabales > Fabaceae > Vicia > Vicia faba. Next base: position 107,587,051 of record OX451736.1, on the reverse strand, counting down.
CTTGTGAAAACTTTTGAAATGGTTTATGATACAAATGGCCATGACTTTGAGATGTTTTATATATTTGTATGCCAAGAAACCACACGAATGAATCCTTGAGTCAAGTATTGCCAAATCATGACCTTAAGACCTTGAATTATACTTTTTATTTATTAAAGATGCATCTCATGCCAAATTTATTGATTAATGATGTGTGACGTGTTAGATGACTTAATAGAGAGTATATACATGATGATTACAAAAATGCATAAGTCAGATGATTTAATAAAGAGTGGGACAAATTTGGGGTATGACAGTTTAGAAGTCTCGAGGATGCACCTTCCTGTCAAAAGCTCTCTTCATCCTCCTTCGATATACTGCTGATGACAAATAGTCGTCAAACTATTCTCATCAATGAGATTCAACTGATTAAGTTTATTCTGAACCCACTCAGCTTTATCAAGCTTTACATCCGTCATGATGCTTAAAGAAGGAATATCGACTTCCACGGGCAAGACTGCTTCCATACCATACACAAGGGAGAAGGGGGTTGCCCCAGTTGAAGTACGCACCAAGGAACGATAGCCATGCAAAGCGAAATGTGTAACACTCTTCTAACCCACATACATTTCACATATAATTTATCGAAAAATAAAATCAAATAAAGACCACAGAAGGGAATCATATCTTCATAGAATATCAAATAACAATTAAATTATGCTCCGTAACACGGGTTGCAAAGAAATCATTGATTATAATCTCTAGTAACCACAAACAATTCACTTTAAACTTCGCAGCGGAATTAATGAGTAATATCTTCTACATAAAATAATCTTAAATACCACGAAAGGTAGTTCAAATATCATTAACATCATCACACTTCATGTTTATAACATCATAGCCTAAAACATGGTAAAAGTCATGTTAGAAATACAAAATCTCAAAATAGCAAAGTATGCAAAGTTCGCAAATAATCGATCCCAACCCCGATGTTACATATCAAAGCAAGACTCCTTTTATTCAACAAAAGTAAATAAACTCACTATGAATCTATCCTCTAATGCTTCTACGGACTAATCTCGATCACCTGTCAAAACACATCATCATTCATGACTTCATCATAATATCATCATATCATCTCAAGTAAACAATCATCAACATAAATCATCATATCATCTTAAACAAAACAAGCATCATCATCATATCATCTTAAATAATCAAAGCATTGTTATAATCCAACACGGGGAACCTAACTTCATCCTAGTTTAGATATCAGGGAAATACTTCTTTTATCTCATTTTATTCCATCTAACTAAAGTGCATTGCGTTAGATATCCAATACTGTGAATGAAACCTCAACTTAAGTCCTAAAACTCGAGTTACGACTCTTTCAAGAAAATCCAACACAACCAATCGAATCTGGACACCATCACCCGACGACATACTTCCATCACATGGCAACGCTTCCATCGCCACATGCTTTTCCCGGCGAAGCTTGTAGCGATGCAATCCAATAAAGTAACTCTTTTCTGCCCTTTGTCGCTTCTATTTTTTCCTAGCGATGGCCATGAGACAACACAATCGCCTGGCGACACTTCTCCATCGCCCGACGACACAGTGCAGACATGGTTTTCCTGTTGCGATGTCTTGCATAAAAACCAGTCCCAATTCAATTTATGCATATTATAGGTCCTAAAACACCATCTAATCACATGGTTTTCACCAAATAACAACAATTTGTTATACCCCAATTTTTGTCCCTAAGATTTCTCACCATCTCATGTCACAATGCATCAAGACATACACGTTAGGATTATTTCTCTTTTTATCTTATCTTTAAGTTTTCTCTTGAGATATTACCAAACACCTTGAATTGCGTATCTTGTACATGTGTTCTTTTAACTAACATTAATATGTGTATATATGTTCCTTCAAATGTTCATATTGTAGGTCATCACAATTGCATTCATCTCACCATCTAATCTAGGATTTGAGTGGTGATTCTCAATTAAGTGATTCTCTAATGGATTTAAAGAGCTCAATCTTAAAGTTCATGTCTATGACATCAAATATTTGTGGTTCAAGAAGCTCTCTCACTTTATTTAACTCAAGATCTCCTCAAAGTTAGTGGTGGAAGTCATCAAGAAGATTCATAAATTCATGTGTTTATTTCGCTGCCTTTTTCAATAAGCTTCATTGAGACTTAAGATCCATCTTTGAGTGTGCTTCTAGAAAATATCATTTCAAGACCTTTTATGATTCATCATGCTTATTTTGCCAAGAAAGTAAAAAATATCCAAGGTTGACTCAACAAACTTGACCTAATTAAACTAATTCTTGATTTAGTAATCACAAGTGCCTAACTCTCTCAATTTTCAATATTTTGAGTTTTTTATTCTTGATATGGATTCTTATCATCATCTAAAATAACCTCTCTTCACATGACAAGATCCAATTGTACAAGAAAAATCATCAAAAGTTGAAAGGGGTTTCAAGTCATTTTGACACTCTTTGAGCTAGGGTTTATTGACTTCCAAGGGCCATATCTTGCTCATGTTTTAAGATTTTTGAGTGACTCCAAAGCCATGATTTTCTTTAAAGAGTCTTTAACAAGATCTCTTCATAAGTCTAAGGCTAATGTTTAATGGAATATTACTAAAAGTTGAGAAAGATTACAAGCCTCCTTGAAGAGCCTTTAAATTTTAGGGTTTGACCTCAAATGATCATAACTTGGCCAATTTTTATCTCCTTGAGTCCATTATTTTTTCAAAATAATCTTTGAGATGTCTAATACAAATATTTTTTTTATGTGAAAGACTTGAGAATGCTTGGAAAATGTTTAAAGAATTGAAAAGATTACAGGTCTTTTGTGATTTTCCCCAAATTTGTTCATCATCTTCCAAATACCATAACTCTTTCAATTTTTATGATTTTTGAGTAATCTCAATTCCACACTTTAATTCAAGGGGTCTACTTCACATCATCTTCAGATATCAAGATCAAATTTTGAGTTGAAAGTTATTTAATTCTGAAGAACATTATAGGTCATTTTGAAGTTCAACACTTAGAATTTTTTTAAGTACAAAACATCCGTGTGTTTTTCACAAATTCAATTTAACATAACTTTTTTCTCAAGTATCCAAATGATGTCTTTCTTGGCACATTGTAAATATTGTGACTTCATCTTCCAAATGCTTCAAGAATCATGTCATAAATCCCCTTGAGTTGTTTGTACCATGGATTCAAAGTTGGCACCATGAAATTGATTTTGTCAAAACAGTCAGATTGAAAATTGGTTAATGTGGCCTCTAATTAGAAAATTGTTATGCGTTTTTATTTCTAATCAAGCTTAACAATCTTCCAGAAGTGATTAGCAACTTGAAACACAAGTTTTAGTTGAGTTTTAAGAAAATATGAGTCACATTTTTCATGCTTGCAACTTCGCACGAATTATCTCAAAATCTCATCATATCACACGCTTGAGCATCCCACTTGCTTCCTTATAAATAGAGGATGATATCCAACTCATTTGACAAGCTTTAGAGAGCCAAATAACTTTTGTTGAACTTCCTCCATAACTCATAATTATACAACTTCGAATTCAATTCTAAAGCATCTTTCAACCCAATTTCTTTGCTGATTTTTCATCCTTGAACTTCACTAAAGCTAACAGAAGAAGAACCAAGCCTTGAGGTACCCTGAATCATGCTATCCAAATCAAGTTTCAGAGCTCTGAATTTGAACTTCAACATGTAGATTCCTCCATAAATTCTCTCCAAACTTGTTGCTACAATGTAGTTATCACCACTCTGATACTTATTGCGTCAATAGTTTTTAATTGGAAGTGAGTTTTACTCATGAATTTTCAAATCCCTTTCCAACTTTTTTTCACCTGGGTACAATTGTCTTCGCCTTGATGAGAAGAATCGAATGGCACTGGTCTGAACCTCTAATTTTTCCGTTTGAGGGAGTTGTAAATCACGTGTTTTGGTTGACTTTGTCAACGATATAAAGGTTGAAGATAATGACATGGACGTCTTCAACCAATCAGGGCCCCACACATGGCTTGTTTTATCTGTTTTTAAAATAAAGGATCTTGTGTGTTATTCACTAATGACCATATCATGCACAGTGTGCCAGATCCCTTAGGTTTGAATACTAACACGTTTTGACATTGATTCAATGATCCACATTCTTTGACTTTATTTTATTTTCAGATTTTTATATTTTAATTGTTTTAATCTTCAAAAATTCTGAAAAAATTCTCAATAATACTTTTGATTTTTCTTTTTCTGATTCTTATTTTTTCACAATTTTTATTTTATGATTTGGTATTTTTTTAATGATTTTTCACTTTACTTGAATTGTTTAAAAATATTTTTCTTGATTTTAAAATTCTGAAAAAAATATGGAAGGATCCAATGACCTCTTGACAAATATTGGTGACCTCATTTTATTTTTATTTCCGATTTTACTATTTTTTACCAATTTTGATTTATTTTTCTTATTTCTAATAAATTTAAAAATAGTTTCTGACTTTAAAAAATTCTAAATTTTTTTGTCAACACTTGTTGACTCATTTTTGACCTTTGATATTGTTTTAGGATTTTTATTTGGTATTTTATTACATTTTGTGTATTTTACCAATTATTCCGTTTTTATTAATCAATTAAATATTATTTTATTGGATATTATTTTATTATTTTTGTTTTGTTCTGATTTGGGTGTTATTTTGGGACAAGTTCCTCAACCTCATTGGATCTTGAGTGTTGATAGATTGAAAAACCAAATTCACCAAAATGGATGAATGATGTTGATGATATTTGAAACCTTAATTTCATCTGATACATCCCATCCCTCTTCATCTTATCCCTTTTTTACTTGTGCTATATGTTGTTGGAGAATAACCTACATATCATTTCTCTAACACGCGGTACATATATTGCTATTGACCGACCTCAAAATAGGTGTGACTTCTACATAAGTACACTTACGATTGCTTAACATAGCGCTAAATTTGTCCTGATTCGAGAAATGATCATTTGTGGCCTAAACCTATGTTTACAAGCCTAGGTATGTTAATTTGAAACCTTTGATCCAATAACCTTGAGGTTCATTGTTAGGAGGGTTTGATCTTATCAATCCTCTAATGAATTTTCATGAATTTTGGTCCAAGTGGATCATTTTAACATCATTGATCATATATGCTTATCTTGATTACTTGAAATGAATGATGTACTTGACAAAAAGAAAAATGAAACTTGTTGTAGAGAAACTTTGGTTTTATCAATCTTCTAATGAGTTTTCAAAATGCAAGCTTCAAGATGGTCATTCAACTAACCTCTGACTTCTAGTTCACTAACAATGGACTTTACTTTATGCTTGTACTTTATCCCTTTTATTTTTATGTCTTTACTTTAATATACCATTTACTTTAGCATTTACATTCCTTGCCATTTTATCTTTTCTGATTTGAGCATTTATCTTTATGTCATTTTATCTTTGCTCACTTGAGATTTATTTTTTTTTTAAAACACTTAATAACCAATTTGAACATTAAAAAACTTTAAGGTTACTTGGACTATTTGGTTACTATCTTTGGCATTATGGAGTGGTGGAACTCTCAGACTTAGGATTATAAGCCTTAATTCCATGGGACCTTTGGCTCTGTTGTTATTTTTCTGAAGTTCTTAGGGTTTACCCCAAGACATTTGGTTGATTTTATTTGTGTACAGGTTATTCTGATTATGTGTTTTGTCTATGATTGATAATTCCTATGTATACAACCATTATCCTACTCAAGTTTTGTGAAGACTTAATTCATCTAAAGCTTGATATTCCTAAGAGGTTTAGTATATTTGCTTGCTTGGTTTCAATCCAAAGGATGAAAACTCTATATTGACTCTTTGTGTCAAGTGTTGGCTTCTTGTTGGTTAGATGGTTCTTTTCCTTAGCTTTTACTTTATGCTTTAGGATAGTCCCTTATTTCTCCACCCATCTTCTTTAATTTCAAAAATATTCTCCCTCCTTTTCAATACTCTTCTTGTTTTCTAACTTGAACGAATTTCATAATAAAATCAGACATAGGTCAATGCATTTTCAAAAAAAAAAATCTTAATTAAACATTAATTAACTTAATCATACTTTGACATTTTTTTGTCAGAAGACTAAAAGTCAATCAAACTCATTCAAACCATTTTGCCACTTTGGCTTTTTTACTTTAAATTTTTCTCAAAAGATTAGAATCTTATTGATTCATGTAGTGATGTGAGCTACTATACTTCTACGATATGTAGTAAAGTGAGATATTTTCCTTTTGGGTGTTGATTGAGGGTTCGTTGATTTTAAAATCCAAGCTATATCCTCCACTTTGAGATGACACAAATTCCCCTTTCTCATGATCGTGGGTAGTAAGTATATTTTCCACTCGGATATGAAGATGATGTTTTGTCTCTTAAAATTAACCAACACACTTGTGTTTTAAAATTTTTAAGGTGAACTACGAGTACCCTAATCCCTTATTTCAAGGAAGGTGGTACGTAAGCACTAAAGGTTCGCAACCACGACGGGTGCAAAAATTGCAAAAAAAAACTTCTTTTCTCATCTCCACCATCTGCTTTTGTATACATCATTTATAGCCAAAATACACAAGTTTACAAAGAGGTTCTTGTGGAGTACCATAAATATTTAGGATGCTAATACCTTCCCTCTATATAACCAACCCCCGTATCTAGATTATCTCCCCCTCTTTTTTGGGTTTATTCACTCTTTTCCCATTTTATTTGGAAATAATAAAGCGCGGTGACGATTTTTATTTGATCTGTGTGAGTCAAGTTAACTCAATGGCTTAGTCTGAAGATTTCTACCGCTATAGAATAAATGGTGACTTCACTGGGGACATATCAACCAATTATTGGTCCATCTCTAAGTGGGTTGAGCCTATCTTTGTTTATATTGTGTATGTGCTAATTATTTGTTGTATATTATGTGCTGTATATATGTTTGTCTAGATTTTCCTGGTTTTTAGGGTGCTTGGTGATTTCTCATAAGTCCTCTACCCGGACTTGGGAAAACTTAAGATAGGATGGACGGTATAATAATGTTAACTTTTATGGAGGAATACAAAAAATGAGACATGAGACCCCCCACTCAGTGGAGGCCTATTGACTGTAGTATTTGTTTACCGAGCAATCGGGAAGACGTGTTGTTTTCGACCTGGGAGCCTGCTGAAGCTGAGGACTGTAGAACCCTTAACCCATTTTGTCCTTTTAGGTGTAGTGCAGAAACTATGACAGAGTAATTCAGAAGTGGTTGTCGTGTGATGCTACACTCAGACGAGTTTTTCTTGAAAATATTGTCGATTACCAGGTTAATCAGGACGTTGGCAATATCTGAAGGAAGGACGTAGACTCTGGGAACCTTTTAGAACCTTGTTCGGCAGGTGATAAACTATTAGTCTGTACCTTGTGGGTTGTACCTTTGTGTTGTACCCCAAAATTTTCCCTCTCTTTTCTCAAGACATTTCTCACAAAGGATCTCCAATGCTTAAGGATTCTCAAGAATTGATCAGACAAACTCATCTCCTAAGCACTGAGGCCACAAATTAGGGTTTTGGTTTTCACAAGGTAAATTGGATTTCTAATGCCTCAAAAGACTTTAATGGTTCATTATGGGTCTCCAAGAATACTCATGCCAAGTTTCAAGTCTTAGATCACAATTTTGCTCAGTTAAATGATCAGATGATTGAAAATCAACTATATTGGGTAAAAAGTCAATTGTGGTCAACCTACAGTCAAACTTCAAGATTTTTGGCCCATATCAATATTTTGAAGTCATTTTCATCAACTGATCAAGTTTTAATCATAACTCCTCAAGAAAAGCATTCAAATCATCAAAGGGGCAAAATGGTCAAAATTAGGGTTTTGATTGGGAATGACCAATCATTGACGTTTGACCTAATACATGACTTAATGGTTTGAAGCATGATCTTAAGAATTCAAACACAATATATTTACCTAATTTCATGGCTCAAATCATTCCCAAGATTAAACAATTGATAGTTGAAATTTGATTAACTAATGAAAAAGTCAACTACTACACAAAAAGTCAAACTTTGACTTTTCGGTCAACATTGCGTTTCAAAGGTCAAGATTCATCAATAAATTCAAAAATATAAAGCTTTATCATCAAGAATCAAAAAATTCAAAAAGTCTATAAAAAAGTCAAATTTTTCCATACTTAGAAAAATTTCTAAGTGTTTTAAACCTTGATAAGTTCACTACTTCATGGAAAATTTTCACCAAGATGCAAGATGATTCAAATGAGATTTTCAACAAGAAAGTTTTAGATCTTGATGAAATCTACAACTATTTTTTGCTGATCAAATCCTAAAAATTCCTGGACTTTGAATTATAAGTTCATGAAGTCATGACCTTTTTCTAAAAAACACTTAGTGAAATTTTCACCTAATTTAGGCAGATTTTTGTCCCAACTTATTGGCCATTTTTCACATGGTTCCAATTTTATTTATCCAAAACTAAAAACATGAAAGTTGTAGAAAATATTTCAAGCTTTCCAAAATTTCCAAGAACTTGAAGATATCATTTTTGAGCTAAGAGAATTGAAGGCAAGAAGTTTGACATTCATTCTTGAATTACAAGTCATGTTTAGGATGAACACTTGACAAAATCTTCAACCATGCTGCATAATATTGATTTTCAGGCCTTCTAAATTACAATTCACTCCATAATTAATTGATTACATAACTATTAGAGCTTTGATCCAAGCACTAGAGCCATTGTCCAAGAGATTCATCCATTTTTGGCACAAAGTAACATTGCTATTCTTGTAAAGTTGCTTTAATCACAAAGTAAACTTGTATTGAGCATCTAACTTGCTCCCTCTGCACACACTCAACATAAAAATTCAGATAAATATGTTTAAAGATTCTAAGCACTCTAGATAGCCTTGTACAATACCTTGGAAATATGTTTGTCAAACTTGCTTCAAAAATAAGTAAAAAATCCATAACATGTGATCTTGTGATTCTGACCATCTCAAGTCCTCAAACCTTTTCCTATAAATTGAGACATTGTTTACAAGCCAAGGAAACGAAATTACAAGCCTTGAAACTCCCTCAAACTCCCTCAAACTCCCTCAAACTCAAAATTTCATCAAAACCTCATTTTTGTGCCATTTCTGACCTCACACCTCAAACTCTAATTTCACTTGTGCGTTATTCCTCAAAATCAATCACAAAGGACATATATATCATTTAGAACCTAACCACACACCTGTTACATGACTGCAACACCTCCATCACCATCCTCCATTTTCAAAAATCGGTGACATGTACATTAAATTCTCTAGAACAATACAGCCACTCTCAATCCAAAGTAAGCATTGCAATAGCTTCCTGGAGGTTCAGTTAAGATAACCAGGTCATTATAACACCTTGAAGAGTACTCAAACTCAAAACATGATCTCCATTTGCAAGGTGAGGTTTCTGAATTTACAACTCTTAATACAAACATCATTTGGCTTTTATTTTAAAAGATAAAATGTAGACATCATAGCCCTGAAACTAACCATGTCCTTAGAATTCATTTATATTGCATGAGTGTGGAGAATTTTAAGTATGAACTTTCTGAAAAACTTAGGTCATATTTGGTACTAGAGAAAATTCGTGCTTATCTTTGATCAATAGTTTAAGTTATTTACATATTTGAAATCATGGTGAAATTTCTAAAAAGATTGGTGTTTACAATTTTTGAAATTGTTGAGAAATGAGCAAGATACGAAATTCAAATTTGTTGTTCTGGTTATGGCACGGTGGAAGAACCGACTGTTAATACTGGTTTGCATTTTTTGTTTGCAAATGTCACAGTAAGCAAGAGTCGCCACCGACTTTTCTTTTATCCAACAAAGGAAAGAGTGAAAAGAACAAAAAAAGACCTTTTTCGAGATTTTCTAAGTAAGGGTGTAGATTATGGAAAGGGAAGGTGTTAACACCCTTTCCACCCGTGGTTTTCCACGGGCTCTTAGGTACTTGCTCATTTTTTAAAACTGTTTGTGTTTGTGTGTTTTGAAAGATTTTGTTAGCTTTATGGTAACTCTTGTATCAGTCCTCAAGAGTGTGATGAAACATTTTTTAAAGTAGTTTTTAAAAATGTGTAAGTGTGAAAATTTCAGGTTTGAGCAAGTACTTAAGAGTCATCTACCTACTCTAAAAATGGTGTTCTTTTCCTCCTACTCTTTAGATAGTGCTATCATACTATTAGTGAGTAGGTAGCCCTATCGTTGGATGTTGAGGGACTATCGAAAGAGAAGCTATGGTTATTGAACGGAACATGTAAGGATATCTTAGCGTTCGAAGGGACTGTCATCATATAGGCAACATTGAGGGACAAGATCATTTCTCGTAGGAAACTCGAGGGATGTTAGGGACCATTATATTTTGGATGACTTTGGAATTGAGGGTCTTTTCTAAGATATCCCTATGTTCAAGGGACATGACCATTATTTTCCGAGGCACCCAAGTGAGGTATACCCTAAGGGTGTAAGTGTGCAACAATGTGTTTTTCAGTTATGTTTATCTTGCAATTAGTGATCTACTGATTAATTGATTCTTGTCATGCACGCCTAAGTGACTAACAAATATATACAAGAATGTAAAGAAAAAGCGAGATATAAAGTCCTACGCTATTACAGGGCTTTGGTGTAGATACATAAGTAATGAACAAAAAGTAAAAATGCATAAATAAAAAGAAACCTAAGATAGCTATTACAATCCGGGCGCAATTACATAAATGGTAAAAAAATAAATCGCATGAAAAAAATAAGAGCACACAAAAATTAAAATGGGAAAATGGTTTTAAACCCTAAAAAAAACCTAATTGCTCATTAAAAATATTTTTGTATTTTATGAAAAAATATTTGAATTTTAACCTAATTCTCTAATTAATTCTAATTAATGAAATAAGGTTAAAATTTAATTAAATTGCAAAAAAATAGTTTTATTAAAAAAAACTCTAAATCCTAATTTATGATTTTATGATTTTTTTTATGATTTTTATGATTAAATAGGAAAAATGATTTTTGAAATAATTAAAATAACAAAGAAATTAAATAAAAATAATAAAAAGAAAAGAAGAATGTGCCTGAAGGGGGGTGTGAAACCCAAACTGGAGGGGGTGTTGTTGAATTTATCTAAGCCCAAGTATGGCTGGCCCAAAAACTTGTGCCTGATCCCATGTTGTTATGGTATGGAGGTCCATGGTGTGCCTGCAAGCTAAGGGCGTTTGATCCAGAACCATGCAGATTTGATGGCTGGATCTGAGGGTGCATGATGCGCTCCTGGGAGTGAAACCTATTGGATCTGTAAGAAACAAGTTAGAAAAATATAACATTCCAGACATGGGGATCGAACTCAGGTCTCTCCCTTTGCCAAGCGCTTCCTCTACCATCTGAGCCAAGTGGTCATTCCTTATATGGAATTAACATAAAATAATATAACCAAAATAAAATGCCCATAATTCTTTTTTATAAAAAGCCCATGCTGTTTCAAATGATCCAATCAGGTTGTGCCACACCTTCATCTTCTTTAGCCGTCCGTCGTTTTAGCTCATGGACTTTTACCTACTGACAGTGTCCCTCACTAAAAACCTGCACATTTCAAAAATTCACAATAGGAAATATAAATCCAATTCAAGGTCATAGATCAATTGGGTTTGATCCTCTGAGCATGATGGCGTCCTTTATTATGCTCAATTGTACCTGCATCTGAAAGCTCTAAAATGAACCTTTAAACCCTAACAATGGCAGGTTATCAAATATGCATAAAAACTGGAAATTAGCCATTTAAACACGTTCTAAATGCTCATACAAACAATAATGCATAATCAAAATCTATTTCTAATGCGTGTATGATCAAAATTGATTTCAAGAAATAATGTGCAAACTGTGATGATGTAAGTGACGATTCTGGATGCTTTGATGTGTGGGAAAGATGTTGTTAGCTTCATAACATCCCCAGAAATGGATTGCAAGCATCAAAACTCATTGAATCCCTCTATAAATGTCAATCTGATTTCCACTTTTTGTGGAAAAAATTGAAACTTTTATGTGTGTTCTATGTGGCCAATCCTTGTTTTTGTGGTCTGGAAATGTTATGCCTACATATCTGAACGTATTAGGTTAATAAAATTGGATGGAATCTTGGAGATTTAAGGAGAAAATATTTGATTTGCCTATGGGATTTTAAGTTTCCAAACTTGGCCAAAACATGCTCTTTTCTTTCTAATCAACCCTTGCACGAATTCCGGGCTTGCTCATCAGATCCTAGACTCATAATATGATCTTAAAACAAATCTTTGGATTTTATTTCATTATTTCACTATTTTATTTGATTTATTATGATTTTAACGAATAAAAATTCAAATAAATAAAAACAAATCTTATAAAAATAAAATAACGGGTTTAAATTTCTTAAATAAGTCCATGGATATGTTTGAGATCCAAAACCCACGCCCATTAGTCCAAAAGATCCAATTTGCTCACATTGATTTTTGTTCATTTTCCTAAAATTGGTAAACTTTAGAAATGAATATCTTTCTCAATTATAACCCTATGAGGGTGTTCTTTTACTTCTTAGAGATCTTAGGATGTCCTCTAAACAACCCTTTTTGTTTCATCTCAATTGGATCTTCCATGTTCATGTAAGGAGCTTTGACCCAAAAGGTATTTTTGTTGACTTTTTGAAAGGACCTATAATGTCTGAGCTTATATCTTTTGATTGAGGTTTTTCTTGAACTTGAGGGCTGAAGAGAAGTTCTAGGGAATTGGATTCTCTTCAAAATGAGCCTTTGAGTAAAAAATTCTGATAAAGTATGAGAAAGTTCTGATTGGTCAAAGTTTGGTTGACTTTTCCTATAGAAACCGTAATTTTCCATTTTTGACTTTTGATGAGTTAAGAACATTTCTTGAGGAATCACGATCAACCCTTGATCAATTGATGAATAATACTTAAAAAATGTTAATTTTGACCAAAAATCTTGAAGTTTGACTGTATTTAGGTCACATTTGACTTTTGACCTATCACAGTTGAATTCCAGGCATTTGAGCAGTTGCCTGAGCAAACTTGTTGTGAAAAGCATGAAATTTGGCATGGATGATCTTGGGGACATATTAGGACAATGGAGAACATTTGGGATCCTTTAGAATCATTCATCTTGCTTAAAATTGAAACCCTATTTTGAGATTCATTGCCTTAGGAGGAGAGTTTGTCTGGTCAATTCTTGGTCATCCTTGAGCAATTGAGGACCTCTAGAGGCATGTCTCGAGTGAAAATGGGAGGGAAAATTTTGGGGTACAACAACTTCCCCTGTTCAATCTTCTTAAACCTGAGGATGTAGATTGGCTGGTCTACCTTTCGTGATCTGAAGGTGGAAGATGATTGAACACTAGAGTGCCCAGAAATTTTCACTCGTCCGAAACGATACTTGACTGTGTAGGTAATATCGAGAATGGGCTTATAGATGGAATTTGGAGAGGATGACGAAAGATCATCGGAGATGGGCTTAAAGATGCCATCTAGAGAATGTGATAGAGAGTCGTCGGAGATGGGCTTAGAGATGCCATCTAGAACAACGTTGATTTCATGAGATGTTCCTTTATGGTAATTCCTATGCATGTCGTTAAGGAGGACTCTGCTGAGGAATGTTGGTTTTCACTTGGGAAATAGAGTTTAGAAGCTTCGGTTGTCCATTACTCTACTGGGGAGTCATCTCTTGATTGAAGAGACGGAAGTGAACTGCTATCTGGTCAGGATCTAGGCATCATAGTGACTTACTGGGGGAAAGAGATTAAACTGTTATCTGGTCGTGCTCCAGGCTTTGTAGTTTCCTAAACTGGAATAGAAATCAGTAAATCTTAGTTTCGATTTAACTGAACCAGAGAAAAGTCTTTAATTAACTTTGACTGAAATGGAAATCAGAAGAATCTTAGGGTCGATTCAACTGAACCAAAAAAAAGTCTTGGGATATCTTCAACTATAATAGGATTCATGGAGATCTTAGTGGAGATCTGACTGAACCAGAGAAGGTATATAATTAAATTTGACTGGAACGGAAATCAGAAGAATCTTAGGATCGATTCAACTGAACTAGACAAAAGTCTTGGGTAAATCTTCAACTGGAATAGGAATCAGAGAGATCTTAGTGGCGATCTGACTGAACTTGAGAAGGTCTTTAATTAACTTTGACTGGAACAAAAATCAGAAGAATTTTGGATTGATTCAACTGAACCAAACAAAAGTATTGGGTCAATATTCAACTGGAATAGGAATCAGAGAGATCTTAGTGGCGATCTGACTGAACCAGAGGAGGTATTTAATTAACTTTGACTGGAACTGAAATCAAAAGAATCTTAGGATCAATTCAACTGAACCAGACAGAAGTCTTGGGTAAATCTTCAACTGGAATTGGAATCAGAGAGATCTTAGTGGCGATCTGACTGAACCAGAGAAGGTCTTTAATTAACTTTGACTGGAACGGAAATCAGAAGAATCTTAGGATCGATTCAACTGAACCAGACAAAAGTCTTGGAATATCTTCAACTGGAATAGGAATCAGAGAGATCTTAGTGGCGATCTGACTGAACCAGAGAAGGTCTTTAATTAACTTTGACTGGAACGGAAATCAGAAGAATATTAGGATCGATTCAACTGAACCAGACAAAAGTCTTAGGTCAATCTTCAAATAGAATAGGAATCAGAGAGATCTTAGTGCCGATTTGACTGAACCATATAAGGTCTTTAATTAACTTTGACTGGAACGGGAATTATAAGAATCTTAGGATCGATTCAGCTGAACAAGACAAAAGTCTTGGGTCAATCTTCAACTGGAATAGGAATCAGAGAGATCTTAGTGACGATCTGATTGAACCAGAGAAGGTATTTAATTAACTTTGACTGGAACAGAAATCAGAAGAATCTTAGGATCGATTCAACTGAACTAGACAAAAGTCTTTGGTTAATATTCAACTGGAATAGGAATCAGAGAGATCTTAGTGGCGATCTGACTGAACCAGAGAAGGTCTTTAATTAACTTTGACTGGAAGGGAAATAAAAAGAATCTTAGGATCGATTCAACTGAACCAGAAAAAATTCTTGGGTCAATCTTCAACTGGCATAGGAATCAGAGAGATCTTAGTTCCGATCTGACTGAACCAAAGAAGGTATTTAATTAACTTTGACTGGAACAGAAATCAGAAGAATCTTAGGATCGATTCAACTGAACCAGACGAAAGTCTTTGGTTAATACTCAACTGGAATAGGAATCAGAGAGATCTTAGTGGCGATCTGACTGAACCAAAGAAGGTCTTTAATTAACTTTTACTGGAACGAAAATCAAAAGAATCTTAGGATCGATTCAACTGAACCAGACAAAAGTCTTGGAATATCTTCAACTAGAATAGGAATCAGAGAGATCTTGGATTTTTTATTAATAATAATAATAATATTATTAATAATAATAATAATTATGACAAAAGAAAACATGAAAGAAAAATAAAAGAAAAAAATGAAATAAAGAAAGAATGGGCCAGGGGGTGCTGAAACAAGGAAGGGAGTTAAAAGTTGGCAAAAAGAATTCTAGGCCCAACAGGAGGCCCAGGCTCTGCTTGAGAACAACAAAGAAGGAAAAATGTGAAAAATAACACCAAAAGGTAGTGCGCTGGATATTGAACCCACGCCCTCTTGGTTACCAGCGCGCTGCCTTACCACTTGGGTGGCTATACATTCGTTTACTTATATGAAATGATAAATACATAACATATAATGCTTCCAAGGCCTGTACTTCGTCTTCAACCTTCAGCCAGCCAGAGTACCGATAACTTCTTACTCTCTCAACAAAAATGGAAAGTACAAACATGAAAGTTGTG
Source organism: Vicia faba (assembly GCA_948472305.1). Taxonomy (NCBI): domain Eukaryota; kingdom Viridiplantae; phylum Streptophyta; class Magnoliopsida; order Fabales; family Fabaceae; genus Vicia; species Vicia faba. The sequence goes on along the minus strand of OX451736.1, from coordinate 107,571,133 downwards.
GCATTTCTTCCCACGAATCCAACCATATAAATAACTAAAGCTAAAAGTCAAAGATGAGTGAGAATTTTTCTGGCCCTAATTTAGAACCTAAAAATTTCAGAAACTTCAACTCTAAAATTCTCTAAGCTCAGGACATATAAATTCAAACTATGGATATGTACAACTTCGTGGCAATGATATCTACATCTTATCTTCACAAATTAGAATCAAATAATGCTTGTATGAAGAGATAGAAGTTTGAAAACTTACCTCTTGCAGCTGGAGTCGTGTATGGAGTTTGAGAAACCTTTGAGGTGGCCTGATGATTTCTGTAGCTTGCCTGGACCTCATTGAATGTGTTCCAACTCCTACTTTTCTTTGAGGATGGCTGAAACTCCCAACTCAAGTCAAGTTGCAAGCTTTAGTTTTGGAAATGGTGGATAGTGATGGAGGAGTTACAGTCTTGAAACAGGGGCTTGGATCACTTGTGTATGATGTAAGTAAGGTGTTTGGATGATTAAGAATCAAAACGCACGAGTGGAAATGGAGATGGAGAGTTTTGGCTCAAAACTGTCAAGTGGAGCAGTTCTGTGTAGCAAGGGTGTTTGGGAGAGTTTTTGGAGGCTTGGAATCGTGTGTTAGCTTGCAAACACTGTGCACGAGTAAGGAAAAGGTTGTAGCACTTGAGAGGGTCAGACGTGCAAGATGTAGAGTTATGGCTGTCTTACTTGATTCCGAAGAAAAGTGGAAATATAGTTTCAAGGAAAAGTACAAGCATGGGCTGAGTTGTTAGAGGCTTTATACAAGTTTCTTTTGGGTTATAGATTGTGTGTGATTATAAGAAAACAAATGCAAAGCTCAAGAACTGATTTTGTGCATAAAAGTTACTTTTTCGAAATGGCAATGTGCACTTTCTTCCCAAAATGGAATTAAGCATGGGCAATACATTGAATGATTAGATTAATGTTTATTTTAGCTGTGAAAACATTTAATTATGTAGTGCCAAACAAGTTTGAGGCTTGCAAAGCAAATATTGTGCAGTGTAGCATGGATTTGAATTTTTGTTCATCATGGAAATGACATATAATTCAAGAATGAAATGCCAACTTCATGCCTTAGGTTCTCTTTGCTCAAACATGATCTCAGGGAGTTCTTGGACATTTTAGAAAGCTTGTAATGTGCTATACAAACCATCTTTGAATAACTTTTTCAAATTCCAAATGGAGCTATGTGAAAATTTGCCATGAAGTTGGTACCAAAAATCTGCCTAACTAGGGCAAAATTTTCACTGAGTGTTTAGTTTCATGACCATGTCTTCATAAAATCATAACTTGAAATCCATACATTTCTAGGAGAAGCTGTGTAAAGAAATGTTTTAGATCTCATTGATATCTACAACTTTCATGCTTAAAGTTTCCCTTTAATCATCTTGCATCATGGTAAAAAAATGGCTCAAAGCTGTGAAAAAATATGAAGTTTCCAACACTTATAAAAATTTCTAAGTTTGGAAACTTTGACTTTTCAAAATAAAATCTTTACTTTTTGATTACTTGATGAACAAGTTTCATATTTTGACATGTTTTGATGAATTGTGATCTTTGATACTTGATTTTGACCAAAAAGTCAAAGTTTGACTTTTCAGTGTGCAGTTGACTTTAGTTGACTTTTGATCAGTTGACTGAAAATCAACTATCAAACAAATGACCTTGAGCAATGTTTTGAGTCATGCCATTAGGTTAAAATGATGCAATTGAATCCTTGAGATCATGTTTCCAACCAATCAACCATTTTCTAGGTCAAAAATCAGAAATTGCCTTTTCTCAATCAAAACCCTAATTTTAACCATTTTGCCCTTTTGATGATCTGATCAAATTTCTTGAGGAATTGTGGTTAAAACTAAATCAAATGACATATATGAGTTCACAATGTTGATATGGATCAAAAATTATGAAGTTTGATTGTAAATTGGCCACAATTTACTTTTTCCCCAATATAGTTGATTTTTAGGTCAACTGATCAATTGACTGAGCAAAAATGTGATCCAAGACATGAAACTTGACATGAGCAATATTGAGGGTCCATAATGATCCACGAAAGTCATATGAGGAATTAAAAATTCAATTATCCTTGTGTAATCTCAAACCCTAATTTCAGTCATCAGTGCTTAAGGAGGTGTCTTGAGCTGATCAACCCTTGTGCAGTCTTGAACCAAAGGAGATCTTGTGAGAAAATACATGATAAATGAGAGATAAAATTTTGGGGTACAACACCGATTATGACATTGAAAATCCAATCTACCAAGCCGAGGACGAAGGTGAGGAAGATTGTGAAGCACTAGGAGAACTTGCTAGACTGTTACAACATGAGGAAAGAGAAATACATCCTCATGAAGAGCCAGTCGAGATGGTAAAATTGGGTACTAAAGAGGATAAAAAAGAAATCAAGATAGGTTCTAACTTGGAGCACAGTGTCAAAGAATGATTAATTCATATGTTGCATGACTAGGTTGAAATCTTTGTCTGGTCATACGAAGACATGTCGGGGCTGGACACTGATATTGTGGTTCATTGTCTGCCAACGAAAGAAGACTGCCCTCTTGTGAAGCAAAAGGTTCATCGTATGCGTCCTGTGATGTCAGAAAAGATCAAGGCTTAAGTAATGAAACAATATAATACCGTATTTTAAGTTGTTACTTCCTATCCACAATGGGTTGTGAACATGGTACCAATACCTAAGAAGGACGTTAAAGTACGTATGTGTGTGTATTAAAGAGACTTGAATAGGCCGAACCCTAAGGATGACTTTCCGCTTCCCCATATTGATGTTCTGGTTGAAAACACCGCACAACATAAGTTATTCTCCTTCATGGACGGTTTCTTTGGTTATAATCTGATCAAAATGGCGCCTGAAGATATGGAGAAAACAACCTTTGTCACATAGTGGGGTACCTTCTGTTACAAAGTTATTCCATTTGGGTTGAAGAACGACGGGCTAACCTATCAGCGTGATATGGTAGCTTTGTTTCACGATATGATTCATCATGAGATAGAGGTCTATGTTGACGATATGATAGCCAGATCTCAGACTAAAGAAGATCACCTTGATCACCTGTAAAAGTTATTTTAAAGACTAAGGAAGTACAAGTTAAGACTTATTCCCAACAAGTGCACCTTTGGGGTAAGATCTGGTGAGCTCTTAGGATTCATTGTCAGTGGCAAGGGTATTGAAGTAGACCCTAAAAAGGTTAAATCTATACAAGAAATGCCAACTCCCCGTACTGAGAAGGAGGTTAGAGTATTCTTGGGACATTTAAACTACATTGCCTGGTTCATCTCCCATCTGACCGCTACTTGTAAGCCAATATTCAAACTACTGAAGAAAGATCAGGTGATGAAGTGGAATGATGATTTCCAGACAGCCTTTGACAGAATCAAGGGATACTTGCAAGAACCTCCAATTTTTATGTCGCCGGTTGAAGGAAGACCTTTGATCATGTACTTAACAGTATTAGATAATTCAATGGGGGTGTGTGTTGGGACAACATGACGAGCCTGGTAGAAAAGAGCATGCAATATACTACCTTAGCAAAAATTTTACCAACTGTGAAACAGGATACTCACTGCTCGAGAAAGCTTGTTGCGCTTTGGCATGGGCTGCTCTCCGACTGAGACAGTATATGTTGACTCACACTACTTTGTTGATATCTAAAATGGATCCTATCAAATACATATTTGAGAAGCCTTATCTATCCGAAAGAATAGAAAGATGGCAAATGGTCCTGACCGAATATGACATTTAATACACGACCCAGAAAGCAATCAAAGGAAGTATATTAGCTGATCATTTGGCTCATCTGGCTGTGGACGACTACCAATCCATGAATTTTGAGTTCCCGGACGAGAACATCATGTTAGTGACTGATTATGAAGAACCTGGATCGGATGAAGGACCTGAGAAAGAATTCTGATGGACTATGGTCTTTAACGGAGCCTCCAATGCACTTGGAAATGGAATTGGTGTTGTGATCATATCTCCCGAAGGTTGTCATACTCCTTTCACTGCCAGGTTATGCTTCAATTGTACCAACAACATAGCTAAATATGAAGCATGCATTATGGGTCTCAAAGCTGCTATCGACTTGAGAATCAGATTCTTGAGTGTGTTTGGATACTCGGCTTTGGTAATCAGTAAGATCAAAGGAGAATGGGATACAAAGCACCATAATCTCATCCCTTACCGAGAGCATGTGTTGACAATGATTTCACACTTTGAAGAAGTTACCTTTGAGTATTTTCCAAGAGAAGAAAATAAATTAGCGTACGCGCTAGCTTCCATGTCATCCATGTTCAAGGTCAGGTGGGATAATGAAGCCCCTAAGATCACTATTGAGAGAATGGACGAACCGGCATACTGTTACGAGGTTAATACTGAAGAAGTAGTGGAAAAACCTTGGTTCCATGAAGTAAAAAGATACCTCGAATCCCAAGAGTATCCTGAGGGAGATTCCGTCAATGATAAGAAGTTCCTAAGAAAGCTCTCTGCCAAGTTCTTCCTCAGTAACTGGATTCTCTACAAACGCAACCATGATTCCATTTTACTTCGGTGCATAGACAGGAGTGAAGCAGAGAAGATTGTGGAAGATATGCACGAAGGTACCTTTGGAACCAATTCTAGTGGGAACACAATGGCTAAAAAGATCCTACGGGCAGGTAACTATTGGTCCACTATGGAAGCAGATTGTTATCATCACTCTCGAATTTGTCACAAATGCCAAATCTATGTTGACAAAGTACATGTGCCTCCGGCTCCCTTGAATGTCTTGACTGCTCCTTGGCCGTTCACAATGTGGGGAATTGATATGATTGGAGAGATTAGACCTACCTCTTCTAATGGACACCGCTTCATCCTCGTTGCCATTGATTACTTTATAAAGTGGGTAGAGGCAGCCTCATTTGCTTCCGTTACCAAGAACGTAGTGGCACGGTTTATCAGGCACAACCTTATCTGTTGGTATGGTATTCTAGAAAGAATCATCATACATAATGGTACCAATCTCAATAATACTATGATCACCGAGCTCTGTACACAATTCAAGATTCAGCATCATAACTCTTCTCCTTACCGGCCGAAGATGAACGGCGTTGTAGAGGCTGCTAATAAGAACATTAAAAAGATCATACATAAGATGACGGTGACATACAAAGACTGGCATGAGATGTTATCATTTTTTCTTCATGGTTATTGTACCTCAGCACGCACGTCAACAGGGGCAAGTCCTTTCTCTCTGGTATACGGTATGGAAGTTTTCCTACCCATCGAAATCCAGATCCCTTCCTTGAGAATCATGAAGGATGCAGGTTTGAATAAAGACGAATGGCTTCAGACTCGACTTGACCAATTGAACCTGATTGGCGAGAAGAGGCTTACAGCTGTTTTTCATGGTCAAATGTACCATAAACATATGATTAATGCTTTTAACAAGAAGATCATATGTCAGGTATATCAAGTTGGAGACCTAGTAATCAACCGCATTATCCTTCCACAAGGTGATCCTAGGGGAAAATGGACTCCCACGTACGAAGGACCATTTGTGATCAAGAACATATTTTCTGGTGGAGTTATGATATTAACCACTATGGATAGTGACAACCTTCCGCACCCAGTAAACACGAACATAGTTAAGTGATACTACGCATAAACAGAGACCCGCTAGGTTGACTGGCCTATGCAAAAATAAGGGCATCCCGGCGAACCAAAAGGGTTCAGGAAAAAGTTAGTAATATATATATATATATATATATATATATATATATATATATATATATATATATATATATATATATATATATATATATATATATATATATATATATATATATGAAAATTTGTACACCCGGCAAGTCGAAAACATAAAAAGGCGGCTTGGGCAAAAAAGGGTATCCCGGTGGACTAAAAACCCGAAAGGGCGGTCCATGAAAAAATTAGGGATTAAAAGAATACAAATATGTGTCATTGGATCACCTCACAGACAGACTTCGAAAACAAGTGTCAAGTTCAAATGGTACAAATCAATCCAGTCAGCTTCGGTCATGCAGCAAAGTGATGAGACGCTCAAAGATATAAAGGAAATAACATAATGGGAACCCAATAGGATCATTTAAGATAGCTGTTTTTCTTTGTATACTACTTTATATAGTTTTCATTCTTACGATAGAATTCTCTTATTAGGATGTCCTTCTCCTTGTACAAAAACGCCTGATATAGGCAAATTTCTTCAAATCAATACAAAACTATCCCTTTTGGAAGTTCAAAGCTATGTGCTTTTATTTTTTCTATTTTGTTTTGCAAAAACACCCAGTGATTATTTTTAACATATGCATTTGAATATGATCACCGTTTACAAATACACTCATAAAAAACAGAAAGGAAATTACTAATGGCTTTAAGAATCGTCACTATGTCTAAAAAGCCATCTGCAAATCCCCGCAAATACTTTATCTAGCAGGTACAGAGACAAAGATGTCCTTCTATGAAGTCACTGCCATATCCTCGGCATACAGCCTAATAATGTCAGAGGTTCTAATATCCACTGTAGAGCAAGAGTCTCCAATCATCTCCCTAGTATCTTAAAGAATTCCAGAACATGGTTCATAAACTTCTTGGGTTCCCCAACAAGGCTTCATGAAAATCGCCAAGCAGATTATGGAGTTTTCTTTCCCCAGTAGAGTTTATTTCTATAGCCACAGAAATCCATCTCCCAGCAATCCAACTTCAAAAAATAATGAAGAATCACATTCTTCATCCCCAACAACAGTTAGGGATTTATTTTCCCTCAATTCAACGACGCTACAAAGAAAAAATGATCAGTTCATATATTGCATTCATACATTATCTTACAAACATCATAGAATATGTATATAAAATACATATAGCACAATCTCATTTATTTTGAGAACATAGTTACACAATGTGTGTCATGCATCATGACATTGCATACAACTAATTCTTTACCTTTTCATGAAAGATCAACAAACAAATATCATCATCAATTTTCTACAAGTTCCAGATTAATTCCTGAAACAAGATATGGAAACTATCTGAAGTAACATCTCATCAATGACTGTGAAGCCTGGACCTGACCAGATAGCAGTTAACATCAAATACAATTTACTCTGAAGCCTGGAATCCAACCAGATAGCAGTTTACAACATTGTGAAGCCTGGATATGACCAAATAGCAATTAACATGATTGCTGAAGCCCGAAATTCGACTGGATAACAATCAGACTTCTACAACACTGTGAAGCCTGGACCCGACCAGATAGCAGTCATCATTTTTGCTGTAGCCCAGAATCTAACCAGATAACAGTCACTCTACAATTCAAGGCACTGTGAAGCCTGAAATCCGACCAGATAATAGTATAAATTACTGCAAAGCCTGAAGTCCGACTAGATAGAAGTTTACTCTGTCAATTACTATGAAGCCTGGACCCGACCAAATGAAAGTATAATCTACAACACTATGAAGCTTGGACCTGACCAAATAGCATTTAACTTCAAATTCAAGTTAAAGCTTGGACCCGACCAGATAACAGCTTAATTTCTTCAAATCACTGAAGCCTGGACCCGACTAGATAACAGTTCAAGTCACTGAAGCCTGGACCCGACCAGATAACAGTTAATTTCATATTCCCCAGTAAGTTGCTGTGAAGCCTAGAATACGACTAGATAACAATTAACTTTATTATCCTCAGCAAGCTAATGTGAAGCTTGGATTTCGACCAGATAACAGCTAAATTTCATCTCTCTAGTCAAGAGATAACTCCCCAGTAGAGTAATGGATAACTAAAGCTCCTAGACTCTATTCCCTAAACAGAAATCAATATTCCTTGACGGAGTCCTTCCCAAAACAACAAAGACATGATTCCCCAAAAAGAGACCTCTTACAACTAAGAGTAAATCGACCAAAGATTTATCCTGATGTTTCCTCCAGTTCGGATTCAGCATTTATTTTGGATGGCATCTATAAGCCCATCTCCGATGGCTCTCCGTCATCTTCACCAAATGGAATCTATAAGCCCATTCCCGATATCATCAACCAGCAATGTTACTTCATGTATATGCGAGTGCAAATTTATGGGCACTTTTGGTGTTCAATCATCTTCCACCTTCAGATTACGAAAGGAAGACAAGTCAATCTAAATCCTCAGGTTTAAGAAGATTGAACAGGGGAAGCTATTGTACCCCAAAATTCCACCTCTCATTTTTACTCAAGACATGCTCATTGAGGTCTTCAACTGCTCAAGGTTGACCAAGAATTGGCCAGACAAATTCTCCTCCTAAGCAATAAACCTCCAACTAGGGTTTCACTTTTCACCAAGATGTTTGGGTTGCAAAGAATCCAATTGATTTACGTGGTCCCTAATATGTCTTCAAGAATGTCCATGACAAATTTCATGCCTTACACTACAAGTTTGCTCAGTCAACTGCTCAAGTGTTTGAAAATCAACTGTATTAGGTCAAAAGTCAATTGTGACCAATATGCAGTCAAAATTCATGATTTTTTGTCAACATCAACATTTTGAGTGATAATCATTATTTGATCAAGGTTTGATCATGATTCCTCAAGGAATGCTCTTAATTTATCAAAAGTCAATAATTGCAAAATTAGGGTTTCCTTAGGAGAAGTCAACTAAACTTTGACTAGGCATAACTTTCACATACTTTATACATTTTACCCCAACCAATGCTCATTTTGAAGATAATCCAATTCCCTACAACTTCTCTTTTATCCTCAAGTTGAATAAATGCACCATTTGAAAGATACAAACTCATATATTACAGGTCATTTTCAGAAAGTCAACAAGAGACATTTTTTGCCAAGACCATTTACATCAAATGCAAAATTGATCAATAGAGGGATTGAAGGAGACATCGTAGGATTTCCAAAAAGTCTAAGATCATATTCATTGGATAAAAATTGAGCAAGTTATGGATTGCCCAAGTTGAAAAAGTTTGAGAAATTTCAAGAATTGTGCAATGGGAAAGCATGAACTTTTAGGTAAATGGCCTAACTTTTTGGGTTTCAAACATCTTCCTAACCTTATGAACGACCTTTAAAGTCATTTCTACATTGCCTTGCCATTTCTACCTATTTTATCCATATTTATTTTTGTTTTATTCAAATAAAAACAAAATAAAATTGCATAAAATAGTAAATAATGCGTTATAGCCTAATGGGCTAATGTTTGGATTTGTGTTGAAGCTCATGGAATCGTGCAAGGGTTTCTAGGTTCACTCAAAGTGCAAAATTGGCAAGAATCTTCGATTTTTGGCAAGTTTTCAAAGTTGAAATCATGGCTTCATTATAATAGTTATGAGGGAGATTCTTCCCATGTTTCCTTGCCCTCTCCACCTCCTCTATTTATACAACAGTTCGACAAGCTTAGGACACACACGCATTACCCTGAAACAACCACATGAATTCTCAAAGTTCCAAAATTGTGAAAATTCAAAACTGACAGCGCAAGCTTCCTCGTGCCAAACAAACCTAACCACTCCATCTCTGAGGTTCTCAGGAAGGTTTCTAGACCATTCACAAGGCGTGTAACACCTTGAATCACTGCCTCCAAACATCACCAATTGGTAAGGAATTTAAACTTTGAAACTGAATATACATACCATTTTGTTAACTTTAACTGCTTGGTTCGTGTTTACGGACACCATTAGTGCAGATCTAACGTAATACATGCAGGTTTAAGGACCGAAATAAGATCGTGGCATTGCTAGGGCACGATTGTCGTACCCCAAATTTGTCCTACCCCTACGATCATAATTTCAAGATTTAAAATAATAAAGAAACGTTTAATTAAGGATGGTACAACAATATATGATGGCCCATTCTTAAAATTTAAGTCAATCAGGGGGGTCTATTTCAATTCAGGAAAATGGGGCTTTCTAAATCGGCAAGACTCATAAATCCGTTCGCGGAGCATGTTGGCCAAGGTCTCATGAAATTCGAAAATAAAAAATTATTCGAGTAATTACTAAGTTATTAAATTATTAAGGCGACTTAAGTTTAAGTTGCTATTAATTACAAATTAAATAACTTAGCCCATTTAAATGTTTGTCGTTAGTAAAAAGAGGGGTGTGGTTACAATTGACAACCCCATTGGATTGTTGTCAGCCTATTTGACGTTTTTAAGAAAAGCATTATTGTTACTAAAACCTTTGTTACTATTATTTTTCTATAAAAAAAAGAAAGTATATTTCTGTGTTGAAAAACGTGATATATTTTTCTGTTGATGCTGATAAATTTTTTTTATTATAATTAAAAGGTATTGCATTATATTATAATATAATTTATTGTATAGGAAAAATCTGCTGGATCAATCTGTTAAAGCCAATTAGGCCCAGTTCGCGTTGAAAGGAAAATAGGTTTGCTATAACAAAAATTTTATTTGTTGATTATTGTAACAGAAAAGGCGTAAAGAGTAGCTAAGCGTCTTAGGCTGAACCGAAAAATCACAAACGAAGGCCCAAGAGAGTCATTACCATACATTGTGCCAATTCACAAAAATTAACGCACATTTTTCTTCAATATACAGCTACTGTACAAATTGATTGAAAATCTAATATTTTTTACAGCAAATATTAATCAAATATTTATTATACTCCAAGCCCAGAACTTCTGAACATATGCAGAACTAAATCAAATCTAAAAACGATACAAAATCTTCATTACGTTACAAATCAATTACAAAAAATTGAATCAATTATACAGATTTTAAATCCTTAATTCTGTGTTAAATCCCTAATTTGTGCTAGACAGTTTGTAACAGCAAAAATATTAAGAAACTAAAAAAGACTATAAAGACAAAAGGGAGAGGAAGATATACAGTAAGGGGGAATTCAAAATCAGAAGAATAGAATCTACAGGGGACTTGAAGAATCAAGTTGAAAAACACAAAGAAGAACAAGATACTGGAACCCTTGCTTGTTGAAGATTGAAAAGGGGCGATTAGGGTTTCAACATATGAAACCCTAATCGCGTGACCTAATTGCACCAATAGCCTTGCTAACCTCCGCCATAACTCATCATCATCTTTCGTTACCACCATATTCACCGTAACCTGGGAATCAAAAAGGGAATAAAGATTAGAAAGAACAACATATCCGAACGATTGAGAATGAAGGTAAATAAAACTTAGGTTTCAGGAATTTAGTTTTCGTTGTTGTTGGGTTATTGGGTTCGAATTTGCAGTAAGGGGAGGGGCTGAGTACCGCTGTGGATGTTGTTCTAGGGATAGAAAGAAGAGGACGAAATATTAGGGAAAGGGAGAGAGAATGATGAGGATAAGGAAATGGAAATAATGAAATGTAAAAGAAAACAAAATTTATATTCTTTCATATCCAATATGGTCGCACCCACAGTAACTAGCATGAACCCCTAAGTCACATCCGCATGATCATCAGTGGACGGTTGTAAGGCCAAGTCCACCTCGGTACCATGCACCTTCACGCATACGATTAGCCATTCCTCCCAAAAAAATGCGCTGTGGGCCTAGGCCAATTACTCTTCATGCCCCATTTCTGTATTTTTACTAAACCACAAAATGATTCACACCCCCCCCCCCCACCTGTCCAGAACTCATATTTGGGCCTAGCCCAGTTTTCTATCAGCGCCCCCCTGGTTTACTTACTGATTTAAAACTTCACCCCCTGACTATTTAAATTATTTTCTTTTATAATTCTTATACGTTCTTTTCTATTTATCTTTTTTATATTATCTACCCTTTTTTATATAAAATAATAATTATTAATATTAATATTAATTTTTATATATGTATTATCATTTAATATATAATTATTTTTATTCAAAATGCATATGTATTTTCTTATATTATTTGCATTAAATCTTTTTTTAATCATGCATTAACAAGATTCTTTTTGCAATTAATACGATTAAAAAATACTAACAAATAACAAACTATTGTTCGCAATCAACTAAGCTAATCAACTGTTTTTTTTTTGTTGCAAAAGGGTTTCAAACAGATTTTGACTAACCGCGCATTTAGTCAAAATCTCCACAATCACTACTCCCGGCCAAAATGAGAGGTAATTCAAAGTACATTTGCGACCCCTAAAAAACACCAACCCTACGAACTACGAATGGGACTTTGATTCCTCATAAGAGGATACGTAGGCATACGATCAAAAATCGTAGTGAGTTCCCCTATAAATAATTTAAACCCTTTCCCCTAATAAAATTTAAATCTTGTTTCCCCAACTCAAACCTAAAACCTAGTATCCTTGTGAACAAGGTAGATGAAAGGTGCCTAACACCTTCCTTTCGTCTAAAGAAATCCGAAACATAGAATCTTTGTCTGTAAATTAGGGTTTTCTGTTAGATTCTCTTCCCTAGGATAAAAACTAATAGTGGCAGCTCTGATTAAAAAACAAGTTGCTACAGTTGGCGACTCTACTGGGGAATTCAACTTTAGGTTTTAGAGTTTTTACTTTGGGGGTTTTTATTTAATTATTTATTTATTGAATTATTTATTTATAAAATTATTTATTTATTGAATTTATTTATTTATTTATTGTCTATTGTTTATCATCATATATACTGCGTGGCGGGATTTTTTATTTCTCAAAATATTTTCAATAACCCTTAGAGAGAAGGTTCGTCTATTAGCTTAGGGGGCACATCATCCCTGGGAGTTTATTTGACGACTTCGCCGGGAGTTGGTGGACTTCCAAAAAAGGAATACTTATCGAGAGATATCCTCTGGACGAGTAGGAATTTGGAAGGACACCCATGACTCTTTGTAACGACCTTAACCTAAAATCTCATGACGAGAACTTTCACGACTTTGAGACGAAAGTTTCGGCCCGTAAAGAGGCTCCACCTAAGGGAGGCCCTTGTGCCTTTTCCCTTTGGTGTTATTCATGATACCCTTAAGGAAACCACCTTTTGGGAGGGTAGACTAACAATAGGTCAAAATTAAGGGACCTACCTTCTAAGGATGCTTATCACAAAACCCCGTAACTGAACCTTACATCCCTAACTTATAGGTGTACTTAACACAAAAATCCCGTCACTCAATCCTACATCTATGCATTCATACATTTCATATATTCGTTATACATTTCATATATTCGTCACCCGTTTCTTTGTCTTATTCACAGGGTATAAAAAATAATAATAAAATCAAGATCTCGGTGACTGTCTTTAAAAATGGATACTGAAGGAGACAACTTTTCCGCATCAACACGCCAAATATGTCAGAAATCAAAGCCACAAAAGGGAAGTAATGTGCTAAATACTTTCTCAAGCTTTGTCAAGAAAAGGCGGATGGTTTTGAGAGCAAATATCTGCAGGCGCACCTAGAAGAGTTATTTCTCTTTGCTTGATTTCACACAAATAAAGTTTTGGTTTTGAGAGCAGATATCTGCAGGCGGATGGTATCGTTTTCGTCATCCTCCCTCAAGAGGCTTAGAATTATTAATCGAGCATTGAACATCACAAAAAATGAAAGCAATTTTAAATATAGCGAATGCGAATATATTGATTCAAAACAAACATATGCGATGTATTAATGAAATAACAACGTTTGACATGAATAAAATGTTTGAACAATCAAAAGAAAATTACAACTTGAAAATTCTAATGGGCAAAAGGTCTTCTCATCTCAGGACTTGTTACTTCAAATGATGCATCCTGTAGGGATAGTAGAAGAACTCAGCCTGACCCACTTGGGTGAAATCCACTGCTCCTTCATTAATCAGGTCCTGGACCTTGTTTTTCAGCGCCCAGTAGTCGGCAGTGTCATGTCCGGGACTATCAGAGTGGTATGCACACCTTTTGTTGGGATGATAGTTAGGAGCAGAGATGTTGGGATTCTGGGGAGGAGCTCTTAGTGTAATTAGATTCAGTCTCAACAGGAGTTGTAAAGCTTGAAACAACGGCATGTTAAGCTGGGTGAACTGCCTCTTGGACCTGCTTCGCTTATTCTAATCAACCTGTTGCTCTGGGCGAGGTTGATGCTGGGCTTGTGAAGTGGTAGCAATTTGGATAGTTCTATTCTTCACCATACCAGATTCTTTTCCTCTTGGAAGCTGATCAAAGACCCGGTCCCTGACTTGGACTGATTGCTTCATGTCTGATCTGTCTTGGTGGAGCTGACTGATCATGGTCCTCAAATCTTCTTGCTCCCGAGCTAAACCTTGGATGAGAGCCCTTTGCCCCAGCATCTGGGTTTTCATTGTATCTACCTCAGCTTGCAGACGTTTCAGCCGTCCGTCTTTGTCATCTTCGGGACTTTTCATGGCCAAATTCCCCGTGAGGAGTGTCCTCAACTCTTCTTGCCCCTTGGATTGGCTTAAGAAGATCTCCCTGAACTGAGTCTCTTGAGCATGAAGATTCTGGTTATCTTGTTGGCAAGCCATTGCTGAAATAAACAGCGGAGAAGGTAAGTGACCTGTAACAAGGGTACCTGTAATGCAATGATATGTATGATATGCATGTAATGTTTTCAAGGACCTCGCGGGGTAAACAAGAAAATTGTTAGAGTTGGAAACTGGTAACTTGATTGAAGGAACTTCATGTTGTTGAGAGTCCTTCTTCAAGAGTCAAGGCTCACCATATCTAGTGGGTCATAGCCCCTGACAACCTTGGCTAGAGGAAAATAAATCCCCTTTGCCCCTTGCCAGACATGTTGGTTCATCATGACCTGCATCACAAGCCCTTGAGATCCTTGAAATGGGTTAGTCCTTATGCGGGATGCATGCAATGGTATGATGTTATGCTATGCATGGGGTAATGTAGGTAAACCCTGTTATGAGTCCCAATTAAGGACTATAAACAAAACCTGCAAGAAACTCAAGTGTCAGATAACAAGCATGCAAGTAGTCAAGTATGAAAGCACATAAGTCACACCACAACCCTTAGAGTTTAGGCCAGCATGGGTTCTAGGTATTACCCTCTTGAAGTTGGTGAGCTCAAAACCTGTCCTATCAAAAGTAACCGGGTTCTAGAGGATCTCAATATCACTGACTACCCTCAATCGGTCATAACTCCAGCATCGCAATCTTTTCTTGCGGCCAGAACCATCGCGAGAGTTTAGCCTCAATGAGTGTAGCATACTGCTACTGTTCTATGGCCAAGTTGGGTCAATTTAGGGTTCTAAGGTCATTTGGTGCTTAATGACTCCTCAGAAGACCCATATTCTCCTCGTTGCAACACAAGGGATATCGGTACAGACCAAAGTGTCACACCAACGTAGTCACTACTTCACCCGTGTCGGTCTACGCCGGACAGGTCCCTCACAGCTTATGCTACCTAAAAGGGTATCCCCAGATCCGGGTTAGGATCCATGAAACTCCAATGCAATGCCCACAATAATAAAGCAAACAAACATAGCAATTGAAAACACAAGTGATCTTAGTCCTAAGGTACACCTCACTTTAAAGTATTCCCCAGCAGAGTCGCCAGTTCTGTGATGGATGGATCTGGAACTGACTGTTTAACGCTGGTTCACGAAATGTCGCGGAAGCAAGAGTCGCCACCGTCTTTTATTTTCTCCAACATGGACAGGACAAAAGCACAGCAAAATTCCTTATGAGATAGTTTCTCGGTTCGGGAGGTAGATTTATAGAAAGGGAAGGTGTTAGCACCCTTTCTATCCATGGTTATCCATGGGCTCTTAGATACTTGCTCATTTGTGTTTTCAAAAATGTTTGCTTTTCAATTGTGAGTGGGTTTGAAAAAGTTTCGTTTAAAGATTTTAGAATGACTCTTGTATCAGTCCTCAAGAGTGTTTGAAAAATTGTTTTGAAAGCCTTTTGAAAGTGTCGGTGTGAAAAGAGTTTTTGATTTGTTTTTTTGAAATAGAGCAAGTATCTACGAGTCATCTACCTACCCTAAGGAATTAGGCTGTGTAAATGTCCTTAAGGTAGTGCCATCCCACCATTGAGAGGTAGGTAGCACCATCGTTGGAGGTGTTCGGGTCAATTCGATTGTTAGGGACAATGTGGTCACCAGAGCAACAGTAGGACACCTTAGAAGCTACCCCTATGCCATAGGTCATGGACATAAGGACTTACTAAAACGTCCTATACTCGACGACCACGTTTCGAGGGCAAGGCAACAGTGAGGCGTACCCTAAGAGTGGTGTGTGAATTTGTGTGTTGTTTTCATGTTATGTTTTATCTTGTACATGTATCATGGTGATCTACGCATTGTTTTTAATTAGTCATTCATTCTTTCATGCAATTAGAATTTAAAAGTGCGGAAATTTAAATGCGGAAAGTAAAATCCTACGCTATTACAAGGCGTGGGTCTATACATCGCCAAATTACAAAGACCCGTTTTGATAAAAATGCGGAAAGTAAAATAAATTCCTAATTACTATTACATGGCTTGAACAGTTACATAATATTCACAAAGAAAAAATAAGAATAAATGCGCGAAAGAATTAAAGTTGCACGTTCGAGGGTATTGGACCCTTTTGAAATTAAATGGAATTAAAAGTTAATTATTATTTAATTAAAAAAAGA
Source organism: Vicia faba (assembly GCA_948472305.1). Lineage (NCBI taxonomy): Eukaryota > Viridiplantae > Streptophyta > Magnoliopsida > Fabales > Fabaceae > Vicia > Vicia faba. The sequence goes on along the minus strand of OX451736.1, from coordinate 107,554,595 downwards.
AATTGTTTTTTTATGTTTTTGTATTTATGAAAATTAAGAAAATTAAAATTAAGAGGAAACCCTAGTTCTAAATATTTTAATTATTAATGAAAATGTTAAAGTTAACCTAATTTACTAGTTAATTAATTTATTTACATGTTTATTTACAAAATTAATGATAATTAATAATAATGATAAATAATGATGATTAATAATTTATTTAAGAAAAAGATGAAAATGTCAAACCTAATTCTACATATTTTTTATTTATTAAGAAAAAGTGTTAAAATTAAAACCTAGATTAACTAAGTTAATTGTTAGAGTTTATTTACAAAAATTAATTAGTGAAGAAATTAAATATATTTGTATTTTTTGATTTTTTTGTTTTTATTATAGAAAATTATTTTATGGTGAAAAAAACAATTAAAACAATTAAAAAAGAATTAGAAAAGAAAAGAAAATAAAATTAAAAAGGATGCAAACCAAGGGGGGTTTCAGGCCCAAGGGGAGGGTTTTTGAAGTATTCTGGCCCATTAGACAAAAAGCCTTGTTTGACTTTCTGGCATCACGTGCGTGTTCATTGACCACTGAGTACCGTGGTCTGTATTCTTTGGCCATTGGATTGGGTTTCATGGCCATTTGTGTTCTGGCTGTTGGCCATTTGTGTTCTGGCCTCAACGTTCCTTAATCTTCTTAGGATGTCTGTCTCGCCATGTATTGGTGTCATGCATAAGTTGTTCTACTTTGGCCATTTGGCTTTTGGCTTTTGGCCATTTGTGTTTTGGCCTCAACGTTCCTTAATCTTCCTGCATGGGATCCTGTCTAAATCTGCAGTGTTGAATCTCATGAACACATTAAATAAAAGCATAAAATGCAAATAAAGTCAATATATGAAGAAATTTAATGTTTAGGCACAATATAGCATGTATGAATGATTATACCCTTTTGATCATGGAGATCAAATCAATCTTACCCTTACCGGAAAATTAGTGACATGAATGCTTTTATGCCTTTTGGATCATGGAGATCAAGCCAGCCTTATCCTTTCTGAAGAAGTAGTGAGGTGTTGGTTTGTAACTGTGATAACTTGTTTGTAGTGAGAGAGGGATTTGTAATAAGGATTTCAAGGTTTTAGGGTTCTTGAAAGAATTTGATATTCTAACAGTGTTGTGGCAAGGTTTTTTGTTAGAACAAAGTTTGAATCTACTACCCTATATTTAAGTTTTGATGATAACAAAGTGAAAAGATATAGTATTTATAAGTTTCATGTATGAACTATCTACTGCCTAAAATTATTATGTTCTGACTTGCAGATACTCTGATTGATATAAGCAAGATCACATCTACTCAGCATCAGAACTTGATTTCAGACACCAGCATCAGAAGTTGCCATATCAGAATGTCAAAATCAGATGATCAACTCACGTACATGCTGAAGCCTGATGAACAAGACTGCGCTCAACACTCTGATAAAGAAACACAACAGTTCATCAGCAGCGAAGCAGAGTCAGAATGAGCCAAGCCAGAACTTGCATTAAGTAAGCAACGGTACTGTGCATTGAAAGCAAATTAATTCCAACGGCCTCATTCCAGACAAGATCTGCTCAATAAGGAAAGTTTGTTATTAGCATTGAATCAAGAATATTGCATCCAACGTTCATCATCTCAGTGCTATATAAACAAGACTTTGAAGATTGAAATGGCTAATGCTCTCCAAATCTCTACACGCACAAAAGCTAATCATAATCTTCTTTCTCTCAGTTTTGCTAAACCACACACTCTGATATTCTATCATTGTTTAGCAATCTAGTTTCTAAGCTTCAATTTGTGTATACATCACAGTTGTGATACAGTTTTGTAGAAAACATCCACACACTTAGTTTTATCTCTTTGTAAGAAAGTGTTACCTTGACAAACCGGGTTGTGGTTTGGATCAAGAAGGCTTTAGCAATTGTTAAAGCAGTCTGTAATATTCAGTTGAATATAGTGGATTAAGACCTCGTTGGAGAGAGGCGAAATCACCTTGACGGGTGGACTGGAGTAGTTTGAGATCAAACGAACCAGGATAAAAATATCTTGTTCATTGCATTAGATTTCAGTTTTACAATTCAACCCCCCCTTCTTGTGTTTTTCACCACTTCAATTGGCATCAGAGCGCCTGGTTCTGAGCTAAAACACTTAACCGTGTCAGTACAAGATCCAGCGTCAGAAAAACACAATGGCACGAAACAATTCTCACATCAGCAATGACAACAATGAGGACAGAGACAGATTCAGTGGCAAACCTCCAGTCTTTGATGGAGAAAACTTTGATTACTGGAAAGACAGAATTGAAAGCTTCTTTCTGGCACATGATGCTGATCTGTGGGATATGGTGACAGATGGATACACGCACCCTGTGAATGCAAGTGGTCAGAAGATTGATAGAAAAACAATGTCTGATCAACAAAAGCGTGACTTCAAGAATCACCACAAGGCCAGAACCATCCTCCTCAGCGCCATCTCCTATACTGAGTATGAAAAGATCTCCAACAGAGACACAGCAAAGAATATTTTTGACTCACTCAGAATGACGCATGAGGGCAACGTTCAGGTCAAAGAAACAAAAGCTCTGGCGCTCATTCAGAAGTATGAGGCGTTCAAAATGGAAGAATCTGAATCCATTGAAACCATGTTCTCTAGATTCCAGATTCTGGTAGCTGGTCTCAAAGTTCTGGACAAAGGATACTCTACTGCTGACCATGTCAAGAAAATCATCAGAAGTTTACCCAAGCAGTGGAGACCTATGGTTACAGCTCTGAAGCTAGCTAAAGATCTCAACAAAATCACTCTGGAGGAACTTATCAGCTCCCTCAGAAGTCATGAGATAGAGCTAGAAGCTGATGAGCCTCAAAAGCAAGGTAAGCCTTTAGCTTTAAAATCTAACAGAAAATTTGAGTCTAAAGTTTTGCAGGCAGTTGAAGAAACATCTGATGGATCCTCATCAGAAGAAGACGAACTCTCCCTTCTCTCCAGAAGAGTAAATCAACTGTGGAAGCAAAGACAAAGGAAGTTCAGGAATCCCAGAAGATCTGATCAGAACGAGTCTTCTTCCAGATACAGAAGGACAGATTCTTCCTCTGGATACAGAAGATCTGAAGGCTCCTCCAGTAGCAAAAAGCCAAACACCAAAGACATCATCTGCTATGAGTGCAATGAGCAAGGACACTATAAGAGTGACTGCCCAAAGCTTCAGAGGGAAAAGCCCAAAAAGAAGTTTGGAAGAGAGAAGAAGAAAAGTCTCATGGCTACATGGGATGACTCTAACTCGTCTGAAGCTGACTCAGAATCAGATGATGAAAGGGAAAACATAGCTCTCATGGATAACATTTCAGAAGATAGTGAAGCTTCTGAATCAGACTCAGAATCAGACACTGAAGAGGTATTTCCTAACTTTGTTGTTAACTTTACAAAGGCTGAACTTGCTGAAAGCCTTAATGAGATTCTGGAACGTTATCAGCAAATTAGAGCTAAATTCAGAGACCTAAAAAGGAATCTTGAATCTGACTCTAATAAGACTGAGAGTCTCAAATTGGAAAATTCTGAGCTGAGAAATAAGATTTCAAAATTAGAAAACACTTTACAAAACTCTCAGAAGGAACCAATTTCTGAAACTCCCAGCAACGCTGATGAGATCATCAAGGAGTATGATCACAGTTTCCAGAAGTTCCTAGCTAAAAGCATAGATAGAAGCAGAATGGCTTCAATGATCTATGGAGTTAGCAGAAACGGCAGGAAAGGAATAGGATACCAAGGTAAGGTTCCTACACCAAAGAATGTCATGGACTTAACCATTAAACACACTCCTCTGAATTCACATTTTGTATATGGTCACACACATGATATCAAATACACTAGCAGTAAGCACTCTGTGAAACCAAAATTCAACCAGAGTTTTGGTAAAACTAACAAATCAGGACCCAAGAAAATCTGGGTACCTAAGGATAAAATAATACATGTTGCAGATATCTTTAGCAGCAAGTCAGAAACACCAGTCATGGTACCTGGACTCTGGCTGTTCACGACACATGACGGGAAGAAGGCATATGTTCCAAAGCCTGGAACTTAAGCCTGGAGGCCACGTTGGCTTTGGAGGCAATCAGAGGGGAAAGATAATTAGCTCTGGAACTGTAGGTAATGGAAATCTTCCCTCTATTAATAATGTTCTACTAGTAGATGGATTGATGCATAATCTGTTATCCATAAGTCAATTAAGTGATAACAGTTATGATATAATCTTTAATCAAAAATCATGTAAAGCTGTTAGTCAGAAAGATGGGACTATCCTGTTTAATGGTAAGAGGAAAAACAACATTTACAAAATCAAACTTTCTGAACTAAAGAGTCAGAATGTAAAATGTCTTCTGTCTGTTAACAACGAGCAGTGGATCTGGCACAGAAGATTGGGGCATGTTAGTATGAGAAGAATATCTCAGATTAACAAACTCAATCTGGTCAGAGGACTTCCTAATTTGAAGTTCAATTCAGATGCTCTGTGTGAAGCATGTCAGAAAGGCAAATTTGCAAAACCTTCTTTTAAATCCAAAAATGTTGTTTCTACCTCTAAGCCATTAGAACTTCTGCACATTGACTTATTTGGACCAATTAAAACTGCTTTAGTCAGTGGTAAGAAGTATGGGTTAGTAATCGTAGATGACTATAGCAGATGGACATGGGTAAAGTTCTTAAGACACAAGGACGAGTCACACTCTGTGTTTGTTACCTTTGGTAACCAAGTTCATAATGAAAAGGATCTTAGAATCGTTAAAGTCAGAAGTGATCATGGTGGAGAATTTGAAAACAAAGATTTTGAGTCGTTCTTTAATGACAGAGGCATTCTGCATGATTTCTCTTGTCCTAGAACTCCCCAACAAAATGGAGTTGTAGAACGAAAGAACAGAACATTGCAAGAAATGGCCAAAACCATGATCAATGAGACAAACGTTGCTAAGACCTTCTGGGCAGAGGCAATAAACACAGCGTGCTACATTCAGAATAGAATCTCAATAAGACCTATTCTGGAAAAGACTCCATATGAATTGTGGAAGAACAGAAAGCCCAACATTTCATATTTTCATCCATTTGGATGTACTTGCTTTATATTAAATACAAAGAATTATTTGAACAAGTTTGACTCTAAAGCACAGAAGTGTATTATGTTAGGATACTCTGAACGCTCAAGAGGGTACAGAGTATACAATACAGAAACACAGATTGTGGAAGAATCAATCAGTGTTCGTTTTGATGATAAGCTTGACTCTGAAAAGTCAAAGCAGAATGAAGTTTTTGCAGGTATAGAAATTGAATTTGCAGGTTCTGAAGACAAGTCATCAGAAGCTCTCAACACAGACATTCCTTCAACGTCTGAAAGGAGCACTGCTAGCAATCCTACAACAGCTGTTGATCAAACTCAGAAGAGATTACCCAGAAGCAGCTTGGATCACCCAGAAGAGACTATCCTAGGAAGAAAGGAAGATCCAATCAGAACAAGAGCAAGCTTCAGAAACTCTGAAGAAACACTTATGGGACTTGTGTCTCTGATTGAACTTTCTTCTATTGATGAAGCACTTCTGGATAATGACTGGATTCTGGCAATGCAAGAAGAGCTGAATCAATTCACCAGAAACGACGTATGGGATCTCGTTCCCAGACCAAAAGGATTCAACGTCATTGGAACAAGATGGGTGTTCAGAAACAAGCTAAATGAACAAGGTGAAGTCATCAGAAACAAGGCACGACTGGTTGCACAAGGTTATAGTCAGCAAGAGGGGATAGACTATACAGAAACCTTTGCCCCAGTCGCCAGGTTAGAATCTATCAGACTTTTAATTTCATTTGCTGTTAATAGAGGCATCACTCTGTATCAGATGGATGTCAAAAGTGCATTCTTAAATGGTTATATAGAAGAAGAAGTTTATGTACACCAACCCCCAGGTTTTGAAAATACAAAACATCCAGAACATGTTTTCAAACTAAAGAAGTCACTGTATGGTCTGAAACAAGCTCCCAGAGCTTGGTATGAAAGGCTAAGTAACTTTCTGCTAGAAAATGAATTCACCAGAGGGAAAGTGGACATTACTCTATTCTGTAAATCAGTTAAGAGTGACATCTTAGTCTGTCAAATTTATGTTGATGATATTATTTTTGGTTCTACTAATCCTTCTCTTGGAAGAAAATTTGCTAAGTGTATGCAGGCAGAATTTGAGATGAGCCTCATGGGGGAACTGAAATTCTTTCTAGGAATTCAGATCAATCAAACTCCAGAAGGAACTTACATTCATCAGAGCAAATACATCAAAGATCTTCTGAAGAAATTTGACCTCTCAGAATGTAAGCCATCAAAGATTCCAATGCATCCCACGTGCATTCTGGAAAGAGAAGAGGTAAGCAAAAATGTAGAACAGAAAGTCTACAGAGGTATGATTGGTTCTCTCCTCTATCTGACTGCTTCAAGACCTGACATATTATTTAGTGTTTGTATCTGTGCTAGATTCCAATCAGATCCTAGAGAATCTCACTTAACAGCTGTTAAGCGAATTTTCAAGTATCTGAAAGGTACTACTAATCTGGGTTTGTTTTATAGAAAATCTAGTGATTACAGCTTAGTAGGCTACTGTGATGCTGATTTTGCTGGAGATAGAGTGGAACGTAAAAGTACTTCTGGAAGCTGCCAGTTTCTGGGAGAAAATCTGATCTCTTGGTCCAGCAAAAGGAAATCAACAATTGCTCTATCAACAGCAGAAGTTGAGTACATAGCAGCAGCAGGATGTAGCACACAAATGCTCTGGATGAAAAGTCAGCTTGAAGACTTCCAGATTTTTGAGAGTAACATTCCTATACTTTGTGATAATACTTCTGCTATTTTCTTAAGTAAGAATCCCATTTTACATTCTAGAGCTAAGCATATAGAAATAAAACATCACTTCATTAGGGACTATATTCAGAAAGGTATTTTGAACTTAAAATTTATAGATACAGATTGTGATCGGTGGATCTGGAACTGACTGTTTAACGCTGGATCGCGAAATGTCGCGGAAGCAAGAGTCGCCACTGTCTTTTATTTTCTCCAAATGGAAAGGACAAAAGCACAGAAAAATTCCTTAAAGAGATTGCTCTCGGTTCGGGAGGTAGATTATAGAAAGGGAAGGTGTTAGCACCCTTTCTATCCATGGTTATCCATGGGCTCTTAGATACTTCCTCATTTGTGTTTTCAAAAAGGTTTGTTTGCTTTTCAATGTGGGTTTTAAAAAGTTTCTTTGAAAATTCCAGTTCGACTCTTGTATCGGTCCTCAAGAGTGTTTGAAAAATTGCTTTCGAAAGCTTTTTGAAAAGGTGTCGGTGTGAAAAGTATTTTTTGATTTGTTTTTGAAATTAGAGCAAGTATATAGAGTCGTCTACCTGCCCTAAGGAATTCGTCTGTGTAAATGTCCTTTAAAGTAGTGCCATCCCACCATTGAGAGGTAGGTAGCACCACCATTGGAGGTGTTCGGGTCAATTCGAGGTTCGGGACATGGTGATCACCAGAGCAATGGGAAGACACCTTAGAAGCTACCCTCATGCTAGGTTCCCGGATCATGAGGACTTACTAAGACATCCTCTACTCGACGATCACCTTTCGAGAGGCAAGGCAACAGTGAGGCGTACCCTAGGGGTGGTGTGTGAATTGTGTGTCAGATTCATTTATTTTTGTCTTGTCATGTTAAAGTGATCTATGCGTTTGTTTTTATTTAATCATTCATTCTTGCATGCACTTATTTAACAATTAAAAAGTTGCGAGAAATGTAAAGTTCTAAACTATTACAAAGGCGCGGGTCCACATCGCCAAAATTTAATCCAGGACCCGATTTGACAGAAAATAAAGAAGTAAAGTGCGAGAAATAAAATGTCCGAGTTTACAAGGCTTTGGGAGAATTACATTAATATTATAAGAAATAAAATAAAATGCGCGAATTGGAATTAAAATTGGAAGTGAGGGCGTTGGACCCTTTTTAATGAAATTAAATTAAATGATTAAACTAATGAAATTAAAGAGAAAAAAGAATTATTTTTTTTTTGAGTTTTTGGTATTTATGTTTTTTATGTATTTTTATGAGAAAGATTAAATGAAATTAAAATATTAACCCTAATTCTAATTTTTTTTTATTTATTAAGAAAAACATGTTAAAATTAAACCTAAAATTAATCTAATTATTTACATGCAATTTTGATTTATAAAAATAAATAATTAATTATTAGTGAAATTTATTTACAAAAAACATTAATTAAATAAATATATTTTGATTTTTATGACTTTTATGACTTTTCTGTTTTTTACTATTTCTTTATATTTTATGAAAATAAGTTAAATTAAAGGAATTAATTAAAAAAAGAAATAATTGAAATAAATAAAATAAGGAAAAGAAAGAAAATACAATACCTTGGGGGGTTTCTGTCCCCTTTTTGGAGGTGAATTGGAGTGGTTTGGCCATTTGTGTTCTGGCCTCATCATGCATAAGTTGTTCTACTTTGGCCATTTGGCTTTTGGCTTTTGGCCATTTGCGTTTTGGCCTCAACGTCCCTTAATCTTCTCAGGATGTCTGTCTCGCCATGTATTGGGGTCATGTGTAAAATGTTCTGTTTTGGCCATTTAGCTTTTGGCTTTTGGCCATTTGGCTTTTGACCTCAACGTTCCTTAATGAACCTGGGATCCTGTCTAAATCTGCAGTGTTGAACCTCATGAACACATTAAATAAAATCATAAAAATTCAAATAAAACCAACATATGAAGAAATTTAATGTTTAGGCACAATATGGCATGTATGAATGATTATACCTTTTGATCATGGAGATCAAATCAATCTTACCCTTACTGGAAGATTAGTGACCTGAATGCTTTTATGCCTTACTGGAAAATTAGGATCATGGAGATCAAACCAGCCTTATCCTTACTGAAGAAGTAGTGAGGTATTGGTTTATAACTGTGATGGCTTGTTTGTAGTGAGAGATGGATTTGTAATAAGGATTTCAAGGTTTTAGGGTTCTTGAAAGAGTTTGATATTCCAACAGTGTTGTGTCAAGGTTTTTTCTCTCTTTTCCTCTTCTCCTCTTTGTGTGAAAAGAAGGTGATTATATAATGAAAATTAGGGTAAAGCAAATGGGCTTTGAATGTGCAATTGGGCCTCCAATATTCACTTGAATTCGTCACTTTCCAGGTTAAATCGCAGGGACTTAAGTGCATTTTTTGAAGTTGAAATGTGAAAACAAAATGTATCCGACATCGAGAACTAACTCCTGTCCGAAAATCGACTCAAACGGATAAATGGTGAATTAGTTATGAATTTTTGAAGTTTCATCTCAGACAAACTTATTTTGGGCTTCAGTGTCGACTCTGACACATTCTTCAATAAAAAACTGGTATTGATCGGTGCATAATTTGGTCTCGACTTTTGAAGCAAAGTTGTAGATCTATGAGTCAGTAGCCTTGTGTAAAAATATGAGTCCAATCCGATAAAAATTGACCGAGTTATGAATTTTCGAAGTTTCGGCCCAGATGAAATAATATTCAGCATTAAGGATTTTCAGCGTGTCACGCACTCTGAGCAAAAAACGAAGGCCTTTTGAATACCGTTTGAACTCAATACCTTCTGTGAAAATGTAGCCAACTCAATTTGTGAAATTTTGGCACCGGAACCAGCTCGATACGATGAAAATCGACCAAGTTATGATTTTCTGAACATGACGCAAATAAACTTCTGTCACAAATTTTCTGTATGAAAATACTTGATAAATCCACATTTTTGAAGACCTTATGATCGAAATTGGCTTCCAGCCGTGAGAGATGAAAACGTAGATAATGTCAAGACGGAATTTTGGCCACCGGAACGGGTTCAAAACGAGCCACGATCTTCAAGTTATGAATTTTTTAGCGCGTAAAAACTGCACTTTCAGCACACTTTTTCACCATACTTCTTCGAGAAAACTCACACATTCGGATACCTTCTTTAAAGAATTGACTCTTGAGCCGAACCTGAATTTGAGAATACGTTATCAGAGATATCTTGGCGAAAGAATACCTGAATATGACGCGCCAGGTTGGACTTGTGAATTTTTCTTGAAATGTTTTGAGAAATATGGGAGGGCAAATTTTGGGGTACAACAGTTGCCCCTGTTCAATCTTCTTAGACCTGAGGATGCAGATTGGCTGACGTGCCTTTCGTAATCCGAAGGTGGAAGATGATTGAACACTAGAGTGCCCAGAATTTTGCGCTCACATAGTAGCAGTGATGATGGAATGGGCTTATAGATGCCATTTAGAGGTTGATGAATAGGATGATGGGCTTATAGATGCCATCTGGATGTTGATTGCGTAAGAGATTCCTTAGCGAGAACTTGCGTACCTGCAAAAGAAAAAAATGAGTACCTGACATGTTGCAGGAGCTGGTCTTCAGATGCTTTATGTAGATATTTCCTGACTGGTTACAGGAATCGGATCTTCGAACTTTTCAGACGTGCCCTGGCGAAATACAGGAATCGAGTCTGGTAATGTTAGTCTTCAACGGATACACCCTGGCAAGATTCAGGCCTCGGATCCTCGAACTCTTCAGACACACCCTGGCCGGATACAGGAATCAATTCTGGAATTCAGAAAGGTTGGTGAGTTGTCTCTACTGACAGGTTATTTCCATGGACGGGTGGTCTTTAACGACGGGTGTCTATAACGACGAGTGTCTATAACGACGAGTGTCTATAACGACGAGTGTCTATAACGACGAGTGTCTATAACGACGAGTGTCTATAACGACGAGTGTCTATAACGACGAGTGTCTATAACGACGAGTGTCTATAACGACGAGTGTCTATAACGACGAGTGTCTATAACGACGAGTGTCTATAACGACGAGTGTCTATAACGACGAGTGTCTATAACGACGAGTGTCTATAACGACGAGTGTCTATAACGACGAGTGTCTATAACGACGAGTGTCTATAACGACGAGTGTCTATAACGACGGGTGTCTATAACGACGAGTGTCTATAACGACGGGTGTCTATAACGACGGGTGTCTATAACGACGGGTGTCTATAACGACGGGTGTCTATAACGACGGGTGTCTATAACGACGGGTGTCTATAACGACGGGTGTCTATAACGACGGGTGTCTATAACGACGGGTGTCTATAACGACGGGTGTCTATAACGACGGGTGTCTATAACGACGGGTGTCTATAACGACGAGTGTCTATAACGACGGGTGTCTATAATGACGGGTGTCTATAACGACGAGTGTCTATAACGACGAGTGTCTATAACGACGAGTGTCTATAACGACGGGTTGTATCAGAGAAATCTTTAGGCATTGATTTAACTGGATTTGTATTCTTTGACTGGGTTGGTCTCTTTTGACTGTATTCATCTACATAGTTGATCTTTTAACTGTATCCTTCCTGAAAGGTAAAGGTCAGTCATATGCAATGCATGATATGGATCAAGCAATAATATTTTTCAACACATGAGATTGCATGATATGATGCGTATGTGCATGTATCATGATGTATAACAATGGGATGTTTATGAATGTATCTGCGTCTAGGAAAATAGATCCTTGACGGATGCCGGGAAGTCAAATCCTGGGCTGATGTTGAAGAGTGAGATTCTTCGTTTCCGTTGGGGATGATGATTGCAAGAATACCGGTAGGAGAAGATGACTCCGTCGGGGAATGAACTTGGCGAATGGATTACTCTGCGGGAGATGCTCTGTGGGGAGAGAGATACTTTGCTGAGATTTGATGATAACTCCGCTGGGGATACCATTGTTATGCTCTGTTAGAAGTTTTAATGAACCCTGCTGGGGATAGGAAGACTTTGCCGGGGACGATCTTTTCGTGGTAATTAGCTGAGGATAACCCAGTTATAAGCCCTGGAGGGAATGACTGTGAATAAAGCCGGGGAGAGGCGTCCGTACTCTTGGTATCTCGGGGGACAACGCGCCCAGATTGCTTGGACAACTTATTATTGATCCTTGTTTCTGATGTGGGAGAAGATACCTGTGGAGGCGCTTGATGATTGCCGGTTGACAAATCTTCTTCTGGTAGGCAAGTGACGAGATGTCGGGACATAGTCGTACGCTGTGATCCCTAACTTTTTCCTGGACCGCCCTTTCGGGTTTTCAGTCCACCGGGATACCCATTCTTGCCCAAGCCGCCTTTTCAGGTTTTCGACTTGCCGGGTAAACAGATTTTTTCATTTTCATCCCTTATTTTTGCCCGAACCCTTTTGGTTCGCCGGGAAGCCCTTATTTTTGCCGAGGCCAGTCGACCTAGCAGGTCTTTGATTTTGCGTAGTATATTTTTTTTTACTATGTCTGTACTCTTAGGATGTAGGGAGTTGCCCCTGTCAGAAGTGTTGTCGTACCACCAAAAGGTCTTCGTTGATCATGCAAGATTCGTAGCTGGAACTCATGTCCAATGCCCCAGGTGACTCAGGCGGAGATTTGCCCCAGGCATTTGAGAGATTCTCTGAATCTTGACTGGACTGCCCCAGATAATAGACAATAGTCATGCCATGCCCCTGGATTGGAAGTACTTTTGTTCACTAGGTATTCCTCGTGCGAATTTCCCTGTTGTTCAAACAAAAAGTCATATGCAAACAAAGTTATGTTAAAAATGCAAAGCTCATGTCTGTCTTGAAGATTTTTAAAAATGCATTATTTTTCATAAAACAAGTGAATGTTTGTAAAACGTGATGTCAACTCCGTATTTTACCGTAAGCCTTAAGGAGTCAGGATACCTTTCGTACAGTATACTTTCGAACTAACCCATGCTTCAGCTAGGACTTTTAAGGGTTATAACGTGGCTTGGTTCACGGTTTAAGAAACAAAGGATAAGGCTCAAAATGTATTTGTACCCACCCGCTCTTCGTGATGTTCTCCAAACCTAAACTCAGTTGATCATACGTCAGACCTTGTTTGAGTCTTTGCTCTGATATACCAGTGATGGTTCAGATATTGAACGTTTATTTTGAATAGGCAGTCATTTTTGTTTTTGTCGAGGGTTTGTAGGACCTCTTTCTTTTTGATTTTGTTATCCCTGTTTTTTGCCTGAACTGTTTCCTTTTTTGGAATTACAGTCAGCGGGATGCCCCAGTTTTGTAAGTCTCCTTCATTGGTTTTGACTTTATGGGTTTTTGATTTTGGTAATGACTGCCTGTCTTTATGATTATTCGGGACCATCACTGTCTTTTGTTTATTTAAGGACCTCTTTGGTGCCATTCGTTATGCACTTGGATCAACTGAGAGAACTACCCTGCCCCAGGTTATGATAAAGGGTTTTAAATTTCGAAAAGAAAAACTCCTACTTCTTTGGCTCAGAGGGGTTGACGAGGGATTATCTTCCTTATAACTCCAGTGTTTAGGGATTGAAACAATGCATGTACCTCATCAGCGGGGTCTGTTCAAAAGCATATTGTAGATTATGGTATCGTTTTCGTCATCCTCCCTCAAGAGGCTTAGAATTTCTTAATCAAGAGTTGACATAAAAAAAAACATGAAAATAATTTGCATTTAGTGAATACGAATATATTGTTTCAAAACAGACATATGCGATGCATTAAAGAAATATCAATGTTTAACATGAGTAAATGTATGAACAATCAAAAGAGAATTACAACTTGAATTCAAATGAACAAAAAAGTGCTTTCTATCCTAGCCATGTTTTGGCATGGAAGCAGTGATCACGTTGGGAGCCTCTGGAGAGTCGAGCTGGACTTCCTTTGCGTCAATCAGATCTTGAACCCTATTTCTCAAAGTCCAACAGTCATCTGTAGCATGCCCCGGGCTGTCGGAATGATAGGCGCAGCGAGCATTGGGATTGTACCTTGAAGGTGTCCTGTTAGGATTCTTCGGGGGATCCATGAGAGTTACCGACTTGGTTTCCCGCAGCTGTGGCAATATTTGTGACAAGGTCATGCCGAGGGGAGTAAATTGCCTCTTAGGTCTTTCTTCCCTTTGTTGACGGTGACGCTGAGGAGCACCGGCCGGCTTTACAATAGCTACTGCGTTGACCGCACTAGATTCTCTCTTGGATGGTTTCTTCTCAGTGTTCGAGGAATCATCATTATGTATTTTCCCTGACTTGATGCCAGCTTCTATTCTTTCCCCGGTCAAGACTAAATCTGTAAATCCAACAGCAGAATTCCCAATCAGGTGGTTGAAGAATGGACCGGACAGGGTCCCTAAGAACATATCGACGAGCTCGCGGTCGGTTAGAGGTGGTTGTACCCTTCCAGCAAGGTCCCTCCACTTTTGAGCATATTCTTTGAAACCTTCGCCTGCACCTATAGACATTCCTTGAAGTTGAGTGCGCGTGGGAGCAAGGTCGGCGTTGTACTGGTACTGCTTGTAGAAAGCAGTGGCCAAGTCCTCCCAGCTGCGGATGTTGGCTCCATTCAGTTGATAGAACCAGTCAAGCTGAGTCCCTGAAAGACTCTCCTGGAAAAAGTGGATCCATAAGTTCCTGTCGGCCGTGTAGGGCTGGATCCTCCTCATGTATGACCTGAGATGCAGCTTTGGACAGGATGCCCCGTCGTACTTTGCAAAGGCAGGTGCCTTGAATTTGTGCGGGATCACTACCCCAGAAGACAGACCTAGATCCTCGAAGTCCAGGGCAGGCACTTTTTGTATCTCCATAGCACTTAGTCGGTCTTCCAACTGTTTGTACCTATCCTCAGCCGGAGGGTACTGTTCGTCGTTGAAATCTGTCTCATTGTCGGAGACCACTGGACTGGGAACCCTTTCCTCTTGATGACTGCCTTTCCCCACAGATGGAGTTGTCCTCTCAGCTTCATCCTGCCGTGTGTTCCCAGATCTGCGTCTAGGGCTGAACAAAACAGTCCTCTTTTTCTTCTTTTTCAAGAGCAGGGTCTTCAGATCTTGTTGCCCCTGGGTCAAATTCATGATCAGCTCTTGGAACTGGGCGTTCTGAGCCTGGAGGGCCTTGATAGTGTGCTCGGTTGAGGATTCAGGATTCATGACGAGACTGCTGAAATAAACAGCGAAGAAGGTAAGCAACCTGCAGAGAATGGGTACCTGTTACGCAATGATATGTATGATATGCATGCAATGATTTCAAGGACCTCGCGGGGTAAACAGAGAAACTTGTTAGAGTTGGAATTTGCATTTTGTAGCTTGATGGGAGGAACTTCATGTTGTTGAGAGTCCTTCCTCAAGGGTCAAGGCTCACCATATCGAGTGGGTCATAGCCCCTGACAAGTTTGGCTAGAGGAAAATAAATCCTCTTTGCCCCTTGCTGGATGTTTGATTCATCATGACCTGCATCACAAGCCCTTGAGATCCTTGAAATGGGTTAGGATGTATGTGATGGTATGATGTCATGATGCATGGGGTAATATGAATAAACCCTGTTATGAGCCCTTATTAAGGACTATAAACAGAAACCTGCAAGAAACTCAAGTAAAACCTGTCATGAGTCCTAGTTAAGGACTATAAACAAAACCTGCAAGAAAGTTAGTAAGCTCTGTCATGGGTCCCAATTAAGGACTAAAACAAAACCTGCAAGTAGTTCATGTGTCAGATAAAACATGCAAGTAGTCAAGTACGAAGGCACACAAGTCACACAGAAGAGTCCTTAGAGTTTAGGCCAGCATGAAGTTTGGGGTACTACCCTCTTGAAGTTGGTGGGTTCAACCTGTCCTATTAGAAGTAACCGGGTTCTAAGGGTCCCAATATCACGGGACTGCTTTCATTGTTCACCGTTTCGATTTAGCCACTGAACTGGCGACCGAAATATTCCAGGAAAGCAACCCTCAATTGAGTGTAGTATCGAGTATTAACCAACCTCGGACTGCACCAAAGTCAGTTATCTCACTACCCTAAAGACGCCAAGATAGTTCAATTAAGGTTCCTAAGGTCTGTTGATGCTTCACGACACCACGCGGAGGCCCCGTACTCTCCTTGACTGAACTCAAGGGTTACCGGTACACACCAAAGTGCCACATCAACGTAGCAGACTGTTTCAACCATGTCGGTATACCCCGCACAGTTCCCTCACAGCCTTGTTGCTACTTTCTAAGAAGGTATCCCCAGATCCGGATTAGGATCTATAGAACTCCCAAGACAGTCCCACAATTTAAAGCAAGCAAAGAAAGCAATTGAAAACACAGTTATGAACTATCCCCTAAGGTACACCTCACTTTTTATTAATCATCCCCAGCAGAGTCGCCAGTTCTGTGATCGGTGGATCTGGAACTGACTGTTTAACGCTGGATCGCGAAATGTCGCAGAAGCAAGAGTCGCCACCGTCTTTTATTTTCTCCAAATGGAAAGGACAAAAGCACAGAAAAATTCCTTAAAGAGATTTCTCTCGGTTCGGGAGGTAGATTATAGAAAGGGAAGGTGTTAGCACCCTTTCTATCCATGGTTATCCATGGGCTCTTAGATACTTGCTCATTTGTGTTTTCAAAAAGGTTTGTTTGCTTTTCAATGTGGGTTTTAAAAAGTTTCTTTGAAAATTCCAGTTCGACTCTTGTATCGGTCCTCAAGAGTGTTTGAAAAATTGCTTTCGAAAGCTTTTTGAAAAGGTGTCGGTGTGAAAAGTATTTTTTGATTTGTTTTTGAAATTAGAGCAAGTATATAGAGTCGTCTACCTGCCCTAAGGAATTCGTCTGTGTAAATGTCCTTTAAAGTAGTGCCATCCCACCATTGAGAGGTAGGTAGCACCACCATTGGAGGTGTTCGGGTCAATTCGAGGTTCGGGACATGGTGATCACCAGAGCAATGGGAAGACACCTTAGAAGCTACCCTCATGCCAGGTTCCCGGATCATGAGGACTTACTAAAACATCCTCTACTCGACGATCACCTTTCGAGAGGCAAGGCAACAGTGAGGCGTACCCTAGGGGTGGTGTGTGAATTGTGTGTCAGATTCATTTATTTTTGTCTTGTCATGTCAAAGTGATCTATGCGTTTGTTTTTATTTAATCATTCATTCTTGCATGCATTTATTTAACAGTTAAAAAGTTGCGAGAAATGTAAAGTTCTAAACTATTACAAAGGCGCGGGTCCACATCGCCAAAATTTAATTCAGGACCCGATTTGACAGAAAATAAAGAAGTAAAGTGCGAGAAATAAAATGTCCGAGTTTACAAGGCTTTGAGAGAATTACATTAATATTATAAGAAATAAAATAAAATGCGCGAATTGGAATTAAAATTGGAAGCGAGGGCGTTGGATCCTTTTTAATGAAATTAAATTAAATGATTAAACTAATGAAATTAAAGAGAAAAAAGAATTTTTTTTTTTTTTTGAGTTTTTGGTATTTATGTTTTTTATGTATTTTTATGAGAAAGATTAAATGAAATTAAAATATTAACCCTAATTCTAATTTTTTTTATTTATTAAGAAAAACATGATAAAATTAAACCTAAAATTAATCTAATTATTTACATGCAATTTTGATTTATAAAAATAAATAATTAATTATTAGTGAAATTTATTTACAAAAAACATTAATTAAATAAATATATTTTGATTTTTATGACTTTTCTGTTTTTTACTATTTTTTTATATTTTATGAAAATAAGTTAAATTAAAGGAATTAATTAAAAAAAGAAATAATTGAAATAAATAAAATAAGGAAAAGAAAGAAAATACAATACCTTGGGGGGTTTCTGTCCCCTTTTTGGAGGTGAATTGGAGTGGTTTGGCCATTTGTGTTCTGGCCTCATCATGCATAAGTTGTTCTACTTTGGCCATTTGGCTTTTGGCTTTTGGCCATTTGCGTTTTGGCCTCAACGTTCCTTAATCTTCTCAGGATGTCTGTCTCGCCGTGTATTGGGGTCATGTGTAAAATGTTCTGTTTTGGCCATTTGGCTTTTGGCTTTTGGCCATTTGTCTTTTGGCCTCAACGTTCCTTAATGAACCTGGGATCCTGTCTAAATCTGCAGTGTTGAACCTCATGAATACATTAAATAAAATCATAAAAATTCAAATAAAACCAACATATGAAGAAATTTAATGTTTAGGCACAATATGGCATGTATGAATGATTATACCCTTTTGATCATGGAGATCAAATCAATTTTACCCTTACTGGAAGATTAGTGACCTGAATGCTTTTATGCCTTACTGGAAAATTAGGATCATGGAGATCAAGCCAGCCTTATCCTTACTGAAGAAGTAGTGAGGTATTGGTTTATAACTGTGATGGCTTGTTTGTAGTGAGAGATGGATTTGTAATAAGGATTTCAAGGTTTTAGGGTTCTTGAAAGAGTTTGATATTCCAACAGTGTTGTGGCAAGGTTTTCTCTCTCTTTTCCTCTTCTCCTCTTTGTGTGAAAAGAAGGTGATTATATAATGAAAATTAGGGTAAAGCAAATGGGCTTTGAATGTGCAATTGGGCCTCCAATATTCACTTGAATTCGTCACTTTCCAGGCTAAATCGCAGGGACTTAAGTGCATTTTTTGAAGTTGAAATGTGAAAACAAAATGTAGCCGATATCGAGAACTAACTCCTGTCCGAAAATAGACTCAATCGGATAAATGGTGAATTAGTTATGAATTTTTGAAGTTTCAGCTCAGACAAACTTATTTTGGGCTTCAGTGTCGACTCTGACACGTTCTTCAATAAAAAACTGGTATTGATCGGTGCATAATTTGGTCTCGACTTTTGAAGCAAAGTTGTAGATCTATGAGTCAGTAACCTTGTGTAAAAATATGAGTCCAATCCGATAAAAATTGACCGAGTTATGAATTTTCGAAGTTTCGGCCCAGATGAAATAATATTCAGCATTCAGGATTTTCAGCGTGTCACGCACTCTGAGCAAAAAACGAAGGCCTTTTGAATACCGTTTGAACTCAATACCTTCTGTGAAAATGTAGCCAACTCAATTTGTGAAATTTTGGCACCGGAACCAGCTCAATACGATGAAAATTGACCAAGTTATGATTTTCTGAACATGACGCAAATAAACTTCTGTCACAAATTTTCTGTATGAAAATACTTGATAAATCCACATTTTTGAAGACCTTATGATCGAAATTGGCTTCCAGCCGTGAGAGATGAAAACGTAGATAATGTCAAGACGGAATTTTGGCCACCGGAACAGGTTCAAAACGAGCCACGATCTTCAAGTTATGAATTTTTTAGCGCGTAAAAACTGCACTTTCAGCACACTTTTTCACCATATTTCTTCGAGAAAACTCACACATTCGGATACCTTCTTTAAAGAATTGACTCTTGAGCCGAACCTGAATTTGAGAATACGTTATCAGAGATATCTTGGCGAAAGAATACCTGAATATGACGCGCCAGGTTGGACTTGTGAATTTTTCTTGAAATGTTTTGAGAAATATGGGAGGGCAAATTTTGGGGTACAACACAAACCATCAATGGGCTGATATCTTTACTAAACCCCTTTCAGAAGATAGGTTTAATTTCATTCTGAAACATCTCAGCATGAAAGTGTGTCCAGAGTGAAAATGGTTTAATTCCATATATTTACCTTCAGAATGTAATTGTTTTACTGTGAACTTCTGATCAATCTCCTTTCAGAAAGATAGAACATGCAGATTGTATCAGATGCAAGTCTAAAAGATCTGAGAGTCTAAGCTCAAAGACAGACGTGTTGATCACTACATCAAACAAGTGTCATCCAATCATCAGCATATCTCTGAAGCAGAACGCGTGCACGCCTCTGAGAAGGCAAAGCGCTGATTGGGTGCATTGAGACACATGTCTGGTAACCGTTTTTAAGTATCTTTCTCAAATCCCCCAAAATCAGCAAGCATTTAATGAAAAGTAATCATGCTTTTAAAATGCAATCATGATTTTTCTCTCTCTTAAAAAAACGTTTATCTTTTCAAAATAGTTTTGAAAACTCTATTTAAGCACATTAATCTCTCATTCTCATTCTTTACGTTTTCTCACTGATACTCAAGCATCTTCTGCATATTTCTGTGTTCATCTCTTGCAAAACCTATTTTCCTCAGTTTATTCTCAAAACCCTTTTAGTGTGAACATGGCAACCTCCAGCAGTGCTTCTGCAGGTCCTCAGAAGAAAGCATCATCTGAGCAATATCAAGTTCCATTCAGAACTCTCCTCACTCCTGTGAAGAATCTTGAAGTGCTTTCTGAATTAATCATTGATTTTGGAAGCTTGAAGGAGAACGGTTTTGACCTAACTGAAGAAGTTAGGGCTCAGAAGTGGGAAAGGTATTTTGACAGGTTGGTTGGACCAACATTCCTAATGCTAGTCAAGGAATTCTGGATTCACGCCAAGGCTTCAACACATCTAGTCACCTCCTTTGTTATGGGGAAGAAGATTGTGATCACTGAGGATCACATTGCAAGGCTAATCGGTTACAGTGGCGGTGGCGTCCGTTGTGTGGACATGGCTGAAAGATGTGCTGATGTAGGTGTGATAGCTGCAAGGATTTTCACTCATGGGGTGCCCAGCAGCAAGATTAAAGATCTGAAGGATCATTACAGAGTGTGGGCTAAGATAATTCTGGGGTGCTTCAACCACAGGAAACCAACCAGTTCTCCTGATTACATAAATGTGGATCAACAGTTTCTGATCTACTTTATTGATCAGAAGGTAAAGATCAATCTGGCTCACTTCCTGTTCAACCACCTCAGAACAAGTGTGAAGGAAACCAGGGAAGAAGAAAGAACCAAGAGGGATTGGATACCTTTTGGAAGGTTGATATCAGATATTCTGACAGAGAATAGGCTGATTGAGCATCTGATAGAAGCTCAAGAGCTAAGCACTATTGAACCAACAGTTGGGAAACCGCTGAATGCAAAGAACTTGAAGAAGATGAAGCTGATAGAGAATATTCAGAAGGAACCCAGAGCTACTCCTATTGCAGATATCACCAGTAGAAGAGTGCCTCTGAGTGACTTTCCGTTATTTTCTGAAATTGAATCCAATCCAGAGGTGGTTCTCAGGTACTTGGATGCGTGCAAGGCAGATGGTTCAGATCCAAATCTGATTATCAAAGCTCTGCATCAACCTCAGCAAGAAGTGACTCTGAAGAAGTCGAAGAAGAGGAAGGCACCATCAGAAGGATCATCCCAGCAGACACCCAGGAAAAGAGGTAATTCATCTGCTGCTTCTGTTTTAAATTCTTCTACTATTCCAGCATCTATTCCTCCTTAAACCTCTCATAGAATCTCAATCCCCATCCCTACCATAGATGAAACTGTATCAGAAGAGGACCCTTCTGAGGCATTAAAACTCAGAAGACCCAGAACCAAACATCCCAAACAACCAACAATCTCAACAACATCAGCAATTGACCAAGTGCTGTCTGACATTGATCAACACACCTCTGATCAACCAATCTCTGAACCACAAACTGTTCCTCCTCCACAACCAGAACAACAACAACCACTCTCATCAATTCCAGAAGAACCCCTTATCCCTGAACAATCAGAAATTCCAACAACTTCTCCTCAACCAGCAATTTCGTCTCCCTCTCCCCAACCAGAAATTAATCCACCATCACCTCAAACAGAGTTTCATCACTCTGAAACTCCTTCTCCTCAACCATCTGAACCTCATTCACCTCAACCATCACCTTTGGCAATCCAGCTGCCAGGTGGAACAACTATCACCTTAGCAAAATTGCCATCCTCATCAGAATCTACACCACCAAATACTCCCAAAACACCACCCAGTCCAATCATAATCTCTGATTCTGATACTCCATCTCCAAAATAAACAGCTGCTCAGAAAACCTCCGAAAACCCCAGCAGGACTTTCATAGACTTAACCAGTCTTGACCGTCTTGCTGATCTGAAACACAAAATTGCCATCCCAAAACCAAAACAACCAGATGTTGGCTCTGGTATTATGAATTTTGAAACAGGTGTGCTGCAATGGATTGCTTCTTTGAAGCAAGTCTGTCCTGGAATGATTGACCCAGCTGCTTCTGATCAGCTCTGGTCACAATTCAGACTTTGGGTACGTGCTGAAGCCCTCAAGTTGCAGGATATCAACTATGAGCAGGCACAACAAAATTTCAGCAAGCTTCTGAATGAAGTTGGAAGTCAGCTTCTGAAAGAAGACGTGCTCCCTCTGGATAGTGAACCTTGGTCTGAGAAACAGCAAGCTGCAAAGGTGCAATCAGAAGAAGACAAGACCATTCAAGCTGAAGAAAGTCTAGCAGAAGATGTTGCTGAAAGCTCTCAGAAGCTTCCTGCTTCTGATGCTTCTCAAGCTGCCTTGGACAGGCAGACTCTGGAAGAACTAAGGCTGAATGACATGCGTCTGCAGCAGCGGATGGATGAAAGCGATCAGAAGATGAAAGAGAGAATGGATGTGCAGGATAGCAAGATTGACACTGTTGTCAGCATGGTGCACAAGCAGAATGAGACTGCTGAAAAGATCCAAGCCATGCTGGAGAACCTGTTCACACGCTTGCCTCCTCAACCTTAGTCTCTTTTTTCATTCATGTTCTTTTTCATGTTTTCCTTGATTTTCTGATGTACTGTTTGAATATGTTTTGTACTATTTTCTTGTTTTGATTCTGAACTATCTTAATATGATTAGTTTTTCTGATCTTAATTGTTTTAGCACATCACCTACACTTTTTGATTGCTGACAAAAAGGGGGAGAACAAGAATGATATTTTAATCAATAACGGCTAACTAGACAGAAATTCTCAAACATTCTAACTCTATTACTCGAAAATGTTTTTTCTGTTTTGCTTAAAGTCTACAGGTACAAGGAAGCTCCTGGACACTCTGAAGACTAGAAGCTTTGAAGCTCTGATCACTATGAAGTTCTGATCCGCTCTGATATTCTGATCCAAAGCAAAGCTCTGACAAGAAAAGCTCTGAAGCTCTGCTCTGACATAAAGCTTCTGATAAGTCAAAGACTATGATACTCTGATGTTCAAAGAAAGGCAAAAAGATATGATCCTGAAGAACACGTGTAATCGAAGGGAAGTAATAAACTCAGGGGGAGTATCTCTCAACTCTGATATCTCTTTACTCCTTATCCTTTTACTTCTTACTCTGATACATATCTCAGATACCTTTTCACGTTATTTTCATTTAAAAAATATCTAGTTTTTGTCATCATCAAAAAGGGGGAGATTGTTAGAACAAAGTTTGAATCTACTACCGTATATTTAAGTTTTGATGATAACAAAGTGAAAAGATATAGTATTTATAAGTTTCATGTATGAACTATCTACTGCCTAAAATTATTATGTTCTGACTTGCAGATACTCTGATTGATATAAGCAAGATCACATCTACTCAGCATCAGAACTTGATTTCAGACACCAGCATCAGAAGTTGCCATATCAGAATGTCAGAATCAGATGATCAACTCACGTACATGCTGAAGCCTGATGAACAAGACTGCACTCAACACTCTGATAAAGAAACACAACAGTTCATCAGCAGCGAAGCAGAGTCAGAATGAGCCAAGCCAGAACTTGCATTAAGTAAGCAACGGTACTGTGCATTGAAAGCAAATTAATTCCAACGGCCTCATTCCAGACAAGATCTGCTCAATAAGGAAAGTTTTTTATTAGCATTGAATCAAGAATATTGCATCCAACGTTCATCATCTCAGTGCTATATAAACAAGACTTTGAAGATTGAAATGGCTAATGCTCTCCAAATCTCTACACGCACAAAAGCTAATCATAATCTTCTTTCTCTCAGTTTTGCTAAACCACACACTCTGATATTCTATCATTGTTTAGCAATCTAGTTTCTAAGCTTCAATTTGTGTATACATCACAGTTGTGATACAGTTTTGTAGAAAACATCCACACACTTAGTTTTATCTCTTTGTAAGAAAGTGTTACCTTGACAAACCGGGTTGTGGTTTAGATCAAGAAGGCTTTAGCAGTTGTTAAAGCAGTCTGTAATATTCAGTTGAATATAATGGATTAAGACCTCGTTGGAGAGAGGCGAAATCACCTTGACGGGTGGACTGGAGTAGTTTGAGATCAAACGAACCAAGATAAAAATATCTTGTTCATTGCATTAGATTTCAGTTTTACAATTCAACCCCCCCTTCTTGTGTTTTTCACCACTTCATTTTTTTTCTCTCTTTTTTTTTCTCTCTGGTTTGTGTGAAAAGAAGGTGATTATATAATGGAAATTAGGGTAAAAAAATGGGCTTTGAATGTGCAATTGGGCCTCCAATGTTCACTTGAGTTCGTCCCTTTCCAGGCTAAATTGCAGGGATTTAAATGAATTTTTGAAGTTGAAATGTGAAAACAAAATGTAGCCGACATCGAGAACTAACTCCTGTCCGAATTTCGGCTCAATCGGATAAACGGTGAATTAGTTATGAATTTTTGAAGTTTCAGCTCAGACAAACTTATTTTGGGCTCCAGCGTCGACTCTGACACGTTCTTCAATAAAAAACTGGTATTGATCGGAGCATAATCCGGTCTCGACTTTTGAAGAAAAGTTGTAGATCTACGAATCAGTGACTTTGTGTAAAAATATGAGCCCAATCCGATAAAAATTGACCGACTTATGAATTTTCGAAGTTTCGGCCCACATGAAATAATATTCAGCATTCAGGATTTTCAGCGTATCACGCACTCTGAGCAAACAACGAAGGCCTTTTGAATACCGTTTGAACTCAATACCTTCTGTGCAAATGTAGTCAACTCAATTTGTGAAATTTTGGCGCCGGTACCAGCTCGATACGATGAAAATCAACCAAGTTATGATTTTCTGAACATGACGCAAATAAACTTCTGTCACAAATTTTCTGTGCGAAAATACTTGATAAATCCACATTTTTGAAGACCTTCTGATCAAAATTGGCTTCCAGCTGTGAGAGATGAAAATGTAGATAACGTCAAGACGGAATTTTGGACACAGGAACGGGTTCAAAACGAGCCACGATCTTCAAGTTATGAATTTTTTAGCGCATAAAAACTACACTTTTAGCACACGTTTTCACCATATTTCTTCGAGAAAACTCACACATTCGGATACCTTCTTTAAAGAATTGACTCTTGAGCCGAACCTGAATTTGAGAATATGTTATCAGAGATATCTTGGCGAAAGAATACCTGAATATGACGCGCCGGGTTGGACTTCTGAATTTTTCTTGAAATATTTTGAGAAATATTTTGAGAAATATGGGAGGGCAAATTTTGGGGTACAACAGTTGCCCCTGTTCAATCTTCTTAAACCTGAGGATGTAGATTGGCTTGCGTGCCTTTCGTGATCCGAAGGTGGAAGATGATTGAACACTAAAGTGCCCAGAAATTTGCGCTCACATAGAGTGTGTTAGCAGTATGATGTAGGGAATGGGCTTACAGATGCCATGTTGAGAGATGATGGATAGGAGGATGGGCTTATAGATGCCATCTAGAGACTGTTGGTAAGTGGAGAGATGGGCTTATAGATGCCATCGGGAGGTTGTCGATCGTGTAAGAGATTCCTTAGCGAGAACTTGCGTACCTGAGAAAGAAAAATAATTACCTGGCCTGTTACAGGAGTTGATCTTCAAACCCTTTATGTAGATGTGCCCTGGCTGGATACAGGAATAGAATCTTTAAACTCTTCAGACGTGCCCTGGCAAGATACAGGAATCGAGTCCGGAGAATACAATCGTCAATAGATACACCCTGGCAAGATACAGGAATCAGATCCTCGAACTCTTCAGACGTGCCCTGGCAAGATACAGGAATCGAGTCTGGAATTAGTCGTCAACAGATACACCCTGGCAAGATACAGGAATCGGATCTTCGAACTCTTCAGACGTGCCCTGGCAAGATACAGGAATTGAGTCTGGTAATGTAGTCGTCAACAGATACAGCCTAGCAAGATACAGGAATCGGATCTTCGAACTCTTCAGACGTGCCCTGGAAGGATACAGGAATCGAGTCTGGTAATGTAGTCGTCAACAGATACACCCTGGGGAGATACAGGAATCGGATCTTCGAACTCTTCAGACGTGCCCTGGCAAGATACAGGAATCGAGTCTGGTAATGTTAGTCGTCAACAGATACACCCTGGCAAGATACAGGAATCGGATCCTCAAACTCTTCAGACGTGCCCTGGCAAGATACAGGAATCGAGTCTGGTAATGTTAGTCGTCAACAGATACACCCTGGAAAGATACAGGAATCAGATCCTCAAACTCTTCAGACGTGCCCTGGCAAGATACAGGAATCAAGTCTGGTAATGTTAGTCGTCAACAGATACACCCTGGCAAGATATAGGAATCGGATCTTCAAACTCTTCAGACGTGCCCTGGAAAGATACAGGAATCGAGTCTGGTAATGTTAGTCGTCAACAGATACACCCTAGCAAGATACAGGAATCGGATCCTCAAACTCTTCAGACGTGCCCTGGCAAGATACAGGAATCGAATCTGGAATTAGTCGTCAACAGATACACCCTGGCAAGATACAGGAATCGGATCTTTAGTTGCGACTGTTGATGGTAATCATCTTTGTACTGACTTTTGTCCTGAAAAGACAAACGTTAGTTGTATGCAATGTCATGATGTATGACATGCGTGATGTTCTCAGAATAAATGAGATTGTAGGTTCATGATGCGTATATGCATGCTATAATGTATGAAGATGTGATATTCATGAATGTATTTTCGTCTAGGAAAGTAAATCCTTGACGTGTGCCGGGAAGTTAAATCTTGGGCTTGATGTGGGAGAATAGAGCTTCGTTGTTTCCGCTGGGGATGATGATTGCAAGAATACCGGTAGGAGAAGATGACTCCGTTGGGGAATAAACTTGACGAATAGATTACTCTGCGGGGAGTGCTCTGTGGGGAAAGAGGCACTTTGTTGATGATAACTCTGCTGGGGATACCATTGTTATGTTATGTTGAAGGAATTGATGAACTCCGCTGGGGGATAGGAAGACTTCGTCGGGGACAATCTTTCTGTGACAATTGGCTGAGGATAACCCAGTTATATCCTGGTGGGGAAATAACCTTTGAATAAAGACGGGAGACGCGTTCGTGCTTTGCAGGGGATAAGCTTCCAGAATCTACTGGGGATAAGCTTCAAGACCTGCTGGGGAGATGGATTCCGCTTTCCTGGGGAAACTTTCGGACTGGACTCTCTTGGGGAAATTTTGAGATGTACTGGGGAAGTGGCTCCACTGAATGTCTGGTATACCGCCGGGGAACAATCTTAGATCAAGACTGCCAGGGATGCTTGCTAAAAATGTCTGTGTACTCCGCTGAGGAATGTTGAGATCTGCTGGAGGATACCCAACTTCCTTAAGGCTGATAGGATAACTCTGCTTGGGGAGAGTGTATTGACTTGCTGGCTCACTCTCTGGGGATTTAAGGCATCTGGGCTACATCCTTCAGCCGAACCTATCTTGGTACCTTGATGGACAAAGAAACTAGATTTCTTAGACAACTCATTACTGCCCCTGTTTCTGTGGGAGAAGATACTGGTGGAGGCCTGATGATGAGCTCATGTACAACTGCATCTTTGGAGGGAGGAAACCTGTGTAGGGTTTACTGATAATGAGTCCGTATAAGACTGCATCTGAAATGGAGAAGGAACCTGTGTAGGGTTACTGATGACGAGTCCGTGTAAAACTATGTCTGGAGTTTGAGAGGGGAACCTGTGTGGGGTTACCTTGATGATGAGTCCGTGTAAAACTGCATCTTTGGAAAGAGAGAACCTGTGTAGGGTTTCTTAGGGATAAGTTCGTGTAGAACTTTTGGAGGAACCGGGGTAAGGTTACTTCGGGATATGTCCGTGTAAGACTTTTGGAGGAACCGGGGTGAGGTTACTGCAGGATAAGTTCGTGTAAAACTTCTTGATGAACCGGGGTAAGGTTATCTTGAGATAAGTCCGTGTAAGACTTCGTCTGAAAATTGAGAAGGAACCGGTGTAGGGTTGCCTGATGATGAGTTCGTGTAAAACTACATCTGAGGTTGAGAAGGAACCGGTGTAGGGTCGCCTGTTGATGAGCCCGTGTAAGACTTCTTCTGAAAGAAAAGGAACCGGTGTAGGCTTTCCTGAGGATGATCAAGTAGATAATTGTCCTGTTTGGTTTCGGATCTTAACCCATGATCAGTTGTTCACCGAATTTTCTTGGCTTGTTACCTGTGTTGATCTGAAGCTATAAAGGTAGATGGTAATCATCTTTTGATTGACCTATCCTTTGTACTTTGGTTGACAGAGCAACTGGATCGCCTGGACCACTCATTATTGCCCCTGTTTCTGATGTTACCTGTGGAGGTGCTTGGTGACTGCCGATTGACAAATCTTCTTTTGGTAGGCAAGTGACGAGATGTCGGGACATAGTCGTACGCTTTGATCCATAACTTTTGCCTGGACTGCCCTTTCGAGTTTTCAGTCCATCGGGATACCCTTTTTTGCCCAAGCCGCCTTTTCAGATTTTCGGCTTGCCGGGTGTACAGATTTTTTCATATTCATCCCTTATTTTTGCCCGAACCCTTTTGGTTCGCCGGGAAGCCCTTATTTTTGCCTAGGTGTGTCAACCTAGCGGGTCTTTGATTTTGCGTAGTATTTTTTTCGACTATGTCCACGCTCTCAGGATGTAGGGAGGTGCCCCTGTCAGTAGTGTAGCCATGCGACCAGAAGATCTTTGTTTGATCGTCCAACGCTCCAAGTGATCCAGATGGAGATTTTCCCCAGGCTGGTTGGCCTTTTGAGAGATTCTCCGAATCTTGACTTAACTGCCCCAGATGATGGACAATGATCATGCCATGCCCCTTGATTGGAAGTACTTTTGTTCACTAGATATTCTTCGTGCGAATTTCTCTACTGTTCGAACAAATAGTCATACACAAACAGTATTATATCAAGAATGCAAAGCTTATGTCTGTCTTGAAGTTTTTTTGAAAATGCATTTTTTCATAAAAACAAGTGAATTTTTTGTAAACTGTGATGTCAACTCAGGATTTTACAGCAAGCCCTACAGGAGTCAGGATACCTTTTGTAACAGTATGCTTTCGAACTAACCCATGCTTCAGCTAGGACTTTTGAGGGTTATAACGTGGCCTGGTTCACGGTTTAAGAAACAAAGGATAAGGCTCAAAATGTATTTGTACCCACCCGCTCTTCGTGATGTTCTTCAAACCTAAACTCAGCTGATCGTGCGTTAGACCTTGTTTGAGTCTTTGCTTTGATATACCAGTGATGATTCGGATATTGACAGTTTATTTGGAATAGGCAGTCATTTCCTTTTTGTTGGGGGTTTGTAAGACCTCTTTCTTTTTGATTTTGTTATCCCTGTTTTTTGCCTGAACTGTTTCTTTTGTGATTACAGTCAGCGGGATGCCCCAGTTTTGTAAGTCTCCTTCGTAGGTTTTGACTTATTGGGCTTTTATTTTGAGAAATGACTGCCTGTCTTTATGATTATTCGGAACCATCACTGTCTTTTGTATTGGACGGACTCCTTTGATGCTATTTGTCGTGCACTTGGCTCAACCGAGAGAACTACCCTGCCCCAGGTTATGATTAAGGGTTTTTAATTTTCGAAAAGAAAAACTCCGACTTCTTTGGCTCGGAAGGGTTGACGAGGGATTATCTTCCTTATAACTCCAGTGTTTAGGGATTGGATACAATGCATGTACTTCATCAGCGGGGTCTGTTCAAAAGCATACTGTAAAGATCGTGGTATCGTTTTCGTCATCCTCCCTCGAGAGGCTTAGAATTATTAATCGAGCATTGAACATCACAAAAAATGAAAGCAATTTTAAATATAGCGAATGCGAATATATTGATTCAAAACAGACATATGCGATGCATTAATGAAATAACAACGTTTGACATGAATAAAATGTTTGAACAATCAAAAGAAAATTACAACTTGAAAATTCTAATGGGCAAAAGGTCTTCTCATCTCAGGACTTGTTACTTCAAATGATGCATCCTGTAGGGATAGTAGAAGAACTCAGCCTGACCCACTTGGGTGAAATCCACTGCTCCTTCATTAATCAGGTCCTGGACCTTGTTTTTCAGCGCCCAACAGTCGGCAGTGTCATGTCCGGGACTATCAGAGTGGTATGCACACCTTTTGTTGGGATGATAGTTAGGAGCAGAGATGTTGGGATTCCGGGGAGGAGCTCTTAGTGTAATCAGATTCAGTCTCAACAGGTGTTGTAAAGCTTGAAACAACGGCATGTTAAGCTGGGTGAACTGCCTCTTGGACCTGCTTGGCTTATTCTGATCAACCTGTTGCTCTGGGCGAGGTTGATGCTGGGCTTGTGAAGTGGTAGCAATTTGGAGAGTTCTATTCTTCACCATATCAGATTCTTTTCCTCTTGGAAGCTGATCAAAGACCCGGTCCCTGACTTGGACTGATTGCTTCATGTCTGATCTGTCTTGGTGGAGCTGACTGATCATGGTCCTCAAATCTTCTTGCTCCCGAGCTAAACCTTGGATGAGAGCCCTTTGCCCCAGCATCTGGGTTTTCATTGTATCTACCTCAGCTTGCAGACGTTTCAGCCATCCGTCTTTGTCATCTTCGGGACTTTTCATGGCCAAATTCCTCGTGAGGAGTGTCCTCAACTCTTCTTTCCCCTTGGATAGGCTTAAGAAGATCTCCCTGAACTGAGTCTCTTGAGCATGAAGATTTTGGTTATCTTGTTGGCAAGCCATTGCTGAAATAAACAGCGGAGAAGGTAAGTGACCTGTAACAAGGGTACCTGTAATGCAATAATATGTATGATATGCATGTAATGTTTTCAAGGACCTCGCGGGGTAAACAAGAAAATTGTTAGAGTTGGAAACTGGTAACTTGATTGAAGGAATTTCATGTTGTTGAGAGTCCTTCTTCAAGAGTCAAGGCTCACCATATCTAGAGGAAAATAAATCCCCTTTGCCCCTTGCCAGACATGTTGGTTCATCATGACCTGCATCACAAGCCCTTGAGATCCTTGAAATGGGTTAGTCCTTATGCGGGATGCATGCAATGGTATGATGTTATGCTATGCATGGGGTAATGTAGGTAAACCCTGTTATGAGTCCCAATTAAGGACTATAAACAAAACCTGCAAGAAACTCAAGTGTCAGATAATAAGCATGCAAGTAGTCAAGTATGAAAGCACACAAGTCACACCACATCCCTTAGAGTTTAGCCCAGCATGGGGTCTAGGTATTACCCTCTTGAAGTTGGTGAGCTCAAAACCTGTCCTATCAAAAGTAACCGGGTTCTAGAGGATCACAATATCACTGACTACCCTTAATCGGTCATAACTCCAGCATCGCAATCTTTTCTTGCGGCCAGAACCATCGCGAGAGTTTAGCCTCAATGAGTGTAGCATACTGCTACTGTTCTATGGCCAAGTTGGGTCAATTTAGGGTTCTAAGGTCGGTTGGTGCTTAATGACTCCTCAGAAGACCCATATTCTCCTCGTTGCAACACAAGGGATATCGGTACAGACCAAGGTGTCACACCAACGTAGCCACTGCTTCACCCGTGTTGGTCTACGCTGGACAGGTCCCTCACAGCTTATGCTACCTAAAAGGGTATCCCCAGATCCGGGTTAGGATCCAGGAAACTCCGATGCAATGCCCACAATAATAAAGCAAACAAACATAGCAATTGAAAACACAAGTGATCTTAGTCCTAAGGTACACCTCACTTTAAAGTATTCCCCAGCAGAGTCGCCAGTTCTGTGATCGGTGGATCTGGAACTGACTGTTTAACGCTGGTTCGTGAAATGTCGCGGAAGCAAGAGTCGCCACCGTCTTTTATTTTCTCCAACATGGACAGGACAAAAGCACAACAAAATTCCTTATGAGATAGTTTCTCGGTTCGGGAGGTAGATTTATAGAAAGGGAAGGTGTTAGCACCCTTTCTATCCATGGTTATCCATGGGCTCTTAGATACTTGCTCATTTGTGTTTTCAAAAATGTTTGCTTTTCAATTGTGAGTGGGTTTGAAAAAGTTTCGTTTAAAGATTTCAGAATGACTCTTGTATCAGTCCTCAAGAGTGTTTGAAAAATTATTTTGAAAGCCTTTTGAAAGTGTGGTGTGAAAAGAGTTTTTGATTTGTTTTTTTGAAATAGAGCAAGTATCTACGAGTCATCTACCTACCCTAAGGAATTAGGCTGTGTAAATGTCCTTAAGGTAGTGCCATCCCACCATTGAGAGGTAGGTAGCACCACCGTTGGAGGTGTTCGGGTCAATTCGATTGTTAGGGACAGTGTGGTCACCATAGCAACAGTAGGACACCTTAGAAGCTACCCCTATGCCATAGATCATGGACATAAGGACTTACTAAAACGTCCTATACTTGACGACCACGTTTCGAGGGCAAGGCAACAGTGAGGCGTACCCTAAGAGTGGTGTGTGAATTTGTGTGTTGTTTTTATGTTATGTTTTATCTTGTACATGTATCATGGTGATCTACGCATTGTTTTTAATTAGTCAGTCATTCTTTCATGCAATTAGAATTTAAAAGTGCAGAAATTTAAATGCGGAAAGTAAAATCCTACGCTATTACAAGGCGCGGGTCTATACATCGCCAAATTACAAAGACCCGTTTTGATAAAAATGCGGAAAGTAAAATAAATTCCTAATTACTATTACATGGCTTGAACAGTTACATAATATTCATAAAGAAAAAATAAGAATAAATGCGCGAAAGAATTAAAGTTGCACGTTCGAGGGCGTTGGACCCTTTTGAAATTAAATGGAATTAAAAGTTAATTATTATTTAATTAAAAAAAGAAATTGTTTTTTTATGTTTTTGTATTTATGAAAATTAAGAAAATTAAAATTAAGAGGAAACCCTAGTTCTAAATATTTTAATTATTAATGAAAATGTTAAAGTTAACCTAATTTACTAGTTAATTAATTTATTTACATGTTTATTTACAAAATTAATGATAATTAATAATAATGATAAATAATGATGATTAATAATTTATTTAAGAAAAAGATGAAAATGTCAAAACCTAATTCGACATATTTTTTATTTATTAAGAAAAAGTGTTAAAATTAAAACCTAGATTAACTAAGTTAATTGTTAGAGTTTATTTACAAAAATTAATTAGTGAAGAAATTAAATATATTTGTATTTTTTGATTTTTTTTGTTTTTATTATAGAAAATTATTTTATGGTGAAAAAAACAATTAAAACAATTAAAAAAGAATTAGAAAAGAAAAGAAAATAAAATTAAAAATGATGCAAACCAAGGGGGGTTTCAGGCCCAAGGGGAGATTTTTTGAAGTATTCTGGCCCATTAGACAAAAAGCCTTGTTTGACTTTCTGGCATCACGTGCGTGTTCATTGACCCCTGAGTACCGTGGTCTGAATTCTTTGGCCATTGGATTGGGTTTCATGGTCATTTGTGTTCTGGCTGTTGGCCATTTGTGTTCTGGCCGTTGGCCATTTGTATTCTGGCCTCAACGTTCCTTAATCTTCTTAGGATGTCTGTCTCGCCATGTATTGGTGTCATGCATAAGTTGTTCTACTTTGGCCATTTGGCTTTTGGCTTTTGGCCATTTGTGTTTTGGCCTCAACGTTCCTTAATCTTCCTGCATGGGATCCTGTCTAAATCTGCAGTGTTGAATCTCATGAACACATTAAATAAAAGCATAAAATGCAAATAAAGCCAATATATGAAGAAATTTAATGTTTAGGCACAATATGGCATGTATGAATGATTATACCCTTTTGATCATGGAGATCAAATCAATCTTACCCTTAGCGGAAAATTAGTGACATGAATGCTTTTATGCCTTTTGGATCATGGAGATCAAGCCAGCCTTACCCTTACTGAAAAAGTAGTGAAGTGTTGGTTTGTAACTGTGATGGCTTGTTTGTAGTGAGAGAGGGATTTGTAATAAGGATTTCAAGGTTTTAGGGTTCTTGAAAGAATTTGATATTCTAACAGTGTTGTGGCAAGGTTTTTTTCTCTCTTTTTTTCTCTCCCTGGTTTGTGTGAAAAGAAGGTGATTATATAATGGAAATTAGGGTAAAAAAAAAGGGCTTTGAATGTGCAATTGGGTCTCCAATATTCACTTGAGTTCGTCACTTTCCAGGCTAAATCGCAGAGACTTAAGTGCAATTTTTGAAGTTGAAATGTGAAAACAAAATGTAGCCAACATCGAGAACTAACTCCTGTCCGAAAATTGGCTCAATCGGATAAACGGTGAATTAGTTATGAATTTTTGAAGTTTCAGCTCAGACAAACTTATTTTGGGCTCCAGCGTCGACTCTGACACGTTCTTCAATAAAAACCTGGTATTGATCGGAGCATAATCAGGTATCGACTTTTGAAGCAAAGTTGTAGATATATGAATTAGTGACTTTGTGTAAAAATATGAGCCCAATCCGATAAAAATTGACCTAGTTATGAATTTTCGAAGTTTCGGCCCACATGAAATAGTATTCAGCATTCAGGATTTTCAGCGTGTCACGCACTCTGAGCAAAAAACAAAGGCCTTTTGAATACCGTTTGAACTCAATACCTTTTGTGAAAATGTAGTCAACTCAATTTGTGAAATTTTGCTGCCGGAACCAGCTCGATACGATGAAAATCGACCAAGTTATGATTTTCTGAACATGACGCAAATAAACTTCTATCACAAATTTTCTGTTCGAAAATACTTGATAAATCCACATTTTTGAAGACCTTCTGATCAAAATTGGCTTCCAGCCGTGAGAGATGAAAACATAGATAACGTCAAGACGGAATTTTGGCCACCGGAACAGGTTCAAAACGAGCCACGATCTTCAAGTTATGAATTTTTTAGCGCATAAAAACTGCACTTTCAGCACACTTTTTCACCATATTTCTTCGAGAAAACTCACACATTCGGATACCTTCTTTAAAGAATTGACTCTTGAGCCGAACTTGAATTTGAGAATATGTTATCAGAGATATCTTGGCGAAAGAATACCTGAATATGATGCGCCGGGTTGGACTTGTGAATTTTTCTTGAAATATTTTGAGAAATATGGGAGGGCAAATTTTGGGGTACAACAACCTGCATATCATATTAAAACTCATTTTTTCAAAAAAAGTTCTCTCCAGTTAAACCATTGGTAGAAGAAGATCTCCACCTCCTTGGCCTCCATATCAAACCAGGGCCTACTAGCAAAGAGCAATGGATCAAATATAGAAAACTCAAGCTGTATTAAAGGAAGGTCTAGACCAAGTCAAAGGTGATGTGAGTTCTATTAAAGGAGATCTGAGTCAAGTTCTCCTAGCCCTAAAGAACTTCATTGACAAACAAGACTAGATTCCCAGAGTAACTTTCAAAGAGTATCTCAAACGATTGGTGTATCAAGCGGTCGCCGACTAAGAAAAGAGCCAGAAGCAGGACCCCACAATCCAAAAAGGCCAGCTTCAGGCTCCCCAAAAAGACAAGAGGTAGAAATTAATGTTGTAGCCTCACAAGCCAGGGTACCAAAACCATTAGTGATCCCACAAGGACAGCAGTAAGATAGATTTGAAAGGCCACCCAGAAATTTTGATCCACTCCCCATTCCACCTAGAAAGTTATTACAAAACTTTGTTAAGGCATCCTTAGTGGAAATCAAGCCTCTAGCTCCTCTAGTCAAGCCACTCCCGCAAAGGTACAATGTCGACGCTAGGTGTGAATACCATGATAACTCTCAGAGGCACACCATAGAACAGTGTTAGGCATTCAAGCATAAGGTCCAAGACTTGTTAGAATCTCAAGACATCACTTTTGAGAAACCTAACATCAAACCAAACCCTATGCCTCCACATGGAAGACCAACAATAAATGCAATTGAAGAAGTCACCAACTGCGGGGAAACCAGACAAGCAAAAGCCCCGATAAGCTTGTTGAAGGAATATCAATGGGAATGTGGGTTCCTATTGGAGCATAATGAAGCCTTCGAGAGAACGTTACAAAAGCTAGTGGACCAGGGGATAGTCCAATTCATACCATACCCTGAAGAAAAATATAAAGCTACTCTAAGGGATAAAACATGGGTCTCTCCAATCCAAGAAACCTTTATCAACAAAGGAACTGAGCATGGAAGACATGTGGTGATGATATCCAACAAAGTCAACACCAAGAAGGCAACTGACTTCATCCGAGAATGCACCCCAGGAGAAAACTCAAAAAATGGACTGCCGTGGAGATTCCCGAGATCTTTTTCTTTCCTAAGTAATTTTTCTTGTTTTTGAAAGAACCTATGTCAAGCCCAGGGCATAGGGGTTGCTTGTAAGGGTTCCCCTGTTTTATTTCAAACAATATTTGCAATCAATAAAAGTTATATTTTGTTTTCAATTAAGATCCTTGTCTTTCATTTGTATTTAACTCTCAAATTTTAAAATGGAAATATTTTCTCTACACATGCATTTTCAAAAGCTCATATACTAAAATATGCACAAAAACATGATAAAGGTGCAGATCCACGCCTAAAACCACCGATAATGCTACTGCTGTGACCCGATATAATTTTGATGCTCCCATCAACCGAGTCGAAGAGGAAGATGATGAAGATCTTGAGCTCTTTGAGGAAGGGGCAAGGGAAATAGAACGAAAGCTGACAATATACGACCATATCAAGAGGCTATTAAGACCATTAATCTGAGCATATGGGAAGATCCGGAAGAAACAAAGCTAAGGGGCAATATTATAGAGGAGCCACAAAGAAACTGATAAAATTTGCACATATTTGCTTGTTCCTACAGAAACAGACCAAGGTTAGATATAGACATGATGGTGGACAAATCACCTCTTCAAAGAAGGTTGTTCACCAGTTAGGCAAAAATAAGTGACTACGAAATACCAGGAGCTGACGAAGAACCCGATCCAGGGGCACGTTGGACATTCACGTTCGACGGGGCTTCAAATACACTAGGGCACGATATAGGGGCAATTTTGACTTCTCCAAAGAATTATCACAAGAAATATGCCAGGTTAATGGCGAATGGGATACTAAACATCCAAAACTAATTCCATATTGGGATCATGTTTTAAAACTGACTATGGAATTCACAAAGATCATTTTCAGCCACATCCCACGAAAAGAAAATCAAATGGCAGACGCCCTGGAAACTCTCTCAGCTATGTTCAAAGTAACTTGGTCAAACCGCGAACCATGCGTCACAAACAGACACTTCGAAGAGCCCTCACATTGCCTTGCTATAAAAGAAGGGCCAGACAACAAGCCTTGATTTTATGACATCAAGAAGTACCTCGAAAAACAAGAACATCCAGAAAATGCCTCTAGCATCGACAAACGAACTCTACAGAAATTAGCCTCATAATTCTTTTAGAGTAACGATGTACTGCCGAAGATGAAACCCAACATGGTTTAGTACTCAAAAAGATTCTAATACCTTTCCTCGATTCATGTGGTAAATGGACACCCAACTACGAATGAGTTTTTTTCAAATATTGCGCCAAATGCACTTTGTGCAATCAATTTAACTCTAAGAGCAATCGATTATACAGTGAAAAAAATGAAAATTTTTAATTATTTTTCTTTGCAAATAAAGATTTTAGGGAAATAATACCGAAAAACCTTATTTGTCAGATGCTTTGACTCGATACCTACAAAACACAAATATACAAAGACAAGGACAAATATTTTTGTATTTTGATTAGAAGTTAGTTAACAACACATACTGTGATATGGTGGGAGAACTGACTTGGGTGTTTTGTGTTTTATCGCAAATGTTGCAGTTAGCAAGAGTCTCCACCGACTTTTCTTTTATGCAAAAGGAAAGGTGGAAAAGAACAAGAAAGACCTTTGAGATGATTTCTTGAGTTCAGGGGGTAGATTATGAAAAGGGAAGGTGTTAGCACCCTTTTCATCCATAGTTATCTATGGGCTCTTAGTTGCTTTCTAGATCACTTGCTTTTCTTTAAAAATGTGCTTTGTGGTGGTATTTCGAAAGTATTTTTGAAAAGGCGCCTTCGTTTAGGCAAACTTTGTAATAGTTCTCGTTCGTAACAACGTATACAAAGTGTTAGACTTTTTGAAAATATTTCATGTTTTGAAAGTTTGTTTTTGAAAGTTTTTGGTGTTTGTTTTGAAAATGAGCAAGGATATTTGTTTTGAAAGTGAGCAAGCAACTAGGAATAATCTACCTACTCAAAAGTCTTTTGTTCATTTCTTCCTTTCCTTTGATATTTCTATCTTACCATTGATTGGTAAGAAGCCATATCTTTGGATGTAACGGGAAGGGCATGAGTCATCGTATAGTCATGATAGCAATGTTGTGAGACATCTTAGCATTTCTCTTTGAGGGACTAAGATCATTTGAAAGGCAACATTTGAAGCGTCGTCGAGGGACTATGATCTTATATTTTTTATTATTTTTGCTAAGACATCCCACATGTGTAACATGACCATTTTGGTAAGCCAACAAGTGGAATTACCCTAAGGGTGCATGTGTTAATAGTGTGTTTGATTTTCATGCATTTAATATTGGATTCAGGTTATCTATTTGTGGATTTTTATCTTTCCATACAAACCCTAATTACTAGCATTTATGAAAGCGGTAAATTGCGGAAAAGTAAATTTACTATGCTATTACATCACTTGGGGATGGGGGGTATAAATTTACAAATGGGGATGACAAGTAAAGTAAACCCTAATTACTATTACAAGGCTTTGAAAATTACATAATTTATAATTCAAAAATAGTAAAATATGCAAGAAGATGTAAAGTGAGAGAAATTGTTTTTTTAGGTTTTTTATAGAAATATTTTTGTAATTAATTTCATCGAAGAAAAACCTAAGTCTAAGTTAACTTTTAAAAAACAAAGGTAATTGTTTAGAAAATTTTTTTTTGTGGTTTCATTTGAAAACAAAGGTTTTACAGTGTTAGGTCACTTCCAAGCAATGCAATATGTCCAAAATAAACTAAAAAAGAATCTCAAAAAAACAAGAAATTTGGTGCCTGAGCTGACACGGGCCGTGCCAGTGGACTCGGGCACCCGTGTCAAGATCTGCCCATGACTTCTCTGAAATTTTTTTGTTCCATCCAATCTGACACGTCTGTGTCGTGTGACACAGGCACCCGTGTCAGCCCCTGTCCATCTTTTTTCTGCTCGTGTCTGAACCAGTAACACTGACACGGGCCGTGTCGTTTGACACAGGCACCTGTGTCATCCCCTATCCCTGCATTTTCTTATGTTTTTAACCCAACTAAACTGACACAGGCTGTGTCGTGTGACATGGGCACCCGTGTTAGCCTATGGTCTGGCTTTTTTGCTAGGTTTTCTCTTTTAATCTGTCTTGTTATATCTTTTGAATGCAAAAGAAAATGATGTATCAACAATGATACCACAGTTTGAGAAAGTTTACCTCTCGAAGCGTAAGGTTTAGAACATGTACGGATGTTTTTGGGTGCAAAGTGGTGATTGATCGAGCTCCTTTGAACCTTCTTGAAGTAGCTCCAACCTTCCTTTTGTGCTAAAAATGGTTGAACCGCTCCAACCAAGTCAAGTTGTAATGTATGTTTTTTTGAGTTTGGAAGATGGTGATAGTGATGCTACAGAAGTTATTCTTATGTTTGAATAACTTATATATGGTGTATGTGAAGTGTTTGGATGGTTTGTTTGGAGAAAACTTGCAAGGTATGAGATTCAAATATTTGGACTTCAAAGCTCAAAAATGAAGGTTTTTTGGACAAATCTGGTTTTGACAGCAAAAATGATTTCGAGTGTTAGTTTCTCCTTATATTTTATGGCCCCTTTCTCTTTCAATTGGCCTCTCTATTTATAGATAAGGTTTGAGACTTGAAACAAACTCAGATTTTTGAATCACATGCTATGGCTAGGTTAGATTGTACATGAAGCAAGCTTGAAGATCAAAGTTCTAATGCTTTGTACTTTGTTGCATAGAGTTGTTGGATACTTTAAACATTCCCTTTTGATTTTCTATGTTGAGTGTGTGTAGAAGGAATAATTTAGAGGCTCAAGGAGAGTTGACTTTGTGATTAAAGCTACTTTGCAAGAATGACAATGTCAACTTTGTGCTAAAAATGGAAAGATCAATTGGACAATGCTTAAACCAAATGGACCATAGCTCAAAAGTTTATGTAAAAATTAAATTATGGTAAGATTTTCAAGTAACAAGGCCTGCAAAGTAAGATTATGAAGCACATCGTGCCAATTGGATTATTTGTTCTTCAACAAAAAAGGCTTGCAATTCAAGAATGAAAGCCCAACTTCAGGCCCTTGATTCTCCTAGCTCAAATATGATAAATTCATGCTCTTGGTTGTTTTGGAAAGCTTGAAACACCCTCTAGGACTTTCATGTTGACCACTTTTTTTAAATGAAACTGGAACTTGATGAAAATTGGCCAAGAAGTTAGGATAAAAACCCGACCAAAACTGTTGAAAATTTCTCTAAGTGTTTATTCAAAAATGCCATGACTTCATGAATTTATAACTTAAAATCCAAGCATTTCTAGAAAAAGTCCTTCACTACATTATTTTATATCTCGTTGAGATCTACAACTTTCAATTTGGAAGTTTTCCTTGAATCATCTTTCATCATGGTGAAAGAATGGCATGAAGTAATGAAATTATCATGTATAAAAGACACTTAGAAAAATTTCTATGTCTTGAAAAGTTTGACTTTTCAAAATGAATTTTGACTTTCTTGATTTATTGATGAACATGTTTCACATTTTGACATGTCTTGATGAATTGTGATCTTTTAAACTTGATTTTGATCAAAAAAGTCAAAGTTTGACTTTTCATTGTACAATTGACTTTTCAGTGTACAATTGACTTTTCATTAGTTGACTGAAATTCAACTATCAATCAATTGATCTTGAGAAATTTTTTGAGCCATGCCACTAGGTCAAAATAAAGTATTTGAATCCTTGAGATTATGTCTTGAACCAAAAAGTCATTTGTTAGGTCAAAAATAAAAAATTGCACCTTCTCAGTCAAAACCCTAATTTTGACCATTTTGCCCTTTTGATGATTTGATCAAATTTCTTAAATTTTGATACAAACTTGATCAATTAACATATATTAGTTAATAATGTTTATATGGTCAAAATATTATCAAGTTTGAGTGTAAATTGACCATAGTTGACTTTTTCCTCAATACAACTGATTTTAGGTCAACTGATTAATTGACTGAGCAAAAATGTGATCCAAGACTTGAAACTTGACATGGGAAATCTTGAGGGTCCAAAATAATACATGAAAGTCATTTGAGGCTTTGAAAGTTCAATTGTCCTTATTCAAACTCAAACCCTAATTTGAGTCATCAGTGCTTAAGGAGGTGTCTTGAGCTGATCAAACCTTGTATGGTCTTGAACCAGAGGAGATATTTATGAAAAATTACTTGAAAAATGAGAGAGAAAATTTTTGGGTACAGCACATACAAAATATATAACTAAGGTGCATGGATATCCCTCAATAGAAAACTTAAAGATAGGATGCAAATGTGATTAATGAAGCTATTTATTAATGATTGTGACCAAATGACAAAATATGATATGAAAGTGCGATTGAAAAAGTTAGGGGAGAAATTTAGGGTACAACAAATGGGGTTTCCCCTTTTGAAGTGCGGACATATGTACGATACCCATGCAAAGAAAAAGGGAGCATCTCATGCCAATCCTTATAGGTAACAACCATCTTCTGGATAATCTTCTTTATGTTTTTATTAGCGACTTCGATGACCTCATTCATCTTGGGATTGTAAGGAGATGAGTTGTGATGGATAATCTTGAACTCTTCACAAAGTTATTTCATCATCTTGTTATTCAGATTTGAGCCGTTGTTGGTGATAATCCTTCTTGGCACATCATACCGACATATACGATTGTTCTTGATAAAGCGTACTACCACATGCTTGGTGACATTGGCATAGGAAGTT
Organism: Vicia faba; assembly: GCA_948472305.1. Lineage (NCBI taxonomy): Eukaryota > Viridiplantae > Streptophyta > Magnoliopsida > Fabales > Fabaceae > Vicia > Vicia faba. The sequence goes on along the minus strand of OX451736.1, from coordinate 107,512,784 downwards.
GCTTCCACCCACTTGGTGAAGTAGTCAATTGCCACTAATTTGAAACGATGTCCATTCGACGCCTTGGGTTCAATCATTCCAATCATATCAATACCCCACATAGAAAAAGTCCACGAGGAAGAAATAACATTGAGGAGCGTCGGAGGCATGTGAATATTGTCAACATAAATCTGAAACTTGTCGCACTTCTTCGCAAACTTATAACAGTTAAATTCCATTATCATCCAATTGTAACTTTCCCTAAGCATCTTCTTTTCCATTGAATTTCCATTGGCATGGGTACCAAAGGAACCTTCATATATCTCATGCATTAACATGTCTACTTCCTGTTTATCCACGCATCTGAGCAAGACCATGTAATAATTTCTCTTGTATAACACATCTTCATTGAGGAAAAAGCTATCTGCCAACCTTCTCAATGTCTTCCAATCTTTGTTTGACGCACCAAGCGCGTATTCTTGAGTACAAAGGAAGTGCTTGATATCATAATACCAAGGTTTTTCATTTGATGTCCCCTCTGTAGAAAACACATGAGTTGGTCTATCTAGATGTCAAACTGCAATATGAGGTACATCGTTCCAAGCATTCACTTGGTACATGGAAGCCAAAGTGGCTAAAGCATATGCCATATGATTCTCATCTCTGGGAATATGATGGAATTCAATCTTATTGAATAAAGGTAATACTCTTCTTGCATAATCTTTGTAGGGAGTCAAGCCAATGTGACGAGTCTACCATTCTCCTCTGATCTGATTTATCACCAAAGTTGAATCACCATATACATCAAGAATTTTAATTATGAGATCTATAGCCTCTTCAATACCCATGATACAAGCTTCATACTCCGCCATGTTATTGGTACAATCAAATGCCAACCTTGCAATAAAAGGGATATGTGACGCATGGGGAGTGATAATCACGACACCAATTCCTTTTCCATAAGCATTTACAGCTCCATCAAACACCATACCCCATCATGATTCAGGATCAGGACCTTCCTCAGGAAAAGGTTCATCACAATCTTACACTTTCAAAAACACCACGTCCTCATCAGGGAAATCATATTTAATAGACTGATAATCATCAACTGGTTGGTGAGCAAGATACTCCGCCAACACGTTGCCTTTAATAGCCTTCAGAGTATGATATTCAATATCATATTACGACAACAACATCTGCCAATGGGAAATTCTTCCAGTAAGAGCATGATTTTCAAAGATATACTTAATTGGGTCCATTTTGAAAATCAACCAAGTAGTATGATTCAACATATATTACCGAAATCGCTTTGCCGCCCAGGCCAAAGCACAATATGTTTTTTCTAGCATAGAATACTATGACTCACAGTCACTGAATTTCTTGCTCAGATAGTAAATGGCATATTATTTTTTTCCTGTTTCATCTTGTTGTCCCAAAATACAGCCCATGGAATTATCTAACACAGTCAGATACATAATTAATGGTCTTCCTTCAACGTGAGGGATCAAGATAAAAGGTTTAAGCAAATACTCTTTAATTCTTTCGAATGCCCTTTAACAATCGTCCGTCCACTCACAACCTTGATCTTTCTTTAATAGCTTAAAGATTGGTTCACACGTTACTGTCATATGGGAAATAAATTTGGAAATGTAATTCAAACATCCAAGGAAGCCTCTAACTTGCTTTTCAGTTCTTGGTGCAGACATTTCTTGAATTTCCTTAACTTTATCAGGATCAACTTCAATTCCTTTTTGGCTGACAATGAAACCTAACAACTTTCCTGAATGAACACCAAAAGTACACTTATTCAAATTCAAACGGAGACGATATATCCTCAAATGGTGAAACAACTTCAACAAATCTTCTATATGCCCTTCCTTAGTATGAGATCCGGAGATCATATAATCAACATATACTTCGATTTCCTTATGAATCAGATCATGGAATAGGGTTGTCATAGACCTCTGGTATGTTGCATTAGCGTTCTTCAACCCGAAGGGCATCACTCTATAACAGAATGTTCCCCAGGGTGTGATAAATTTTGTTTTTTCCATGTCTACAGGAGCCATTCTAATTTGATTGTATTCAAAAAAATCCGTCCATGAATGAAAACACTTTGAATTTTGTTGTACTATCAACTAACATATCAATATGCGACAATGGGAAATCATTATAATCGACGCACATGTGGACTTTCCATCTTTCTTTGGTACTGTAAAAATATTGGCAATTCACTGACGGTACACTGATGTCAAAAGGAAACCAACATCAATCTGTTTCAAAACCTCTTCGTTAATCTTCACTGCCATGTTAGGATGAGTTCTTCGTAGCTTCTGTTTTATTGGTGAACATTTTGGCTTAAGCGATAAATAGTTCTCCACAATATCGGTATCCAAACAAGGCATGTCTTGATAAGACCAAGAAAAGATATCCACATACCCTTTCAGCTATTCAATCAAGTTGCTCCTCACCTCGGGATGAAGTAGTGCCTCAATCTTGACTTCTTTTTGATCTTCCTCTAAACCCAAGTTAATCGTCTCCAATGGCTCTTTATACGGATGAATGGTATTTTCATCATGCTCAAGCAACCGTGAAACCTCTTCTGGGATTTCATCATATTCCTCTTCCTTAGCCACGTACACAGGATATTTAAAGTTGGGAGAGGGTACAGGGTCATTGCACTCAACAAGTTTTTTAATTAATCTGCACATACGATTTATGATTGATTTTAGAAACTAACACATGTAACAAGTGATTATGCATATTTATTTACAACTATTATTTATTTCGAAAGGCTTTTTCTGATTACCATTTTCCAAGAAAAAGAAGAAAATGAAGACATAATTTAGAAATCAAAAACAACTTTTATTAATGATCTTAAAATTCAAAACAAAAGACACGCATATATAATCATTACTTCCACCTTGGGCAGAGTGAAAGACTTTTGAAAAGACCAACAAAAAACAAATTAATTTGAAATGTGAATGCAAGAAGGAACATCAACAATGACCCAATTCTAGATTCTAACTCCACGTGCCACGAAGTTCGGCATCTCTTTCTCTGGCTCATCTTCGAGAATAACGTTGATCCTTGGAGTAGTCAAATGAAGATATCCTGCACTGTCAAATATGTCTTGATATTTACTCAAAGTGGACTTCAACTTCACAACTTAATTCTTCATAGAGAAACCCAAACCAGTCCCATTCCTACTCACAAGTGGATTAATAACCTGCCCCCACACCTTGCTAGGGCCTTTTTATACTACTTGTTGCGCATCCTTAAATGAGGCGATAGAATCTTCATTATTCCTTATATTATCAATGGACAAAGCTTAGAACTGATTTCTGACAGCGACTTCATCAGCTTCTACAATGCTAAAGGAAGACAAATGAGATATCAACAGAGCTTGGTCACTGTTCATAATGACTACCTTTCCTTCACGAACAAATTTCAGCTTCTGATGCAAGGTTGAAGTAACAACTTCTACTTCATGGATCCATGGTCGTCCCAATAAACAACTATAGGCGGGTATAATATCCATAACATGAAAGGTGATTTGGAATAGGTGCGGACCTATATGTATAGGTAAATCCACTTCTCTGATGAAATACTTTTTCGAACCATCAAAAGCTTTCACTATAATGCCACTTGGGCCCATAGGAGTTCCATGGTACTTAAGCTTTATGAGAGTACTTCTCAGTATGACATTCAAAGCAGGTATGTTGTCAATCAGAACATTGAACAAAGAGTCATTCTTACAATTTATAGATATATGCAGAGCCAGGTTATGATTTCTTCCTTCATTAGGAAACTCGTCATCACAAAAGCTTAGATTGTTACAAGATGTAATATTCCCTACAACACCGTTGAACTGATCTAGGGGCATATCACTTTCAACAAAAGCATGATCCAACACCCTCATCAGAGATTCCCGATGATCAGAGGAGTTCATCAATAAGGATAAAATGGAAATCTTATAGGGAGTCTGCAACAACTGATCCATAATCTTGTAATCACTCATCTTGATGATTTTTAGCAGATCATCAACATCCTTCCACTTTCTTAGACTCAACATAAGTCTCATCAATATTTTTGTCAGGATTAGCATCTCCTCGAAAGGTAGGGGAGAAGACAAGACCACTACGAGTTACCCGACTAGCTTCAGCAATATTCTCAACATGGGACAAAGGTTGGATAGGAATTTCCACATCATCTTCTAGGATAGTTACATTATACTTATAAGGAACAACTTTATCTATTCATATGGGATATGACCAGGTAGATAGATAACTACGGGAGCAACAACAGGCTTACTATGATACTCAATCTCTACAGGAGCGGGATCACCAAAACATGGTACAATAACATTCACCCCCACTTATTCAAAATACTCAAGAATCACAGAATCATTATCAGAAAACATACCTTCATCAAAAGGAAAGAACTCATTAGTAGAAACATATTCATCATTTGACATGGCATCAACTGAGTATTCTTCAATCCCATTAACTCCATTATAATCATCTACGTCGCATGTGACCCTTATAGTACCATTATCTAACAGCAATTGAACACCTCTTTTTGCAACAGAACAACCACGAGAATTCCTATAGCAGATATGACAGGACCTATAATCATGTACCTCCTGGACATCCATGTGACAAAATGTTGCTTGCTGTTGTACCAAATCATCATTCATGTAATTCACATAAAAAATCAGGAATTCACCAGGACATCCATAAACCATATTCACATCTTCTTCATATTCAGCCCTTGGTCTGATTATATGGATAAGACCTTCATCCATCATCTCTTGAAGATTAAATATCACTTTATCACATCCATGGATATTTTAATTGCAAATACTACAACCACCATGGTCATGTGTATAATAGCTGAATTCATAGAGATCAGCATGCATCTTCACTAAATCACCTCTGACCAGGTTGATATCAAAAATCCGGAAACCTCCAGGATAATCAACAACCATATTTATAGCACTTACACCTCCATGTTTGGGTAGTGGATTATCCTTCACATTGGGACCAACATCTTTAAAAGATAGGAGACCATATCTTACCATCTTTTTCACTTCAACTTTATTGGATAACATTTTTCAATGTTGTGCCCAAGGGCTCATTGATGAAAAGCACAAGTCTGATCCGCCTTGTAATACCATGGTAAAGGTGAAGTTATAGCAGGGGGAGGTCTATTCTGAATTAAAGCCGGAAACAATTTTGTATAACTCATTAGAATAGGATCAAAGGCTTCTCTCTTATGACCTTGCCCTTGATTACCTTGAGGAGGTGTTCTTTGATAAGAAACTTGTTGGTGGTGTTGAGGACGTCTTCTCTGAGGTCTAACCTTTCTTTCCTCAACGAAAGCATTTATTTCACTTTCTTTCTTTTTAGAAAACACATATGATGATTTCCTTGTTCCACTAGAACCTTCGTCTTTTGTCAAGTCTCCTTCCCTGACGGCTTCTTCTAGACGGACACCCATACTTACCTTTTCAGTGAAATCACTCGGTACACTTGCAACCATCCTTTCATAATAAAATGAACCAAGGGTTTTTAGGAAGACCTTAGTCATTACTTGTTCTCCCATCGGGGTTACCACTTGGGTAGAAACCTCGCGCCAATGCTATGCATACTCTTTGAATGACTCCTTATCTTTTTGAGTCATCACTCTCAGTTGGTCACGTTCAGGGGCCATAAACATGTTGTACTTATACTGCTTTATAAAAGCTTCACCCAAGTCATTAAAGGTGCGGATGTTGCTACTGTCCAATCCCATATACCATTTCAAAGCAGAACCAGTTAAACTATCCTGGAAGAAATGAATGAGCAAACATTGGTCATTAGTATGAGTGGACATCCTTCGAATATACTTCACCAGGTGGTCAAGAGGGCAAGAGTTTCCCTTGTACTTCTTAAGTTATGGTACTTTAAACTTTGCTGGTACTTTCACATTAGGAACTAAGAAGAGATCACTGACATTTTGTCCGAATAACTCTTTCCCTTGGAGAGCCTTCACTTCTTTCTACATTTCATTCAATTGATTCTGAAAGTCATCGAATTGACCATAAAAGCCAAAACTTTCACTTGGTGGAGGAGCATAACGATAAATTTAATCATTAATAACAGGCATAAAATTCTCTATAGGAGGCGCGACATGATAAATCTCATCATTGGCAACAAGAGTATCATGCACTAAAGGAGGTGCAAAAATAACAGTAGTTTAAGAAAATGGAGAAACAAGAGCATCAAGATTGTAACCCTCTGGCATGAAGTTCTCAACCATTCCCCACGGGTAACCTCGAGGCATATAGTTTTGAGCAGTAGTAATTAGAGTAACAGAGATGGGAACTGACAGAACTTCTGAAGTAATAGTCGTCTGTTGTGGTTGAGTAGCATGAGGAGACAGAGGAGAAGGTGGTGGGTGATTCTGAGAAACCACTAACGATTCCATCAAAGCAATCAGATTGGCCATACCAACCCTCAAAGCAATAACTTCTTCGTGCAACTCACGATTCTCTTGTTCAAGATTTTCCATCTTCTTCCTGGAATTAGCCTGGGTATTGTAGCAATGAGACAACTTATCGACTGAACAAAGCAGAGAAACAAGTAAGACACCTGGGTATGAACAGGAATGCAAAAAATATGTGCAACATGATGCATGATATGCAATGCATATTATTTATCGTGTTTATTCAAGGAACCCAAATAATTATAAAAAATTGCAAATATTAAAGTAATAACACATTTGGAAATACTGGAAATTCTCATTTTATTAATAATTTTGGAATGGATTACAACTTTTAGTACAAGTTTCAAAAATTCTAAGTACAAGAGAATAAAGATAGAATTTAAAAATCCTAAGGAGCCAAAGTTGATGAAGATATCTCCACACACTGACGCTTTCCCATGAGTCTTGCAATCTGAGCCTTCAATTGCTTGTTTTCTTCTACATATTTGTTGGCGCCTTTCTTCCAATTACCAGAATCAAAATATGAGTGACTGGGACCTGGCTGAACTCTAGAGGAAAATAAATCCTCTTGCTTCTCCATCATCTCCACAGCACGACTCTCAAGAATCTTGATCAAGTCATCCTTCTCTTTCAATTCTGTTGAGTAGGAAACCTCCAATGTCTGGTACTTGTTCTTCCATGCTTCCTTCTCTTGCTGCATCCTAACCAGGTCAAGCTGAATTTCTTCCACATCATCTAAGAGAGGAGGAGTAGTCCTCATAAATAAATCAGGTATAGGTTCTTTACAATAATATGGCATCTTCAACTAAATTTCTCTTGCTTGTACCCAACAGAGATGAGGCTCCAAGGAAACAACTCCTCTTGGTCCCAAATCTTTTCTACCTTTTCTATGAATATGGCGCCAAGCCTTCTCAATATCTTTCTTAGCTTCCTTATGATCTTCTCCTTCTTTGAGAAAGAAACCACTCAGATGAATGTTGTTTGGCTTGTCTCTCATTGGATATCCAAGTTGACAACGCACGATAACATGATTGTAATTAATTCCTCCATTTGTACAAAGAAGAGGCGCATTGGGGAAACTATCACAACTATCAATAATCTCCACGTCATAATAATCCCGATGATACAAAACAATTTCAGAATGAGTGAGAGACATAGTCCTTGGGGACCAACGAGGTTCCTTCTCGGTATCTCAAAAAGCAACAGACTAAGATAAGTAAGAAATAAATCACTGGTATAAAAACGACCATCCATCCCTGATATAAATTTCAAAGATGGGTGGAATAATAAGTATCTCTTAGAAATGTAGGCATTTGATTCCCAATCAGAAAGATCCTAATGGCATTAACATCCATAAATATTTTGATGTTAGGAAACAAGAACAACCCATAGGCAAGCAAAGAAAAGTAACGAGCTTTCTCCAATAAAAAACTAAGCAGGTAAACCCTTGATTCCTCCTTTGGTAGTCATGTTAGCCTCAATCTCGGACTTCTTCAAATAAATCATGGTGGCAATCTCACCATAATGTCTTGATGAATTGTGATCTTTGAAATCAAACTTTGATAAAAAAAGTCAAAGTTTGACTTTTTGTGCATCAGTTGACCCAAAATTCAACTATCAATCCTTTGATTTTGAAAGATGATTTAAGCCATGAGATTGGGTCAACATTTTGTATTAGAATCCTTTAGATTGTTCTTCAAGCCATTGGATCATGTATTAGGTCAAAAGTCAATGATCAGTCAATTACAATCAAAACCCTAATTTTGACCATTTTGCCCTTTCGGTAATTTGAACATATTTCTTGCGTAATTGTGATCCAAATTTTACCAATTGATAAATATGATCTCAAAATGTTGATGTGGACAAAAAAATCTTGAAGTTTGATATTAGTTTGATCGCAGTTGATTTTTTACCCAATATAGTTGATTTTCAGTCATCTGGTCAATTGAATGAGCAAATTTATGATTCAAGACTTGAAACTTGAAATGAGTATTCTTGGAGGTATATAATGATCCATGAAGGTCATTTGAGGCATTAGAAGTCCAATTACCCTTGTGAAAATCAAAACCCTAATTTGAGGCATCAGTGTTTAGGAGATGGTTTGACCTAGTCAACACTTGTGCAAATTTGAGCTTTTGGAGATCTTGTGAGAAATGTCTTAAGAAAGGGGAGACATTTTGGGGTACAACAGCTTCCCCTGTTCAATCTTCTTAAACCTGAAGAGTTAGATTGGCGGGTCCTTCATTCGTAACTTGAAGGTGGAAGATGACTGAACACTAGAGTGCCTAGAAATTTGCACTCACACGAAATAATGTTGTTGGTTGATTGTGTCGGGAATGGGCTTAAAGATGATATTTGGAGAGTGGTAGAATCTTGTTAGAGATGGTCTTATAGATTCCATCCAAAGTGACTGCTGGTAAGGATTAGAAGAAGTATTAGAATAAAGCTTTGGTTGATTTATACTAGAACTGAGAAAGTGTCTATTGGAACGGAATCAAGATAAATCACTGGTCGATTTAAACTGAACCAGTAGAGGTCTTGAATAATCTTTAACTGGATAACAAACTAGTATAAATATTTGGAGTGAGTTAACTGAACTAGAGAAAGTATCTACCGAAATGAAATCAGGATAAATCATTGGTCGATTTAAACTGAGCCAGCAGAGGTCTTGAATAATCTTTACCTGGATGCGAATCAAAATAAATCTTAGGGTCGATTTAACTGAATCCAAAGAAAGTGTCTATCGGAAACAAATCAGGATAAATTATTGGTTAATTTAAATTGAACTAGCAGAGGTCTTGAAATAAAATTTAACTAGATAATGAATCACCATAAATCTTAGGAGTGATTTAACTGAACCAGAGAAAGCGTCTACCAGAATGGAAATGGGATAAATCATTGGTCGATTTATACTGAACCAGTATAGGTCTGAAATTGTCTTTAACTGGATAATGAATCAACATAAATATTATGAGCGATTTAACTTAACCAGAGAAAGCGTATACTGGAACGGAATTAGGATAAATCATTGGTCGATTTAAACTGAACCAGCAGAGGTATGAAATTTTCTTTAACTGGATAATAAATCAGCATAAATCTTAGGAGCAACTTAAGTGAACCAGAGAAAGCGTCTACCGGAATAAAATCAGGATAAATCATTGGTCGATTTAAACTGAACTAGCAGGGGTCTTGAATGGTTTTTAGCTCGATAACGAATCAGCATAAATCTTAGGGCCAATTTAACTGAACCAGAGAAAGTGTCTACAGGAACAGAATCAGGATAAATCATTGGTTGATTTAAACTGAACCTGCAGAGGTCTTGAATAATATTTAACTGGATAACGAATCAGTATAAATCTTCGGAGCGATTTAATTGGACCAGAGAAAGTGTCTACCGGAACGAAATCAGGATATATCATTGGTCGATTTAAATTGAACCAGCATAGGTCTTGAATAATCCTTAACTGGATAACGAATCAGTATAAATCTTAGGGTCGATTTAACTGAACCATAGAAAGTGTCTACTGGAACGGAATCAAGATAAATCTTTGGTCGATTTAAACCGAACTAGTAGAGGTCTTGAATAACCTTTAGCTGGATAACGAATCAGTATAAATATTTGAAGCGATTTAACTAAACTAGAGAAAGTGTCTACCAGAACAGAATCAGGATAAATCATTGGTTGATTTAAAATGAATCAACAAAGGTCTTGAATAATATTTAATTGGATAACGAATCAGTATAAATCTTCAGAGCGATTTAACTGAACCATAGAAAGTGTCTACCGGAAAGAAATTAGAATAAATCATTGGTTGATTTAAACTGAACCAACAAATAAAATGTTTATCGCTGATGGTACTCATCTGGTGATTGTTCTTTCCTGAAAAGGTAAAGAGTTAGTTATAATTCAATGTCATGATGCATACATTGTGTAATGATTTTCTCAAAATAAATGAGATTGTGCTATATGCATTTTGTATGCATATGTCATGATGTATGAATGTGAAACGTTATTTGAAGTGTATCTCTGTTTGAAAAATAAATCCTCGACAACTGCTGGGGAGTTTTTGGGAAACTAAACCCCGGACTACTGCTGGAGATGAAAAGTATGTATCTCTTCAACCTTGTTTAGAATGTTTCCGCTGGCAATTCCTATTTTTTGTTTGAGGAAACTCTGCAGGGAGTGTTTATTTCTGTTTTGGGGAGTAGAGTTTAGGAACCTTGGTTATCCATTGCTCTACTAGGGAATTTAATTCTCATGTGCCCCGACTGGGGATAAAAGAGATGATAAGACTTTTGATCGTTTGGTGAAGATGAAGTTAAACTGGTATTTGGTCGGGTTCCAGGCTTCGCATAAACTTTTTATTGATGGTATCAACTCTTCTAGGGACAAGGGGTGTTGTTTGTTGAGAAGTAAACTCAAGATGGGGAGATTGTAGTCCATTAGGGAAATAAAACCTATTGAGGAAGGTATTCTGAAGACCTTACTGGGGAAATGTGTTCATCTGAGGAAGAGTTTTTGCAGGGTTTCTTTCTCAGCTTTGGAAAACCAAACACGAAAGAGAATTTCTAGGAGATATACTGATTGGTACTCAGGATGGAGAATTTAAGAATTCACTCTGGGGGGATAATTTTATTGAAGTAACTCTGTGGGGATATCCTTAATCCTTGAGTAAATGCTTATTATTGTTCTTGTGCGTACATTTATTAACAGTTGATTATGTTCATATGCATATGTTCATTCAATTTTAGTCATTGGATGTTTTTACACTCAAAACAAAAAGTTTGCACTTCAAAGTATATTTGTATTGATAACTTATCTAAAAACATGCATTTTTGTATAGGGAGACAAAAATCCTAGTAAGAGGAAGTCGTCGAAAAATGAAAAGAATACAAAAATTATATAGCCATGTGGAAGTGTTCTCATTGGGTTCCAACTCCAATATTTACCCCTATGTCTTCGAACACCATCCCTTGCCATCGAAAATAAGTTGATTGAATTGATCTCGTATTGTTTGAACTTTTGACCTTGGTAATAAAGCTGACTGTTAGTGATCCGACGTGACATAGTCGTACGCTTTTTATCCTTAACTTTTTCCTGGACTGCCCTTTTAGGGATATATACAATTTTTTGTATATATCCCTAATTTTTGCCCAAACCCTTTTAGTTCGCCGGGATGCCCTTATTTTGGCCTACGTATGTCAACCTAGAGGGTTATTTTTATGCGTAGTGTTTTTTACTATGTTTGTGTTCACAGTGTGTGGGAAATCTTCACCGTCCATAGTGGTTAGAATCATAGCACCGCCAGAGAATATTTTCTTGACAACAAATGCCCCTTCATAAGTGGGAGTCCATTTTCCCTCTGGATCGACTTGTGGTAAAATGATGCACTTTATTACCAAGTTGTCGGCCTGGTACACTCGAGGTTTGATTTTCTTTTTGAATGCCTCGATCATACGTTTTTGATACATTTGACCATGATTGACAGCAGCCTACCTTTTTCATCAATCAAGTTCAACTGATCCAACCTAGTCTGAATCCATTCGTCTTCGCCTAAGTCTGCTTCTTTCATAATCTTTAAGGAAGGAATCTGAACTTCGATAGGTAGGACGACTTCCATGCCACAAACTAAAGAGAATTGGGTTTCCCCGGTTGATGTTCGTGCCGAGGTACGGTAGCCATGAAGAGCAAATGGTAGCATCTCATGCCAATCTTTGTGGGCCACCACCATCTTTTTCACAATCTTATTTATGTTTTTATTGGCAGCTTCCATTGCACCATTCATCTTAGGTTTGTAAGGAGAAGATTTGTGATGCTTGATTTTAAACTGTGTACAGAGTTCAGTGATTATAGCATCGTGGAGGTTCTGTTATTGGTGATGATCCTTTCAGGGATTCCATACCAGCATATGAGGTTATGCTTGATAAACCGGGCTATAACATTCTTAGTGACTGAGGAAAATAAAGCACCTTCGACCCATTTGGTGAAGTAATCAATGGCGACGAGGATAAAGTGATGCCCATTAGAGGCAGTGGGTTTGATCTCTCCAATCATGTCAATTCCCCCATATTGAAAATGGCCACGGAGCAGCCATGACGTTCAAGGGTATTGGAGGAACATGAACCTTATCAGCATAAATCTGACACTGATGGCAAGTCCTCGAATGGTGGTGACAATCGGTTTCCATAGTTGACCAATAGTGACCAGACCTCAGAATCTTCTTGTCCATAGTGTTCCCGCTAGAGTGAGTTCCAAAGATACCTTCATGCATGTCTTTCATGATTCTATCTGCCTCCTTCCTGCCCACACAACGGAGCAGAGCAGTATCATGGTTGCTCTTGTACATAATCCCATTACTTAGGAAGAATTTGGCTGAGAACCTTCGCATGAATTTTTTGTCATTGATTGAAGCTCCTTCAGGATACTCTTGTTCTTTAAGGTACCTCCTCACTTCATGATACCAAGGCTTCTCCTAATCAGTGTCGATCTCATAATAGTGTGCAGGTTCGTCAAATCTTTCGATAGTAATTCTGGGAACTTTGTTGTCCCAATTGACCTTGAACACGGACGACATAGTTGCTAAGGCATCTTCCAACTAGTTTTATTCCCTTAGAAAGTGTTCAAAAGTGACCTCTTCGAAGTAAGGGATCAAAGTTAGCATAAGATCTTTATAAGGGATCAAATTTTGATGCTTGGTATCCCATTCTCCTTTAACTTGACTGATTACTAGGGCTGAATCTCTGTATACACTCAAGAATTCGATTCTGAGGTCAATGGCAGACTTTAGACCCAAGATGCACGCTTCATACGCGACCATGTTGTTTGTACAGTCGAAGCATAGTATGGAAGTGAAAGGTGTATGGAAACCTTTGGGAGAAATGATCACAGCACCAATTATGTTACCAAAAGCGTTGGAAGCTCCATCAAAAACCATAGTCCATCGGGATCCTTGTTCAGGTCCTTCATAAGGTCCAGGCTTTTCACAGTCGCTTATCAGCATGATATTCTCGTCTGGAATTCAAAGTTCATGGCTTGGTAGTCATCAACAACTTGATGCGCCAAATGATCCTCCAGTACACTTCCCTTTATTGCTTTTTGTGTAGTGTACTGGATATCGTATTCAGTCAAAATCATTTTCCATCTAGATATTCATCAAAATCATTTCTCGAAGATATACTTGATGGGATCCATCTTTGAAATCAATAAGGTAGTATGAGTCAACATATATTGTCTTAGCCGGAGAGCATCCATGCCAAAGCACAACAAGTTTTCTCGAGCAGTGAATATCTGGTTTCGCAGTCGGTAAACTTTTTGCTAAGGTAGTATATTGCATGCTCTTTTCTGCCAGACTCATTATATTGATCCAGCACACACCCCATTGAATTCTCTAATACAATCAAGTACATAATCAGAGGTCTTCCTTCAACCGGAGGCATCAAGATTGGAGGTTCTTGTAAGTATTCTTTTATCTTGTCAAAAGTTGCTTGGTAGTCGTCGTTCCATTTGACTACTTGATCTTTTTTCAACAGTTTGAAAATGGGCTCACATGTAGCGGTTAAGTGAGAGATGAATCGAGCGATGTAGTTAAGTCAACCTAAGAAACCCCTGACCTCCTTCTCAGTACATGGAGCTGGAATTTCTTGTATGGCTTTGACTTTTGTAGGGTCAACCTTAATACCTTTTCCACTGACAACAAACCCTATAAGTTTTCCAGACCTCACCACAAACGTGCATTTATTGGGATTCAGCCTCAGCTTGTATTTCTTCAACCTTTCAAATAGCTTGTGTAAATAATCAAGGTGTTCTTCCTCGGTTTGTGACCTTACAATCATGTCATCAATGTATACTTCTATCTTATGATGGATCATTTCGTGAAATAGAGCTACCATAGCCCGTTGATAGGTTGTGCCTGCATTCTTCAAACCGAAAGGCATGACCTTATAACACAAGGTTCCCCACTGTGTAACAAAAGTGGTTTTCTCCATGTCTTCGAGATCCATTTTGATTTGATTGTAACCGGAGAATCCATCCATGAAGGAGAAAACTTTGTGTTGAGCAGTATTATCAACCAAGACATCGATATGAGGTAGTGGGAAATTATCTTTGGGGATTACCCATCCATGTAGTCTATGCACATATGGACTTTATCGTCTTTCTTCGGTACTAGAACAACATTTGCCACCCATTGAGGGTATGAAGCCAATGCTAGGAAACCTGCATCGAACTATTTCATTACCTTAACTTTTATTTTCTCAGACATATCTGGCCGCATGCAATGAACCTTTTTCTTGACCGGAGGAAAATATTCCTTCATTGGCAGATGATGAACTACGATATCAGTATCAAGCCCTGTCATATCTTCATAAGACCAAGCGAACAATTAAACATAGTCATATAACATCTGGACCAGTCTTCTCTTGACACAGTTGTTGCACCCCGAAATTTTCCCTCTCATTTCTCAAGGAATCACCATGGATCCTCAAGTTTGCTTTCATCCAATTCCAAGCCTTGAATTATCAATTTTTCCAAGCAAACCATTCACAAGGGAAAAATGGTCATTTGCACACTGAGAAGTCTAACTTTGACTTTTAGATCAAAATCAAATCTCAAAAATCATATTTCATTAAGACATGCTGGAATGTAAAGTTTGTTTCATCAAGAATTTCAAAAGTCAAATTTTACTTTAAGAAAAGTCAAATTCTAAATACTTAGAAATTTTATAAGTGTTTAAGAAATATGACAATTTCAGAACTTCTGGGCCAATGTTCACACTCAACAAATTCTGGATATTCTCAAGACAGAGTTTGGTCAGAACTTCTGGACCAGTTTTCACAAAGGTTCAGTCAGAGTTTGCAAGGGTAAATAAAAAAAGGTTACAAAGCATGCTGCAAGCTCACTGGAAAGTCTGAGGGACCCTTCAGAATATGCGGGAACTAGAAGATAAGAGGATCATAAGATTGGGTGCCATGCTGAAACATAACTTTTGATCCAAAACTAAGCAATGATGCATAGTTTCACATGGGAACTCATTTAATGCTCACAACCATTTTTGAGTCTTTATCCAAGGGATTTACCCCACATGTACTCCTACTGCCTTGGCAAGATAAACTTTTGTACAAAAGTATGCTAGGCCCGTGCGCTGCTTTTACTTTTCCTTAATTCATGCTGACAAATCCAGCTTAGGTGCTGCTAACCATCCCACTTGGTGCATTGAACCATGCTTGTTTAAGCTTACTTCAAGAGTAAGTCAGATTCTAGCATATGATGTTGGTGCCACTTGACATCTCCAAACTACAAAACCTTTGCCTATAAATATAACACCATTGGCCACTGAAAAGAGGTCAAGGAAAATTTGTGAAAGAGGCGAAAAAACTTGATAAAGGAAAGTCTTGAACCCGTGCAAAAATTCCAAGAATCCACAAAACTATAAACACAAATACAAAACCTTAACTTTTGATTCCTTGCATTCAAACTCTATTTGTTCTCAAGTGTTCTTGACCTAAACCATCCACACAGTTTTTGATTCACATATTAGAAACTTCCCTAACTTCTGTATTCATACTGCCATACACTCTCCATCCACCTCCACCTCAAAGAAGTCAGAATATCACCCCTTGGCTGTTCCAGAAGCTGAAAAATTCCATCCTACTGAGTACGTGAAGAAGCTACTCAGAACAGCACCAGAGTTCAGGACCAGCCTCCAGTTCATAGAATCTTTTCCAGTTGCAAGGTAAGTTTTCTGCTGACTCTCATCATACTAATTAGGCATTGTCAGATTTTACATATTTAACACAATGTAGATATTCTGATCCTGATGATGTACATATTCTGAAATTTCATGCATCTTCCTGCCTAAGTAGAAGGAATCCCAGTTCAGAGTTTCATAAAGAAATTAGGACTCAGAATTAGGATTAGCAAATTCATGTTGCTTTTGATTTGTGATTCTGATATTTCATGAAACTTGTCATAACTATTATATGTGCAACTTTTGTTTTGTTAAGAAATAGCTAAGTTGCAGATGTTCTGACTGGCATGGAGAGAGGCAAAGTTCTGACAGTTGCATTAGAACTTATGTAAACTTCCAAATTCTCAGAAGATCCAGAACTTCTGAACTCCCATATTTCTACTAACGTTATTTCTGTTTGTGCAGAAAGTCAGAGTCAGAACTTCTGACCTCTTCTATTTTCAGCATTTGCGCTGATTTTGTTTTATTTCTCTTTTATTATTTTCTTCCACCATATTTATTTTTCATTAATCAAAAAACACCAAAAATATTTCATATTCACATGTTATATTTTCTTTTAGCATAAAAAGACAAAAAAGATTTTCTTAAACAAAACTTATTTCTTCTTTTTAAAACAAGACAAATATTTTACATTTCCTACATATTCTCGTCCTTTCAATATGGTTGTAATGGTTACATAGGATTTAATTTGCAATCCCCATTTGAATTTTGTACACCCCATCCATCTAATGATTGTAATAGCATAGAATCTTTATTTTTCGTACTTTTATCACTTTCATATATTGTTAGTAATTAGGGTGTGTATGGCAAGACTAAAATCAATGCTTAGAAAACCATAATTCAAGACAAATTATGCATGCAATCAAATACACTCACACACTTACACCCTTAGGGTAATTCCACTTGTTGCCTTATAAAAATGGCCATGTTATGCATGTGGAATGTCTTAGCACAAACAAATCGAAAAATACAAGATCATAGTCCCTCGACGATGCTATCAAAGTTGCATTTCAAAATGATCTTAGTCTCTAAAGAAAAGTGCTAATTCATCTCACAACATTGCTATCATGGTCATACGATGACCCATATCCATCCCTTCACATCCAATGATGGGGCTTCTTACCAAATCAATGGTAAGAACATCTAAAGGAGGAGGAAAAGCACATCTAAGACCTTTTGAGTAGGTAGATTACTTTTAGTTACTTGCTCACTCTCAAAACAAATATCCTTGCTATTTTTCAAAACAATCACAAACACTTTCAAAACACTTTCAAAACATGAAATATTTTCAAAAGCTCAACACCTTTGTATACATTCTTACGAACGAGAATCATTACAAAAGTTTTCTTAAACGATGGCGCCTTTTCAAAATACTTTCAAAAAACCACACAAAGAACATTTTCAAACAAAAGCAAGTGATCTAGCCAGTAACTAAGAGCCCATGGAAAACCATGGATGAGAAGGGTGCTAATACCTTCCCTTTTTTATAATCTACCCCCCGAACTCAAGAAAACATCTCTAAAGGTCTTTCCTGTGCTTTTTCACCTTTCCTTTTTGGATAAAAGAAAAGTCGGTGGCGACTCTTGCTAATAGCAACATTTGAGATCAAACGCAAAACTTTCAAGTCAGTTCTCCCACCGTACCACAGAATTGGTGGCTCTGCTGGGGAGTTTTGGAAAGTGGGGTTACCGTAGGGTTAGATCACCTTTACATTCTTACATTGTTTGATTTGTTTGCTTTACATTATGGTTCCTTGTTTGGGTTTGTTTTAAATCCTACATCTGGATTTGGGGACACCTTTTAGGTAAGTAGCAATAAACTGTGAGGGAATTGTGCGGGGTATACCGACACGGTTGAAGCAGTAGCTACGTTGATGTGGCACTTTGGTTGGTACCGATAACCCTTGAGTCAGTCAAGGAGAGTACGGGGCCTCCGCATGGTGTTGTGAAGCATCAACTGACCTTAGAACCTTACTTGACCAACTTGGACATTAGGAAGTAGCGAGATAACCTGCTTTGGTGCAGTCCGAAGTTGGTTGATACTCGATGCTACACTCATTGAGGTTTGACTCTTGAGTTTTGTTTGGTTGCGAGTCAATCGCTTATTGAACAAAACTTGGGGTAAAGATCGGTGATATTGAGATCCCTTAGAACTCGGTTACTATTAACTAGGACAGGTTGAGCCAACTAAACTTCAAGAGGGTACTTACCTACAAACTCCTTGCAAGCCTAAACCTAAGGACTTGTCTATTTTGTGTGAATATGACCACTTGTATATAAATTTGCCTACCTCGCATATTTTACATAGCATCATGACATCATACCATAGCATTCTCACTAACCATTTAAAGTATTTTTAGAATTCATCTTTGTTCTGTTTTGTAGGACATGGCTTTCGCTCGTAGGAGCACTATCCAAGTCGGTCTCATGAGGATACCTTCACAACTCAAGGATTTAGTATCAAGGGTCCCTGAAAATTCTCCATTCACCAAAAGACATGGCCGACTCCTTAGTTTGGTTACCTCAAGTATTTAAGAAGATATGGTAAAGGTGCTTGTCCAATTCTTCGACCCTTTGCATCATTGTTTCACTTTTCCCGATCACTAACTTGTGCCCACTTTGGAAGAATTTTCTCAACTCATGGGGACTCCTATTCTTGATCAGTTACCTTTCAACGGTATTGAAAGAGACCATAAACCTAAGGAAATTGCTCGAGCTCTACATTTACAACCATCTGACATAGTAACAAATTGGGTAATAAGGAGTGGTGTCAAAGGGTTCCTAGCAAAGTTTTTGTTGGAGAAGGCTCAAGAGTGTTGGAATACTTTGGATCTACAAGCCTTTGAGGAAAATTTGGCTCTTCTCATCTATGGGTTACTATTATTTCCTAATCCTGACCAATTTATAGATGTAAATGCGATTAAAGTTTTCATATCTCATAATCCGGTGCCTACATTGCTTGGAGACATCTTGCATTCTCTTTACTCTCGCACTTTGAAGAAAAGAGGGACTTTGATGTGTTTCACTCCTCTTTTGGCTAGGTGGTTTCTTTCTCACCTTCCTCGATCCGTGGTGAAGAATGAACAAGGTATGACGTGGTCTAAAAGATTGATGTCACTTTCACATGCTGATATCGGTTGGTATTATCGCTCTTGGGAAGACATTACCATCATTGATCGCTGTGGGGATTCCCTAATGTCCCTCTACTTGGAATTAGGGGAGGCATTACTTACAACCCTTGTTTAACTTTGAGACAATTTGGATACGCTAGGAGAGATGGCCCTTACGAGGTACTCATCCAAGGAATCGCGTTTGACTATGAAAGCGATACCCAAGGTTACCGTCAAATATTTATACGACCTTGGGGTATGGTTAACAGAGTTGATAGCAAGAAGTTGGGGCATAAGAATTCCATTCCTTTGGAACCTTATCTTAAATGGGTGAGGGATCACGCTCAAAGTCTTAAGATTCCTTATGAAGCCGTCTTACCTGTTATCATAGAGCCAGTAGTTAAGGGAGACGTTCCACATACCATCATCTATCCTTATATGCGGACTTCTCTTGAATATTTTCAAAACGCTTGGATTCAGTTAAGAGGAGAGCGAGACACCTTTGAAGCTAAGTTCTATGAGGGAGAGAAGAAGATATTAGAGCTTACAAGGGAACTTCATGAAGAAAGGAGTTTAAACACCTACATTGCACCAAAGAGGATGCGCACAACTTTTTTGTCTTAGGAGTTTTCTTTATGTTTATTTCTGTTGTTGTAAGCCCAAGAGGCGTGTTTGTATTCAAATCAGAACTCTTTAATGCAAGTTAACGTTTGTTCACCTTTGTATATACAAATTTAAATTCTTTAAATCCTTGAAATCATTTGCATATTGCATATTCATGCATCATGACATGACACGTTTCCGCATAGTAGGTTTCCTTATCTCTCCGCTATTTATTTCAGCAAGATGGATCTAGAGAAAACTGTGACAGAACTCCAGGTCCAGAATTCCCAATTTGAGGAAGCTTTGCTCGCCCTGGCCAAGGGGCAACAAGATATGATGGCTCTGTTTGCTGCTAAGAAGAAGCCAAAGAAAAAAGCTCTACTCAACACGGGTAAAAGGTTCAAAGAGACAATCCGTCAAATTCTAGTAGAGGAAGATTCATCAGAAGAGGATGAAAATCATATTGGTGAGGTCAAGAGTAATCAGGTTGATTATATCAATGACCAAGAATCTGATGATGATTATTTCAATGAACAGTATCCACCCGTAGACATTAAATACAAGCAGCTAGAAGACAAGTTGAAAGCTGTTGAAATCCAAGTTGTTCCCAGTTTAAATTTTGATGATTTGGGCTTAATCTCTGGGCTAGTCATTCCCCACAAGTTCAAAATACCAACATTTTCAAAATATGATGGGGTTTCTTGCCCAAAGCTCCATTTGAAGTCTTATGTGCGCAAGATACAACCGCACACTGCTGATAAAAAACTTTGGATTCACTTTTTTCAAGAGAGTCTGGCTGGAACACAACTTGAATGGTTTTATCAGTTTCATAGCTCTCGCATCAATACTTGGGAGGGTCTAGCCACTGCCTTCTACCATCAATATCAGTACAACGCCGACTTGGCACCGACAAGGGTTCAATTGCAAGGTATGACCATGGGGAAGAATGAAGGGTTTAAGGAGTATGCGTAGAAGTGGAGAGACCTTGATAGTAGAGTCCAACCTCCCTTAACTGATAGGGAATGCATTGACATGTTTATGGGCATATTATCTGGTCCTTTCTTTAATCTATTGGTTGGCTGATCTTCTTCTGGTTTCACCGAATTAATCTTAACCGGTGAAAGAGTTGAAAGTGGCATTAAAAGTCGAAAGATCTATGCGGCATCTACCTCCACTCCCAATCCTGTCAAGAAACCTTTTGCTGCGAAGAAAGAAGTTAATGTTGTGTATGGGGCAAAGGCCCATACCAAGAAGAATAGTCATCTGTCTGTCAATGCTGTCCGAATCTCTAATCTAACTCCCACTCCAAGACCATCTGCAAATCATCAATGCTTGGAAGCTCCAAGAAGACAGTTTACGAGGTTAGTCATGTCACTATCTCAAGCCCTTCAACATCTGCTCAAGGATAATTTAGTGACATTGCGTGATCCTCCCGCCAACCCTGACACCTCGTCACCGAGATATAATCCAAATGCAAAGTGTGCTTACCATTCAAACAGCCCCGGGCATGAGACTGATCAGTGCTGGGCCTTGAAGAACAAAATCCAGGATTTAATTGACAACAATACTATTGAATTTGATCCTCCTCCAACACCAAATATAATTATCGCTCCAATGCTAAAGCATGACAAAGGTGTTAATGTTGTCGAAGATTCAATTTTCATTGCCTCTGTTGAAGAATTAACTACTCCGTTGAATGTAATCAAGGACAATCTGTTGAAAGCTGGGATTTTCCCTGGATGTGAAAAAGACTGTGTGTGCTGTATGAGACAACCCAATGGGTGTGAAGAACTGAAGAAAGGTATACAAAGCCTATTGGATAGCCGCGAAATTTTGTTCGAAAAGATTCCCACCATCAAAAATTCAATCGACAAAGCTGATGATTTGGCCATCATAACAATTTCAAACAAACCTCTTAGGATCTCATCCAAATGTCCTATTAGGATTTCTAACGAACCAATCATTGCTCCTCTTATAATCACTATTGTCGGACCTATTCCATACACCTCTGATAAAGCGGTACCATGGAATTACGGTGCCGAGGTTTATTACCATGGGGCTAAAACAAGATTCTTGGATTGATGATAATGAAGCTGGTGTTACTAATATTACCGGTTCTAGTAAAGTCACAAGAACAGGAATGGTCTTTTCCCCTGTTATCTCACCACTAACCACTACCACAGTTTCAGTCCGCATAACCAATGGAAATTCGGGTGCCAGTACTAAAGGGAAAGGGAAAGAAGGTGAGTCTGTCAGGGAAGAGGCACCTGCTGAAAAGTTTGTTATGGAAGAACCATCCACTCAAGAGATTGAGGAGATTCTGAAGATCATCAAGAAAAGCAACTTCAAAATAGTAGAGCCGTTGGGGAAAACCCCTTCTAAAATATCAATGTTGTCCTTATTGCTATGTTCCGACGCCCATGCACAAGCTTTGATTAAGTTCTTGAAAAAGGCTCATTTTCCTCAAGAAACCACAGGCGACCAATTTGAGAATTGTGTAACAAGTCTGACAGCTGACTATGGTCTGGGGTTCTCCGACGCAGATTTAACTCCCATGGGAAAGAATCATAATAAAGCCTTGCATGTTTCTGTTGAATGTAAGGGGACCACTCTGGCACATGTTTTGGTTGACACAAGCTCATCTTTAAATGTGTTACCTAAAGGCACTTTAGATCGGCTAGACTATGAAGGTTTGGTTTTGAAGCCAAGTGATGTTGTTGTGAGGGCATTTGATGGGTCGAAAAGGATGGTTCATGGAGAGGTGGATCTCCCAATTAAAGTTGGTTCACAGATTTTCAACTCCACATTCTACATAATGGACATACAGCCTGCGTATTCTTGCTTGATTGGGCGCCCATGGATCCATGGGGCAGGTGCGGTCACTTCTACTCTCCACCAAAAGTTAAAATATCCAGTTCAAGGGAAGGTTGTCACTGTTTGCAGTGAGGAAGAATTTATGGTAAGTGTGATCGATGGAAATAGAACTGACTGTTTAAAGCTGGATCGCGTATGTCGCGGTAAGCAAGAGTCGCCACCATATTTTATGTTCTCCAACATGGAAAGGACAAAAGCACAGCAAAATTCCTTTTCGAGAATGTTTCTCGGTTCGGGAGGTAGATTTATAAAAAGGGAAGGTGTTAGCGCCCATTCTATCCGTGGTTATCCACGGGCTCTTAGGTACTTGCTCTTATGTTTTCAAAAGATGTTTTCTTTTCAAATGTGAGTGGGTTTGAAAAAAGTTTCGTTTAAAAGATTTCTAAGTGACTCTTGAATCTGTCCTCAAGAGTGTTTGAAAAATTTGTTTTGAAAACTTTTTGAAAGTGTCGGTGTGAAAAGTTGTTTTGTTTGTTTGAAAGAGAGCAAGTACCCATGAGATCTACCTACCCTAAGGAATTAGGCTGTGTAAGAGTCCTTAAGGTAGTGCCATCCCACCATTGAGAGGTAGGTAGCACCGCCGTTGGAGGTGTTCGGGTCAATTCGATTGAGGGACATTATGGTCACCGAAGCAATAGTAGGACATCTTAAAAGTAACCCTAACGTCCTAGATCCTTTTATCCGAGGTAACCGTTTCGAGGCGACTGGATCTTTAGACAGGAGGGCGACCTCTAAAACGACCTATACTTGACGACCACTTTCGAGGCAACGAGTGAGCCGTACCCTAGAAGTGGCATGTGCTTTGTGTGTTGTTTTCGGGTTAACATTTATCTTTGATCATGCAATTGTGAGCTACGAGTTGTTTTTAATTATCATACATTCTTTCATGCAATTTAGCAGTTAGGAGTGCGGAAAATAAAATACGGAAAGGTAAAAGCTACGCTATTACAAGGCGCGGGTCTATACATCGCCAAAAAAACAAAGACCCGTTTTGATAAAGTGCGGAAAGTAAAGAAAGCGGTAAACCTAATTACTATTACATTCTTGGAAGCAGTTACATAATAATCAAAATAAATAGTAACGCGCGAAAGAATTAAATTGGACGTCCTTAGGGTTTTTGACCCTTTTGAGCAATTATGAGTTTTTTGTCCTTTGCTTTTAATTAAAATTAAACCTAATTATTTAATTAATTATTTACAAGAAAGATGTTTTTTTTTGTGTTTTTTTGTATTTAATAAAAATAAATAAATTAAAAATCAAAAGAAAACCCTAGTTCTAAGTTTATTTCAATTATTAATAAAAATGTTAAAGTTAACCTAATTTAAACTAATTAATTAATTTACATTTGTATGTACAAAAATAATGATAATTAATAATGATGATAATAAGAAAATGATTAAAAATGTCAAAACCTAATTCTATATAATTTTTATTTATTGAGAAAAAAGGTTAAAATTAAAACTTAAATTAAACTAAGTTAATTATTAGTATTTATTTACAAAAAATAATAGTTAATGAATTTAATAAATAATAAAATATATTTACAATTTTATGATTTCTGATTTTATTAGGAAAAAATTAATTTGTTGTGAATTAATAATAATAATTATAACAACTAAAAGAATTAAAAGAAAAGAAAATGAAATAATAAAAAAAGATAGCAAACCAAAGGGGGTATGTTGGCCCAAGGGGAGGCTTTTTTGTTGAATTCTGGCCCATTAAAATTCCAAGCCACGTTGACTTTCATGATCAAACGCTTGCTGGCTGACTGGGGAGTATCATGGACTTCATCTTCTGGCCACTGGATGGATGCTGAGAGACCCATGGCGCATCACTGGTTGACGTGCATGGTAGAACATTGGACATATGCTGCATTGGATTGTATTAGAAAAAATATGAAGAATTATATGGGGGACCTGGGAATCGAACCCAGGTCCCAGTACTCCTTGCCTTAGTGCTTTTGCCAATTGAACCATGATGCGCGTTTGTTAAACAACTGGACAACAAATATTATATAAAACACAACAAACATTATGATATAAAACAAAATAACGTGCGCCAAGTTTGAACTATCCAGTCACATGCTGCCACGCCCTTCGTCTTCATCCTGAACCCTGTAAAAAGAAAGCAATTATCGGGGGTTTTAAACCCCCACAAACTGGAAACATCAAAAATAGCGATTAGGCACACAAGTGATATAAAAAAGGCGCGAGGGTTGGGTTGAATTCGTATGGCCTTGACGAATTCAACCATGCACGTTTCAAGGTCCAATTGTTCTGTATGTGCAAAGCCCTAATTTAACAGCTTTGAAACCCTAGATGTTTCCCATGGTGGTTTTCGATTCAGAGTGCTATAATCAAATTGGATTATACCAATAGCTTCAGAATGCCCCTATTAATGTAAATCAATCCAAAAAAATGGTTAAAAACGCATGAATCATGATATGCAATTATGAAAAAATGTCCAAACCGTGGGACTTGTATTCTTTGATTCTTTTAGCTATGAAGCTGGAAATTGCTTGCAATACGTTCAGGGAAACCTCTGCAATGGATTAGAATCAACAAATTCTCTTGAATCAGCCTGGAAGTTAGAAAACAGTTTTGAATTTTTCCTTTTTTTCAATATTGCATATGGTGTTCTTGCAGCAGTTTTCACGTGTAGGGTTTTAGGTTAAGCTTCAGTACATATAGCACAATAGAATTAGGGTAAATCTTGGCCCAACAATCCATGGCATTATGGTTTGAATGTGTGATTGCCAATCAAATATTTTTCAATCTTTTTCTTTGATAAAACCTTGCCAATTATGGAGATTTTGAGGTCTTTGAGGTGCACACGAATTTCCAGCTTGCCCTGATCTCATTTGCCTCATAAAAAGATTTGACAACCATGTTTTGATATTTTCCTATAATTAAATTAATTAAATGAATTATTAATCAATTAAAAATCCAAATAATTAATAAAAAATGAGAAAATAAATCAAATTAATCTTAATGGGTCGTGCATGAGCCTTGGGTAAAGATTCAAGAAGGAATTTGAGGCCCATTAGCAAAAATGAAGTGTTTTAGGCAAAGTTGACTTTTGAAAGTTCCCAAAGATTTCCCAACTTCTCCAATGCATATCTTGCTCAATTTTGAAGCTATGAACATGTTCTTTGACATTTTGGAAAGATATTGAAGTCCTCTAACCAATGTCTTTAGTCCCATGTTATTTTGATTCACCAATCTCAAGTTATGGTCTTTGACTTAAAGTGCCTTTTTGTTGACTTTTGAAAATGACCTATAATGTAGAAACTGATAACTTTTTGTGAGAGCATTTCTTGGACTTGGAGTGTGAAGATGAATTGTAGGAAATGTCATCCCCTTAAAAATGAGCATTGGATGGGATTTTTCTGATGAACCATGAAAAAGTTATTCCTTGGTCAAGTTACAGTTGACTTTGCAGCTGTCCAAAAATAGAAACTTTTGCATCTTGAGACTTTTTGAGCCATGCTTGAGGAATCATGATCAAGAATTGATCAAATGATGATTGTGGCTTCAAAATAAGATGTTGACAAAAAATTTTGACTTTTGACTGCCAAATGACCATTTTACCCCTACAGTTAACCGTGAAGCAATTAGGGCTTTTGACTGTGCAACTTGATGCTGTGAGTCTTGAAACTTGACATATGGATGTTTGACAATGTATATAGGCATATGGGACTTGATTAGACCCTTGAAAACCTCAGCTTCCTTGTAAGAACCAAAACCCTAATTTTGACTGTGTTATGAGGCAATTGGACTGTGTAACCCTTGAGAGATTTTGAACCATTTAGAGGTTGATCTTGACAAATCTTGAAGAATATGGGAGGGCAAATTTTGGGGTACAACAGTTGCCCCTGTTCAATCTTCTTAGACCTGGGGATGTAGATTGTCTTGCGTGTCTTTCGTGATCCGAAGGTGAAAGATGATTGAACACTAGAGTGCCCAGAAATTTGCACTCACATAGTAGAATGTCAGCAGTATGATGGCTGGAATGGGCTTACAGATGCCATTCGGAGGGATGATGGATAGGAGGATGATGGGCTTATAGATGCCATCTGGAGGGGTCGATCGCGTAAGAGATTCCTTAGCGAGAACTTGCGTACCTGAAAAAGAAAGATAATTACCTGGCCTGTTACAGGGGTTGATCCTCGAACTCTTTATGTAGATATGCCCTGGTCGGATGCCGGTATCGAATCTACGAATAATCGCTCACGGATGTGCCCTGGCTAGATACAGGAATCGGATTCGGAACTTCAAAAGGTTGCTTACAGACGTGCCCTGGCTGGGTACAGATGTCGAATCTGGAATTAGTCGTCAACAGACATGCCCTGGCTGGATACAGGAATCGAATCTTCAAACTCTTCAGACGTGCCCTGGCTGGATACAGGAATCGAATCTGGAATTCAGAAAGGTTGGTGAGTTGTCTCTACTGACAGGTTATCTCAGAAAACCTTTAGGTATTGATTTAACTGAACCGAGGGGTATTGTCTTCCCTGACGAGTTGTCTCTTCAAGGACGGGTTATCTTCATGGACGGGTGGTCTTTAACGACGAGTGTCTATAACGACGAGTGTCTATAACGACGAGTTTCTATAACGACGAGTGTCTATAACGACGAGTGTCTATAACGACGAGTGTCTATAACGACGAGTGTCTATAACTATGAGTGTCTATAACGATGAGTATCTATAATGACGAGTGTCTATAACGACGAGTGTCTATAACGATGAGTGTCTATAACGACGAGTGCCTATAACGACGAGTGTCTATAACGACGAGTGTCTATGACGACGAGTGTCTATGACGATGAGTGTCTAGAACGACGAGTGTCTATAACAACGAGTGTCTATAACGACGAGTGTCTATAACGACGAGTGTCTATAACGACGAGTGTCTATAACAACGAGTGTCTATAACGACGAGTGTCTATAACGACGAGTGTCTATAACGACGAGTGTCTATAACGACGAGTGTCTATAATGACGAGTGTCTATAACGACGAGTGTCTATGACGACGAGTGTCTATGACGACGAGTGTCTATGACGACGAGTGTCTATGACGACGATTGTCTATGACGACGAGTGTCTATAATGACGAGTGTCTATAACGACGAGTGTCTATGACGACGAGTGTCTATAACGACGAGTGTCTATAACGACGAGTGTCTATAACGACGAGTGTCTATAACGACGAGTGTCTATAACGACGAGTGGAATTAATTTTGACTGGACTTGTCTTCTTTTGACTGAATTTGTCTACTTTGACATAGCTGATCGTTTAACTGTATCCTTCCTGAAAGGTAAAGGTCAGTCCTATGCAATGCATGGTATTGATCAAGCGATGATGTTCTCAGCATAAATGAGATTATGCGTATATGCATGTATCATGTTGTAATGTGATGTTTATGAATGTATCTTCGTCTGGGAAAGTAAATCCTTGACGCATGCCAGGAAGTTGAATCCTGGGCTGATGTTTGAAGAGTAGAATTCTTCATTTCCGCTGGGGAGGATGATTGCAAGAATACCGGTAGGAGAAGATGACTCTGTTGGGGAATAAACTTGTTGGAGAGATTACTCTGCGGGGAAAATACTCTGTGGGAAGAGATACTTCGCTGAGGTTGATGATAACTCCGCTGGGGGATAGGAAGAACTTCTCCAAGGACGATCTTTCCGTGGTAATTAGCTGAGGATAACCCAGTTATAAGCCCTGGAGGGAATAACTTTGAATAAAGCCGGGGAGATGCGTTCGTACTCTGCAGGGAGTGAAGGTATCTTGGTTGTATTCTTCAGCTGAACTACCTTGTACCTGGTGGACAGAGCAGCTTGTACAGTTCGGACAATCCTTATTGCCCAAGTTTCTGTGGGAGAAGATACCTGTGGAGGTGTTTGATTGACAAATCTTCTTCTGGTAGCAAGTGATGAGATGACAGGACATAGTCGTACGCTTTGGATCCCTAACTTTTGCCTGGACCGCCCTTTCGGGTTTTCAGTCCACCGGGATACCCATTTTTGCCCAAGCCGCCTTTTCAGGTTTTTGACTTGCCGGGCGTACAAATTTTTTCATTTCATCCCTTATTTTTTCCCGAACCCTTTTGGTTCGCCGGGAAGCCCTTATTTTTTCCTAGGTGTGTCAACCTAGCGGGTCTTTGCTTATGCGCAGTATTTTTCGACTATGTCCGTGCTCTCAAGATGTAGGGAGTTGCCCCTGTTAGTGGTGTAGTGTTTCCATACTACCAGAAGATCTTCGTTTGATCAGGCAAGATTCATAGCTGGAATTCATGTCCAATGCCCCAAGTGACTAAGGCGGAGATTTGCCCCTGGTTATTTTGGCATTTGAGAGATTCATTGAATCTTGACTGGACTGCCCCAGATGATGGACAATGATCACGTCTGCCCCTTGATTGGAGGTGCTCTTGTTCATTAGACATTCGTCGTGCGAACTTCTATGTTGTTCAAACAAATAGACATATGCAAGCAATGTTATATTAGAAATGCAAAACTTATGTCTGTTTTGAAGTTTTTGAAAATGCATTTTTTCATGAAAACAAGTGAATTTTTTTTTGTAAACTGTGATGTCAACCCGTTATTTTACCGCAAGCCTTAAGGAGTCAGGATACCTTTCGTAACAGTATGCTTTCGAATTAACCAGTGCTTCGGATAGGACTTTTAAGGGTTATAACGTGGCCTGGTTCACGGTTTAAGAAACAAAGGATAAAGGCTCAAATTTTATTTGTACCCACCCGCTCTTCGTGATGTCCTTCAAACCTAAACTCAACTAATCGTGCGTTAGACCTTGTTTGAGTCTTTGCTTTGATATTCCAGTGATGGTTCGGATGTTGACAATTTATTTTGAATAGGCTGTCATTTCTTGTCGAGGGTTTGTAGGACCTCTTTCTTTTTGATTTCGTTATCCCTGTTTTTTGCCTGAACTGTTTCTTTTTGTATTTACAGTCAGCGGGATGCCCCAGTTTTGTAAGTCTCCTTCATGGGTTTTGACTTAATGGGCTTTAGTTTTTTTTGGTAATGACTGCCTGTCTTTATGATTACTCAGAACCATTACTGTCTTTTGTTTTGGAAAGACTTCTTTGGTGCCATTCGTTGTGCACCTGGACCAACTGAGAGAACTACCTGCCCCAGGTTATGATTAAGGGTTTTAATTTTTTTGTGAAAAGAAAAACTCCTACTTCTTTGGCTCAAAGGGGTTGACGAGGGATTATCTTCCTTATAACTCCAGTGTTTAGGAATTGAAATAATGCATGTACCTCATCAGCGGGGTCTGTTCAAAAGCATATTGTAAATGTCGTGGTATCGTTTTTGTCATCCTCCCTCAAGAGGCTTAGAATTTTTAATCAAGAGTTGATCATCACAAAAATATGAAAGCAGTTTGCATATAGTGAATACGAAATAATTACTTCAAAACAGACATGTGTAATGCATTACTGAAATAACAACGTTTGACATGAATAGAATGTTTGAACAATCAAAGAAAAATACAACTTGAACATTCAAATGAACAAAAAGAATTCCAATCCTAGCCGTGTTTTGGCAAGGGAGCAGTGACCACATTGGGAGTCTCTGGAGAGTCGAATTGGACTTCCTTTGCGTCAATCAGATCCTGAACCTTGTTTCTTAAAGTCCAACAGTCATCTGTAGCATGCCCCGGGCTGTCAGAATGATAAGCGCAGCGAACATTGGGGTTATACCTTGAAGGTGTCCTGTTGGGATTCTTAGGAGGGTCCCTTAGAGTTAGCAACTTAGTCTCCAGCAGCTGTGGCAATATCTGAGACAAGGTCATGCCGAGGGGAGTGAATTGCCTTTTAGGTCTCTCTTCCCTTTGTTGATTGTGACGCGGAGGAGCACTGGTCGGCTTTGAAATGACCATCGCATTGACATCTTGGCGGTGTTCGAACCTATTCTGCCCTCTTGAACCATAGACAACACTCAATTCTCTCTTGGATGGTTTCTTCTCAGTGCTCGAGGAGTCACCATTCTGTATTTTCCCCGACTTGATGCCAGCTTCTATCCTCTCACCAGTTAAGATCAGATCTGTAAACCCAACAGAAGAATTCCCAATCAGATGGTTGAAGAACGGACCAGACAGGGTCCCCAGGAACATATCGACGAGCTCACGGTTAGTTAGAGGTGGCTGCACCCTTCCAGTAAGGTCCCTCCATTTTTGAGCATATTCTTTAAAGCCTTCGCCTGTACCCATAGACATCCACTGAAGTTGAGTGCGCGTGGGAGCAAGGTCGGCATTATACTGGTATTGCTTGTAGAACGCAGTGGCCAAGTCCTCCCAGCTGCGAATATTGGTTCCATCCAGCTGATAGAACCACTCGAGTTGAGTCCCTGACAGACTATCCTGAAAGAAGTGAATCCACAAATTCTTGTCAGCCGTGTAGGGCTGGATCCTCCTTATGTATGACCTGAGATGCAGCTTAGGACAGGATGCCCCATCGTACTTTGCAAAGGCAGGTGCCTTGAATTTGTGTGGGATCACTACCCCAGAAGAGAGACCTAGATCTTCGAAGTCCAGGCCGGACACTTTTTGTATCTCCATGGCACTCAACCGGTCTTCGAGCTGTTTGTACCTGTCCTCAGCAGGAGGGTACTGTTCATCATCGAAATCCGTCTTGTTGTTGGAGACCACTGAACTAGGAACCTCTCTCTCATGGGGACTGTCTTTTTCCACAGATGGGGTAGTCAGCTCAGCCTCATTTCGTGATCCATTCCCATATTTGCGTCTAGGGTTGAACAACACCGTCCTCTTCTTCTTCTTCTTCAAGAGCAGAGTCTTCAAATCCTGTTGACCCTGGGCTAGACTCTTAACCAACTCCTGGAACTGGGCATTCTGGGCCTGGAAGGCCTTGATAGCTTATTCATTGGATGATTCAGGATTCATGATGACTGCTGAAATAAACAGCGAAGAAGGTAAGTGACCTATAACAAAGGTACCTGTTATGCAATGACATATATGTATGCATGCAATGTTTTCAAGGACCTCGCGGGGTAAACAAGAAAAAATGTTAGAATTTGAATTTTGTAGCTTGATGGAAGGCACTGCATATTGTTGAGAGTCCTTCTTCAAGAGTCAAGGCTCACCATATCGAGTGGGTCATAGCCCCTGACTCAAGTCATTAACCTTGGCTAGAGGAAAATAAATCCCCTTTGCCCCTTGATAGACATTTGATTCATCATGACCTGCATTACAAACCCTTGAGATCCTTGAAATGGATTAGTCCTTATGTAGGATGTATGCAATGGTATGATGGTATGATTTTATGCTATGCGTGAAGTGATGTAAGTAAACCCTGTTATAAGTCCCGATCAAGGACTGTAAACAACACCTGCAAGGAAGTCATGTGTCAGATAATAAGAACATGCAAGTAGTCAGGTTTGAAGGCACACAAGTCACATAAAAGAGCCCTTAGATTTCAGGCCGGCATGAAGTTTAGGTACTACCCTCTTGAAGTTGGTTGGCTCAAAAACCTGTCCTATCAAAAGTAACCGGGTTCTAAGGAGCTTAATATCATTGGGTTGTTTTCTATGTTCATTGTTTCGATTTAGCCACTGAACTGGCGATCAAAATATTCCAAGAAAACAACCCTCAATGAGTGTAGTATCGAGTATCAACCAACTTCGGACTGCACCAAAGTCGGTCATCTCACTACCCTAAAGAGTCCAGGATGGTCAAGTAAGGTTCCTAAGGTCAGTTGATGCTTCACGACACCACGCGGCGGCCCCGTACTCTCCTTGACTTGACTCAAGGGTTACCTGTACTCACCAAAGTGCCACATCAACGTAGCAAACTGCTTCAACCGTGTCGGTATACCCCGCACAGTTCCATCACAGTTTTGTTGCTACTTTCTAAGAAGGTATCCCCCAGATCCGGGTTAGGATCTATGAAACTCCCAGACAGGCCCACAATATTAAAGCAATCAAAATAGGCAATTGAAAACATAAGTAAGATCTAATCCTAGGTACACCTCACTTTAAAAGTATATCCCCAGCAGAGTCGCCAGTTCTGTGATCGGTGGAAATAGAACTGACTGTTTAAAGCTGGATCGCGTATGTCGCGGTAAGCAAGAGTCGCCAACATGGAAAGGACAAAAGCACAACAAAATTCCTTTTCGAGAATGTTTCTCGGTTCGGGAGGTAGATTTATAAAAAGGGAAGGTGTTAGCACCCTTTCTATCCGTGGTTATCCACGGGCTCTTAGGTACTTGCTCTTATGTTTTCAAAAGATGTTTGCTTTTCAAATGTGAGTGGGTTTGAAAAAAGTTTCGTTTAAAAGATTTATAAGTGAGTCTTGTATCTGTCCTCAAGAGTGTTTGAAAAATTTGTTTTGAAAACTTTTTGAAAGTGTCAGTGTGAAAAGTTGTTTTGTTTGTTTGAAAGAGAGCAAGTACCCATGAGATCTACCTACCCTAAGGAATTAGGCTGTGTAAGAGTCCTTAAGGTAGTGCCATCCCACCATCGAGAGGTAGGTAGCACCGCCGTTGGAGGTGTTCGGGTCAATTCGATTGAGGGACATTATGGTCACCGAAGCAATAGTAGGACATCTTAGAAGTAACCCTAACGTCCTAGATCCTTTTATCCGAGGCAACCGTTTCGAGGCGACTGGATCTTTAGACAGGAGGGCGACCTCTAAAACGACCTATACTTGACGACCACTTTCGAGGCAACGAGTGAGGCGTACCCTAGAAGTGGCATGTGCTTTGTGTGTTGTTTTCGGGTTAACATTTATCTTTGATCATGAAATTGTGAGCTACGAGTTTTTTTTAATTATCATACATTCTTTCATGCAATTTAGCAGTTAGGAGTGCGGAAAATAAAATACGGAAAGGTAAAAGCTACGCTATTACATGGCGCGGGTCTATACATCGCCAAAGAAACAAAGACCCGTTTTGATAAAGTGCGGAAAGTAAAGAAAGCGGTAAACCTAATTATTATTACATTCTTGGAAGCAGTTACATAATAATCAAAATAAATAGTAACGCGCGAAAGAATTAACTTGGACGTCCTTAGGGTTTTTGACCCTTTTGAGCAATTATGAGTTTTTTGTCCTTTGCTTTTAATTAAAATTAAACCTAATTATTTAATTAATTATTTACAAGAAAGATGTTTTTTTTTGTGTTTTTTTGTATTTAATAAAAATAAATAAATTAAAAATCAAAAGAAAACCCTAGTTCTAAGTTTATTTCAATTATTAATAAAAATGTTAAAGTTAACCTAATTGAAACTAATTAATTAATTTACATTTGTATGTACAAAAATAATGATAATTAATAATGATGATAATAAGAAAATGATTAAAAATGTCAAAACCTAATTCTATATAATTTCTATTTATTGAGAAAAAAGTTTAAAATTAAAATTTAAAATAAACTAAGTTAATTATTAGTATTTATTTACAAAAAATAATAGTTAATGAATTTAATAAATAATAAAATATATTTACAATTTTATGATTTCTGATTTTATTAGGAAAAAATTAATTTGTTGTGAATTAATAATAATAATTATAACAACTAAAAGAATTAAAAGAAAAGAAAATGAAATAATAAAAAAAGATAGAAAACCAAAGGGGGTATGTTGGCCCAAGGGGAGGTTTTTTTGTTGAATTCTGGCCCATTAAAATTCCAAGCCACGTTGACTTTCATGATCAAACGCTTGCTGGCTGACTGGGGAGTATCATGGACTTCATCTCCTGGCCACTGGATGGATGCTGAGAGACACATGGCGCATCACTGGTTGACGTGCATGGTAGAACATTGGACATATGCTGCATTGGATTGTATTAGAAAAAATATGAAGAATTATATGGGGGACCTGGGAAACGAACCCAGGTCCCAGTACTCCTTGCCTTAGTGCTTTTGCCAATTGAACCATGATGCGCGTTTGTTAAACAACTGGACAACAAATATTATATAAAACACAACAAACATTATGATATAAAACAAAATAACGCGCGCCAAGTTTGAACTATCCAGTCACATGCTGCCACACCCTTCGTCTCATCCTGAACCCTGTAAAAAGAAAGCAATTAGCGGGGGTTTTAAACCCCCACAAACTGGAAACATCAAAAATAGAGATTAGGCACACAAGCGATATAAAAAAGGCGCGAGGGTTGGGTTGAATTCGTCTGGCCTTGACGAATTCAACCATGCACGTTTCAAGGTCCAATTGTTCTGTATGTGCAAAGCCCTAATTTAACAGCTTTGAAACC
Source organism: Vicia faba (assembly GCA_948472305.1). NCBI lineage: Eukaryota > Viridiplantae > Streptophyta > Magnoliopsida > Fabales > Fabaceae > Vicia > Vicia faba. The sequence continues at coordinate 107,477,736 of OX451736.1, read as the reverse complement.
CTAGATGTTTCCCATGGTGGTTTTCGATTCAGAGTGCTATAATCAAATTGGATTATACCAATAGCTTCAGAATGCCCCTATTATCGTAAATCAATCCAAAAAAATGGTTAAAAACGCATGAATCATGATATGCAATTATGAAAAAATGTCCAAACCGTGGGACTTGTATTCTTTGATTCTTTGAGCTATGAAGCTGGAAATTGCTTGTAATACGTTCAGGGAAACCTCTGCAATGGATTAGAATCAACAAATTCTCTTGAATCAGCCTGGAAGTTAGAAAACAGTTTTGAATTTTTTCCTTTTTTTCAATATTGCATATGGTGTTCTTGCAGCAGTTTTCACGTGTAGGGTTTTAGGTTAAGCTTCAGTACATATAGCACAATAGAATTAGGGTAAATCTTGGCCCAACAATCCATGGCATTATGGTTTGAATGTGTGATTGCCAATCAAATCTTTTCAATCTTTTTCTTTGATAAAACCTTTCCAATTATGGAGATTTTGAGGTCTTTGAGGTGCACACGAATTGCCAGCTTGCCCTGATCTCATTTGCCTCATAAAAAGATTTGACAACCATGTTTTGATATTTTCCTATAATTAAATTAATTAAATGAATTATTAATCAATTAAAAATCCAAATAATTAATAAAAATGAGAAAATAAATCAAATTAACTTAATGGGTCGTGCATGAGCCTTGGGTAAAGATTCAAGAAGGAATTTGAGGCCCATTAGCAAAAATGAAGTGTTTTAGGCAAAGTTGACTTTTGAAAGTTCCCAAAAATTTCCTAACTTCTCCAATGCATATCTTTCTCAATTTTGAAGCTGTGAACATGTTCTTGGACATTTTGGAAAGGTCTTGAAGTCCTCTAACCAATGTCTTTGGTACCATGTCATTTTGATTCACCAATATCAAGTTATGGTCTTTGACTTAAAGTGTCTTTTTGTTGACTTTTGAAAATGACCTATAATGTAGAAATTGATAACGTTTTGTGAGAGCATTTCGTGGACTTGGAGTGTGAAGATGAATTGTAGGAAATTTCAACCCCTTCAAAATGAGCATTGGATTGGATTTTTCTGATGAACCATGAAAAAGTTATGCCTTGGTCAAGTTACAGTTGACTTTTCAACTGAGCAAAAATAGAAACTTTTGCATCTTGAGACTTTTTGAGCCATGCTTGAGGAATCATGATCAAGAATTGATCAAATGATGATTGTGGCTTCAAAATAAGATGGTGACCAAAATTTTTGACTTTTGACTGCCAAATGACCATTTTACCCCTACAGTTAATTGTGAAGCAATTAGGGCTTTTGACTGTGCAACTTGATGCTGTGAGTCTTGAAACTTGACATATGGATGTTTGACAATGTATATAGTCATATGCGACTTGATTAGACCCTTGAAAACCTCAACTTCCTTGCAAGAACCAAAACCCTAATTTTGACTGTGTTAGGAGGCAATTGGACTGTGCAACCCTTGAAAGATTTTGAACCATTTGGAGGTTGATCTTGACAAATCTTGAAGAATATGGGAGGGCAAATTTTGGGGTACAACAGTAAGCCATCTCAATTCTTTCAAATACGTAGAAATGGATGGCGAATTCATAGAAACTCCTTGCCAAACGTTTGAAGTTGTGGTCGCCACCAAAATCTCCTCTGACAGTCAAAGAGCTGATAAAGTTATCCCCAAGATAGTTTCTCTTAAGGATGCCAGTGTTGTGGTAGAAGAAGGAAACAATGCGATGTGGGGTCAACTCCTCGATATCCCGTTCAAGGAAGACAAGTTTGGGTTAGGTTTCACCTCCAAAGTTCAGAAAGAAGTTAGAAGTGCTCATGCTGGAAAGCGGCCTTTCCACCTCAAAAATCATGAAGTGTACGCTGTAGAAGACTCTGATGATGAGTGTGATTTTGAAGACTGGATCTACCCAACAATCGAAGGGAAGCTCAATAATTGGAATGCAAAGGATTTCACTCCTGTTTCTTTCATTGAGGAGTAATTACTGTTTATTTTTTCTGTCAATTCAGGAACTCTATGTCTGTAATATTATTTCCAAACAATGACTTTTAAGCCACGTGCCTTGCCCGGGGTACTTTGGTCCATTTGTTAAGGGTTTTGCTAATGTTTCATCTATCATATGATCATTTAATATAAACCATTGGATCTTTTTTCATTCAAATTTTATGTTCATTGTCTTTCATTTCCTTTATTGCATTTTTCAATAGTCGTGTATCTTACATGCGCACACACACACACACACATTTGCAGATCATCATCCACTCTGGATCCTATTGCCAATGACTCTAGTATTGGCAACTATGACTTTGAATATCCTATCAACCAAACCGAAGACGAAAGTGAGTAATATTGTGATATACCAGGAGAACTAGCCAGACTTCTATTACAAGAAGAAAAATATTTTCAACCACATGAAGAGTCAGTTGAAATTATCAATTTGGGTACTGAGTCACATAAGAAGGAAATCAGGATCGGTGCTAATTTTGAAAGGAGTGTTAGGAGCCGTTTGGTTCAGATGTTGCGCGATTATGTGGAAGTATTTTCTTGGTCGTATGAAGATATGCCCGGGTTGGATACCGACATCGTGGTTCATCGTCTGCCAACTAAAGAAGATTGCCCTCCTGTCAAACAAAAAGTTCGTCGCATGAGGCCTGACATGTCTGAAAAGATCAAAGCCGAAGTAATGAAACAATTTGATGCAGGGTTCCTAGCTGTAACTTCCTATCCTCAATGGGTGGCCAATATAGTGCCAGTGCCAAAGAAAGACGGGAAATTTCGCATTTGCGTAGACTATAGGGATCTGAATAGGGCAAGCCCCAAAGATGATTTCCCTCTACCACACATTTACATCTTAGTTGATAATACTACTCAGCATAAGATCTTCTCATTCATGGATGGCTTCTCAGGCTATAATCAAATAAGGATGGCTCTTGAAGATATGGAAAAAACTACTTTCGTTACGCAATGGGGCACCTTCTGCTACAAGGTCATGCCGTTCAGATTAAAGAATGCAGGGGCAATATATCAAAGGGCTATGGTTTCTTTATTTCATGACATGATTCATCATGAGATAGAGGTATATGTGGATGATATGATTTCCAGATCAAAAACCAAAGAGGAACATATCGATCATCTGCACAAACTATTCGAAAGACTGAAGAAGTACAAGCTGAGGTTAAACCCTAACAAGTGCACGTTTGGAGTACGCTCTGGAAAGCTTCTAGGTTTTGTTGCCAGCAATAAAGGCATTGAAGTTGATCCTGCCAAGATAAAGGCCATCCAAGAAATGCTAGTCCCCCATTCTGGAAAAAAAGACAGAGGATTCTTGGGTCGTCTCAATTACATTCCCCGTTTCATATCACACTTAACTGCTACTTGTGAGCCACTCTTCAAATTCTTGAAGAAAGATCAGGTAGTCAGGTGGAATGATGAATTCCAGATTGCTTTTGACAAAATCAAAGAATACCTACAAGAACCTTCTATTCTCATGCCTCCAGTTGAAGGAAGAACCTTGATCATGTACTTGACAGTACTAGAGAATTCTATGGGGTGTGTTTTGGGCCAACATGACGAGTCTGGCCAAAAAGAGCATGCTATTTATTACCTGAGCAAAAATTTTACCGACTGTGAAACCAGACATTCACTGCTCGAGAAAACTTGCTGCGCTCTAGCATGGGCTGCTTGCCGGCTAAGACAGTATATGTTGACTCATACCACTCTGTTGATTTCTAAGACGGATCCAATCAAGTACATCTTCGAGAAACCTTCCCTTTCCAGACGAATAGCCAGATGGAAAATGATATTGACTGAGTACGGCATTCAATACACAAATCAAAAAGCCATCAAAGGAAGTGTACTAGTAGATCATCTGGCCGATCAAGCTGTGGATGCTTATCAGTCAATGAACTTCGACTTCCCTGCTGAGAATATTATGCTGGTAACCGACTGTGCGAAACTTAGACCGTATGACGGACTTGAACAAGGATCCCAATGGACTATGGTATTTTATGGGGCTTCCAACACCTTAGGTAACAGAATTGGTGTTGTGATCATCTCTCCTGAAGGTTTCCACACTCTTTTTACTGCCAAACTATGTTTCGATTGCACAAATAACATGGCCGAATATGAAGCATGCATCTTAGGTCTGAAAGCTGCAATTGACTTAAGGATCAAGCATTTGGATGTGTTTGGAGATTCCACCTTGGTTATCAGTCAAGTAAAAGGAGATTGGGACACTAAACACCCTAATCTTATCCCTTACAAGGAACTTGTGCTATCCCTTATTCCTCACTTCGAAGAATTACTTTCGAGAATTTCCCTAGGGAAGAAAACCAGTTGGCTGACGCTTTGGCAACCATGTCTTCAATGTTCAAAGTCAGATAGGACAATGAAGCCCCCATGATAACAATTGAATGATTCGTTGAACCTGCACATTATTATGAGCTCGACATCGATGCAGAAAAACCATGGTACCATGAGGTGATGAGATACCTTGAAGCACAAGAGTATCCAAAAGGGGCATCTATGAATGACAAAAAGTTCTTACGAAGATTTGCAGCCAAATTCTTCCTAAGTAACGGGATATTATACAAGCGCAACCATGATTCAACTCTACTCCGATGTGTGGACAAGAAGGAGGTAGAGGAAATTATGGAAGACATGCACGATGTCCTTTTTGGTACTCACTCAAGTAGACATACGACGACTAAGAAAATATTAAGAGCAGGTTACTATTGGCCAACGATGGAGACTGATTGTCATCAACATTCAAGAACTTGTCACAAATGCCAAATCTACGCTGACAAGGTCCATGTACCTCCAATCCCTCTAATTGTCATGACCACTCTGTGGCCATTTTCAATGTGGGGCATTGACATGATCGGAGAAATCAAACCTACGGCTTCCAACAGACATCGCTTCATTCTTGTCGCCATCAACTACTTTACCAAATGGGTCGAAGCTGCCTCGTTTTCCTTAGTCACCAAGAATGTGGTAGCCAGATTCATCAGACACAACCTCATCTGTCGTTATGGTATCCCCGAAAGGATCATTACCGACAATGGGACTAACCTCAACAATGCCATGATCATGGAATTGTGCACTCAATTTAAGTACAAGCATCACAATTCTTCTCCGTATAGACTAAAAATGAATGATGCAGTCGAAGCGGCCAACAAAAATATCAAGAAGATTGTGCAGAAAATGGTAGTGACCTATAAAGATTGGCATGAGATGTTACCATTTGCTCTACATGGCTACCGTACTTCAGCTAGAACATCAACTGGGGCAACTCCTTTCTCTCTAGTCTATGGCATAGGAGCTGTTTTTCCAGTGGAAGTTCAAATTCCCTCGCTGAGGATTATGATCGAGGCAGGCCTAGGCGAAGATGAGTGGATTCAAACGAGATTGGATCAGCTGAACTTGGTCGATGAAAAACGATTAGCTGCTATTTTCCATGGTCAGACGTATCAAAAACGAATGATCAAGGCTTTCAACAAAAAGGTTAAGCCTCGAGTATATCAAGTCGGTGACTTGGTGATAAAACGCATCATTTTACCACAAGGTGCCCCAGAGGAAAATGGACTCCCACCTACGAAGGGTCGTTTGTTGTCAAGAGAGTCTTTTCTGGCGGTGCCATGATGCTGACCACCATGGACGGTGAAGATTTTCCACATCCTATAAACGCTGACATAGTTAAAAAATACCACGGATAAGACACCTGTTAGGTTGACACACCTAAGCAAAATAAGGGAATCCCGGTAAACCAAATGGTTTGGGCAAAAATTAGGGATATATGCAAAAGATTGTACACTCGGCAAGTTGAAAACCCGAAAGGGCGACTTGGGAAAAAAAGGGTATCCTGGTGGACCAAAAACCAGAAAGGGCGGTTCAGGCAAAAATTAAGGATTAAAAGCGTTATGTCCCGTGAAATCAACACAGTCAATTCTATCACGAAGGTCCAAGTTCAAATGGTCCAGGATCAATCCAATCAATTTTGATCAATGGCAAAGGACGTTCGAAAACATTGGGGAAATAGTGGAGCTGGAAGGCAATGAGATCATTTCACATGGCTATTTGTTTTCATTCTCAATTTTGTTTTCCTTTTTGGCGATTTCCTCTTACCAGGATCTCCGTCTCTATGTACAAAAACGCCTATTCATGGGCAAAATATCAATATAAATACACTTTGAAGTGCCAAATTTTCGGTCTTTGTTTTGAATGCAAATTTGTCCAATGACTAAAATTGAATAAACATATGCATATGAAAATAATTAAAAATATTTGGCACATGTGTCTTGCTAAGCAGCAGCATCAACAACAGAGCATCAACGCACAACATCAGTCAGCATCTCTTTAATGTATATGAAATAGCCCCACAGAGTTATCTCATCATCATTATCCCCATAAGGATGGCGACAATAAACCTTTCCCCAACGAAGTTGCCCATAAAATCTCTTTGCATAAGACAATCCCTGATCGGAGTCTGAATCTCTTAGTAACTTTCTCCCCAGCTAAGTCAATTTTTACAAGATTGAAGCCTAGGGGATCTCTCTCTAAAGGAAATTCACCTCCTCAACAGGGTTTATTTCCCTAACAAAGTTATTTCCCCAGCCAAGTGCAAATTTCTCAACGTACAACAATCAAGACACCATGAATTCCCCAGCTGAGTATATCTTCTCCAGCTGAACCCAAACTCCCCAGATGACCCCATCATCCCCAGTTGGGTGTATCCTCCCTAAGCTGAGTTTGCCTTACCCGACTGAGTCTATACTCTCCAATTGAATTTCCCTTTCAAATTACTGCAAATCACAGGGCCACAACCCCTAATCCCCAGTAAAGCCGTCAACAAATCCTTTATTATTTCCAAGAGATGCTATGAAGCCTGGATCTGACCAGATATTAGCACAATTTTCAAGTTATTACTGAAGCCTGGACCCGACCGAATAACAGTTTGACTTCTGCAATTACTGAAACCTGGACCCGACCAGATAACAGTTTGAGTTACTGAAGCCTGGACCCGACCGGATAACAAATGATCTCAATTTCAAAATGCTATGAAACCTGGACCCGACCAGATAATAGCCTAACTTTTCAAATATATAGAAGAACCTGAACTCAATCTGACCAAGGTTTAATTTCTTTCCCCCGGTAGAATTGTCTCTCTATCCCCAACAAATGGCTGAGAAACCTGGACCTGACCAGATATTAGTTCCCATTTCCATCCATTCAAGAAAGCTGTTATGAAGCCTGGATCCGACCAGATAGCAATCATCCTCAGAGATTCATTGTGAAACCTGACCAGATAACAACTAAATCCCCAAGAAGTTTGTTGTGAAGCCTGGACCCGACCAGATAACAATTGACTTCATCAAAGAAATCTGCAAAGCATGGATCCAACCAGATAACAGTTTTCAAACAATTTATTATGAAGCCTGGACCCGACCAGATAACAATTGACTTCATCAAAGAAATCTGCAAAGCCTGGATCCGACCAGATAACAGTTTTCAAACAGTTTATTGTGAAGCCTGGACTCGACCAGATAACAATTGACTTCATCAAAGAAATCTACAAAGCCTGGATCCGACCAGATAACAATTTTCAAATAGTTTATTGTGAAGCCTGGACCCGACCAGATAACAATTGACTTCATCAAAGAAATCTGTAAAGCCTAGACCCTACCAGATAACAGTTTTCAAACAGTTTGTTGTGAAGCCTGGACCCGACCAGATAACAATTGACTTCACCAAAGAAATCTGCAAAGCCTGGACCCGGCCAGATAACAGTTTTCAAACAGTTTATTGTGAAGCCTGGATCTGACTAGATAACAATTAACCTCATCAAAGAAATCTGCAAAGCCTGGACCCGACCAGATAACAGTTTTCAAACAATTTATTGTGAAGCCTGGACCCGACCAGATAACAATTGACTTCTTCAAAGAAATCTGCAAAGCCTGGACCCTACCAGATAACAGTTTTCAAACAGTTTATTGTGAAGCCTAGACCCGACCAGATAACAATTGACTGCACCAAAGAAATCTGCAAAGCCTGGACCCGACCAGATAACAGTTTTCAAACAGTTTATTGTGAAGCCTGGATCTGACCAGATAACAATTAACCTCATCAAAGAAATCTGCAAAGCTTGTACCCGACCAGATAACAGTTTTCAAAGAGTTTATTGTGAAGCCTGGACCCTACCAGATAACAATTGACCTCATCAAGAAATCTGCAAAGCCTGGACCCGACCAGATAACAGTTTTCAAACAGTATATTATGAAACCTAGAGCCCGACCAGATAACAATTAACTATGATTCCCAAAAAGACACTATGAAGCCTGGATTCAACAAGATAATAGTACAACTTTCCCAAATACCGTAAAGCCTGGGCCCGACCAGAGGACTATTCAATATCATGGAATGTTTTGCAAAGCCTGGATTCGACCAGATAACATTTAATTCATCCTTTCCTATGGTAAGTTACTGTTAAGCCTGGATCTGACCAGATAATAGTTAACCTCCGCATCACCAGCAAGTTATTGTGAAGCCTGGACCCGACCAGACAACTATTCAATTTCAAGGAATTTTCTGCAAAGCCTGGATCTGACCAGATAACAGTTAATTCATCTCCTCTTCCAGTAAATTGCCATAAATCCTGGATCCGACCAGATAGCAGCCAACTACTTCATCCTCAGCAACTGTGAATCCTGGATCTGACCAGATAGCAGCTGACCTTTGAAGATATTCCCCAGCAAAAGCATCCTTTCAAGGAAATTTTAAGATATGCATATTCTTCATTTCCAACAGGAAATCAGGAATTCAACCTCCCAAGATTACCTCAGCAGTAGTCAGGGATTTATTTTCCCAGAAAAAAACATACATTTCACATTCATACATCATAGCATGTGCATACCATATGCATTTAGCGTGATACCACATCTGGTGAACATCATGCAAGCATCTTCATTTTACTAACCCCTTTTCTCCCAAGTAAAACATCAAGTTTAGTATAAATCAACAAGAGATTTGTGCTGATACTTCTTCCAGCGTTTACCAACATTCCTCCAAATGGCATCTATAAGACCATTCACAATCCATCTTCGAGTGAAAATTTATGGGCACTCTAGTGTTCAATCATCTTTCACCTTCAAGTCACGAATGGTGGATCCGCCAATCTAACTCTTCAGGCTTAAGAAGATTGAACAGGGGCAGCTATTGCAACCCAAAATTTAACCTCTCATTTCTCAAGGAATCACCCTGGATCCTCAAGTTTTCTTTCATCCAATTCTAAGCCTTGAATTATCAATTTTTCCAAGAAAACCATTCATAAGGGCAAAATGGTCATTTTCACACTGAGAAGTCTAACTTTGACTTTTGGATCAAAATCAAATCTCAAAAATCATATTTCATCAAGACATGCTGGAATGTAAAGTTTATTTCATCAAGAATTTCAAAAGTCAAATTTTACTTTTGGAAAAGTCAAATTCTAAATACTTAGAAATTTTTCTAAGTGTTTAAGAAATATGACAATTTCAGAATTTATGGGCCAGTGTTTACACTCAGCAAATTCTGGATATTCTCAAGACAGAGTTTGGTCAGAACTTCTGGACAAGTTTTCACAAAGGTTCAGTCAGATTTTGCAAGGGTAAATCAAAAAAGGTTACAAAGCATACTGCAAGCTCACTGGAAGTCTGAGGGGCCCTTCAGAATATGCTGGAACCAGAAGATAAGAGGATCAAAAGATTGGGTGCCACGCTAAAACAGAACTTATGATTCAGAACTAAGCAATGATGCATAATTTCACATGGGAACTCATTTAATGCTCACAACCACTTTTGAGTCTTTATCTAAGGGATTTCCCCCACATGTACTCCTACTGCCTTGGGAAGATAAACTTTTGTGCAAAAGTATGCTAGGCCCATGCGCTACTTCTACTTTTCCTTAATTCATGCTGACAAATCCAGCTTAGGTGTTGATAATTGTGATCGGTGGATTTAGAACTGACTGTTTTTAGCTGGTTCGCGAAATGTCGCGGAAGCAAGAGTCGCCACCGTCTTTAATTTTCTCCAACATGGACAGGACAAAAGCACAACAAAATTCCTTATGAGATAGTTTCTCGGTTCGGGAGGTAGATTTATAGAAAGGGAAGGTGTTAGCACCCTTTCTATCCATGGTTATCCATGGGCTCTTAGATACTTGCTCATTTGTGTTTTCAAAATGTTTGTTTGCTTTTCAAGTGTGAGTGGGTTTGAAAAAGTTTCGTTTTAAAGATTTCAGATCGACTCTTGTATCAGTCCTCAAGAGTGTTTGAAAAATTGTTTTGAAAGCTTTTTTGAAAGTGTCGGTGTGAAAAGAGTTTTGATTTGTTTTTTTAGAGCAAGTATCTATGAGTCATCTACCTACCCTAAGGAATTAGGCTGTGTAAATGTCCTTAAGGTAGTGCCATCCCATCATTGAGAGGTGGGTAGCACCACCGTTGGAGGTGTTCGGGTCAATTCGAGTTAAGGGACATTGTGGTCACCAGAGCAACAGTAGGACACCTTAGAAGCTACCCATATACCATAGATCATGGACATAAGGACTTACTAAAACGTCCTATACTCGACGACCACGTTTCGAGGGCAAGGCAACAGTGAGGCGTACCCTAAGAGTGGTGTGTGAATTTGTGTGTTGTTTTCAGTTTAGCATTTATCTTGTACATGTCATGGGTGATCTACGTTTGTTTTTATTTTAGGCCATACATTCTTTCATGCAATTATAATTTAAAAGTGCGGAAATTTAAATGCGGAAAGTAAAATCCTACGCTATTACAAGGCGCGGGTCTATACATCGCCAAAATACAAAGACCCGTTTTAATAAAAATGCGGAAAATAAAATAAATTCCTAATTACTATTACATGGCTTGAACAGTTACATAATATTCACAAACGAAATAAGAATAAATGCGCGAAAGAATTGAAGTTGAACGTTCGAGGGCGTTGGACCCTTTTAAAATTAAATTGAATTAAAAGTTAATTAATTATTTAATAAAATGAAAGAAATGTTTTTTAGGTTTTTGGTATTTAATGAAAATAAAGAAAATTGAAATTAAAAGAAACCCTAATTCTAAGTTACTTTTAATTACTAATGAAAAACGTCAAAGTTTAACTTAATTTACTAAAGAATTTATGTACATGTTTATTTACAAAATAAATTAGTAATTACTAATAATGATAATAGGAAAAAATTATTTATTAGGAAAAGTGGTAAAAAGTTAAAAAACCTAATTTCTACATATTTTAATTTATTGAGAAAAAGATTAAAGTTTTAAAATCTAATTTACTAAACTAATTATTAAAGTTTATTTACAAAATAAATTAATAGTGAAATAATAATAATTAAATATATTTTAGTTTCTGATTTTTTATCTTATGAAAATTAATTTATGAAATTAAAGAAAACAATTGAAAACAATTAAAAGAATAAAAAGGAAAATCAAATAAAAAATAAAAATGTGCAAACCATGGGGGGTATTCAGACCCAAAGGGAGGTTTTTTGTGAGAAATCTGGCCCATTAGACAAAAAGCCTTGTTTGACTTTCTGGCATCACATGCGTGTTCATTGACTCCTGAGTATCGTGGTCTGCATTCTTTGGCCATTGGATTGAGTTTCATGGCCATTTGTGTTATGGCCTCAACGTTCCTTAATCTTCTCAGGATGTCTGTCTCGTCATGCATAAGTTATTCTTTTGGCCATTTGGCTTTTGGTTTTTGGCTTTTGGCCATTTGGCTTTTGGCTTTTGGCCATTTGGCTTTTGGCCTCAACGTTCCTAAATGAACTGCATGGGATCCTGTCTAAATCTGCAGTGTTGAATCTCACGAACACATTAAATAAAATCATAAAATGCAAATAAAGCCAATATATGAAGAAATTTAATGTTTATGCATAATATGGCATGTATGAATGATTATACCCTTTTGATCATGGAGATCAAATAAATCTTACCCTTACTGAGAAATTAGTGACCTGAATGCTTTTATGCCCTTTGGATCATGGAGATCAAGCCAGCCTTATCCTTACTGAATAAGTAATGAGGTGTTGGTTTGTAACTGTGATGGCTTGTTTGTAGTGAGAGAGGGATTTGTAATAAGAATTTCAAGGTTTTAGGGTTCTTGAAAGAATTTGATATTCTAACAGTGTTGTGGTAAGATTTTTTCTCTCTTTTCATCCTCTTCTGGTTTGTGTGAAAAGAAAGTGATTATATAATGGAAATTAGGATAAAGAAAATGGGCTTTGAATGTGCAATTGGGCCTCCAATGTTCACTTGAGTTCGTCACTTTCCAGGCTAAATCGCAGGGACTTAAGTGCATTTTTTGAAGTTGAAATGTGAAAACAAAATGTAGCCGATATCGATAACTAACTCCTGTCCAAAAATCGGCTCAATCGGATAAACGGTGAATTAGTTATGAATTTTTGAAGTTTCAGCTCAGACAAACTTATTTTGGGCTCCAGTGTCGACTCTGACACGTTCTTCAATAAAAAACTGGTATTGATCGGAGCATAATCCGGTCTCGACTTTTGAAGCAAAGTTGTAGATTTATGAGTCAGGGACCTTGTGTAAAAATATGAGCCGAATCCGATAAAAATTGACCGAGTTATGAATTTTCGAAGTTTCGGCCCAGATGAAATAATATTCAGCATTCAGGATTTTCAGCGTGTCACGCACTCTGAGCAAAAAACGAAGGCCTTTTGAATACCGTTTGAACTCAATACCTTCTGTGAAAATGTAGTCAAATCAATTTGTGAAATTTTGGCGCCGGAACCAGCTCGATACGATGAAAATTGACCAAGTTATGATTTTCTGAACATGACGCAAATAAACTTCTGTCACAAATTTTCTGTGCAAAAATACTTGATAGATCCACATTTTTGAAGACCTTTTGATCGAAATTGGCTTCCAGCCGTGAGGGATGAAAACGTATATAATGTCAAGACGAAATTTTGGCCACCGGAACGGGTTCAAAACGAGTCACGATCTTCAAGTTATGAATTTTTTAGCGCGTAAAAACTGCACTTTCAGCACACTTTTTCACCATATTTCTTCAAGAAAACTCGCACATTCGGATACCTTCTTTAAAGAATTGACTCTTGAGCCGAACTTGAATTTGAGAATACGTTATCAGAGATATCTTGGCAAAAGAATACCTGAATATGACGCGCCGGGTTGGACTTGTGAATTTTTCTTAAAATATTTTGAGAAATATGGGAGGGCAAATTTTGGGGTACAACAGTTGCCCCTGTTCAATCTTCTTAAACCTGAGGATGTAGATTGGCTTGCGTGCCTTTCGTGATCCGAAGGTGGAAGATGATTGAACACTAGAGTGCCCTGAAATTTGTGCTCACATACTAAAGTATCAGCAGCGTGATGGCGGGAATGGGCTTATAGATGCCATTTGGAGATACGATGGATAGGGGGATGGGCTTATAGATGCCATCTGGAGGTGTCGATCGCGTAAGAGATTCCTTAGCGAGAACTTGCGTACCTGAAAAAGAAAATAATTACCTGGCCTGTTACAGGAGTTGATCTTCAAACTCTTTATGCAGATGTGCCCTGCCTGGATACAGGTATCGAATCTTTAAACTCTTTAGACGTGCCCTGACAAGATACAGGAATCGAGTCCGGAGAATATAGTCGTCAACAGATACACCCTGGCGAGATACATGAATCGGATCTTCAAACTCTTCAGACGTGCCCTGGCAGGATACAGGAATCGAGTCTGGAATTAGTCGTCAACAGATACACCCTGGCAAGATACAGGAATCGGATCTTCAAACTCTTCAGACGTGCCCTGGCAGGATACAGGAATCGAGTTTGGAATTAGTCGTCAACAGATACTCCCTGGCAAGATACAGGAATCGGATCTTCGAACTCTTCAGACGTGCCCTGGCAAGATACAGGAATCGAGTCTGGAGCTTCAAAAGGTTTTTGTTGATAATGATGTGATGAATGAATCAGGGACGGTTACTACCCCAATGGGACGATGAGAGAACCTTGGACGATTACTATCTCAACGGGACGATGAGAGAACCTTGGACGATTACTACCTCAATGGGACGATGAGAGAACCTTGGATGATTACTACCTCAACGGGACGATGAGAGGACCTTGGACGATTACTACCTCAACGGGACGATGAGAGAACCTTTGGGCGATTACTACCTCAACGGGACGATGAGAGAACCTTTGGGCGATTACTACCTCAACGGGACGATGAGAGAACCTTTGGGCGATTACTACCTCGACGGGACGATGACAGAACCTTTGGGCGATTACTACCTCAACGGGACGATGAGAGAACCTTTGGGCGATTACTACCTCAACGGGACGATGAGAGAACCTTGGACGATTACTACCTCAACGGGACGATGAGAGAACCTTTGGGCGATTACTACCTCAACGGGACGATGAGAGAACCTTAGACGATTACTACCTCAACGGGACGATGAGAGAACCTTTGGGCGATTACTACTTCAACAGAATGATGAGAGAACCTTTGGGCGATTACTACCTCAACGGGACGATGGGAGAACCTTTGGGCGATTACTACCTCAACAGAATGATGAAGGAATCTTGGACGTCTTCTACTTCAAAAGGTAAAGACTTTTATCTGTTGATCGTTCTTTTCCTGAAAAAGTAACGAGTTAGTTGTATGCAATGTCATAATGTATGAGATGCATGATGTCATGATGTTCTCAAAAATAAATGAGATTGGGGTGATACGATGCGTGTATGCATGTATCATAATGTATGACAAGGTGATGTTTATGAATGTATTTTCGTCTAGGAAAATAAATCCTTGACGGGTGCCGGGAAGTTGAATCCTGGGCTGATATGGAAGAGTAGAGCTCTGTTTCCGCTGGGGGTGATGGTTGCAAGAATACCGGTAGAAGAAGATGACTATGTTGGGGAACAAACTTGGCGAATAGATTACTCTGCCGGGAATGCTCTGTGGGGAGAGGAATACTTCGCTGAGGTTGATGATAACTCCGCTGGGGATTCCATTGGTAAGTCATGTTGGGAGATCTGATGAACTCCGCTGGGGATAGGACGACTTCGCCGGGGACGATCTCTCCGTGGCAATTGGCTGAGGATAACCCAGTTATATCCTGGTGGGGAAATAAACATTGAATAAAGTCGGGGGAGCATTCGTACTATGCGGATGACAAGCTTCCAGAATCTACTGGGGATAAGCTTTAAGACCTGCTGGGGATATGGATTCCACTTTCCTGGGGAAACTTTTGGACTGGACTCTCCTGGGGAAATTTTTTTTTTGTACTGGGGAAGTGGCTCCACCGAGTGTCTGGTATTCCTCCGGGGAACAATCTTAGATCAATACTGCCGGGGATGCTTGTTAAGAATGTTTATATACTCCGCTGGGGAATGTTGAGATCCGCGGGGGATAATCCAACTTCCTTGAGGTTGATAGTGGAGTAACTCTGCTTGGGGAGAGTATCGCTGACTTGCTGGCTCACTCTCTGGGGAATTAAGATATCTTTGTCATGTTTTTCAACCGAACCTACCTTTGTACCTTGGTGGACAGAGCAATTAGATCGCTTAGACAACTCATTATTGCCCCTGTTTCTGATGTGGGAGAGGAAGATACCTGTGGAGGTGCTTGATGACTGCCGATTTGACAAATCTTCTTCTGGTAGGCAAGTGACGAGATGACAGGACATAGTCGTACGCTCTGATCCCTAATTTTTGCCTGGACCGCCCTTTCAGGTTTTCAATCCACCGGGATACCCATTTTTGCCCAAGCCGCCTTTTCAGGTTTTTGACTTGCCGGGTGTACAGATTTTTCATTTTCATCCCTTATTTTGCCTGAACCCTTTTGGTTCGCCGGGAAGCCCTTATTTTTTCCTAGGTGTGTCAACCTAGCGGGTCTTTGATTGTGCGTAGTATTTTTTCGACTATGTCCACACTCTCAGGATGTAGGGAGGTGCCCCTGTCAGTAGCATTGTGTAGCCATATTACCAGAAGATGTCTGATCGTGCAAGATTTGTTGCTGGAATTCCTGTCCAATGCCCCAAGTGACTTAGGCGGAGATTTGCCCCTGGTTATCTTAGCATTTTGAGAGATTCTCCGAATCTTGACTTAATTGCCCCAGATGATGGACAATAATCACGTCTTCCCCTTGATTGGAAGTGCTTTTGTTCACTAGGTATTCATCGTGCGAATTTTCCTGCTGTTCAAACAAACAGTTATATGCAAACAATGTTATATCAAAAATGCAAAGCTTATGTCTGTCTTGAAGATTTTGAAAATGCATTCTTTATCCTAAAACAAGTGAATGTTTGTAAAACGTGATGTCAACTTTGTATTTACCGTAAGCCTTAAGGAGTCAGGATACCTTTCGTAACAGTATGCTTTCGAACTAACCTATGCTTCAGCTAGGACTTTTAAGGGTTGTAACATGGCCTGGTTCACGGTTTAAGAAACAAAGGATAAAGGCTCAAATTTTATTTGTACCCACCCGTTCTTTGTGATGTTCTTCAAACCTAAACTCAGCTAATCGTGCGTTAGACCTTGTTTGAGTCTTTGCTCTGATATTCCGGTGATGGTTCGGATGTTGACAGTTTATTTTGAATAGGCAGTCATTTCTTTTTTTGTTGAGGGTTTGTAGGACCTCTTTCTTTTTGATTTCGTTATCCCTATTTTTTTTGCCTGAACTGTTTCTTTTTGTATTTACAGTCAGCGGGATGCCCCAGTTTTGTAAGTCTCCTTCATAGGTTTTGAATTATTGGGCTTTAGTTTTTTTTTTGTTTTGGTAATGACTGTCTGTCTTTATGATTATTCGGAACCATCATTGTCTTTTGTTTTGTAAGGACCTCTTTGGTGCCATTCGTTATGCACTTGGATCAACTGAGAGAACTACCCTGCCCTAGGTTATGATTAAGGGTTTTAATTTTCGAAAAGAAAAACTCCTACTTCTTTGGCTCAAAGGGGTTGACGAGGGATTATCTTCCTTATTACTCCAGTGTTTAGGAATTGAAACAATGCCTGTACCTCATCAATGGGGTCCGTTCAAAAGCATACTGTAGAGATCGTGGTATCGTTTTCGTCATCCTCCCTCAAGAGGCTTAGAATTGTTAACCGAGCGTTGAACATCACAAAAATATGAAAACAGGTTTAAGCATAGTAAACATAATTACTTCAAAACAGACACGTGTAATGCATTAATGAAATAACAAAGTTTGACATGAATAAAATGTTTGAACGATCAAAGAAAAATACAACTTGAACATTCGAATGAACAAAAGATATTCTCGATGACTTGGTGTAGGATCAGTGTTCAAACTTGACCTCCTTGGCGTCAATTAAATCCTGGATCTTGTTCTTCAAGGTCCAACAGTCGTCGGTGTCATGTCCGGGACTGTCAGAATGGTAGGCACATCTCGCACCCGGGTTGTATTTGGGAGAGGAAGTATCAGGATTTTGGGGAGGATCCTTTAGTGTGATCAGTTTCGCCTTCAGCAATTATTGTAGTGCCTGAGACAAAGGTATGCTGATGTCAGTATACTTCCTATCTTGATACTTTATCCTATGCCTATTGCTCTTTCTTTGTTGAACAAGCGCGGGATCAGAGATCTGGATTGCCCTTACATCATGACGACCCTTTTTACCATGTATAGCATTGGACTCTTTCTTCCCACTGTGGGGCTTTTTCTGAGCATCAGCAGGTGCAGCTTCTTGAATCTTTCCTGATTTTATACAAGCTTCAATTCTTTCCCCGGTCAAGATGAGATATGTGAACCCAACAGAAGAATTCCCAATCAGATGGTTGTAGAATGGACCAGATAGGGTCCCCAAGAACAGGTCCACAAGTTCACGATCAGTCAGAGGTGGTTGCACCATTCCAGCAAGGTCTCTCCACTTTTGGGCGTACTCCTTAAAACCTTCTCCTGATCCTAGCGACATACCTTGGAGTTGGGTACGTGTAGGAGCGAGGTCGGCATTATACTGGTACTACTTGTAGAATGCAGTGGCCAAGTCCTCCCAGCTGCGGATGTTGGCTCCATTCAGTTGATAGAACCAGTCAAGTTGAGTTCCCGACAGACTATCCTGAAAGAAGTGAATCCACAAATTCTTGTCAGCCGTGTAGGGCTGGATCCTCCTTGTGTAAGACCTGAGATGCAGCTTAGGACAGGAAGCCCCGTCATATTTTGCAAAAGCAGGTGCCTTGAACTTGTGTGGGATTACTACCCCAGAAGACAGACCTAGATCTTCGAAGTCCAAGCCAGACACTTTCTGTATTTCCATAACACTTAACCGGTCTTCCAGCTGTTTGTACCTGTCCTTAGCTGGGGGGTACTGCTCACCATTGTAATCGGTCTCGTTGTCGGAGACCATTATACTAGGAACATCCCTTTCTTGGGGACTGTCTTTCCCAACAGACGGGGTAGTCAGCTCAAATTCATTTTGTGACCCATTCCCAGATTTGCGTCTCGGGTTGAACAACATCGTCCTCTTCTTCTTCTTCTTCTTCTTTGAGAACAGAGTCTTCAGATCTTGTTGCCCCTGGGCCAAACTCATGATCAACTCTTGGAACTGGGCGTTCTGAGCCTGGAGAGCCTTGATGGATTGCTCAATAGATGATTCAGGATTCATGACGATCGGCTAAAATAAACAGCGAAGAAGGTAAGCAGCCTGTAAAAGGGATACCTGTAATGCAATGATATGTATGTGTGCATGCAATGTTTTCAAGGATCTCGCGGGGTAAACAAGAAAATTGATAGAGTTGGGGATCCGATAGCTTGGTTGAAGGAACTGCATGTTGTTGAGATTCCTTCTTCAAGGGTCAAAGGCTCACCATATCCAGTGGATCTTAGCCCCTGACAACCTTGGCTAGAGGAAAATAAATCCCCTTTGCCCCTTTCCAGATATTTTGTTTATCATGACCTGCATCACAAGCCCTTGAGATCCTTGAAACGGGTTAGTCTTTATGCAGGATGCATGCAATGGTATGATGTTATGTTATGCATGGGATAATGTAGGTAAACCCTGTTGTGAGTCCCAATTAAGGACTGTAAACAAGACCTGCAAGAAACTCAAGTGTCAGATAACAAGCATGCAAATAGTCAAGTTGGAAGGCACACAAGTCACACAAGAGAAGCCCTTAGAGTTTAGGCCAGCATGGGGTCTGGGTATTACCCTCTTGTAGTTGGTGGGCTCAACCTGTCCTATAAGAAGTAACCGGGTTCTAAGGGTCCCAATATCATTGGATTGCTTTCATTGTTCATCGTTTCGATTTAGCCACTGAACTGGCGACCGAAATATTCCAAGAAAACAACCTTCAATTGAGTGTAGTATCGAGTATCAACCAACCTCGGACTGCACCAAAGTCAGTTATCTCACTACCCTAAAGAGGCCAAGATGGTTCAATTAAGGTTCCTAAGGTCAGTTGATGCTTCACGACACCACGCGGCGGCCCCGTACTCTCCTTGACTGAACTCAAGGGTTACCGGTACTCACCAAAGTGCCACATCAACGTAGCAGACTGCTTCAACCATGTCGGTATACCCCGCATAGTTCCCTCACAGCCTTGTTGCTACTTTCTAAGAAGGTATCCCCAGATCCGAGTTAGGATCTATAGAACTCCCAAGGCAGTACCCACAATAATAAAGCAAATAATTCAGACAATTGAAAACACAAGTGATCTTAGTCCTAAGATACACCTCACTTTATAAGTCTCCCCAGCAGAGTCGCCAGTTCTGTGATCGGTGGATTTAGAACTGACTGTTTTTAGCTGGTTCGCGAAATGTCGCGGAAGCAAGAGTCGCCACCGTCTTTTATTTTCTCCAACATGGACAGGACAAAAGCACAACAAAATTCCTTATGAGATAGTTTCTCGGTTCGGGAGGTAGATTTATAGAAAGGGAAGGTGTTAGCACTCTTTCTATCCATGGTTATCCATGGGCTCTTAGATACTTGCTCATTTGGGTTTTCAAAATGTTTTTTTGCTTTTCAAGTGTGAGTGGGTTTGAAAAAGTTTCGTTTTAAAGATTTCAGATCGACTCTTGTATCAGTCCTCAAGAGTATTTGAAAAATTGTTTTGAAAGCTTTTTTGAAAGTGTCAGTGTGAAAAGAGTTTTGATTTGTTTTTTTAGATCAAGTATCTATGAGTCATCTACCTACCCTAAGGAATTAGGCTGTGTAAATGTCCTTAAGGTAGGGCCATCCCATCATTGAGAGGTGGGTAGCACCACCGTTGGAGGTGTTCGGGTCAATTTGAGTTAAGGGACATTGTGGTCACCAGAGCAACAGTAGGACACCTTAGAAGCTACCCCTATGCCATAGATCATGGACATAACGACTTACTAAAATATCCTATACTCGACGACCACGTTTCAAGGGCAAGGCAACAGTGAGGCGTACCCTAAGAGTGGTGTGTGAATTTGTGTGTTGTTTTCAGTTTAGCATTTATCTTGTACATGTCATGGGTGATCTACGCTTGTTTTTATTTTAGGCCATACATTCTTTCATGCAATTATAATTTAAAAGTGCAAAAATTTAAATGCGGAAAGTAAAATCCTACGCTATTACAAGGCGCGGGTCTATACATCGCCAAAATACAAAGACCCGTTTTAATAAAAATGCGGAAAATAAAATAAATTCCTAATTACTATTACATGGCTTGAACAGTTACATAATATTCTCAAACGAAATAAGAATAAATGCGCGAAAGAATTGAAGTTGAACGTTCGAGGGCGTTGGACCCTTTTGAAATTAAATTGAATTAAAAGTTAATTAATTATTTAATAAAATGAAAGAAATGTTTTTTAGGTTTTTGGTATTTAATGAAAATAAAGAAAATTGAAATTAAAAGAAACCCTAATTCTAAGTTATTTTTAATTACTAATGAAAAACGTCAAAGTTTAACTTAATTTACTAAAGAATTTATGTACATGTTTATTTACAAAATAAATTAGTAATTACTAATAATGATAATAGGAAAAAATTATTTATTAGGAAAAGTGGTAAAAAGTTAAAAAACCTAATTTCTACATATTTTAATTTATTGAGAAAAAGATTAAAGTTTTAAAACCTAATTTACTAAACTAATTATTAAAGTTTATTTACAAAATAAATTAATAGTGAAATAATTATAATTAAATATATCTTAGTTTCTGATTTTTTATCTTATGAAAATTAATTTATGAAATTAAAGAAAACAATTGAAAACAATTAAAAGAATAAAAAGGAAAATCAAATAAAAAAATAAAAATGTGCAAACCATGGAGCGTATTCAGACCCAAAGGGAGGTTTTTTGTGAGAAATCTGGCCCATTAGACAAAAAAGCCTTGTTTGACTTTCTGGCATCACGTGCGTGTTCATTGACTCCTGAGTACTGTGGTCTGCATTCTTTGGCCATTGGATTGGGTTTCATGGCCATTTGTGTTCTGGCCTCAACGTTCCTTAATCTTCTCAGGATGTTTGTCTCGTCATGCATAAGTTGTTCTTTTGGCCATTTGGCTTTTGGCTTTTGGCCATTTGGCTTTTGGCCTCAACGTTCCTAAATGAACCTGCATGGGATCCTGTCTAAATCTGCAGTGTTGAATCTCATGAACACATTAAATAAAATCATAAAATGCAAATAAAGCCAATATATGAAGAAATTTAATGTTTATGCATAATATGGCATGTATGAATGATTATACCCTTTTGATCATGGAGATCAAATCAATCTTACCCTTACTGGGAAATTAGTGACCTGAATGCTTTTATGCCCTTTGGATCATGGAGATCAAGCCAGCCTTATCCTTACTGAAGAAGTAATGAGGTGTTGGTTTGTAACTGTGATGGTTTGTTTGTAGTGAGAGAGAGATTTGTAATAAGGATTTCAAGGTTTTAGGGTTCTTCAAAGAATTTGATATTCTAACAGTGTTGTGGCAAGGTTTTTTCTCTCTTTTCCTCCTCTTCTGGTTTTTGGGAAAAGAAGGTGATTATATAATGGAAATTGGGATAAAGAAAATGGGCTTTGAATGTGCAATTGGGCCTCCAATGTTCACTTGAGTTCGTCACTTTCAAGGCTAAATCGCAGGGACTTAAGTGCAATTTTTGAAGTTGAAATGTGAAAACAAAATGTAGCCGATATCGATAACTAACTCCTGTCCGAAAATCGGCTCAATCGGATAAACGGTGAATTAGTTATGAATTTTTGAAGTTTCAGCTCAGACAAACTTATTTTGGGCTCCAGTGTCGACTCTGACACGTTTTTCAATAAAGAACTGGTACTGATCGGAGCATAATCCAGTCTCGACTTTTGAAGAAAAGTTGTAGATCTATGAGTCAGGGACCTTGTGTAAAAATATGAGCCCAATCCGATAAAAATTGACCGAGTTATGAATTTTCGAAGTTTCGGCCCAGATGAAATAATATTCAGCATTCAGGATTTTCAGCGTGTCACGCACTCTTAGCAAAAAACGAAGGCCTTTTGAATACCGTTTGAACTCAATACCTTCTGTGAAAATGTAGTCAACTCAATTTGTGAAATTTTGGCGCCGTAACCAGCTCGATACAATAAAAATTGACCAAGTTATGATTTTCTGAACATGACGCAAATAAACTTCTGTCACAAATTTTCTGTGCGAAAATACTTATAGATCCACATTTTTGAAGACCTTCTGATCGAAATTGGCTTCCAGCCGTGAGAGATGAAAACGTAGATAATGTCAAGACGAAATTTTGGCCACCGGAACGGGTTCAAAACGAGTCACGATCTTCAAGTTATAAATTTTTTAGCGCGTAAAAACTGCACTTTCAGCACACTTTTTCACCATATTTCTTCAAGAAAACTCGCACATTCGGATACCTTCTTTAAAGAATTGACTCTTGAGCCGAACCTGAATTTGAGAATACGTTATCAGAGATATCTTGGCGAAAGAATACCTGAATATGACGCGCCGGGTTGGACTTGTGAATTTTTCTTGAAATATTTTGAGAAATATGGGAGGGCAAATTTTGGGGTACAACAATAACTATCCCACTTGGTGAATTGAAGCATGCTTAATTAAGCTTACTTCAAGAGTAAATCAGCTTCTAGCATATGATGTTGGAGCCACTTGCCATCTCTAAACTACAAAATCTTTCCTAATAAATAGAACACTATTGGCCACTGATAAGAGGTCGAGGAAAATTTGTGAAAGAGGCAAAAAAACTTGAGAAAGGAAAGTCCTCAACCCATGCAAAAATTCCAAGAATCCACAAAACTATAAACACAAATTCAAAACCTTATCTTTTGTTTCCTTGCATTCAAACTCCGTTTGTTCTCAAGTGTTCTTGACCTAAACCATCCACACAGTTTCTGATTCACATATTAGAAACTACTCTAACTTCTGTATTCATACTGCCATACACTCTCCATCCACCTCCACCTCAAAGAAGTCAGAATATCACCCTTGGCTGTTCCAGAAGCTGAAAACTTCCATCCTATTGAGTACGTGAAGAAGTTGCTCAGAACATCACCAGAGTTCAGGACCAACCTCTAGTTCACAGAATCTTTTCTAGCTGCAAGATAAGTTTTCTGCTGACTCTCATCATACTAATTAGGCATTGTCAGATTTTGCATATTTAACACAATGTAGATATTTTCATCCTGATGATGTACATATTCTGAAATTTCATGCATCTGCCTGCCTAAGTAGAAGGAATCCCTGTTCAGAGTTTCATAAAGAAATTAGGACTCAGAATTAGGATTAGCAAATTCATGTTGCTTCTGATTTGTGCTTCTGATATTTCATGAAACTTTTCATAACTATTATATGTGCAACTTCTGTTCTGTTAAGAAATAACTAAGTTGCAGATGTTCTGACTGGCATGGAGAGAGGAAAAGTTTTGACAGTTGCATCAGAACTTCTTAAAACTTCCAAATTCTCAGAAGATCCAGAACTTTTGAACTCCCATATTTCTACTAACGTTATTTCTGTTTGTGCAGCAAGTCAGAGTCAGAACTTCTGACCTCTTCTATTTTCAGCATTTGTGCTGATTTTGTTTTCTTTCTCTTTTATTATTTTTTGCCACCATCTTTATTTTTCATTAATCAAAAAACACCAAAAATATTTCATATTCACATGTTATATTTTCTTTTAACATAAAAAGACAAAAACGATTTTCTTAAACAAAACTTATTTCTTCTTTTTAAAACAAGACAAATATTTTACATTTCCTGCACATTCTTATCCTTTCAATATGGTTGTAATAGTAACATAGGATTTAATTTGCAATCCCCATTTAAAGTTTGTACACCCCATCCCTCTAATGATTGTAATAACGTAGAATCTTTATTTTTAGTACTTTTATTACTTTCATATATTATTAGTAATTAGGGTGTGTATGGCAAGACTAAAATCAATGCTTAGAAAAACCTAATTCAATACAAATTATGCATGCAATCAAATACACTCGCACACTTACACCCTTAGGGTAATTCCACTAGTTGCCTTATAAAAATGGCCATGTTATGCATGTGGAATGTCTTAGCACAAACAAATCAAAAAATACAAGATCATAGTCCCTCAATGACGCTATCAAAGTTGCCTTTCAAAATGATCTTAGTCCCTAAAGAAAAGTGTTAATTCATCTCACAACATTGTTATCATGGTCATACGATGACCCATATCCGTCCCTTCTTATCCAATGATGGGGCTTCTTACCAAATCAATGCTAAGATAACAACATCTAAAGGAGGAGGAAAAACACATCTAAGACCTTTTGAGTAGGTAGATTACTTTTAGTTACTTTCTCACTCTCAAAAAAAATATCCTTGCTATTTTTAAAAACAATCACAGACACCTTCAAAACACTTTCCAAACATGAAATATTTTCAAAAGCTCAACACCTTTGTATACATTCTTACGAACGAGAATCATTACAAAAGTTTGCCTAAACGATGGCGCCTTTTCAAAATACTTTCAAAAAACCACACAAAGCACATTTTCAAACAAAAGCAAGTTATCTAGCCAGTAACTAAGAGCCCAACAAAAACCATGGATGAAAAGGGTGCTAATACCTTCCCTTTTTCATAATCTACCCCCCAAACTCAATAAAACATCTCTAAAGGTCTTTCCTGTGTTTTTTCACCTTTCCTTTTGGGATAAAAGAAAAGTCGGTGGCGACTCTTGCTAACCGCAACATTTGTGATCAAACGCAAAACATTCAAGTCAGTTCTCCCACCGTACCACAATAGTCTTTCAAGCTGGCACCGATCTTGACTTCTTTCTTGTCTACCTCAGTACTTAGGTTTATCACTTCAATTGACTCCTTGTGTGGTTGAATGGCCTTTTCTTCTTGTAACAGAAGTCTTGTGAGTTCCCCAGGTATTTCAAAATCTTCATCACCTTCGTCTTCGGCTTGATAGATTGGAATTTCAAAGTCATAGATGGAAATAGCAGAGTCATTGTCAATGAGATCCAGAGTGAATATGGATATGCAAATGTGTGTGCATGTGCATGTAAGGTCACATGGCTATTTTTGAAAATGCAATAAAGTAAAGAAAGGAAAAGAGCGCAAAATTTGAATGCAAAATACTCCAATGTTTTTTCATTAAAATGAGCATATGGCATATGATAATGACAAACCCTTAACAAATGGACCACTGTGCCCCGGGCAAGGCACATGGCTTAAAGTCATTGTTTTAATGGAAATTACAAACAAAGTTCTTAAAGTAATAAAAATAGTAAATGGAAATTACTCCTACTTGAAGGAGATTGGGATGAATTCCTTGGTCTGCCAGTTGTTGAGCCCTCCGTCAGCAGTCAGGTAGATCCAATCATCAAAGTCACAATCAGTATCAGAGTCTTCAAGGGCATTAATCTCATGGTTACTAATTCGGAGAGGTGGTTTCCCTATGCTATCACGTAGAACCTCCTTTTGAGCTTTGGAAGTGAAGCCCAATCTAGATTTGTCTGACTTGAAAGGGAAATCAGGAAGCTGTCCCCAAATGGTACAACCTCCTTCTTCAATAACAGCACGGGCATCTTTAAGAGTAGCCATCCTTGGTGTATCTTTAGCAACTTCGGGAGTGTCAGGAGTGGCCTTGGCAACAACAACCATGGGAGAGACCACTTCAAAAGCTTGACAAGGAGTTTCAATGAACTCGCCATACATTTCAACATATTTGAATGAATTTAGATGACTAATCATGAACTCTTCTTCACCACAAATGGTAACAATTTTCCCCTTGACCAGATATTTCAACTTTTGATGTAGTGTGGAAGTCTCTGCACCCGCCCCATGTATCCATGGGCATCCAAGCCAGAAAGAATAAGTAGGACGGATATCCATCACATAGAATGTTAAGTTTAAGACTTGAGACCCAACTTTGATGGGGAGATCAACCTCTCTATGGACCATCCTCTTTGATTCGTCAAAAGCTTTTACTATAATTTCACGAGGCTTCAGTACCAAACCTTCATAGTCCAACCAATCTAGAGCACCTTTGGGTAATACATTCAGATAGGACCCATTATATACCAATACACGGGCTAAAGTTGTTCCTTTACATTGGATGGAAACATGCATAGCTTTGTTGTGGTTTCTCCCGGATGGAGTTAGATCTGCATCCGAAAATACCAAACCATTGTCATCAGTCAAAATCGCTACACAGTATTCAAATTGGTCGGCCTTAGTTTCTTGTGGGACATGTGCATATTTCAGGAACTTTATCAGTGCTTAGGCATGCGCCCTTGAACATAGCAAGAAAGACAACATAGAAATCTTAGAGGGTGTTTTCCCCAACTGTTCCACTATCTTGTAATCACTTTTTTTGATGATTTTTAGAATCTCCTCCATCTCTTGAATAAATGGGTCCTTAATGGTAATATCTTTTGTGGGCTCCTCCGTCCTGGCAGGCTCAGTTATTTTTTCCTTTTCTCGAGTATCAGCAACAGGTTTAACAGCAGTAATGCAAACAGGTGTAGTTGTGGTTGTAGGAGGTGAAATCTCTGGAGAGAAAATCCTCTATGTCCTAGTAACTTTACTTGATCCAGAAATGTTTGTAATGTCAACAATTTCATCTTCATCAATCCATGATTTTTGTTTGATACCATGGTAATACACTTCCGCCCCATAGTTCCAGGGTACAACCTTAGAAGAGTAGGGGACTGGCCCCGGTGTGGTGATAACTAGTGGTGATATTCTTAGTTCAATGGGAATCCTAATAGGACCTTTGGAGGTGATCCTAATAGGTTTGTTTGAGATAGTAATGATGGATATGTGGTTAACTTCTTGAGATACAATTTTGGTCAAACTTTTCACAAATGGAATTCTTTCAAATAGAATCTCATGGCTATCCATCAGGTGTTATACACTTTACTTCAGCCATTCACAACCATTAATTTGTACAACACAATAGCAATAGTCTTCAAGGCAACCAGGGAATACTCCGGATTTCAACAAATTCTTTTTAATAGTCTTCAAAGGAGTGGTCAAGTCATTGATGGAGGAAAAAAAAGAGGCATCTTCAATAGCATTGACACCCTTTAGAGACCAATAATCATTTGTATCATGTCCGGGACTCTTTGAGTTTTAAGCGCATTTGGCATTGGGGTTATGTTTAGGGGAAGCAGTGTTAGGGTTGGAAGGAGGATCTTGCAAGGTTATCAAATCAGCTTTCAATAGGTGTTGCAGAGCTTGAGATAGTTGCATATTGATTTTAGTAAACTTTCTTCTTTGGACATCCGATCTGTTGATTATTTTGTTGACGCGGTCGTTGAGTTGGAGTTGGATTGGAAATAAGTACATCCCCTACTGAATGATGATGGTCATTCTTAACATGGCTTCTTGACCCATACACAACATTAGTCTCTTTTTTAACAATAAATGGCTTTTTCACATCATTTGAGGTGGAGGTCATGGGTATCTTCCCGCTTTTAATCCCGCTTTCAACCCTCTCACCAGTCAAGATAAATTCAGTGAATCCGAACAATGAACTTCCAATTAGAAAGTTGAAAAATGGTCCAGTCAATGTTCCCATAAACATATCTACCAACTGTCTATCAGTTAAAGGTGGCTGCACCTTGCCATCCAAGTCTCTCCATTTTTAGCGTATTCTTTGAAGCCTTCATTTGATCCCATGGTCATTCCTTGTAATTACACCCTAGTTGGCGCAAGATCAGTGTTATATTGGTATTGGCGGTAAAATGTAGTGGCCAAATCCTCCAAAGTATGGATGTTAGTTCCTTCCAATTGGTAAAACCACTCCAACTGCATCCCAAATAGACTTTCTTGAAAAATTTTCACCCATAGTTTCTTATTAGCGGTATGCGGCTGAATTTTACAGACGTAAGATATTAGGTGAAGCTTCGGGCATGAGACACCATCGTACATGGCAAAAACGGGGATCTTGAATTTGTGAGGGATAACTACCCAGGAACCAAACCCAAGTCACCCAAGTCCAGGTTAGGAACAACTTGGATTTCCGCAGCTTTCAACTTGTCTTCTAGTTTCTTATATTTGTCATCGGCCGGTGGATATTGCTCATCAAAATAATCTTCGTCTTTAGAAATTTGATTGTTTCCACCCCTGGAACGGGTGCTCATAGCATCTTTATCTTGATTTTCATCCTCTTTGGAGGAATTCTCTTCATTTTGGACTTGTCTGTCGGGCCCTTTAAACCTCTTCCCCATGTTGGTTACGGATTTCTTCTTTGTCTTCTTCTTCGTAACAAGAAAAGCCATCATTTCTTACTGCCCCTTTGCTAAGTTGAGAAGAGTTTCTTGAAACTGAGAGTTTTGAGTCTTCAAATCCTTCACAGTTTGCTCGAGATCCATCTTGTACTGAAATAAACAGTAAAAAGATGAGGAAACGTGTTTTGGAAAACCTTCTTATGATATGATGCATGATATGTGAAAGCAACGTTTTCAAGGGTTTTATGGAATATAAATTTGCTAGACAAAGAGAAGACAACAAACATTAATTGCATTAATAAATTCATGAATTAAAAATGCCTCTCTTGGGATTACAATGGAAGAAGCAAAATTAATACAAAATAAACTCCTAAAACAAAAAGGACTCCAGCTTCCCATGGGTGCATCCTCTTTGGTACAATGTAGGCATTCAAACTTCGCTCTTCGTGAATTTGTCTCGTGAGCTCCAAAACCTTTTTCTCACTTACGTAAAATTGTGCTTCAAAGGTATCTCGGTCCCCTTTGAGTTGAATCCACAATCATTACAATTCCTCGAAGTCGGTAGGCATGTCAGGATGAAGAAGAGTGTAAGGAGTATCTCCCTCAGTAACAGGCTCTATAGTCACAGGTAGGATGGATGGGTAAGGCATCATGAGACTTTGAGCACGAGTTCGTACCCATTTGAGGTAAGGCTCAAGAGGGATGTACTTTTTATGCCCCAAAGTCTTACTATCCACTTTGTTTACCATTCTCCAAGCTCGTATGAACCTTTAACGATATTCTTGGATGCCGCCTTCATAGTCGAATGTAAAACCTTGGATGAGCACATCATGAGGACCATCTCTTCGCGCATACCTAAATTGTCGTAATGCAAGAGAAGGGTCATAGGTGATACCTCACCTAATTCCTAATAGTGGAACCTTAGGGAATTCCCCACAATGGTCAATGATGGTAAAATCCTCCAAAGATCGGGAACACCAATGAATATCCGAGTGTGAGAGTGACATCATCCTTTGAGACCATGTCAAGCCTTGCTCATTCTTCAAGGTTGATTGAGGTAGGTGCGAAATAAACCACCTAGATAGCAACAGAATGCAACACAAAAGAGCCCCCCTCTTCTTCACGGTGCGAGTGTGGAAAAAATGTAGAATGTCTCCAAGCAAAGTAGGTACGAGATTACGAGAGAGAAAAACCTTGATGGAGTTCACATCTATGAATTGGTCCAGATTGGTAAATAGAACCAAACCATATATTAGAAGGGCCAAGACATCCTCAAAATTTTGAAAATCCATATCTTCCCAAAACAAACGAGCCTTTTCCAACAGGAACTTGGCTAAGAAACCCTTAACTCCACTCCTTGTTTCCCAATTTGCCACAATGTCAGATCTCTTAAAATGAAAGGCTTTAGCAATAAACTCAAGTTTTGGAGTTTCCTCTAAACTGGTGAATTGTATTTGATCAAACAAATGCACTCCTTGAAGTTGATAGAATTCTTCTAATGTAGGCACCAATTGGTAGTTTAGAAATGTGAAGCAATGATGCATAGGATCAAAGAATTGGAAGAGCACACACATCATTTCTTCTTGGAAGTTTGAGGTAACCAAGTTGAGAAGTCGACCATATTTCTTGGTGAAAGGAGAATCTCCAGGCACCCTTGATTCTAACTCTTGAAGTTGGGGAAGCACTTCACGAAGTTGACTCAGATGGTATTTCTACGAGTGAAAGCCATGTCATACAAAACAGAACAAAGATAAATTCCTAAATCCTTGAAACGGTTAGTGAGAATTCTTATGATGTTATGATGTTTATGATGTTTATGATGTCATGAATAATTAATCACAAACAAAGCACATAAAGAAATTAGGTTTAGTATTCGATGGGTTTCATAGGTATGTATCCTCTTGAAGTTTAGTTGGTTCAACCTGTCCCAGAAAGTAAACGAGTTCCAGGGAATCTCAATATCATTGATCTTTCTTCATTTGGAATTATTTTAACACAATCAATCTTTTCTTGCGGCCAAAATATCCCAAAAGTCTGATCTCAATCAGTGTAGTATCGAGTATCAACCAATCTTCAGCTTTGCACCAAAGTCGGCTATCTCACTACTTCCTAATGACCAAGTTGTTCAACTAAAGGTTCTATGGTCAGTTAGTGCTTCATCACACCATACATCGGCCTTGTATTCTCCTTGATTCGCCACAAGGGATACCGGTACCAACAAATGTGTCACACTAACGTAGCCATTGTTTCAACCATATCATTCTATGTCGTACAGTCTCCACAATATATTGCTACTTACCTAATGGTGTTCTCAGATCCGGGTAGAGGATGTATACAAAACCCAAACACCCTTTTTAAGAGTAAAGAAAGCAATCCAAACAATAAAATCATTTAAATGTGATATAGTCTCTAAGGTAACCCCACTTTTAAGTCTTATCCCCGACATAGTCGCCAGTTCTGTAATACGGTGGAGGAACTGACTTGGGTGTTTGACGTTTTATTGCAATTGTTGTGGATAGCAAGAGTCGCCATTGAATTTTATTTTATCCAACAAAGGAAAGGGTGAAAAGAATAAGAAAGACCTTTTGATAATTTTCTTGAGTTCGGGGGGTAGGTTATGAAAATGGAAGGTGTTAGCACCCTTTTCATCTGTAGTTATCTGCGGGCTCTTAGTCGCTAGCTCACTTTGAAATGCTTTGTAAATTTTTTGTGTTTTGTGTGAGTTTGAAAATACTTTGAAAATGCCTTTGTTTCGACAAACTTTGTAATGATTCTCGTCTCTATAAGAATGTATACAAAGTGTTGGTTTTGAAAATAGTTCAAAGATATATTTGTTTTTGGAAAGATGTTTTGAAAGTGTGAGTGTGAAGATGGTTTTAATTGTGAGCAAGCAAATACGAGCGTTCTACCTACTCAAAGGGTCTTTGTTCTTTTCCTCCTCCTTTAGATAGCGTTGTCTTACCATTAGTTAGTAAGTAACCTTGTCATTGGATATGAAGGGACAGGCGTGGGTCATTATACAGTCATAGAAGGCAACATTTGTAGGATACTTTAGCAATTTGTCGTAAGAGACTAAGATCGTTTACTGAAGGCAACATTGAAGGGTCATCGAGGGAATATGATCTTGTATTCGAGGGTCATTGCTAAAGTATCCCACGTTCGAGGGAAATGACTGTTTTATTTCAAGGCAACAAGTGTGGGTTAACCCTAGAGGTACAAGTGTGCAAAGTGTTTGTTTTCATGCATTTATCTTGAATTTAGGGTTATCTATTTGTTGGTTTTATATCTTGCCATACAAACCCTATTTACTAGAAATAGTATTGAAAGCGATAAATTGTGGAAATTTAAAGTTCTACGCTATTACAATGCTTTTAGGGGATGGGGATACAAGTTTATGAATGGGGGTGAAAGAAATTAACCCTAAATTACTATTACAAATTGATGAATAATTGTATAAATGTAAAGTAATGCAAAAAATTAAATAATGTACAAAGATAGGAAAATGGGTAATATGATAAACCCTAAAAAGATTTTTAATATTTTGAAATAGAAATGTTTTGTTTGTTTTTATTTGAGAAAAGATGGTTGAAATTTGAAATGAAAAGTAATTAGAAATTAAACCCTAATTCTATTTTATTTACAAAATAAAAATGAAAAGAAAGGTGTGATACTTTAATCTATTTATGAAAATAAATTAAATCATAAAAATTCTAAATATTTTTTTTTAGAAAACAATATTTTTGGATTTTTGTTTTAGGAAAATATTTTTAATGTGTAAAAAGAAATAATCAAAACCCTAGTTTCTAATTAATTTACAAATTAATTAATAAAATAAAGGGTGTTTAAAATAAATTAATTTTATGTCAAAAATTATTTAATTAAATAAAAATCTAAGTCTATTATTTTTGTGATTTTAGGATTTTATGATTTAAAATAAAAATGATAAAACAAAACAAATAAATTAAAATAATAAAAGAAAATAATTTGGTCTTGGTGTGTGCAAAAGTGAAATGGGGGGTTAGAGACAATAAAAGATGTTAGGCACAATGCTGGAGGCCCAGACGCCTGTTCAAACAAAAAAATAAGGAAAATGTTAGAAAAAATGACAAAAGGTCTTGTTGGGGCTCGAACCCAGGACCTTCCATAGTAATGCCTTAAGCGTTCGCTCTCTACCACTTGAGTGGCTATACATCCGTTGATTTTTTCACAACCAACGCATTATATTACAAACTCCTTCCTAAAGACAACTTCATCTTCTTCATCGCGCCAGAAGCCATTGATATATTTTTGAATTTTGTAACTTCCTTATTTCTCAACCAAATCAGAAAATATAAACATGAAACTTACTTGAAATTCCAATACGAATCTAACCATGTAAATTTTATGAACTATAAATCAAAGATGAATGAGAATTTCTGTTGGTACCAAATAAAACCTAATTTTTTCAGAAAGTTCAAACTTAAAATTCACACTACTCAGGCAACATAAATGAATTCTAAGGACATGGTTAGTTTCAGGGCTATGATATCTACATTTTATCTCCGAAAATGGAAGCCAAATTATGCTTGTATGAAGGGATAGAAGTTTAGAAAACTCACCTTGTAGATGAAGATCGTGTTTTGAGTTAGAGCAACTTTCAAGGTGTTGTAATGATCTGGTTAGCTTCCTTGAACCTCTAGGAAGATACTGTAATAGTCACTTTGAGCTGAGGATGGCTGAATCGTGATGGAGAAATCCAAGTGTAAGGTGTTGTTTCTGAAAATGGAAGATGGTGAAGATGGAGTTACAGTTGTGTAACAGGTGTTGGGATGGTGTCTATATGTGTTATAGATGATGTTTGATGGCTTAGAATGGAAAACGCACGAGGGAATTATGAGATGGATATCAAAAATCAGAAATAACAAGATTTGATATGTTTTTGATGATTCTGAGTTTGAGATAGTTTGAGGGAATTTTAGTGCTTGTAAAATCGTGTATGGCATACAAATAACATCTTCTATTTATAGGGAAAGGTTTGGAGACTTGGAGTGATCAAAATCACAAGATCACAAGTTATGGGATTTTGTCTTGTTTTTGAAGTAAGCTTGACAAACATGGTTTCAAGGCAAGGTACAAGGCTTGTAGGGTGGCTAGCAACTTTAAACATGTTTGTTATGAGTTTTTAGAGGATGATTATACAGAAAGAACAAGTTCAATTCCCAAGAAAAGTTTACTTTGTTATTAAAGCAACTTTTCAAGAATAGTAATGGTGCCTTTCTTCTTAAAATGGCAATGTAGCTTCGACAATGGCTTAATTGATTGGATAATGGCTCTATCAGTTGTGTAATTAATTAATTTTGGAGTGAAACACAAGTTAGAAGCCTGCAAAGCAAGATTATGCAGCATGGCTATGAGATTGGATCAAATGTTCATCAAGAAAATGACCTATAATTCAGGTTTATGAGGCCATCTTCATCTCTTTGAAACTTCTAGATCAAGCATGATTTCTTCAAGTTCTTGAACATTTTAGAAAGCTTGAAATATCCTCTTCAACCTTCATGTTGATAATTTTGACAAAATCATCTTGGAGCTTGGTGAAAATTGGCCAAGAAGTTAGGTAAAAAATTTGCCTAAGTTAGGTCAAATTTTCACTAAGTGTTTTAGAAAAAGTGCATGACTTTATGGGCTTATAACTCAAAATATAATATTTTTTTTGGATATGAGTCCTATATTAAAAAGTTGTAGATCTCAACAAGATCTACAACTTTAATGTTTAAAGTTTCTTTTGAATCATCTTGCATCTTGGTGAAAAATTGGCATGAAGTAGTAAAATTATCATGTATAAAAACACTTAAAAAATATTTCTAAGTCTTAAAAGGTTTGACTTTTCAAATTAACTTTTGAATTTATTGATTTCTTTATGATAAAGCTTCATATTTTTTAATGTCTTGATGAATTGTGATCTTTGAAATCAAACTTTGATCAAAAAGTCAAAGTTTGACTTTTTGTGCATCAGTTGACTTTTCATTCGTTGACCCAAAATTCAACTATCAATCCATTGATTTTGAAAGATGATTTGAGCCATGAGATTAGGTCAACATGTTGTATTATAATCCTTGAGATTTTTCTTCAAGCCATTGGATCATGTATTAGGTCAAAAGTCAATGATCAGTCAATTAAGTTAAAACCCTAATTTTGACCATTTTGCCCTTTTGGTAATTTGAACATTTTTCTTGAGGAATTGTGATCCAAATTTTATAAATTGATGAATATGACTTCAAAATGTTTACGTGGACCAAAAATCTTTAATTTTGATAGTAGTTTGATCATAGTTGACTTTTTACCCAATACAAATGGTTTTCAGTCATCTAGTCAATTGATTGAGCAAATTTGTGATTCAAGACTTGAAACTTGACATGAGTATTATTGGAGGTCTATAATGATCCATGAAGGCCATTTGAGGAATTATAAGTCCAATTACCCTTGTGAAAATCAAAAAACCCTAATTTGAGGTATCAGTGTTTAGGAGATGGTTTGACCTAGTCAACACTTGTGCAAATTTGAGCTTTTGGAGTTCTTGTGAGAAATATCTTGAGAAATGGGAGGGAAAATTTGGCGGTACAAAAATGTGGTAGTGGCATATCATCTTTGGGGCTTTCCCTATTCAAGTCCCTATAGTATACACACATACAGACTTTACCGTCTTTCTTCGGTACTAGAACCACATTTGCGACCCATTAGGGATATGAAGTTACTGTCAGGAAAACTGCATTCAACTGTTTCATTACCTCAACCATGATCTTCTCAGAGATATCTGGCCGCATGCGATGAACCTTTTGTTTGATCGAAGAACAACCTTCTTTCATTGGCAGCCGATGAACTACGATCTCAGTATCAAACCCCAACATATCTTCGTATGACCAAGCAAACACCTTAATATAAACGTGAAACATATGAACCAGTCTGCTCTTGACTTTATCTTCCATGTTAGCGCCAATCTATACTTCTTTCTAATCATCCTCAGTACCCAAGTTTATTACTTCAACGGGTTCTTCGTGCGGTTTAATGGACTTTTCCTATTGTATTAGGAGTCTGGTGAGTTCCCCAGGTATTTTACAATCTTATTCACCTTCGTCTTCGGCTTGATAGATTGGATTTTCAAAGTCATGGATGGCAATAGCATAATTATTGTCAATGAGATCCGAAGTGGTGGTGGATCTGCAAGTGTGTGTATGTGCATGTAAGGTCACATGTTTTCATTAAAATGAGCATATGATATACAAAAATGACAAACCCTTAACAAGTGGACCATTGTGCCCCAGGGCAAGGCATGTGGTTTAAAGTCATTGTTTCAAAGGAAATTACAGAAAATTTATTGAAGCAGTAAAAAAAAGAAATAACAATTACTCCTGGTTGAAGGAGATTGAGATGAAGTCCTTGATCTGTCAGTTGTTGAGTCCTCCCTCAACAGTTGGGTAGATCCAATCGTCCCAGTCACCGTCACTATCAGAGTCTTCCAGAGCATTAACTTCATTTTTGTTAATACGGAGAGGTAGTTCCCCAACAAGAGCATGTCAAACCTCTTTTTGAGCCTTCGAACTGAAGCCCAACCCAAATTTTTCTAACTTGTAAGGGATATCAGGAAGTTGTCCCCAGATGGTGCAACCTCTGTCTTCAACAATAGCATGAGCATCCTTGAGAGAGGCCATTCTTGGTGTATCTTTAGTAGCTTTGGGAGTGACAGGAGTGGCTTTGGAAACAACAATCATTAGAGGGACCACTTCAAATTCTTAACAAGGGTTTCAATGAATTACCCATCCATTTCAACATATTTGAAAGAGTTCAAATGTATGATCATGAACTCTTCCTCTCCACAGACTGTGACAATTTTCCCTTTTACCGGGTACTTTAACTTTTGATGTAATGTGGAGGTAACTGCACCTGCCCCATGAATCCATGGGCGTCCGAGCAGGAAAGAATAGGTCGGGAGGATATCCATTACATAGAATGTTGAATAGGAAGATCAACCTCTCCATGGACCATCCTTTTCGACCCATCAAAGGCTTTCACCATAATATCACTTGGTTTCAGCACCAACCCTTCACAATCCAATATGTCTAAAGCACCCTTTGGTAAAACATTGAGGAGGACCCAATATCCATAAACACATGTGCTAAAGTGGTACCTTTACACTCAATGGAAACATGTAGAGCTTTGTTATGATTCTTCCCCACCAGAGTCAAATTTGCATCTGAAAATCCTAAACCATTGACAGCAGTCAGGCTTGCTACACAACTCTCAAATTGATCAGCGGTAGTTTCTTGTGGGACATGTGCATTTTTTAGGAATTTTATCAGGGCTTAGGCATGTGCTTCAGAGCATAGCAACAAAGACAACATTGATATCTTTGAGGGTGTCTTCCCCAGTTGTTCCACTATCTTGTAGACACTTTTTCGAATAATTTTTAGAATCCCCCCCATCTCTTGGCTAGATGGGTCTTCAATATTTTTTGTAGGCGCCTCCGTCTGAGAAGGCTCAGTAATTTTTTTCCTTTCCTCGAATATCAGCAATAGGTTTAGCAGCAGAAATACAAATGGGTATTATAGTAGTGGTTGTCGGAGGATAGATCTCCGGAGAGAAGATCCTTCTCGTCCTAGTGACTTTACTTGATCCAGAAATTTTTGTAATCTTGGTATTATCATTTTCAACAATGAATGGCTCTTGTTTGACACCATGATAATACACTTCCACCCCATAGTTCCAGGGTACAACCTTATTAGAAGAGTAGGGGACTAGCCTCGGTGTAGTGATAATCAGGGGAGCTAGCCTTGGTTCAGCTGGGATCCTTATAGGGCCTTTAGAGGTTATCCTAACAGGATTATTTGAAATGGTAATTATAGACACGTCTTCAAACTCTTGAGATACACTTTTTGTCAAACTTTTCACAGATGGAG
Organism: Vicia faba; assembly: GCA_948472305.1. NCBI lineage: Eukaryota > Viridiplantae > Streptophyta > Magnoliopsida > Fabales > Fabaceae > Vicia > Vicia faba. Next base: position 107,440,133 of record OX451736.1, on the reverse strand, counting down.
TTTTCTCAAATAGGATTTTATGGCTATCAATCAGGCGTTGGACACCTTTTTTCATCCATATACATCCATTAATTTATGCAGCACAATGGTAACAATCTTCAAGGCAGCCTGGAAATACTCTGGCTTTCAACAAATTCTTTTTAACAATCTTCAAAGGAGTGGTTAAATCATTGATGGAGGAAACAAAAGAAGCATTTTCAATGGCATTGACACCCTTACCATGACTGGGCATGGGTGCGGTGATCACATTGGGAATCAGTGGAGGGTTGAATTCAATTATTTTTTTATCGATCAAGTCTTGGATCTTTCTTTTTAACGCCCAACAATGATCAGTGTCATGTCCAGGACTATTGTAGTGGTAGGAACATTTTGCATTCAGATTGTACTTTAGAGATGAAATATTAGGATTTAGAGGGGGATCCCGCAATGTTACCAAATTTTCCTTCAGTAGATGTTGTAGAGCTTGAGACAATGGCATGTTGATTCTGGTAAACTGTCTCTTCGGGATGTCTTGCCTTTGTTGATTATTTTATTGATGCGGTCATTAAGTTGGAGTTGGATTGGAAATCAATACTACCTCCACTGAATGATGGCAGTCATTCTTAGCACGACTTCTTGATCCATACACGACATTAGTCTCTTTTTTACATATAAATGGTTTTTCACAGCATTAGAAGTGGTGGCCATGGGTATCTTCCTGCTTTTAATTTCGCTTTCAACCCTTTCACTAGTCAAGATCAAATCAGTAAATTTGGATGATGAACTCCCAATCAGCAAGTTGAAAAATGGACCAGTCAATGTTCCGATAAAAATGTCTACCAATTCTCTATCAGTTAAAGGTGGCTACACCATGCCATCCATGTCTCTCCACTTTTGTGCGTACTCTTTGAAGCCCTAATTTGAACCCATGGTCATGCCCTGCAATTGCACTCGGGTCGGTGCCAAATCAACATTATATTGGTATTGACGGTAAAAGGCAGCAGCCAGATCCTCCCATGTATGGATGTTTGTCCCTTCCAATTGGTAAAACCACTCTGACTGCATTCCAGATTGACTCTTTTGGAAAAAGTGCACCCATATTTTCCTATCGACGGTATGTGGTTGGATCTTGCGGACGTATGATCTGAGATGAAGCTTCAGACATGAGACACCATCATAATTGTCAAAGATAGGATCTTAAATTTTTGGGGAATGACCACCCCAGGAACCAAACCCAAGTCTCCAAAGTCCAAGCTAGGCACTACTTGGATCTCTAAAGCTTTTAATATGTCTTCTAGCTGCTTATATTTGTCATCAGCGGGCAGGTATTGCTCATCGGAATAATCCTCGTCCTCAGAAATTCGGTTATTCCCACCCCTAGCACGGGTGCTTCTAGCATCTTTGTCTTAATTATCATCCTCCACGGAGGAGTCCTCTTCAATTTGAACTTGTCGGGTGGGGCTTTTGAACCTCTTCTCCATGTTGATCACAATTTTCTTCTTGGTCTTATTCTTCGTGACGAGAAGTGTCATCATTTCTTGTTGGCCTTTTGCCAAGTTGAGAAGAGTTTCTTGGAACTGAGAGTTTTGAGTCTGCAAGTCCTTGAAGATTTGCTCGAGATCCATCTTATACTTAAATAAATAGTAGAAAGATGAGGAAACCTGTGTCGGAAAACCTACTTACGATATGATGCATGTTATGCGGATGCAATGTTTTCAAGGACCTTTACAAGATTTAAATTTTCTTAACCAAAGAGGAAAAAAAATAATGATTGCATTAATAAGTTCAAGAATTACAAATGCCTCTTGGGCTTACAATGGAATAAACAAAAAGGTCCCACAAAATAAACTCCTAAAACAAAAAGACTCAAGTCTCCCATGGGTGCATCCTCTTTGGTGCGATGTAAGCATTCAGGCTCCGCTCCTCATGAAGTTGCCTTATGAGCTCCAACACTTTCTTCTCGCTTGCATAAAATTGAGCTTCAAAGGTATCTCGTTCCCCATTAATTTGAATACATGATCTCTGCAATTCCTCCAGGTCGGTAAGCATATTAGGATGGAGGATGGTATGAGGAACACCCCCTTCAGCAACAGGCTCCACAACTATTGCTAGAATAATGGGATATGGCATCATGAGACTTTAAGCATGAGCTCGTACCGACTTGAGATAAGGCTCAAGAGGGATGGAATTTTTATGCCCCAAATTCTTGCTATCAACCTTGCTTACCATGCCCCAAGCATGCACAAACCTTTGATGATAACCTTGGACATCGTTCTCATAGTCGAATATAATACCTTGAATGAGTGTGTCGTGGGGGCCATCTCTTCGAGCATAGCCAAATTATCATAGGGATAGAGAAGGGTTATAAATGATACCTCCCCTAATGCCCAAGAGTGGAACATTAGGGAACTTCTAACAATGGTAAATGATAGTAATATCTTAAGACCGAGAACACCAATGGATATCAGAATGAGAGAGCGAAATCAACCTTTGAGACCATCTTAAGCCTTGTTCATTCTTCAATAATGGTCAAGGAAGGTGCAAAATAAACCACCTAGACAACAAAGGCAAGCAAAACATAAGAGTCCCTTATTTCCTTATAGTGCGAGTATGAAGAGAGTGCAAAATGTCTCCAAACAATGTAGGCACAGGGTTGCGAGTCAGGAAAATTTTTACGGCATTCACATCTATGAGTTGGTCTGGGTTAGGGAACAATATCAAACCATAAATTATAAGAGCCAAAACATCTTCAAAAGCTTGAAAATTCATGGCCTCCAAAAATAATAGAGCCTTATCCATCAGGAATTTAGCCAAAAAGCCTTTGACCCCACTTCTTGTCTCCCAATTAGCTACAATGTCAGAACTCTTCAAATTTAAGGCCTTGGAAATAACCTTGAGTCTTGGAACTCCCTCTAGACCAGTGAAGGGTATTTGATCAAGAATAGGCATTCCTAGTAGTTGAGTGAATTCTTCCATTGTAGGTACCAATTGATAATCGGGAAAGGTGAAACAATGATGTACGGGATCAAAGAATTGAAAGAGCACCTTCAACATGTCTTCATCAAAGCTTGAGGTAGCCAGGTTGAGAAGTCGACCATATCTTATGGTGAACGGGGAATTTTCAGGAAACCTTGATGCTAACTCTTTGAGTTGAGGAGGTACCCTTACGAAGTTGATTCAAATGGTATTTCTACGGGCGGAAGCCATATCCTACAAAATAGAACAAAGATAAATCCCTAGGTCCTTGAAATGGTTAGTGAAAATTCTATGGCATGATGTCATGATGTTATGTATACATAATCATACACAAACAAACACACAAGGTCTTAGGTTTAGGCTTGCATGGGGTTTATAGGTAAGTACTCTCTTGAAATTTAGTTTGTTCAACCTGTCCTAAAAGAAAGTAATTGGGTTCTAAGGAATCTCAATATAACTGATATTTCTTCATCGGGCATTGTTTCAACACAAGCTTCTTTATTAGCGGCCGAAATATCCTGAAATTCTGATCTCAATGAGTGTAGCATCGAGTATCAACCAACTTTAGTATTGCACCAAAGCCGACTATCTCACTACTTTCTAATGGAAAAGTTGTTCAACTAAGGTTCTACGGTCAGTTAGTGCTTAATGACACCACACAACGGCCCCGTATTCTCCTTTACTGGACTCAAGGGATATTGATACAAAAAATGTGTTACACTAACATAGCCATTGCTTCAACCGTGTCGGTATTACGTCGTACAGTCCCCACGATCTATTGCTACTTACCTAATGTGCCCCAGATCTGGGTGTAGGATCTTTACAAGAATAAACCCAAGCATAACCCACAAATGTAAAGCAAGTAAGACAAACAAATAAAGCAATAAAGGTGATTTAGCTCTTAAGGTAACCCCACTTTTAAGTACATCCTCAGCAGAGTCGCCAGTTCTGTAATACGATGGGAGAATTGACTTGGGTGTTTTGCGTTTTATCGTAAATCTTACGGATAACAAGATTCGCCACCGACTTTTCTTTTATCCAATAAAGGAAATGGTGAAAAGAACAGGAAAGACCTTTTGAGAATTTTCTTGAGTTCGGGGGGTAGGTTATGAAAAGGAAAGGTGTTATCACCCTTTTCATCCGTAGTTATCTACGGGCTCTTAGTTGCTAGCTCACTTTTAAAATGCTTTGTGAAATGTGTTTGTGTTTGTTTGAAAGTAATTTTAAAAGTGCCTTCGTTTAGGTGAAATTTGTAATGATTCTCGTCTCTATAAGAATGTATATAAAGTGTTAACTTTTGAAAATATTTCATGAAAGTGTTTATGTATTTGAAATATGCTTTATTTTGAAATGTTTGTGAGCAATCAACTATGAGAATTCTACCTACTCATAAGAAAGTCTTTGTTCTTTTCCGCCTCCTTTAGATAGTGTTATCTTACCATTAGTTAGTAAGAAACCATTTCATTGGATGTGAAGGGACAGGCATGGGTCATCGTATAGTCATAGAAGGAAACATTGTAGGATACCTTAGCAATTTTTCATAAGGGTCTAAGATCGTTTACCAAAGGCAGCATCGAAGGGTCATCGAGGGACTACGATCTTGTAATCGAGGGTCTTCGCTAAAGTATCTCACGCTCGAGGGACATGATCATTTTAAATCTGAGGCAACAAGTGTGGGTTACCCTAGAGGTGCATGTGTGCAAAGTGTATTGTTTTCATTTAATTTGTATTGAATTAGGGTTCTCTAGTATTGATTTTAAGTATTGTTATACAAACCCTAATTACTAGCAATAAATATGAAAAGCGATTAATTGCGGAAATTAAATGTCCTCCGCTATTACAATACTTGAGGGAATGGGGATACAAATTTTCAAATGGGGATGACAAGTAAAATAAACCTAGTTATTATTACAAGGCTTTGATAGTTACATAAATTGCAATGCAAAATAATAGAATGTACAAAAAATGTAAGGATAATGAAAAGAGAAAAGAAAATTGTTTTTATATGTTGTTTTATGAAAGGGGTTTTGTTGTGCCCAAAAATTTTCCCTCCCATTTTCACTCAAGACATGCCTCTAGAGGTCCTCAATTGCTCAAGGATGACCAAGAATTGACCAGACAAATTCTCCTCCTAAGGCAATGAATCTCAAACTAGGGTTTCAATTTTAAGTAAGATGTATAAGTACAAAGGATCCCAAATGTTCTCCAGTGCCCTAATATGCTCCCAAGATCATTCATGCCAAATTTCATGCTTTGCAAAACAAGTTTGCTCAGTCAACTGCTCAAATGCCTGGAAATCAACTGTGCTAGGTCAAAATTCAAATGTGACCTAAATACAGTCAAACTTCAAGATTTTTGGTCAACATCAACATTTTGAAGTGCTATTCATCATTTGATCAAGGTTTGATCATGATTCCTCAAGAAATTCTCTTAACTCATCAAAAGTAAAAAAGGGCAAATTAGGGTTTATATAGGAAAAGTCAACCAAACTTTGACCAAGCATAACTTTCTCATACTTTATCAAAAAAAATTCCTCAAAGGCTCATTTTGAACAGAATCCAATTCCCTACAACATCTCTTCAGCCCTTAGGTTCAAGGAAAGCCTCAATCAAAAGATATAAGCTCATACATTATAGGTCCTTTCAAAAAGTCAACAAAAACACCTTTTGGGTCAAAGCTCCTTACATGAGAATGGAAGATCCAACTGAGATGAAACCAAAATGGTTGTTTATAGGACATCCTAAGATCTCTAAAAAGTCCAAGAACACCCTCATAGGGTTAAAATTGAGAAAGATATGCATTGCTAAAGTTGACCAATTTTAGGAAAATGCACAAAAGTCAATGTGAGCAAATTGGATCTTTTGGACTAATGGGCGTGGGTTTTGGATCTCAAACATATCCATGGACTTATTTAAGATATTTAAACCCATTATTTTATTTTTATGAGATTTGTTTTTATTTATTTGAATTTTTATTCATTTAAATCATAATAAATCAAATAATATAGTGAAATAATGAAATAAAATCCAAAGATTTGGTTTATGATCATATAATGAGTCTAGGATCTGATGAGCAAGCCAGGATTTCATGCAAGAGTTGATTGGAAAGAAAAGAACATGTTTTGGCCAAGTTTGGAAACTTAAAATCCCATAGGCAAATCAAATCTTTTCTCCATAAATCTCCAAGATTCCATCCAATTTTGTTAACCTAATACGTTCAGATATATAGGCATAACATTTCCAGACCACAAAAACCAGGATTGGCCGCATAGAGCACACAAAAAAGTTCAATTTTTTTTCATATAAAGTGGCAATCAGATTGAAATTTATAGAGGGGTTCAAGGAGTTTTGACGCTTGCAATCCATTCTTGGGGATGTTCTAAAGCTAACAACATCATTCCCACGCATCAAAGCATCCAAAATCGTCACTTACATCATCACGATTTGCAAATTATTTATTGAAATCGATTTTGATCATACACGCATTAGAAATATATTTTGATTATGCATTATTGTTCGTATGAGCATTTGGAAGGTGTTTGAATGGCTAATTTCCAATTTTGATGCATATTTGATAACCTGCCATTGTTAGGGTTTAAAGGTTCATTTTAGGGCTTTCAGATGCAGGTTCAATTGGGCCTAATAAAGCACACTATCATGCTCAGAGGATCAAACCCAATTGATCCATGACCTTGAATTGGATTTATATTGCCTGTTGTGAATTTTTGAAATGTGCAGGTTTTTAGTGACGGACACTGTCCGTAGGTAAAAGTCCATGAGCTAAAATGACGGACGACTGAATAAGATGAAGGCGTTGCACAGCCTGATTGGATCATTTGAAACAGCGCACGCTTTTTATAAAAAAGAATTCTGAGCATTTTATTTTGGTTATATTATTTTATGTTAATTCCATATAACGAATGACCACTTGGCTCAGATGGTAGAGGAAATGTTTGGCAAAGGGAGAGACATGGGTTCGATCCCCAAGTCTGGAATGTTATATTTTTCTAACTTGTTTCTTACAGATCCAATAGGTATCACTCCCAGGCACGCATCATGCACCCTCAGATCCAGCCATCTAATCTGCATGGTTCTGGATCTAGCGCCCCTAGCTTGCAGGCACACCATGGACCTCCATACCATAACAACATGGGATCAGGCTCAAGTTTGTGGGCCATCCAGACTTGGGCTTAGATAAATTCAACATCACACCCTCTAGATTGGGTTTCACACCCCCTTCAGGCCCATTCTTCTTTTCTTTTTATTATTTTTATTTAACTTTGTTATTTTTAATTATTTCAAAAATCATTTTTCCTATTTAATCATAAAAATCATAAAAAATCATAAAATCATAAATTGGATTTAGAGTTTTTTTAATAAAATTAATTTTTTGCAATTTAATTAATTTAATTAAATTTTAACCTTATTTCATTAATTAGAATTAATTAGAGAATTAGGTTAAAATTCATATATTTTTTTTATAAAATACAAAAATATTTTTAATGAGCAATTAGGTTTTTTTTAAGGGTTTAGAACCATTTTCCCGTTTTAATTTTTGCGCGCTCTTATTTTTTTTCATACGATTTATTTTTTACCATTTATGTAACTGTTCCCGGATTGTAATAGCTAACTTAGGTTTTTTTTTATTTTCCGCATTTTTACTTTTCATTCATTACTTATGTATCTACACCAAAGCCCTGTAATAGCGTAGGACTTTATTTCTCGCTTTTTCCTTACATGCTTGTATATAATTGTTAGTAACTTAGGTGTGCTTGACAAGAATCAATTAATCAATAGATCACTAATTGCAAGATAAACATAACTGAAAAAACACATTGTTGCACACTTACACCCTTAGGGTATACCTTACTTGGTTGCCTCCGAAAATAATGGTCATGTCCCTCGAACGTAGGGATATCTTAGCAAATACCCTCAATTCCAAAGTCATCAAAAAGATCATGGTCCCTAACGTCCCTCGAGTTGCCTACGAGAAATGATCTTGTCCCTCAATGTTGCCTATATGATGACAGTCCCTTTGAACGATAATATATCCTTACATGTTGCCTTCAATGACCGTAGCGTCCCTTTCGATAGTCCCTCAACATCCGACGATAGGGTTACCTACTCACTAATAGTAGGATAGCACTATCTAAAGGGTAGGAGGAAAAGAACATCCTTTTTCGAGTAGGTAGATGACTCTTAAGTACTTGCTCAAACCTGGAATTTTCACACTTAGATATTTTCAAAAACTACTTTAAAAGTTAACAAAATCTAACAAAATCTTTCAAAACACACAAACACAAACAATTTTAAAAAATGAGCAAGTACCTACCCCCCTTACTCAGAAAATCTCGAAAAAGGTCTTTTCTGTTATTTTCACCCTTTCCTTTGTTGGATAAAAGAAATGTTGGTGGCAACTCTTTCTTACCGCGAAATTTGCAAACAAAAAACGTAAACCATTATTAACAGTCGGTTCTGCCACCGTATCACAGAACTGGCGACTTTGCTGGGGACTTATAAAAAGTGGGGTTTACCTTAGGGTCTAGATAGTTTCTAAATTGTTTGCTTGTTCGTTTGCTTTAATTTTAAGGGATTTCTTGGGTTACTATAGATCCTACACCCGGATCTGGGAAAACCTTTTAGGTAAGTAGCAATAGATCATGGAAACTGTGCGGGGTATACCGACATGGTTGAAGCGATGGCTACGTTGATGCGACACTTTGGTTGGTACCGGTAGCCTTTGAGTTAACCAAGGAGAATACAAGGCCGCTGCATGGTGTCATAAAGCGTCAAATGGCCTTAGAAGCTTTAGATGAACAACTTGGCCATTAGGACGTAGTAAGATGGCTGTCTTTGGTGTATTCCCAAAGTCGGCAGATACTCAATTCTACACTCATTGAGACTTGACTCCTGAGTTTTGTTTGGTTACGAGTCAGTTGCCTATCGAACTAAGCTTGTGGGAAAGGTCAGTGATATTGAGATCCCTTAGAACCCGATTACTATTTATACGACATGTTGAACCAATCCAACTTCAAGAGGGTATGACCTTAAAACCCAGGCAAGCCTTAAACCTAAGGTCTTTGTGTGATTTGCTTGTGTTTGCTATATCTGTGATTTCTTAGCATAATCATACACATCATGACATCATGCCACATCATTTCCTTAACCATTTCAAGGATCTCAAGGGTTTGTGATGCAGGTTATGGTAAATCAGACGTCTAGCAAGGGGAAAGGGGGATTTATTTTCCTCTAGCCAATGGCGTCAAAAGATAAAAACTCAACAACATAAGTCAGAGTCTATGACCCACTTGATATGGTGAGCTTGAATCTAGTAGAAGGACACTCAATGATACGAAGTTCTTCAATCGAAGCTGCAAATTTTGACATTTTCTTGTTTACCCCGCGAGATCCTTGAAAACAGGTGTCATAAACATGTGTCATTGCATAAACATGTGTCATAACAGGTTTCTCATCCTCTTCATTGTTTATTTCAGCAATGGCTCTAGAATAAACAGTGAAGTATCTACAAAATCAGAATGTGCAGTTTCAATAGATGATCATGGCTTTGGCCAAGGGGCAAGAGGAACTGAAAGCCCTGATTGTTAAAGACAAGACTAAGAAGCCAAGGAAGACAGCTGGTGTGGTAAATCTGGGAAGGAGATTCAAAGGACCGCTAAGGTAAGTGGTTGAGCTAACATCTTCATCAAAAGAAGGAGATAATCAAGAGGGGGAGACAAGAGAGGAAGACCCTAGTCCAAAGGAATCTGACAATGAGACTGATTACAATGAAGAGCAGTATCCTTCGACCGACGAAAAGTACAAACAACTGGAAGAGCATCTTAGTGCAATGGAAATCCAGAAGGTGCCTGGACTAGAGTTTGAAGAGCCGGGTTTGGTGTCTGGGATTGTCATCCCGCAAAAGTTCAAGGTGCCAGTATTTGCCAAATATGATGGGGTTTCATGTCCCAAAATGTACCTCCGATCTTATGTGAGGAAGATCCAGCCTCACACTGCTGACAAGGACTTATGGGTCCACTTCTTTCAGGATAGTTTGTTCGGAACTCAATTAGAATGGTTCTACCAGCTAGAAAGGGCCAACATCCGTCATTGGGAAGACCTGGCCGATGCTTTTTACAAGCAGTATCAGTAAAACACAGACCTTGCTCCCATCCGTACTCAACTCCAAAGTATGGCTATGGGTTTGAGCGGGGGCTTTAAAGACTACGCTCAGAAGTGGAGGGACTTAGCAGGAAGAGTCCAGCCTGCCCTGTCTGATAGGGAGCTAGTAGATATGTTTCTAGGTACCCTGTCTGGTCCATTTTTAAATCACTTGATTGGAAGCTCCTCGGCCGACTTCACTGAATTGATTTTGACAGGAGAACAAGTGGAAGCTGGAATTAGGAATGGGAAGATCCAAAAAGATGCATCCTCCAGTGTAGTAAGGAAGACATTTGCTAGGAAGAAAGAGGTTGGTGTTGTGTATAATCAAAGGAATCAGGACAGAACTGAATGCCATCCAGCGGTAGGGGCTGTTATGATCCCTAAACTTGTACCTACTCCACAGAGGAATAATTAGCCTAGAACAGAGAGGTCGACAAGGCAGTTTACTTGGATAAATATGACAATGTATCAAGTCTTGCTACATTTACTAAAGTATAATCTGGTAACTTTGAAGGAAGTTCCGAAGAATCCCAACATTGCCTCTCCTCGCTACAATCTAAATGCTCGCTGTGCTTATCATTCAGAAATTCCAGGTCATGATACAAACGACTATTGGGCTTTGAAAAACAAGGTGAAAGACCTTCTTAAGGCGAAGGAAATTGAATTTGACGCCCATGAGATTCCAAATGTTATCACTGCTCCTATGCCCAAGCATGGTCGTGGTGTTAACTCTATTGAAGATGATATGTTTGTTACTATCATTGATGAACTTGTTACTCCTCTCCTGACTGTTAAGTGGAACTTATTGAAAGCCGGTTTATTTTCGGGTTGTGGCGAAGGTTTCCACTTCTGTTTATCTCTACCGACTGGTTGTCATTTGTTGAAGGCAGGTGTTTAGCGCCTGATGGATGATAGAGAGATTTTGTTTGAGAAGACTCTCGTTCCAACAATTTCTTGCAAGAATATTTCAATAATAACCATTTCCGTCAATCCTCCCAGGGTCTCCACCAAAAGACCCATCAGGATTACATTTGTTCCGAAGGTGACTCCACTGATAATTACTATGCCAAGGCCAATCCCATACTCCTCGGACAAAACTGTTCCCTAGAACTATGAGGGTGACGTCTACTACCACAACGTCAAGCAAGACCTGCTGGCTGTTGAAGACTAGGTTTTTGAGAATGATGATCCCGGCATTGACAACATTGTTGGAAAGAGAAAAATAACAAGAAGTGGAAGAGCGTTCTCCCTTTAAATTTCTCCTCCAAGAGTTTTTACTGATCCTGTGATCATTCCTACTTTTGTTCCTACTGATACTACTACTACAATTTCTGTGATTACCCCTATTGACACCCCTATCACCGAGTTCGACGAGACTCGGGGCAAAGACATATTGATTGAGCCTGTCCAGACGAAGGCGCAGTCAGTATCTATCCCAGAGGCTTCCAAGAAGGAAATGGAAGAAATTTTGAAAATTATAAAGAAGAGCGACTACAATGTAGTCGAACAGCTGGGGCAGACCCCTTCAAATATTTCTATGCTAGACTTACTATTGTGCTCTGAAGCTCATGTGAAGGCTTTGGTGAAATTTCTTAAAACTTCCCATGTGCCACAGGAAACATCTGCTGACCAATTTGAAGATTGTGTGGCCAGTTTGACGGCTGATAATGATTTTGGTTTTTCTGATGCTGATCTGACACCTAGTGGGAGGAAACACAATGATGCGTTGCATGTCTTTGTTGAACGCAGGGGCACTAATTTAGCCCATGTCCTAGATACTGGTTCATCTTTGAACATGCTTCCTAAGAAAGCTCTGGACAGGTTAGACTGTGAAGGTTTGACCCTGAAACCTGACAACATTGTAGTAAGGGCTTTCGATGGATTGAATAAAATGGTGCACGGGGAGGGTGACATCCCCATCAAAGCTGGTTCTCAGACTTTCTACTCTACCTTCTACGTGATGGATATAATACCTTCCTATTATTATTTATTAGGTCGCCCTTGGATTCATGGGGCGGGAGCTGTTACGTCCACTCTACATCAGATGATGAAATACCCATTCAAAGGAAGAATTTTCATTATACACGGTGCAAAAGAATACATGGTCAGTCACCTGAATTCCTTCAGATATGTAGAAATGGATGGTGAGTTCATCGGGACTCTGTGTCAGAACTTCGAAGAGGTACCTCAAACTATAGCCGCAACTGAAACTATCACCAATCCGCCCAAGATCACCAGACCCCCCTTGAAGATGGCTTCTCTCAAGGATACAAAAGCAGTTATTGAAGAAGGTGGGTCTACCATCTGGGTCCAACTCCATGATATTCCATACAAGTCTGATAAATTTGGTTTGGGTTTCTCTTCATGGGCTCAAAGGGTTGTTCGATGCGCTCGTGCTGGAAGACCTCCCCTATGCATCAACAATCATGGGGTCAATGCTCTAGAAGACAACAATGGTGACAATGACATGGATAGCTGGATCTTCCCTACTACCAACGGTGGATCCAGTAACTGGACAGTAAAGGACTTTCTACCAATTATTTTTATTCAAAAGTAATTATATTTCTTATTTTTTGGATATGTAATAAAAAATATAAACTTTTTTTGCCATGTGTCTTACCTGGGGCACATTGGTTTATTTGTGAGGGTTATCGTGTTTCATTTTCATATGGAATTAATAAAGCATTAGACGTTTATGCATACAAATTTTGCGCTCTCTATTGTTTCTTTTCTGCTTTTTACTTTGTCTATACAGCTATGCTCTTACACATACTCATGTATCAAACTGCAGATCCAAATCGACTCTGGATCCCATTTGTAATGGTTCTTTTATTTCCAGTTATGACTTTGAAATTCCGATCAACCAAGTTGAGGACGAATGTGAGGAAGATTGTGAGGTACCTGGAGAACTTTCTAGGTTGTTACAGTAGGAAGAGAGGGTTATACAGCCTCATGAAGAGCCAGTTGACACAATAAACTTGGGCACAAAGGAAGACAAAAAATAAGTCAAGATCGATGCAAATCTATGGCTTAATGTTAAACAACGGTTGATACAGATGTTGCATGACTATGTCGAGATCTTTTCCTGGTCATATGAATACATGCCAGGACTGGACATAAATATTGTGTTTCATCGTCTGCCAACTAAAGAAGATTACCCTCCAGTAAAGCAGAAGGTTCGTCGTATGTGCCCTGAAATGTCAGAGAATATCAAAGTAGAAGTTATGAAGCAGTTCAACGCTAGGTTCTTAGTTGTCACTTCTTATCACCAATGGGTTGCTAACATAGTCCTGGTGCATAAAAAGGATGGCAAGGTACGGATGTGTGTGGACTACCGAGATTTGAACAGGGCAAGCCCCAAGGATGACTTTCTGCTTCCCCACATTGACGTTCTGGTTGACAATACCGCATAGCACAAGATATTTTCCTTCATGGATGGTTTCTCTGGTTACAATCAGATCAAGATGGCACCCGAGGATATGGAGAAGACAACCTTCACCGTGCAATGGGGCACTTTTTACTACAAAATGATGTCAATTGGGTTGAAGAATGTTGGGGAAACCTATCAGTGAGCCATGGTAGCTTTGTTTCATGACATGATTCACCATGAGATAGAGGTCTACGTTTATGACATGATAGCCAGGTCTCAAACTAAATAAGAGCACCTTGATCATCTACAAAATATGTTTGATAGGTTAAAGACGTACAAGCTGAGGTTAAATTCGAACAAGTGCGCCTTTGGGGTAAGGTCCGGTAAATTGATAGGTTTCATTGTCAGTGACAAGGGTATTTAGGTAGACCCTACAAAGGTGAAGGCTATACGAGAGATGTCGGCTCCTTGCACTGAGATGGAAGTTAGAGGTTTCTTGGGACGACTAAATTACATTGCCAAGTTCATTTCTCATTTAACTGCTACTTGTGAGCTAATCTTCAAACTCCTAAAGAAAGATCAAGTGGTAAAGTGGAATGATGAATGCCAGACTGCCTTCAAAAGAATAAGGGAATACCTTCAAGAACCACCAATTTTGATGCCTCCGATTGAAGGAAGACCTTTGATAATGTACTTAACAGTGCTAGATAATTCAATGGGGTGTGTGATGGGGCAGCATGACGAGTCCAGTTGAAAAGAGAACGCAATATACTACCTTAGCAAAAAGTTTACCGACTATGAAACAAGATACTCACTGCTCGAGAAAACTTGTTGCACTTTGGTATGGGATGCTCACCGACTGAGACAGTATATATTGACCCACACTACTTTGTTGATATCTAGGATGGATCTGATCAAGTACATCTTCAAGAAGCTCGCTCTCTCCGGAAGAATAGCAAGATGGCAAATGATCTTGATCTAATACGATATCCAATACACGACCCAGAAAGCAATTAAGGGAAGTGTGCTAGCTGATCATTTGGCTCATCAGACTGTGGATGACTACCAATCCATGAATTTTGAGTTCCCGGACGAGAATATTATGCTAGTGACTGACTATGAAGAACCTAGACCGGATGAACGACCTGAGGAAGGATCTCGGTGGATTATGGTTTTTGATGGAGCCTCTGATGCACTCGGAAATGGCATTGGTGCTGTAATTATATCTCCCGAGGGCTGTCATACTCCCTTCACCTCCAGATTATGTTTCAACTGTACCAACAATATGGAGGAGTATGAAGCATGCATCATGGGTCTCAAAGCTGCTATTGACTTGAGGATCAAGCTCTTGAGCGTATTTGGGGATTCAGCCTTGGAAATAAGTCAGGTCAAAGGAGAGTGGGACATGAAGCACCCAAATCTCATCCCTTATAGAGAACATGTGCTGACATTGCTTCCACACTTTGAAGAGGTCACCTTTGAACACTTTCCACGAGAAGAGAATCAGTTAGCAGACGCGCTAGCTACTATGTCATCTATTTTCAAGGTCAAGTGGGACAACGAGGCTCCTCGGATTACTATTGAGAGGTTGGATGAACCAGCATATTACTACGAGATTGACACTGAAGAAGTAGAAGACAAACCTTCGTTTCATGAAGTGAAGAGGTATCTCGAGGCTCAAGAATATCCTGAGATGGCATCTGTCAATGATAAGAAGTTTTTGAGAAGTTTCGCCTCAAAGTTCTTCCTTAGTAATGGAATCCTCTACAAGCACAACCATGGCTCTACTTTACTTCGGTGCGTAGATAAGATCGAAGCAACAAGGATTATGGCAGATTTACAAGAAGGCACCTTCGGCACCCACTCTAGTGGACATACCATGGCTAAAAAGATCCTACGGGCAGGATACTATTGGTCCACTATGGAAGCAGGCTGTTATCAGCATTCCCGAACTTGTCACGAATGCCAGATCTATGCTGATAAAGTGCATGTACCTCTGGTTCCCTTGAATGTCTTGACGACTCCATGGCCCTTTTCAATGTGGGGTATTGACATGATCAGAGAGATTACACCTAATAGACATCGCTTTATCCTAATGGCCATTGATTACTTCAAAAAGTGGGTTGAGGCTGCCTCTTTTTCTACTGTTACCAAGAATGTTGTGGCGCAGTTTATCAAGCATAACCTGATTTTTCAGTATGGTGTCTCCGAGAGAATCATCACAGACAATGGTACAAATCTCAATAATACGATGATCACCAAACTCTGTAAGCAATTCAAGATCCAGCATCATAAAATATTCCCCTTACCGGCCGAAGATGAGTGGCGCTATGGAGGCTGCTAAAAAGAATATTAAGAAAATCATACAGAAGATGACGATGACATACAAAGACTGGCACGAGATGTTACCATTTTCTCTTCATGGTTACCGCACCTCAGCACGAACGTCGACAGGGGAAACACCTTATTCACTGGTGTATGGTATGGAGGTTGTCCTGCCTATTGAAGTCTAAATCCCTTCTTTGAGGATCATGAAGGATGCAGGTTTGAACAAAGATGATTGGATCCAGACTCGACTTGATGAACTGAATCTGATTGATGAGAAAAGACTTACTATTGTCTGTCATGGTCAAATGTATTAAAAACCGATGATCAAGGCTTTCAACAAAAAGGTCAGACATTAGGTATATCAGGTAGGTGATCTAGTAATCAAGCACATCATACTTCCACTAGGTGATCTCAGGGGCAAATGGACTCCCACATACGAAGGTCCATTTGTAATCAAGAGCATATTTTCTGGTGGAGCCATGATTCTAACCACCATAGATGGTGACGACCTTCCTCACCCTGTTAATGCGGACATAGTGAAAAGATACTACGCGTAAATAAAGACCCTCTAGGTTGACTAACCTAGGCAAAAATAAGGCCATCCCGGCGAACCAAAAGGGTTCGGGCAAAATTAGGGATAAATACAAAAAAAAACTGTACACCTGGTGTGATCGGTGGATCTGGAACTGACTATTTAACGCTGGTTCGCGAAATTTCGCGAAAGCAAGAGTCGCCACCATCTTTTATTTTCTCCAAATGGAAAGGACAAAAGCACAGAAAAATTCCTTATAGAGATTGCTCTCGGTTCGGGAGGTAGGTTATAGAAAGGGAAGGTGTTAGCACCCTTTCTATCCATGGTTATCCATGGGCTCTTAGATACTTGCTCATTGTGTTTTCAAAATTGGTTTGTTTGCTTTTCAACTGTGGGTTTTAAAAAAGTTTCTTTGAAAATTCCAGTTCGACTCTTGTATCGGTCCTCAAGAGTGTTTGAAAAATTGCTTTCGAAAGCTTTTTGAAAATGTGTTGGTGTGAAAAGTATTTTTTTTGATTTGTTTTGAAGTTTAGAGCAAGTATCTAGAGTCGTCTACCTACCCTAAGGAATTCATTTGTGTAAATGTCCTTTAAAGTAGTGCCATCCCACCATTGAGAGGTAGGTAGCACCACCGTTAGAGGTGTTCGGGTCAATTCGAGGTTCGGGACATGGTGATCACCAGAGCAATGGGAAGACACCTTAGAAGCTACCCTCATGCCAGGTTCCCGGATCATGAGGACTTACTAAGACATCCTCTACTCGACGATCACCTTTCGAGGCAAGGCAACAGTGAGGCGTACCCTAGGGGTGGTGTGTGATTTGTGTGTCATTTTCATTTGCATTTATCTTGTCATGGTATAGGTGTTCTAGCGCTTGTTTTTATTTTATCATACATTCTTTCATGCATTTATTAACAATTAAAAAGATGCGGAAAATTAAAGTTCCTAAGCTATTACAAAGGCGCGGGTCCACATCGCCAAAATTAAAGTCCAGGACCCGATTTGACGGAAAAATAAAGAAAGTAAAAGAAAATAAGGAATTAAAAGTGCGACAGATAATTAATTACAAGGCTTCGGGAGAGATACATAAATATTTAACGAAATAAAATAAATATGCGAATTAATAAGAAATTAAGAACGAGGGCGTTGGACCCTTTTGCAAAATTAAATTACATGGAATTAATTAAAATTAAAAGAAAGAAAGAACTTGTTTTTTGGCATTTTTTAGTATTTTAGGATTTAATGTAAAAAAAATAATTAACTAAAATAAATACTAACCCTAATTCTAGTGGCTTTTAATTTATTAAGAAAATATTGAATTTTAACCTAAATTAACCCTAATTTTTATATACAAATTTAATTATAAAAATAAATATTTAATTATTTAATTATTTATGAAAGAAAAATAAAAAGGATGAAAAATTATTAATTAAACCTAATTCTACGTTTTTTAGATTTTATTATGAAAAGAATTAAAATTGCAACCTAATTTAAAACTAAATAATTATATACAATTTATTTATAGAAAATATTAAAACAAAATATTTATTATATTTTTCCTCTTTTCTGATTTTTTTGATTTTTAGGTGTTTTTGATATTTTGTGAAAATAATAAATTAATTAAATACAAGAATTAAAATAAAAATAGAAATAATGTAAAAGAAAATATTTAAACAAAGCAAACCTAGGGGGGTGTCAGTCCCCAACATGGAGGTTAAGTCCAAGCATTTGAGCCCAATGACCTCCAGGTCCGTTTGACTTTCTCCAGGGAATATGCTGGCGCGTTGACTGGGACTACCATGTGCCTTAGATCTGAGCCTTTGATTTGATTCCATTGGACGCGTGGACGGCTGGATCTTGGAAGTGTATGGTGGTATCCAGCGTTGGCTCTGCATGTGATTATCAATTGAAAAATGATATTGGGATAGTGGAGACCTGGGGTTCGAACCCAGGTCATTAACTTTACCAACAACTTCGCTTGCCATCTGATCCAACCAACGCGCTTGTATACTAAACATCAAACAATTAATATAAGATAAAAACACACATTGACAATGTTTTAGCGCAAAATTTAAAAGAGCCAATGGTTGCTGGCCACGAGTTCATCTTCTTCGTTGTGTTTTATTTTCCTGAAATACAAACAGATTAGGCAACGGTTTTTTACGCGTTCTTTTAGGCTAGCTTCTAAAAAATAGCGACTAGCCCTATGACGCTCATAAATTGAGCGCGAGGGTAGCTTCTTCTTCGTCCAGACACGTTGAATTCAATGGCTTTGGTCTCAGCCTCCAATTTTTCCTTATTCCAAAACCCCCAATTTGAAGGTTGAAGAACCCTAAATATCAACAATGGCATAATCGCGTGTAATGCACAAAAATACAATCAAATACATGGGTTAGCTTCAGAATCAAATGACCAACATGAATCAAACGTTAAATTTCACAAAGAATGCATGGATTAAGATGTACGATTATGAAATTTTTTGTGCACAGGTCCGGTTCGTGTTACCAATTCTTTAAGCTTTGAGGAATGTTCTTGATTGGGAAACGTTCAGTGAACCTTCAACAAGCTAATGAAACAAAAATTATGCCTTGAATCGCCCTAGAATGTGGTTTTCAGAATTGAGTTTCTTGCAAAAAAATTCAAGTTTGATGGTGGGGTTTTGCGCAGCTTTTCTGGTTTTTTTCATTAGGTTTTGATTCCTTGTATAAGTATGAGTGAATTAGGTCAAGAAAAACCAACCAAATCATTTGCATTCATGGTTTTTGAAATTTGATTTTCAAAGATCTTTTTCAATCTTTTTTCATGTGTTTTTGCTCTCAATCATATCCAATCAATCCAATTCCTTCCATATCTGATCATGCACGAATTATTGAATATATTTCATGCACAAAAAGATTTTATTTCATTGGTTTTATATTTTTCATGTATTTTATTTGATTAAATGAATTATTAATAATAAAAAATTCAAATAAATAAATAAAAATGGAGAAAAACTTCCCTTTGGGCCAAATGGTCGTGTGCATGCTTTGGATGATGAATTGTGGAAGAAAAATGGGCCCATTAGCAATTTTAGGTCATTTGAATCAATGTTGACTTTTCAAAATATCCAAAAATTTCCCAACTTCCACAAGACATAACTTGCTCAATTTTTAAGCTTTTCTCATGTTCTTGGACATTTTGGAAAGGTCTTTGAGTCCTCTAACCAATTCCTTTGGTCCCATGTCATTTTGATTTACCAAGCTCAAGTTATGGCCTTTGACTTAAAGTCCCTTTTTGTTGACTTTTGAAAATGACCTATAATGTTGAAATTGATAACTTTTTGTGAGAGCATTTCTTGGACTTGAAGTATGAATATGAGTTGTAGGAAATGTCTTTCTATTCAAAATGAGCTTTGGATGGAATTTTTCTGATAATCCATGTGAAAGTTATGCCCTGGTCAATTTACAGTTGACTTTTTCAACTGTCCAAATAAGGAAACTTTTGCATCTTGATGATTTTTGAGCCTAGCTTTGAGAATCATGATCAAGCATTGATCAAATGATGTTTGTGGCTTCAAAATGAGATGTTGACCAAAAATTTGAACTTTTGACTGTCAAATGACCATTTTGCCCCTACAGTTGACTGTAGTGCAATTAGGGTTTTTGACTGTGCAATTTTGTGCTGAAAGCCTTGAAACTTGATATGAGGATGCTTGACCATATTTATAGGCATGTGAGACTTGTTTGGACCTTTGGAAACTTCATTTTCTTGATCAGAATAAAAACCCTAATTTTGACTGCTTAGGAGGCCCTTACACTGTGCAACCCTTGGGGAATTTTGAAGCTTGACTTGGCAATTTCTTGAAGAATATGGGAGGGCAAATTTTGGGGTACAACAGTTGCCCCTGTTCAATCTTCTTAGACCTGAGGATGCAGCTTGGCTGACATGCCTTTCGTAATCCGAGGGTGGAAGATGATTGAACACTAGAGTGCCCAGAAATTTGCGCTCACATAGTAGCCGTGATGGTGGAAATGGGCTTAAAGATGCCATTTAGAGGTTGATGAATAGGATGATGGGCTTATAGATGCCATCTGGATGTTGATCGCGTAAGAGATTCCTTAGCGAGAACCTGCGTACCTGCAAAAGAAAAAAAATGAGTACCTGACATGTTGCAGGAGCTGGTTTTCAGATGCTTGGTATAGATGTGTCCTGACTGGTTACAAGAGCTGAGTCTGGATCTTCAAAAGATGATGAATAAACCAGGGATGGTTACTACCTCAGCATGAACGGTGAGAGAACCTTGGGTGACCTTAACCTCAACAGCAGTTTGAAAAAAATCTTAGTGGGAATTACCGTCTCCACAGGATCGGGGAGAGAACCATAGGCAATTATAATCTCACCAGCGGACGTTTGAGAAAAACCTGGATTGGAATTATCGTCTCCGCAGGATTGGGGAGAGAACCATAGGAAATTATAATCTCAAAAGCGGACGTTTGAGAAAAACCTTTGATAACTTCTACTGAGTCTTCATCAGAAAAATCTGTTTGGGATCGATTTAGCTGGACTAGAGAAGGCCTTGGACTGGATAAGAAATCTTTGGAATCGATTAACTGAACCGGTCTAGGTCTTGGAATGTCTTCAACAGATACACCCTGGCAAGATACATGAATCGAGTCTGGAATTAGTAAGGTTGGTGAGTTGTCTCTACTGACAGGTTATTTCCATGGACGGGTGGTCTATAACGACGAGTGTCTATAACAACGAGTGTCTATAACGACGAGTGTCTATAACGACGAGTGTCTATCACGACGAGTGTCTATCACGACGAGTGTCTATAACGACGAGTGTCTATCACGACGAGTGTCTATAACGACGAGGGTCTATAATGACGAGTGTCTATCACGACGAGTGTCTATCACGACGAGTGTCTATCACGACGAGTGTCTATAACGACGAGTGTCTATCACGACGAGTGTCTATCATGACGAGTGTCTATAACGACGAGTGTCTATGACGACGAGTGTCTATGACGACGGGTGTCTATAACGACGGGTGTCTATAACGACGAGTGTCTATGACGACGAGTGTCTATAACAACGAGTGTCTATAACGACGAGTGTCTATAACGACGAGTGTCTATAACGACGAGTGTCTATAACGACGAGTGTCTATGACGATGAGTGTCTATAACGATGAGTGTCTATGACGACGAGTGTCTATAACGACGAGTGTCTATAACGACGAGTGTCTATGACGACGAGTGTCTATAACGACGAGTGTCTATAACGACGAGTGTCTATAACGACAAGTGTCTATAACGACGAGTGTCTATAACGACGGGTGTCTATAACGACGAGTGTCTATAACGACGGGTTGGATCAAAGAAATCTTTCGGCATTGATTTAACTAGATTTGTATTCTTTGACTGGGTTGGTCTCTTTTGACTGTATTCGTCTACATAGCTGATCTTTTAATTGTATCCTTCCTGAAAGGTAAAGGTCATTCATGTGCAATGCATGATATGGATCAAGCAACGACATAAATGAGATTGTATGACATGACGCACATATGCATGTATCATGATGTATGAAAATGTGATGTTTATGAATGTATTTTTGTCTAGGAAAGTAAGTCCTTGACGGGTGCCGGGAAGTCATTCCTGGGCTGATGTTGAAGAGTGAGATTCTTCGTTTCCGTTGGGGATGATGATTGCAAGAATACCGGTCGGAGAAGATGACTCCGCTGGGGGATAAAATTGGCGAATAGATTACTCTGTGGGGAATTACTCTGTGGGAAGAGATACTTTGCTGAGATGCTGATGATAACTCCGCTAGGGATACCATTGTCGTGTTGGAAGTGTTGATAGACTTCGCTGGGGATAAGAGGATTTCGTCGAGGACGCTCTTTCCGTGGCTTTTGGCTGAGGATAACCCAGTTATATCCTGTTAAGGGAATAACTCTTTGAATAAAGCCGGGAGACGCGTTCGTGCTTCGCGAGGGACAAGCTTCCAGAATCTACTGGGGATAAGCTTACTGCTTGGGGAGATGGATTCCAACTTTCTTGGGGAAACTGGATTGGAATCTCCTGGGGGAGTATTGAACTGTATTGGTTGTGTTCTTCAACGGAACCTTCATTGATACCTTGGAGGACAGAACAATCAGCTTGCTTAGACAACTCCTTATTGCCCCTGTTTCTGAGGTGGGAGAGGAAGCCCTGTGAGGTGATGATAGTTGTTGTGGGTCAAACCTTCTTCAGGTAGGTAGATGACAAGATGCCAGGACATAGTCGTACGCTTTAATCCCTAACTTTTGCCTGGACCGCTCTTTCGGGTTTTCAGTCCACCGGGATACCCATTTTTGCCCAAGCCGCCTCTTCAGGTTTTCGACTTGCCTGGTGTACAGATTTTTCATTTCATCCCTTATTTTTGCCCGAACCCTTTTGGTTCGTCGGGAAGCCCTTATTTTTGCCTAGGTATGTCAACCTAGCGGGTCTTTGATTTTGCGTAGTATCTTTTCGACTATGTACATTCTCAGAAAGTAGGGAGTTGCCCCTGTTAGAAGTGTTTTGTCATGCCGCCAGAAGGTGTTTGACCAGGCAAGACTCGTTGTTGGAATGCCCCAAGTGACTCAGGCGGAGATTTGCCCCAGGCTATTTGGCCTTGAGAGATTCCCTGAATCTTGACTGGACTGCCCCTAGATGATGGACACTGATCATGCTATGCCCCTTGATTGGAAATGCTTTTGTCCACTAGGTATTCATCGTGCGAATTTCCCTGCTGTTCAAACAAATATTCATATGCAAACAAAGTTATGTTAAAAATGCAAAGCTTATGTCTGTTTCGAAGTTTTTTTTGGAAATGCATTTTTTTTCATAAAACCAGTGAATGTTTGTAAAACGTGATGTCAACTCCGTATTTACCGTAGGTCTTAAGGAGTCAGGATACCTTTCGTAACAGTATGCTTTCGAACTAACCCATGCTTCAGCTAGGACTTTTAAGGGTTATAACGTGGCCTGGTTCACGGTTTAAGAAACAAAGGATAAAGGCTCAAATTTTTTTTGTACCCACCCGCTCTTCGTGATGTTCTCCAAACCTAAACTCAGTTGATCATACGTTAGGCCTTGTTTGAGTCTTTGCTTTGATTTTCCGGTGATGATTCGGATATTGATGATTTATTTTGAATAGGCAGTCATTTCCCCCTTTTTTGTTGTTGAGGGTTTGTAGGACCTCTTTTTTTTTATTTTTATTATCCCTATTTTTTGCCTGAACTGTTTCTTTTTGGAATTACAGTCAGCGGGATGCCCCAGTTTTGTAAGTCTCCTTCATAGGTTTTGACTTAATGGGTTTTTATTTTGAGAAGTAATGACTGCCTGTCTGTATGATTGTTCGGAACCATCACTGTCTTTTGTTTTGTAAGGACCTCTTTGGTGCCATTCGTTATGCACTTGGATCAACTGAGAGACTACCCTGCCCCAGGTTATGATTAAGGGTTTTAAATTTCGAAAAGAAAAACTCCTACTTCTTTGGCTCAGAGGGGTTGACGAGGGATTATCTTCCTTATAACTCCAGTGTTTAGGAATTGAAACAATGCCTGTACCTCATCAGCGGGGTCTGTTCAAAAGCATACTGTAAAGATCGTGGTATCGTTTTCGTCATCCTCCCTCAAGAGGCTTAGAATTTCTTAATCAAGAGTTGATCATCAAAAAATATGAAATCAGTTTGAATATAGCGAATGCGAAATAATTACTTCAAAACAGACATGTGTAGTGCATTAATGAAATAACAATGTTTAACATGAATAAATGTTTGAACAATCAAAAGAAAATTACAAATTGAGCATTCGAATGAACAAAAGTTTCCAATCCTAGCCATGTTTTGACAAGGGAGCAGTGGTCACATTCGGAGTCTCTGGAGAGTCGAACTGGACTTCCTTTGCGTCAATCAGATCTTGAACCCTATTTCTCAAAGTCCAACAGTCATCTGTAGCATGCCCCGGACTGTCGGAATGATAGGCGCAGCGAGCATTGGGATTGTACCTTGAAGGTGTCCTGTTAGGATTCTTCGGGGGATCCATGAGAGTTACCAACTTGGTTTCCAGCAACTGTGGCAATATCTGTGACAAGGTCATGCCGAGGGGAGTAAACTGCCTCTTAGGTCTTTCTTCCCTTTGTTGACGGTGACGCTGAGGAGCATCGACCAGCTTTACAATAGCTACTGCGTTGACCGCGCTAGATTCTCTCTTGGATGGTTTCTTCTCAGTGTTCGAGGAATCACCATTATGTATTTTCCCTGACTTGATGCCAACTTCTATTCTTTCCTCGGTCAAGATCAAGTCTGTAAACCCAGCCGCAGAATTCCCAATCAGGTGGTTGAAGAATGGACCAGACAGGGTCCCCAAGAACATGTCGACGAGTTTGCGGTCAGTCAGAGGTGGTTGTACCCTTCCAGCAAGGTCCCTCCATTTTTGAGCATATTCTTTGAAGCCCTCGCCTGCACCCATAGACATTCCTTGAAGTTGAGTGCGCGTGGGAGCAAGGTCGGCATTGTACTGGTACTGCTTGTAGAATGCAGTGGCTAAGTCTTCCCAGGTACGGATGTTGGCTCCATTCAGTTGATAGAACCAGTCAAGCTGAGTCCCTGAAAGACTCTCCTGGAAAAAGTGGATCCATAAGTTCCTGTCGGCCGTGTAGGGCTGGATCCTCCTCATGTATGACCTGAGATGCAGCTTTGGACAGGATGCCCCGTCGTACTTTGCAAAGGCAGGTGCCTTGAATTTGTGCGGGATCACTACCCCAGAAGACAGACCTAGATCCTCGAAGTCCAGACCAGGCACTTTTTGTATCTCCATAGCACTTAGCCGGTCTTCCAACTGTTTGTACCTATCCTCAGCCGGAGGGTACTGTTCGTCGTTGAAATCTGTCTCGTTGTCGGAGACCACTGGACTGGACACCCTTTCCTCTTGATGACTGCCCTTCCCCACAGATGGAGTTGTCCTCTCAGCTTCATCCTGCAGGGTGTTCCCAGATCTGCGTCTAGGGCTGAACAAAACATTCCTCTTCTTCTTCTTTTCCTTTTTCAAGAGCAGAGCATTCAGATCTTGTTGCCCCTGGGTCAAATTCATGATCAGCTCTTGGAACTGGGCGTTCTGAGCCTGGAGGGCCTTGATAGTGTGCTCGGTTGAGGATTCAGGATTCATGACGATCGGCTGAAATAAACAGCGAAGAAGGTAAGTAACCTGTCAAAAAGGGGTACCTGCAATGCAATGATATGTACGATATGCATGCAATGTTTTCAAGGACCTCGCGGGGTAAACAAGAAAACTGTTAGTATTGAATCAGGTAGCTTGATTGAAGGAACTTCCTGTTGTATAAAATCCTTCTTCAAGGGTCAAAGGCTCACCATATCCAGTGGGTCATAGCCCCTGACAACCTTGGCTAGAGGAAAATAAATCCTCTTTGCCCCTTGCTAGATGTTTGATTTATCATGACCTGCATCACAAGCCCTGGAGATCCTTGAAATGGGTTAGGATGTATGCAATGGTATGATGTCATGGCATGCATGGGGTAATGTAGGTAAACCTTGTTATGAGTCCCAATTAAGGACTGTAAACAAAACCTGCAAGAAACTCAAGTATCAGATAACAAGCATGCAAATAGTCAAGTTGGAAGGCACACAAGTCACACAGAGAGCCCTTAGAGTTTAGGCCAGCATGAGGTTTGGGGTACTACCCTCTTGAAGTTGGTGGGCTCAACCTGTCCTATTAGAAGTAACCGGGTTCTAAGGGTCCCAATATCACGGGATTGCTTTCATTGTTCATCGTTTCGATTTAGCCACTGAACTGGCGACCGAAATATTCCAGGAAAGCAACCCTCAATTGAGTGTAGTATCGAGTATCAACCAACCTCAGATTGCACCAAAGTCAGTTATCTCACTACCCTAAAGAGGCCAAGATAGTTCAATTAAGGTTCCTAAGGTCTGTTGATGCTTCACGACACCACGCGGAGGCCCCGTACTCTCCTTGACTGAACTCAAGGGTTACCGGTACACACCAAAGTGCCACATCAACGTAGCAGACTGTTTCAACCATGTCGGTATACCCCGCACAGTTCCCTCACAGCCTTGTTGCTACTTTCTAAGAAGGTACCCCCAGATCCGGGTTAGGATCTATAGAACTCCCAAGACAGTCCCACAACTTAAAGCAAACAAGGAAAGCAATTGAAAACACAGTTATGAACTAACCCTAAGGTACACCTCACTTTAAGTTAATATCCCCAGCAGAGTCGCCAGCTCTATGATCGGTGGATCTGGAACTGACTTTTTAACGCTGGTTCGCGAAATGTCGCGGAAGCAAGAGTCGCCACCGTCTTTTATTTTCTCCAAATGGAAAGGACAAAAGCACAGAAAAATTCCTTATAGAGATTGCTCTTGGTTCGGGAGGTAGGTTATAGAAAGGGAAGGTGTTAGCACCCTTTCTATCCATGATTATCCATGGGCTCTTAGATACTTGCTCATTGTGTTTTCAAAATTGGTTTGTTTTCTTTTCAACTGTGGGTTTTAAAAAAGTTTCTTTGAAAATTCCAGTTCGACTCTTGTATCGGTCCTCAAGAGTGTTTGAAAAATTGCTTTCGAAAGCTTTTTGAAAATGTGTTGGTGTGAAAAGTATTTTTTTGATTTGTTTTGAAGTTTAGAGCAAGTATCTAGAGTCGTCTACCTACCCTAAGGAATTCGTCTGTGTAAATGTCCTTTAAAGTAGTGCCATCCCACCATTGAGAGGTAGGTAGCACCACCGTTGGAGGTGTTCGGGTCAATTCGAGGTTCGGGACATGGTGATCACCAGAGCAATGGGAAGACACCTTAGAAGCTACCCTCATGCCAGGTTCCCGGATCATGAGGACTTACTAAGACATCCTCTACTCGACGATCACCTTTCGAGGCAAGGCAACAGTGAGGCGTACCCTAGGGGTGGTGTGTGATTTGTGTGTCATTTTCATTTGCATTTATCTTGTCATGGTATAGGTGTTCTAGCGCTTGTTTTTATTTTATCATACATTCTTTCATGCATTTATTAACAATTAAAAAGATGCGGAAAATTAAAGTTCCTAAGCTATTACAAAGGCGCGGGTCCACATCGCCAAAATTAAAGTCCAGGACCCGATTTGACGGAAAAATAAAGAAAGTAAAAGAAAATAAGGAATTAAAAGTGCGACAGATAATTAATTACAAGGCTTTGGGAGAGATACATAAATATTTAACGAAATAAAATAAATATGCGAATTAATAAGAAATTAAGAACGAGGGCGTTGGACCCTTTTGCAAAATTAAATTACATGGAATTAATTAAAATTAAAAGAAAGAAAGAACTTGTTTTTTGGCATTTTTTAGTATTTTAGGATTTAATGTAAAAAAAATAATTAATTAAAATAAATACTAACCCTAATTCTAGTGGCTTTTAATTTATTAAGAAAATATTGAATTTTAACCTAAATTAACCCTAATTTTTATATACAAATTTAATTATAAAAATAAATATTTAATTATTTAATTATTTATCAAAGAAAAATAAAAAGGATGAAAAATTATTAATTAAACCTAATTCTACGTTTTTTAGATTTTATTATGAAAAGAATTAAAATTGCAACCTAATTTAAAACTAAATAATTATATACAATTTATTTATAGAAAATATTAAAACAAAATATTTATTATATTTTTCCTCTTTTCTGATTTTTTTGATTTTTAGGTGTTTTTGATATTTTGTGAAAATAATAAATTAATTAAATACAAGAATTAAAATAAAAATAGAAATAATGTAAAAGAAAATATTTAAACAAAGCAAACCTAGGGGGGTGTCAGTCCCCAACATGGAGGTTAAGTCCAAGCATTTGAGCCCAATGACCTCCAGGTCCGTTTGACTTTCTCCAGGGAATATGCTGGCGCGTTGACTGGGACTACCATGTGCCTTAGATCTGAGCCTTTGATTTGATTCCATTGGACGCGTGGACGGCTGGATCTTGGAAGTGTATGGTGGTATCCAGCGTTGGCTCTGCATGTGATTATCAATTGAAAAATAATATTGGGATAGTGGAGACCTGGGGTTCGAACCCAGGTCATTAACTTTACCAACAACTTCGCTTGCCATCTGATCCAACCAACGCGCTTGTATACTAAACATCAAACAATTAATATAAGATAAAAACACACATTGACAATGTTTTAGCACGAAATTTAAAAGAGCCAATGGTTGCTGGCCACGAGTTCATCTTCTTCGTTGTGTTTTATTTTCCTGAAATACAAACAGATTAGGCAACGGTTTTTTACGCGTTCTTTTAGGCTAGCTTCTAAAAAATAGCGACTAGCCCTGTGACGCTCATAAATTGAGCGCGAGGGTAGCTTCTTCTTCGTCCAGACACGTTGAATTCAATGGCTTTGGTCTCAGCCTCCAATTTTTCCTTATTCCAAAACCCCCAATTTGAAGGTTGAAGAACCCTAAATATCAACAATGGCATAATCGCGTGTAATGCACAAAAATACAATCAAATACATGGGTTAGCTTCAGAATCAAATGACCAACATGAATCAAACGTTAAATTTCACAAAGAATGCATGGATTAAGATGTACGATTATGAAATTTTTTGTGCACAGGTCCGGTTCGTGTTACCAATTCTTTAAGCTTTGAGGAATGTTCTTGATTGGGAAACGTTCAGTGAACCTTCAGCAAGCTAATGAAACAAAAATTATGCCTTGAATCGCCCTAGAATGTGGTTTTCAGAATTGAGTTTCTTGCAAAAAAATTCAAGTTTGATGGTGGGGTTTTGCGCAGCTTTTCTGGTTTTTTTCATTAGGTTTTGATTCCTTGTATAAGTATGAGTGAATTAGGTCAAGAAAAACCAACCAAATCATTTGCATTCATGGTTTTTGAAATTTGATTTTCAAAGATCTTTTTCAATCTTTTTTCATGTGTTTTTGCTCTCAATCATATCCAATCAATCCAATTCCTTCCATATCTGATCATGCACGAATTATTGAATATATTTCATGCACAAAAAGATTTTATTTCATTGGTTTTATATTTTTCATGTATTTTATTTGATTAAATGAATTATTAATAATAAAAAATTCAAATAAATAAATAAAAATGGAGAAAAACTTCCCTTTGGGCCAAATGGTCGTGTGCATGCTTTGGATGATGAATTGTGGAAGAAAAATGGGCCCATTAGCAATTTTAGGTCATTTGAATCAATGTTGACTTTTCAAAATATCCAAAAATTTCCCAACTTCCACAAGGCATAACTTGCTCAATTTTTAAGCTTTTCTCATGTTCTTGGATATTTTGGAAAGGTCTTTGAGTCCTCTAACCAATTCCTTTGGTCCCATGTCATTTTGATTTACCAATCTCAAGTTATGGCCTTTGACTTAAAGTCCCTTTTTGTTGACTTTTGAAAATGACCTATAATGTTGAAATTGATAACTTTTTGTGAGAGCATTTCTTGGACTTGAAGTATCAAGATGAGTTGTAGGAAATGTCTTTCTCTTCAAAATGAGCTTTGGATGGAATTTTTCTGATAATCCATGTGAAAGTTATGCCCTGGTCAATTTACAGTTGCCTTTTTCAACTGTCCAAATAAGGAAACTTTTGCATCTTGATGATTTTTGAGCCTAGCTTTGAGAATCATGATCAAGCATTGATCAAATGATGTTTGTGGCTTCAAAATGAGATGTTGACCAATAATTTGAACTTTTGACTGTCAAATGACCATTTTGCCCCTACAGCTGACTGTAGTGCAATTAGGGTTTTTGACTGTGCAATTTTGTGCTGAAAGCCTTGAAACTTGATATGAGGATGCTTGACCATATTTATAGGCATGTGAGACTTGTTTGGACCTTTGGAAACTTCATTTTCTTGATCAGAATAAAAACCCTAATTTTGACTGCTTAGGAGGCCCTTACACTGTGCAACCCTTGGGGAATTTTGAAGCTTGACTTGGCAATTTCTTGAAGAATATGGGAGGGAAAATTTTGGGGTACAACACCTGGCAAGTCGAAAACCTGAAAAGGCAGCTTGAGAAAAAAAGGGTATCCCGATGGACTGAAAACCCGAAAGGGCGGTCCAGTCAAAAGTTAGGGATTTGAAGCATACCACTATGTCCTATTGGATCACCTTGCGATTAGACTTCAGTATCAACTATCAAGCTCAAACGGTACCGATCAATCCAGTCAGCTTCGAACAAGTAGTAAAGTGATGAGACGCTCGAAGACATAAGGGAAATAGCAGAATTGAAACTCAATGGGATTATTATACATATCTGTTTTCTTATCTTTGTACATTATTTCATATAGTTTTCACTCTCACAGCGGTATTCTCCTACAAGAACGTCAGCCTCTTTGTACAAAATGCATGTTATAGGCGAACTTCAAAAATCAATACAAATCATTTCTTTGACAATACAAACCTATTTGTTTTTATTTTTCTGTTTTATTTTGCAAAAACGTCCAATGATTATTTTTGACATATTCATTTGAATATGATTACTATTCACAAATATTTGCATAAGAAACAGAAAGACAGTTGCTCATGACTTTAAGGAACGGGAAAAGTCTAAAAAACCATTTTAGTCCCGACAGTTACCCCTTCCAGCAGGTACAGGGGCAGAGACTGTTTTGAGACGAAGTCACCATTACATATGACCCTGTGACGTCAATGTTCCCCATAGAGTAGAAACAACCAAAGTTTCGATCTCTCCTTCCCTAAGAAGGAATTATCTCCTCCAGCAAAGTTCCTTCTCCAGCTGCAATCGGTATTCCCCAGCCGAGTTTTATAATTTCAAACAGTTTATAAAATCTCCTCCCAAGTAGAGTTTATTTCTCAAACCACAGAAGCTCATTCCCCAACAGAGTTTATTTCTCCACATCGGCATAGCCTTTCAATAAAGCAACCGCCCCCCACAGAGTTACTCTCAAGCAGAGTCAATCCCCGACAGAACATCCTCAAACAGAAAGAGGTAATCCCCGGCAAACCATATCCATTTGTCATCCCCAGCAGAAACGAACGATTCATTCTCCTTATACTCTTTAGCAGCAGTCCGAGATCTACTTTCCCAGACTAAGAAACATCACAATAGCATTCCATATTCCTACATTATGGCCTACACATACATATCACATACAACATACTCTCATTTATTATGAGAATATCACCACAATTCCTTTCATGCATCATGACATTGCACATGACTAACTCTTTTCCTTTTTCAGGGAAAAGATCAAATCAATAAACATCGTCGGCTACTTATGTGACTTGGTAGTTTTCTCAAAAGTTACGCCTGGTGAAAGGCTATTCCATCATCTTCCTCAAAATGAAGTTCTCAGAAGACCTTCTCTGGTTCAGTCAGATCGCCACTAAGATCTCTTTTATTCCTATTCTAATTGAAGATATTCCAAGACTTTTTTCTGGTTCAGTTGGATAGATCCTAAGATTCTTCTGATTTTTGTTCCAGTCAAAGTTAATTAAATACCTTCTCTGGTTTAGTCAGATTGCCACTAAGATCTCTCTGATTCCTATTCCAGTTGAGGATTTATCCAAGACTTTTGTCTGGTTCAGTTGAATCGATCCGAAGATTCTTCTGATTTCTGTTCCAGTCAAAGTTAATTAAAGACCTTCTCTGGTTCAGTCAGATCGCCACTAAGATCTCTCTGATTCCTATTCCAGTTGAAGATTGACCCAAGACTTTTGTCTGGTTCAGTTGAATCGATCCTAAGATTCTTCTGATTTTCGTTCCAGTCAAAGTTAATTAAAGACCTTATCTGGTTCAGTTAGATCACCACTAAGATCTCTCTGATTCATATTCCCGTTGAAGATTGATCCAAGACTTTTGTCTGGTTCAGTTTAATCGATCCTAAGATTCTTCTGATTTCCGTTCCAGTCAAAGTTAATTAAATACCTTCTCTGGTTCAGTCAGATCACCACTAAGATCTCTCTGATTCCTGTTCTAGTTGAAGATTGACCCAAGACTTTTATCTGGTTCAGTTGAATCGATCCTAAAAATATTTATTTTATTATTTTTGCACTCATATTTTATTTTTCTTTATAAAAAACAAAAAAAAAGAACAAAAACAATTTTCTTAACAAACTATTTTCTTAATATTTAGATAATTAGGTTTAATTATTATATTATATTATATTAATTTTCTTGTAAATTAAAATTAATTTAGAATTTAGGTTTATTTTAATTAATTAATTTTCCTATTATTTCTATTATTTAAAACCTTTTCATAAAAAACCCTAAAAAATCATTTTTAACTTATTATTCTTTGTTAATTAATTTATGTTTTAATTTTAGTTAATTTCCATTAATTATTTTCTTAATTAGGTTAAGTTTAAAACTTTCATAAAATTAAATAAAAATCATTTCTTTTTTCCATTTTTCATTCTTGCATTTTATTTTCAATTTTGTACAATATTCAATATGATTGTAATAGTTAATTAGATTTAATTTTCTTGCAGAAATCCCCATTTGTAAATTTGTACACCCCCTCCCCCATTGATGTAATAGCTTAGTATTTTTATTTTCCGGAATTTAATGCTTTATATATAAATGCTAGTAATTAGGGTTTGTATGGAAAGATAAAACCAATGCTTAGAAAACCCTAATGCAAGACAAATCAAGCATGAAAAAGATACACTTGCACACTTTTCACCTCTAGGGTTAACTCCACCTGTTGCCTTGAGAAATAAATGGTCATAATACGCATGTAAGATATCTTAGCAAAAAAATAATCACAAATACAAGATCATAGTCCCTCGATGACGCTACAAATGTTGCCTTACGAATGATCTTAGTCCCTTAAAGAAAATGATAAGATATCTTACAACATTGTTATTCATGACTATACGATGACCCTTGCCCGTCCCTTTTACATCCAAAGATAAGGTTACTTACCAATCCATGGTAAAATAAAAATGTCAAAGGAAGGAGGAAATACACAAGAAAGACTTTTGAGTAGGTAGAATGTTCCTACTTGCTTGCTCATTTTCAAACCAAAACATCCTTGTTATTTTCAAAACAAACACCAACACTTTCAAAACATCTTTCAAACTTGAAACATTTGCAAAAGATCAACACTGTGTATACATTCTTACGAACGAGAATCATTACAAAGTTTGCCTAAACAATGACACATTTTTAAAATACTTTCAAAAACCACACAAAGCCCATTTTTCAAACAAAAGCAAGTGATCTAGCAAGCAACTAAGAGCCCGTAGATAACTACAGATGGAAAGGGTTGTAATAATTTTCCTTTTCATAATCTACCCCCCGAACTCAAGAAAACATCTCAAAGGTCTTTCATGTTCTTTTCAGCATTTCCTTTTGGATAAAATGAAATTCGGTGGTGACTCTTACTATCCACAACATTTGCGATCAAACGCAAGACAACCAAGTCAGTTCTCCCACCACGTTACAGAATTGGCGACTCTGCTGAGGACAATTTTAAAAGTTGGGTTACCTTAGGTCTAGATCACATTTACTTGCTTTCATTGTTTGATTTGTTTGCTTTACATTTGGTTCTTTGTTTGGGTTTAAATCCTCTACCCGGATTTGGGATACCTTATAGGTAAGTAGCAATACGTTGTTGAAACTGTGTGGGGTATACCGACATGGTCTAAGCAATAGCTATGTTAGTGTGACATATTTGTAGGTACCAGTAGCCTTTGAGTAGTCAAGGAGAATACGAGGCCGCTGAGTGATGTCATGAAGCACTAACTGACTTCTAGAACCTTTACTTGACCAACCTGGCCAGTAGGACGTAGTGAGATGACCAGCTTTGGTGCAGTCTGAAGATGGTAGATACTCGATACTACACTCATTGAGGTTTGGTTTTTTGGGATATTTTGGTTTCCATTAAAGAGGCTTGTGCTGAAACAATTCCCGAGAAGACAAACCAGTGATATTGAGCTCCTTTAGAACCCAATTACTATTGCTAGGACAAGTTGAGCCAACTAAACTTTAAGAGGGTACTTACCTACAAACACCATGCAAGCCTAAACCTAAGGACTTGTATGCTTTGTGTGTATATGATTATTTGTATATGAACTTGTTTACTTGTACATAACATCATACCATATCATTTTCAATAACCATTTCAAGGATCTCAAGGACCTATGATGCAGGGTCACGTTGAACCAGACGTCTATCAAGGGGCAAGTGGATTTATTTTCCTCTGACCAAACACCGTCAAAGATCAAGTACAACAACTTGATTCAAAGGCTATGACCCACTCGACATGGTGAGCTTAATTCTCGTGGAAGGAAATCCACCGATACAAAGTTCTCCAATCAAAGCTATTGGTAAAATTTTAACTTCTCACATTTTCTTGTTTACTCCGCGAGATCCTTGAAAACATTGCATACATATCATTGCATAAACATGTTTCATAGCAGGTTTCTCATCTTCTCCACTGTTTATTTTAGCAATGGATCTTGAACAAACAATCAAAGACCTTCTGACTCAAAACTCTCAATTCCAACAAATGTTTCTGGCTTTGGCTAAAGGGCAAGAGGACCTGAAGACTCTTCTTCTCAAAGATAAGAAGAAAAAGTCCAAGAAGTCAGTAGGCGTTCTAAACTTGGTAAGAAGACTTAAAGGACTGGTCAAGGGGGCTCTAGATCTTCCAACTCCATCCAACATGGGGGATAGTCATGATGAAGACAACAGTCTGGAGATTGATGAAGTTGAAGCTGACTACTCTGAGGAACAATATCCTCCCGTTGATTACAAGTACAAACAGTTGGATGATCGCCTCAATGCTATGGAGATTCAACAGATACTTGGCTTGGATTTAGGAGACATGGGACTGGTTTCTGGAGTGGTCATCCAGACAAAGTTCTAAATCCCTACCTTTTCCCTATACGATGGATTCTCTTGCCCTAAGATGCACTTAAAGTCTTATGTCAGCAAGATTCAACCATACACAACTGATCTGAAGCTTTGGATCCATTTCTTCCAAGAGAGCCTAGTAGGGACTCAACTTGAATGGTTCTATCAATTAGAGAGTTCTCGCATCCACACCTGGGAGGATTTAGCTTATGATTTCTACAAGCAGTACCAGTACAATGCTAATCTTACACCAACTCGTGTGAAATTGCAGAATATGACCATGGGTTCCAACGAGAGCTTCAAAGGATACGCCCAAAGGTGGAGAGATATGGCTGGTAGTGTGCAGTCCACTTTAACTGATAGGGAGCTGATTAACATATTCGTGGGAAGTTTGACAGGATCTTTCTTCAAACACCTAATCGGAAGCTGCTCGGCCAAGTTCACCGAGCTAGTACTGACTGGTGAAAGAGTAGAAGCTAGCATCAAAAGTGGAAAGATCCAAGGAGCTACACCTTATGATACTCAGAAAAAAGCCATACAACGGGAAGAAAGAGTCCAATTCCGTGTATGGTCAAAAGATTCGTCATGACCAACACATAGGAGCAATCTTGATCTCTAATCCCACGCCTGCTCAACAAAGACATGGGCATCAGCGTAAGAAGGTCGCGCCTAAAAGACAATTCACTAAGATCAACATGTCAATGGCTCAAGCACTACAAAACATGTTGAAGGCAAAGCTGATAACGTTAAAGGCTCCTCTCCAGAACCCCAACACTTTCGCTCCTACCTATCATCCCAATGAAAGGTGTGCATACCACCCTGATAGTCCGGGACACGACACAAACAACTGTTGAGCGCTTAAAAACAAGGTCCAAGACATGATTAATACCAAGGAGATCGAGTTTGACCCTCCAGAGACTCCAAACGTGATCACTGCTCCTATGACGAATCATTGAAATCTTTTGTTCATTTGAATTTTCAAGTTGTAGTCTATTTCATTGTTCAAACACTTATCTATCAATGTTAAACTCTATTTCGTTAATGCATTGCATATGTTTTTCTTGATTTAATCACTCGTTTTCATTATATTTAAACTATGCTTTTTACTCCCTTTATGATATTCAACTCTTGTTTCAAAAAGTTGCAAGCCTTTAAAGGGAGGATGGCGAAAACAATGCCTTAATCTCATACAATATGCTTTTGGACAGACCTTGCTGATGATGTACAAGTGTTCTTTCAAATCCTAAACACTGGAGTTATAAGGAATATAATCCCTAGTCAACCCCTTTGAGCCAAAGAAGTAGGAGTTTCCTTTTTTCACAAAATTAAAACCTTTAATCAAAACCTGGGGCAGGGTAGTCTCCTAGTTAATTCAAATGCGCGTTCACTTCGTATACAACGAGTGATATCAAAAACTTTCCTCTAGAATCAAAAGACAGTAATGGTTCCCTACCAAATAGGCTGTCATTATCTCTCGAAAAGAAAAGCCCACTAAGTCAAAACCTACAAAGGAAACTTAAAGAAAACTGGGGCACCCCGCTGACCGTAATCTCAAAACAAGAACAGTCAGGAAAAATTAGGGATAACAAAAGAAATAGGTCACTACAAATCCTCAACAACATGAAAAATGTTGCAAAATGACTGCCTTCCAACAAACTTAACTTGTCTGAACCATCACCAAAACGTTATTCCAGACTCAATTGGAGTTCGAACACACAATTAACTGAGTTTAGGACTGAAGAACATCACGAAGAGCAGGTGGGTACAAACACACTTTGAGCATTTACCCTTTGTTTCATAAATCGTGAACCAAGCCACGCTACAACCCTTAAAAATTCCTAATTGAAGCATGGGTTAGTTCGAAACCATACTGTTACAAAAGGTATCCTGACTCCTGTAAGGCTTTACCCTAAACCCTAAGTTTGAATTTTCTTATAAAACTTCTTTACTCGCTAAGACGCATTTTTCAAAATTTCAAGACAAGCATAAACTTTTCATTATTTGAATATCGTTGTTTGCATATGGCTATTTGTTTGACAACAGAGAAATTCACACAACGAATATCTAGTGAATGAAAGCTCTCTTAGTGAACAAAATCATTTCGATTGGAAAGACACTTCCAATGACAAATCTCTCATGACCAAAGGGGCACGGCATGACCTTTGTCCAACACATCTAGGGAAGTCAAGTCAAGATTCAAATAATCTCTCAAAGAATTGTTGAATAACCAGGGGCAAATCTCCATATGTATCACACAAGGGGCAATGTCATGTTGATCATGAGTTTGAACAATATCCACTATGAAGAATTCCAGAACCATCAATTTGCTTGTCTGTACTAATAGTATAAGATGGTGTCAGTATCATGTCTTCGGATCCTCCCATGACAGTTCTTAGAAAATTCCGAGACTTGACCAAAGATCTTGGGTACCATAAATTTGCTTGTCTGTACCAATAGTATCAGATGGTGTCAGTATCAGATGGTGTCAGTATCATGTCTTTAGATCCTACCATGACAGTTCTTAGAAAATTCTGAGACTTGACCAAAGATCTTGGGTACCATCAAATTGCTTGTCTGTACCAATAGTACCAGATGGTGTCACCATCAGATGGTGTCAGTATCATGTCTTCGGATCCTCCCATGACAATTCTTAGAAAATTTTGAGACTTAACCAAAGATCTTGGGTACCATCAAATTGCTTGTCTGTACCAATAGTATCATATGGTGTCAGTATCAGATGGTGTCAGTACCATGTCTTCGGATCCTCCCATGATAGTTCTTAGAAAATTCTGAGACTTGACCAAAAATCTTGGGTACCACCAATTTGTTCGTCTGTGCAAGTAGTATCAGATGGTGTCAGTATCAGGTCTTCGTTTTCTTCCATAATAGTCTTAGAAAACATCTCTAGGAAGTTCAGGGCTACCAGATATGTGATCAAAATCTCAAGCGTCAAGGTGTACCAGATTAACTCTGGGGCAAACAGGCTCCCACATAAAGGGTCATGTGCGACCAAGCAAACATTTTCTGGAATTAATACAACGCTTACTACTAGGGGTAGTGAAAAATCTCCCCAAGATCCTTCTCATAGGATGACTCCCAACCAGAGTTTCAATCTCTGAAAACTTCTCACCAGCTGAGTCTACCTCAAGAACCCTAGAGGATTTTCCCCAGTGAAGAAGACAACTCTCCAACAGATCGACAACATGGTTTATTTCCCCAAAAAACTACAGATTCTGCTATTTGAGTTTTCTTCTCCAACTACTACAAATCAAAGGACTACAACTCCTCTTACCCAATAGACTACTTTACAATACCTAGCAAGTTACTGTGGAGCTTGGACCCGACCAGATATCAGTTCAACTTCGACTCCCCAGTAGAGCAACGAACAACAGAGACTCATAAACTATTTTTACCCAAACAAGGATCAACACTATCTACAGGGTTTTCAATATTCCTCAGCGGAACTCTCCTCAAACAACAAAACAAGAATCCTTGGTGGAAATATTCTAAGAAAAGTTTGAAGACTCACCAACTCTTCAACAGCAATCCAGGATTTAATAAACTCCCCAACATTTGTCAAGGATTTATTTTCCCAGACAAAGATACATTCAAATAACGTTTCACCCTTCATGCATCATATTACGTACATGAAAAATGCATACGACACAATCTCATTTATTTTGAGAACATAATTGCACCATGCATTTCATACATCATGACATTGCATACAGCTAACGTTTTACCTTTTTTCAGGAAAAGGTTAATCAATAGATGGTTATTGTCAATAATCTTCAAAAGTTCAGAAATTAATACCTATGAAAAGCCAGGGCAGTTATCTACACGACCAGTCGAAGCAATCCTACACGGGCTCCTTACCATACACTCTTCTAGAAATAGTTCAGATGCAATCTAGATACGACTGAAATTATGACAATTTCCAAATGAACATTTCCGGTTCAGATAAACTTCTCCAAGATTTATTCTGATTCTTCCCAGTCAAACAACATACAAGACTTCTGCTAGTTTCAGATAAATCGCTTCAAAGATTTATTCTGATTCGTTTCCAGTTGAAATCAAGTTCAGACTTAGTCCATTTTCTGTCAACAGTCACCTTTGGATGAAATCTACAAGCCCATCTCTGGAAAACCTCCATCATTCCTCTAAATGGAATCTATAAGCCCATTCACAATGCATCTTCGAGTGTAAATTTCTCGGCACTCTAGTGTTCAATCATCTTCCACCTTCAAGTCACGAATGGCGGATCCGCCAATCTAACTCTTCAGGTTTAAGAAGATTGAACAGGGGCAGCTGTTGTACCCCAAAATTTTCCCTCTCATTTATCAAGTATTTTCTCACAAGATCTCCTTTGGTTCAAGACTGCACAAGGGTTGATCAGCTCAAGGCACCTCCTTAAGCACTGATGACTGAAATTAGGGTTTGATATTGCACAAGGATAATTGAACTTTTAATGCCTCATATGACTTTCATGGATCATTATAGACCCTCAAGATCGCTCATGTCAAATTTAAAGTCTTGAATCACAATTTTGCTCAATCAATTGATCAGTTGACCTAAAAATTAGCTGTATTGGGGAAAAAGTCAACTATGGCCAATTTACAGTCAAACTTCATAAATTTTGATCCATATCAACATTGTGAACTCATATATGTCATTTGATCAAGAAAAATATTTTTCTAAAGATTAACTTTGGACCATAATTCCTCAAGAAATTTGATCAGATCATCAAAAGGGAAAAATGGTCAAAATTAGGATTTTGACTGAGAAAAGGAAATTTCTGATTTTTGACCTAGCAAATGGTTGATTGGTTGGAAACATGATCTCAAGGATTCAATTGCATCATTTTGACCTAATGGCATGACTCAAAACATTTCTCAAAGTCATTTGTTTGATAGTTGATTTTAAGTCAACTGATCAAAAGTCAACTGCATATTGAAAAGTCAAACTTTAACTTTTTGGTCAAAATCACGTATCAAAGATCACAATTTATCAAAACATGTCAAAATATGAAACTTGTTCATCAAGAAATCAAAAAGCCAAGATTTTATTTTGAAAAGTCAAAGTTTTCATCAAGATAATAAAAAATCCAAAAATATTTATTTTATTATTTTTGCACTCATATTTTATTTTTCTTTATAAAAAAACTTTAAAAAAAAAGAACAAAAACAATTTTCTTAACAAACAATTTTCTTAATATTTAGATAAATAGGTTTAATTATTATATTATATTATATTACTTTTCTTGTAAATTAAAATTAATTTAGAATTTCGGTTTATTTTAATTAATTAATTTTCCTATTATTTCTATTATTTAAAACCTTTTCATAAAAAACACTAAAAAAAATCATTTTTAACTTATTATTCTTTGTTAATTAATTTAGGTTTTAATTTTAGTTAGTTTCCATTAATTATTTTCTTAATTTGGTTAAGTTTAAAACCTTTCATAAAACTAAATAAAAATCATTTCTTTTTTCCATTTTGCATTCTTGCATTTTATTTTAAATTTTGTACAATATTCAATATGGTTGTAATAGTTAATTAGATTTAATTTTCTTGCAAAAATCCCCATTTGTAAATTTGTACACCCCCTCCCCTATTGATGTAATAGCTTAGTATTTTTATTTTCTGCAATTTAATGCTTTATATATAAATGCTAGTAATTAGGGTTTATATGGAAAGATAAAACCAATGCTTAGAAAACCCTAATGCAAGACAAATTAAGCATGAAAAAGATACACTTGCACACTTTACACCTCTACGGTTAACTCCACTTGTTGCCTTGAGAAATAAAAGGTCATAATACACATGTAAGATATCTTAGCAAAAAAACAATCACAAATACAATATCATAATCCCTCGATGACGCTACAAATGTTGCCTTACGAATGATCTTAGTCCCTTTAAAGAAAATTCTAAGATATCTTACAACATTGTTATTCATGACTATACGATGACCCTTGCCCATCCCTTTTACATCCAAAGATAAGGTTACTTACCAATCCATGGTAAAATAACAATGTTAAAGGAAGGAGGAAATAGACAAGAAAGACTTTTGAGTAGGTAGAATGTTCCTTGTTGCTTTCTCATTTTCATACTAAAACATCCTTACTATTTTCAAAACAAACACCAACACTTTCAAAACATCTTTCAAACTTGAAACATTTGCAAAATATCAACACTTTGTATACATTATTACAAACGAGAATCATTACAAATTTTGCCTAAACGATGGCGCCTTTTCAAAAAACTTTCAAAAACCACACAAAGCACATTTTTTAAACAAAAGCAAGTGATCTAGCAAGCAACTAAGATCCCGTAGATAACTACGAATGGAAAGGGTGCTAATACCTTCCCTTTTCATAATCTACCCCCCGAACTCAAGAAAACATCTCAAAGGTCTTTCCTGTTCTTTTCAGCCTTTCCTTTTGGATAAAAGAAAAGTCGGTGGCGAATCTTTCTATCTGTCACAATTGCAATCAAATGCAAAATAACCAAGTCAGTTCTCCCACCGCGTAACAATTGGAAATAGCAGAACCGTTATCAATGGGATCCAGAGTGGATGTGGATCTGCAGTTTGATATGTGGGTGTGTGTAATAGAGCATAACTATTTTGATAAAGTAAAAGCAGAAAATAAAGATAAAGAGCGTAAAATTTGTATGCAAAACATCCAATGATTTATTTATGACATATGAAAGTGAAATGATAAACCTCACAAATAAACCATTGTGCCTCGGGTAAAACACAAGGCTTTAGAGTTAAAATTGTTCAAATATTACATATCCCAAAAAACAAAAAGACAATTACTCCTGGATGAAAGTAATGGGAACAAACTCCTTGGCTCTCCAATTGTTGAGTCCACCTTTGATAGTTGCGAAGATCCATTTATCCATGTCGTTGTCATTGTCACTATCCTCCAAAGCATTAATTCCATGGTTGCTAATGCATAGTGGTGGTCCTCTGGCGCGAGTACGACGAATAGCTTTTTGAGCTCCTAAGTGAAACTCAAACCAAATTTGTCATACTTATAGGGGATTTCAGGTAGTTGGCCCCAAATAGTACACCCACCTTCTTAAACTACATCCTTAGCATCTTTTAGAGAAGCCATTTTCAGTGGAGGTTTGGTAATCTTTGGAATAGTGGTAGCAGTCCTGGTTACAACAATTGTCGGAGGAAGCTCTTCAAAATTCTGGCAGGGTGTTTCGATGAACTCGTCGCCATCTCAACATAACTGAAAGAGTTCAGGTGACTCACCATATATTCTTCCTCACCACATACTATGACGATCTTCCCATTAATCAGATACTTTAACATTTGATGCAGAGTAGAAGTAATAACACCGACCCCATGGATCCAAGGGCGTCCCAACAAACAAGAGTAAGATGGGCGGATGTCCATCACGTAGAAAGTGGAGTCAAAGTTATGAGAACCCACTTTAATAGGAATGTCCACCTCCCCGTGTACCATTCTTTTGGAACCATCAAAATCCCTCACCACAATAGTACTAGGCTTCAATGTAAGTCTTTTATAGTTATATCTGTCTAGGGCACCCTTGGGTAGAACATTTAGTGACAAACCCGTATCAACTAGGACATGAGCCATGGTAGTGTCTTTTCACTCAATAGAGACATGCAAGGCATCATTATGTTTCCTTCCCTTGGGAGTCAGATCAGCATCGGAGAAACCTAGTCCATTATCAGCAGTAAGACTAGCAACACAGTTCTCAAATTGGTCGGCAAAAGTCTCTTGCAGCACATGCAGACTTTAGGAATTTCACCAAAGCCTTTACATGGGCTTCAGAGCATAAAAACAAGGCCAACATTGAAATATTTGAGGGGTTTAGCCCCAATTGTTTCACAACATTGTAGTCACTTTTCTGTATAATCTTCAGTATTTCCTCCATTTCTTTTTTGGAGGCTCCAGGAATGGTTTCTTTAGGTGCCCCCGTCTGGGCAGGCTCAACCAATACTTCTTTGCTCCGAGTCTCATCTAACTCAGTAGTAGGAATAACAACAGGAGTGATAGTAGGAGTAGCAACGAGAGTAATAACAGGAGTAGCCACTAAAGTCTCTCACGTTTCGAGAGTTGTGACTGTTTTCTGAAGGCAACCATAGTGGAAATGCCCTAGAGGTGTATACGTGAGAGTGTATTGTATTCAATTATTTTGTCTTGTATTAGGTTTGCTAGAATTTGATTTTAATCTCTTGCCATATAATCCTATTATTCATGCATCTAAACAATTTAATAGTTTACAAGAATTTAAAATGCGGAAAGATAAATCCTAAACTATTACAAGGATTTAGGGAAGGGGATTAATCACATGTCCAAAATGGGGAATAAAGAAGTAAAATAAAGTCCTAGTGATAGCTATTACGTCCAGTAGATAGATACAATAATAAGAAAACAAAATAGATAATGTAAACACACGCGAGTTAGGAGAAGATGTCTTGAAATCGTAAGGTATAAGAAAAATCTTTTTGTTTGTTTTTTTCTTCAAAATATGAAGAGAATTGAAACTAAAAAAACCTAAATCTATTTGCTTTTAATTTAAAGAAAATGGTTTAAATAAATAATTAAATAATTTTCAAAATTAATTTGATTAAGAAAAATACTAACCTAATTTTTTTGATTTAATATTGGAGTGGTGAGGATTGTTTGGCACGAGGAAGCTTGCGCTGTCAGTTTTGAATATTCACAATTTTGGAACTTTGAGAATTTATGTGGTTGTTTCAGGGCAATGCGTGTGTGTTCTAAGCTTGTAGAACTATTGTA
The DNA here is from genome assembly GCA_948472305.1 of Vicia faba. NCBI lineage: Eukaryota > Viridiplantae > Streptophyta > Magnoliopsida > Fabales > Fabaceae > Vicia > Vicia faba. The sequence goes on along the minus strand of OX451736.1, from coordinate 107,396,150 downwards.
TAAATAGAGGAGGTGGAGTGGGCAAGGAAACATGGAAATAATCTCCCTCATAACTATTATAATGAAGCCATGATTTCAACTTTGAAAACTTGTCAAAAAATGAAGATTCTTGCCAATTGCACTTTGAGTGAACCTAGACACCCTTGCACGAGTTCATGGGCTTCAACACAAATCCAAACATTATCCCATTAGGCTATAACCCATTATTTACTATTTTATGCACTTTTATTTTGTTTTTATTTGAATAAAACAAAATAAATATGGATGAAATAGGTAGAATTGGCAAGGAAATGTAGAAATGATTTTAGAGGTCTTTCATAAGGTTAGGAAGATGTTTGAAACCCAAAAAGTTAGGCCATTGACCTAAAAGTTCAAGCTTGCCCAATGCACAATTCTTGAAATTTCTGAAATTTTCACAACTTAGGCAAGCCATAACTTGCTCAATATTTATCCAATGAATATGATCTTGGACTTTTTGGAAATGCCAAGATGTCTAATTCAATCCCTCTGTTTATCAATTTTGAATTTGAATAATATCTTGATGTAAATGGTCTTGGAAAACAACGTCACTTGTTGACTTTCTGAAAATTACCTATAATGTATGAGTTTGTATCTTTTAAATGATGCATTTCTTGAACTTGAGGATAAAAGAGAAGTTTTAGGGAACTAGATTATCTTCAAAATGAGCTTTGTTTTGGGAAAATGGATGAAATATGTGAAAGTTATGCCTGGTCAAAGTTCAGTTGACTTCTCCTAAGGAAACCCTAATTTTGTAATTCTTGACTTTTGATAAATTAAGAGCATTCCTTGAGGAATCATGATCAAACCTTGATAAAATTATGATTATCACTTCAAAATGTTGATGTTGACAAAAAATCTTGAAGTTTGACAGCATATTGGTCACAATTGACTTTTGACCTAGTATAGTTGATTTTCAAACACTTGAGCAGTTGATTGAGCAAACTTGTAGTGTAAGGCATGAAATTTGTCCTGGATATTATTGAAGACATATTAGGGATCATGGAAATCAATTGGATTCTTTTCAACCCAAACATCTTGGTGAAAAGTGAAACCCTAGTTAGAGGTTCATTGCTTAGGAGGAGAATTTTTCTGGTCAATTCTTGGTCAACCTTGAGCAATTGAAGACCTCAATGAGCATGTCTTGAGTAAAAATAGGAGAGCAAATTTTGGGGTACAACAGACGTCTTCAACCAATCAGAGCCCTGTGTGTGGCCTGCTTTATCTATTTTTAAATAAAGGATCTTGTGTGTTAATCATTAACGACCATATCATGCATAATACACCAGATCCTTTGGATTTGATTACTAATGCGTTTTGACATTAATCCAATAGTCCATATCTTTTTGGCTTTATTTTATTTTCTGATTTTTATATTTTAATTGTTTTAAACTTGAAAAATTCATAAAAAATTCATTTCAACTTTAAAAATTCAGAAACAATTCTCAAAAAAACTTTTGATTTTTCTCTTTCTGATTCTTATTTTTTCACAATTTTAATTTTATGATTTGGTACTTTTTAAATAATTTTTCACTTTATTTAAATTGTTTAAAAATAATTTTCTTGATTTTTAAATTATGAAAAAAATATGGAAGGATCCAATGACCTCTTGACAAATATTAGTGACCTCATTTTATTTTTATTTCTGATTTTACTATTTTTTTTACCAAATTTTGTTTATTGTGCTTATTTCTTTAAATTTTAAAAATAGTTTCTGACTTTAAAAAATTCTAAAAATTTTTGTCGACACTTGTTGACTCATGCTTTACCTTTTATATTTTTTTAGGATTTTTATTCGGTGTTTTAATATATTTTGTGTATTTCACCAATTATTCCTTTTTTATTAATAATTTAAATATTGTTTTCTTGAATATTATTTTATTATTTTTGTTTGGTCCTGAATTGGGTGTTATTTTGGGACAAGTTCCTCAACCTCATTGGGTCTTGGGTGATAATAGGTTAAAAAATCAAATCCATCAAAATGGATGAATGATGTTGATGATATTTGAAATCCTAATTTCATATGATACATCTCATCCATCTTCATCTTATCCTTTTCTTACTTGTGCTACATGTTGTTGGAGAATAACCTACATATCATTTCTCTAACATGGGGTACATAGATTGCTATTGACCAACCTCAAAATAGATGTGACTTCTACATAAGTCCACTTACGATTACTTAACATAGTGATAAATTTGTTTCGATTCGAGAAATGATCATTTGTGGCCCAAACCTATGTATGCAAGCCCAAGTATGTTAATTTGAAACCTTTAATCCAATAACCTTGAGGTTCATTATTAGGAGGCATTGATCTTATCAATCCTGTAATGAATTTTCATGAATTTTGATCTAAGTGGATCATTTAAACATAATTATTCATATATGCTTATCTTGAGTACTTGAAATGAATGATATAATTGACAAAAAGAAAATGAAACTTGTTGTTGAGAAGATTTGGTTTTATCAATCTTCTAATGAGTTTTCAAAATGAAAGCTTCAAGATGGTCATTCAACAAACCTCTGGATAATTCACTAACAATTGAATTTACTTTATGCTTTTACTTTATGCCTTTTATTTTTACGTCTTTACTTTTATGTACCATTTACTTTAGCATTTACATTCCATGCTGTTGTATCCTAAAATTTGCCCTCCATTTTTTTCAAGACATTCATCACAAAAGATCCCAAATGCTCAAGTGTTCTCAAGAGTTTGATCAGACAAGTCCACCTTCTAAGCATTGAGTCCACAAATTAGGGTTTTGGTTTTCTCAAGTAAAATTGGACTTATAATGCCTTAAGTGACTTTCATGGTTCATTATAGGTCTCCAAGAATGCTCATACCAAGTTTCGAGTCTTACATCACAAATTTATTCAGTCAATTGCTCAGATGACTAAAAATCAATTGTATTGGGTAAAAAGTCAAATGTGGTCAACATACAATGACACTTCAATATTTTTGGCTAAAATCAACATTTTGAAATCATATCCATCAATTAATCAAGGATTAACCATAATTCCTCAAGAAAAGCACTCAAATCATCAAAGGGGCTAAATTGTCAAAATTAGGGTTTTGATTGAGAATTAATGATCATTGACTTTTGACCTAGTACATGACCTAATGACTTAGAGAATTATCTTAAGGACTTAAAAAAATATCATGACCTAATTTCATGGCTCAAATCATTTCTAAAGATCAAGGGATTGATAGTTGAAATTTGGATCAACTGATGAAAAGTCAACAGTCACACAAAAGTCAAACATTGACTTTTTGGTCAACATTGAATTTCAAAGATCAAGATTCATCAAGGCACTCAAAAATATCAAACTTGATCACCAAGAATCAATAAAATCAAGAAAAGTCAACAAAAAGTCAAGATTTCCAATACTTAGAAAAATCTAAGAGTTTTTAATCTTGATAAATTCACTACTTCATGACCCTTTTTCACTAAGATGCAAGATGATACAAGGGAAACTTTCAACATGAAATTTGTAGAGCATGATACTCAAGCCTTTCGAATCTCAACCTGAGGGCCTAGCCTTCTTGCAGTCGAAGGAGGCAACAAGGAGCCTGAAGCAAAGAGTGCACCTCACGTTGACCCCAAGCCTCAAACGAGAGAAGCATCTAGGAGGATGGTCACGCTGCCTTCCAGGTCCCAATCGAAAGAAGCAAGAAAAGGGTGAAATCGAAAGAGATGACCTTGATAACTCCAGGCCCAAATCGAAGGAAGCCAAGAAGTGAAAAATCGAGGAGTGTGGCTTCCTGAATCGAAAAATCCCATTTTCCTTCCTTTATTTTATTTTGTCTTTATATTTTCTTGCTATTCAATATAGTTGTAATAGTGTAGGATTTATTTTTCTGCATTTTTATTGCTTTTGTACAAATGTTAGTAATTAGGATGTATTGCAAGATAAAACCAACAAGTAGACAACCTAAAATTCAAATACAAAATGCATGCAATCAAACACACTATTCACACACATGCACCCATAGGGTAATCTCACTTGTTGCCTTGGAAAAATAGTCATGTCCCTTGAATATGGGCGTTTTAGCAAAGACCCTCGATAAAAGATCGTATTCCCTCAACGAACCTTAATGTTTCCTTGGGTAAACGATCTAGTCCATAAACAAAAATTTATAAAACGTCCCATAGGTTGCCTTCCATGACTATACAAACGTCCCACGCCCATCCCTTCACATCCAATGATGGGTCTTCTTACCAAATTGATGGTAAGATAACAACATCTAAAGGAGGAGGAAAAGAACATAGACCATTTGAGTAGGTAGGATGCTCCTAGTTGCTCGCTTGCTCACAACAAAAAGACTTTATACACCAACACTTTCATTTGAAACATTTTCAAAAGACAGAGCTTTTTGTACGCGTTCTTATAGAAACAAGAACCATTACAAAGACACTTTTCAAAATAATTTCAAAACCCACACCACAAGTACATTTTCAAACAAAAGAAAGTGATCTAGCAAGCAACTAAGAGCCCATGGATAACTATGGATGAAAAGGGTGCTAACACCTTTCCTTCTCATAACCTATCCCCCTAACTCAAGAAAATATCTCAAAGATCTTTCCTGTTTTTTTCACCCTTTCCTTATTGGATAAAAGAAAAGTCGGTGGCGACTCTTGATATTTGCAACAATTGCGATCAAACACAAAACACCCAAGTCAGTTCTCCCACCGTGTTACAGAACTGGCGACTCTGCTAGGGAATTTGACTTAAAAGTGGGGTTACCTTAGGGCTAGATTACCTTTACCTGCTTTCTTTGTTTGACTTGTTTGCTTTACATTTTTTGGGTCTTTACTTGGGCTTTTGTTAAAGATCCTATACCCGAATCTGAGGCACCTTTTTAGGTAAGCAGAAATAAATCATGGAAGTTGTATGGCATATACCGATATGGACAAAGTGATAACTACGTTAGCGTGATACTCTAGCTTGTACTAATGTTCCTTGAGTCAGTCAAGGATAACATTAGGCTTCCTTATAGTGTCATTAAACGCTAACTGGCCTTTAGAACCTTTACTTGACTCATCCTAAGCCATTAAAAAGTAGTGAGATACACGACTTTGGTTCCAACCGAAGTTTGGTTGATACTCGATGCTACACTCATTGAGATTGGACTTTTGGGATATTCTGGCCGCAATAATTTGATGCTTGAGCTAGATCAACGCCTAAAAGAAAGGCCAGTGATATGAGACTCCTTAGAACCCTGTTACTATTAATAGGACAGGTTGAGACAACTAAACTTCAAGAGGGTACTTACCTTTAAAAACTCACACAAGCCATTAAACCTAGTGTATTTTGTGTGACTTGCTTGATATATTTGTGATTTTAGAGCATAACCATAACATCATAAACATCATGACATACACGTTAACCATTTCAAGGGGATAGATATTTATCTTTCCTTTTTGTTTTATAGGGTATGGATTCAACTCGCAGAAAGACCATCTGAATATATTTTGTAGAGGTCCCTCCCAAGCTCAAAGAATTGGTCCTAAGAGCTCATCGTTCAACAAGAGATATGGTCACTTGCTCAATTTGGTTACTATCGGGTTTGACGAAGGCCTGATGAGTGTCATGTTCCAGTTCTTCGACCCTAAACACCATTGCTTCACTTTTCTAAATTATCAGTTGGTGCCTACGTTGGAAGAATTCTCAAAATACCTGGGTCACATATATTGGAGCAAGTACCTTTCGCCGATTTAGAACAAGATCCAGTTGCTGAAAGTGTTTCCATAGCTCTGCATTTGAAACCATCTGACATTGGATCAAATTGGGAAAGAAGAAGTGGAGTTAAGGGTCTCCTTGCAAAATTTCTAATGAAGAAAGCTCAGATATTCTTAGATGTTATGAGTTACCATGCCTTTGAAGATCTCTTAGCTCTCTTAATTTATGGATTGGTTATGCTCCCAAATTTAGACCAGTTTATAGATGTCAGTGCCATCAACATCTTCCTTGCTTGCAATCCAGTGCCTACATTGCTCGGAGATGTGTTGCATTCACTCCACACCCGTACCATGAAGAAACGAGAGACTCTTATGTGTTGTACACCTTTGCTCTATCGGTGGTTTATTTATCACCTCCCTCGGCCAGTAATGAAGAATGAGTTAGGCTTAAGGTGGAATCAAAGGATAATGTCCCTTTCTCACTCTGATATTTATTGGTGTCCTCACTCTCAAGAAGATATCTCTTTTATTGATCGCTGCGGAGAGTTCCCAAATGTGCCAATCCTTGGAATTAGAGGAGGCATCACTTACAACCCTTCTTTGGTCCAACGCTAGTTCGGCTACACCCGGAGGGATGGTCCCCATGATATGCTTATCCAGGGTATTATGTTTGAATATTGAAATGATCTGCAAGGTTATCGCCAGAGATTCATTCGTGCTTGGGGCATGGTAAATGAGACTGATAGCAGTACCTTGGGATGCAAATACTTCATCCCTTTAGAACCCTACCTCAGATGGGTGCGAGCTCGTGCTGAAAGTCTTATGATGCCATACGCTGCTATCCTACCAGTTATCTTAGAGTCTGTTGATCAAGAAGACGAGCCCCACATCATTTTTCATCCCGATATTCCAACAAGCTTCGAAGAGTTGAAAAAGCCTTGGATCCAGCTCAAGGAAGAATGAGACGTCTTTGAGAATCAATTCTACGCCAGTGAGAAGAAGGTTCTGGATCTCACGAAGCAGCTTCATGAAGAGAAAAGTTTGAATGCCTACACGCGCCGAAGAGGAAGCGTTCGACCTTTTGGCATTAGGAGTTTTATTTCTGTATTTTATTTCTTCCATTGTAAGCCTCGATAGGTATGATATAATCAACTTTAATTTATTAATACAATATGTGTTTCATTTTGTCTAAGCAAATTTAAATCTCCTAGTTTCCTTGAAGTCATTTGCATATGCACTTTCATTCATCATAACACAAACGGGTTTTTATAGCAGGTCTCCTTATCTTTCTACTATTTATTTCAATGAGATGGATATTGAACAGACAATAAAAGACCTCAAGCATAAAATGCTCAATTCCAACAAATGTTCTTGGCTCTGGCTAAAGGACAAGAGGACCTGAAGGCTCTTATGATCAAAGATAAGAAGAAGAAGGCGAAGAAACCAATCGGCATTTTGAATTTGGGAAGAAGGTTCAGAGGACCAGCCAAGCGAACTCTAGATTTTACAACCCCGTTGGGTGAAGGAGATAATCAAGAAGGAAAGAACAAGGAAGGAAATGACAACCCAGAGTTTGAAGAAGAAGAAGTATTCTACTCTAAAGAACAGTATCCTCCTGCTGATGATAAACACAAAAAACTGGAGGATCGCCTCAATGCTATGGAGATCCAGAGGGTACCCGGGCTAGATTTTGAAGAGCTAGGACTTGTCTAAGGGGTGGTCATCCCGCAAAAATTCAAGCTTCCTACATTTGCTAAATATGATGGTGTCTTTTGTCCTAAGTTGCATTTAAGGTCATATGTGAGGAAGATTCAATCCCATACTGCTGATAACAACGTGTGGGTACATTTCTTCCAAGAAAGTTTGTCAGGTACGCAGTTGGATTGGTTCTATCAGTTTGAAGGAACCAATATTCGCAATTGGGAAGATTTGGTTGCCGCTTTTTTACAAGCAATACTAATATAATGCTGACCTAGCTCCAACTCGAACACAACTGCAAGGTATGTCTATGGGTGCTGGTGAGGGTTTAAAAAATTATGCAAAGAAATGGAGGGATCTCGCAGGAAGAGTACAACCCCCTTTATCTGACAGAGAGTTGGTGGATATGTTCTTGGGCACATTGTCTGGTCCGTTCTTCAACCATCTGATCAGAAGCTCTTCGGATGGATTTACTAAACTAATCATGAATGGTGAGCGGATAGAAGCCGTTATTAAGAGTGGTAAAATTCAAAGGGATGCATCCTCAAGCACGAAAAAGAAACCCTTTACTGGAAAGAAGGAGGTCAGTGTTGCTTATGACTACAGGAATCAAAACAAAACTGAACGTCACCCGACAGTAGGGGTTGTTATGATCTCCAATCCTGTACCGAATCAACAGCGAAACCATCAATGCAGGTCGGAGGCGCCCATGAGATGATTCACCCGGATTAACATGACCTTGTCCCATGTTTTGCCACATCTGTTGAAGTCCAATCTAGTGACTCTAAGGGAAGCTCCAAAAAACCCCCAATACAACTTCCCCCCGCTACAACCCAAATGCTCGATGTACCTATCATTATGATAGTCCGGGGCATGATACAAACGATTGTTGGACCTTGAAAAATAAGGTACAAGACCTTATCGAGGCGAAAGAGATTGAGTTTGACCCTCCAGAAACACCTAATGTGATAACAGCGCCAATGCCCAAACATGGCCAAGGTGTCAATGCTGTTGATGATGACCGTTTTGTTTCCTCCGTGGATGAATTAACTACTCCCCTTTTGACTGTTAAATAGAATTTATTGCAAGCCGATTTATTTCCGGGTTGTGATAAAAGTTGTCACTTATGTATGTCTCTATCAAATGGCTGTTTGTTACTGAAGATGGGCGTCCAGCGCCTGATGGTTAACAAATAAATCATGTTCGAGAAAGTCCCTCTTGCCAGAAATTCCTGTGAAGATGTTTCAATAATCACCATTTTCGACAATCCTCCCAGGGTCTCCACCAAAAGACCTGTCAAGATTACATATGTTCCAAAGTCTACTCCTCTAATCATCACCATGCCGGGGCCAATACCATATTCCTCGGATAAAGCCGTTCCTTAGAACTATGGGGCTGACGTCTATTACCATGGCGTCAAGCAAGATCTATTGGCTATCGAAGGCAAAGTTTCTAAAGGTACTGATTTTAACATCGACAATATCGTTGGGACCAGTTAGATAACGAGAAGTGGAAGGGTTTTCTCCCCCGAGATCTCTCCAAAGACCATTGTTACTCCTGTAATTATTCCCGCTACCGCTCCTGTCAGTATTCCTAGTGTTACTCCTATTGTTAGTCCTGTTGTTATCCTTGCCACCGAGTCGGACGAGACACGGGGCAAAGAGGTAGTGTTTGAGCCTGTCCAAATGAAGGCACATCCGAAAGTCATTCCTATGGAAGAGATATTAAAGATACTCAAGAAAAGTGATTTCAACATCGTGGAGCAGTTGGGGTAGAACCCCTTAAAAATATCAATGTTGGCCTTTATTTTGTGCTCTAAGGCCCACGCTAAGGCCTTAGTAAAATTTCGGAAGACGACCCACGTGCCCCAAGAGACCTCCATTGATCAGTTCGAGAATTGTGTGGCCAGTCTAACTGCTGATAATGGACTGGGTTTTTCTTGTGCTGATTTAACTCCCAAGGGAAGGAAGCACAATGATTCCTTGCATGTCTCCATTGAGTTCTGGGGCACTACACTAGCCCACATTCTGGCGGATACAGGTTCGTCATTGAATATCTTACCCAAGAATGATCTTGACCGGTTAGTTTGCAAAGGACTCACATTAAAGCCCAACAACATTATGGTGAGGGCCTTCGATGATTCTAAAAGAACAGTGCACATAGAAGTAGACATCCCTATCAAAGTTAGAACTCAGACTTTTAATTCAACCTTCTATGTGATGGATATCCACCCCTCCTATTCCTGTATGTTGGGTCGACCCTGGATCCATGGGGCTGGTGCTGTCACTTCTATCCTACATCAAATGTTGAAGTACCCAATCAAGGTAAAGATTATCACAGTCCATGGGGAAGAGGAATACATGGTTAGCAACCTGAACTCTTTTAGGTATGTTCAAATGGAAGGCGAGTTCATTGTGACCCCGTGTCATAATTTTGAGGAGGTCCCATAGACGGTTGCTGTGACTAAAACTGCTACCAAGACTCCGAATGTTACCAGGCCTTCATTGAAAATGGATTCTCAGAAGGATGCTAGAGCAGTAGTGGAGGAAGGTAGATGTACCATTTAGGGTCAACTTCCAGATATTCCCTACAAATCTAACAAATTTGGCCTGGGTTTTACCTCGCAGGCCCAAAGAGCTGTTTGACGCACTCACGATGGGGGACCACCATTATACATCTGCAATCATGGAGTCAACGCGTTGGAAGACAGTGATAGCAGTTGTGACATGGACGAGTGGATTTTTCCAACCATCGGCGGTGGACTCAATAATTGGGAGGCCAAAGATTTTGTTCCTATTACTTTTATTCAAGAGTAATTATCTTTTAAATTTTCCGGACTTGTAATATTTAAACAATTTAGACTTTAAAACCTTGTGTCTTACCCGAGGCACAATGGCCCATCTGTGAGGGTTGTTACTTCATCTTCATATGTCATTAATAAATCATGGGACATTTTTGCATGAAAATTTTACGCTGTTTGTTTTCTTTTTCTACCTTTTATTTTGTTTTATTTTTGTACCTTATATTTTATCAAAGATAGCTATGCTCTTACACACACTCACATATCGAAACGAAGATCCATATCCACTCGGGATCCCATTGGTAACAGTTTTGCTATCGCCTATTGTGACTTTGAAAATCCGATCTACCAAGTCGAGGACGAAGTTGATGAAGATTGTGAAGTACCAAGGTGTGATACGGTGGCAGAACCGACTGTTAATACTGGTTTGTGTTTTGCATTTTCTTTTTGCAAAATGTCGCGGTAAGAAAGAGTCGCCACCGACTTTTATTTTATCCAATCAAGAAAACAAAAAAGAACAGAAAAAACCTTTTTCGAGAATATTTCTGAGTACGGGGGGTAGATTATAGAAAGGGAAGGTGTTAGTACCCTTTCTATCCATGGTTTTCCATGGGCTCTTAGGTACTTTCTCATTTTAAAATTTCTTGTGTGTGATTGTTTTGAAAAAAAAGTTTACTTCGTGATAACCCTTGTATCAGTCCTCAAGGATGTGACGAAGTTGTTTTTTGAAAATTGTTTTGAAAGGTGTTGGTGTGAAAAGTTTTGTTTGTTTGAGCAAGTACTTAAAAGTTAATCTACATACTCGAAAAAGACTGTTCATTTTCCTTTAGACAATGTTATCCTATTATTAAGGAATAGGTAGCACAGTCGTCGGAGTTTTAAGGGACGTTCGAAGGGACAGATACGGTAAAAAAAGCAATGTTAGGATGTGTTAGTAATCATCCTAAAGCCTTAAAGATCTGTTTCTGAGGCAACATCCGAATGGGTCATTTGAGATCTTTCAGGGCTAGAGAACGACCACTAATAAACCCTATACTTCATGACCACTTAACTGAAGGCAAACAAAGTGGAGTAAACCCTAGGAGTGAGCATGTGCGAGTGAGCTTTTTTCAGTTAATTTGTCTTTGCACATTTAGTTTATCTACCGTTTTAATTTTCAAGCATTCTTCCCATACAATCCTATCAGCATACATCTAACAATTAATAATTGCAGAAATTTAAAGTGCAGAAATAGAAATCCTAACTATTACATGGCTTTCGCATATACAAGATTATTTAACTGAAAATAAAATGCGGCAATTAAAACCCTAATTAGAATCTTTTACAACCTCGAAGCAGTTACAATAAATAATAATAAAAAAGGTAACTAAAAATACGCGCGACGAACTAAATGCGGAGAATTAATTAAGAGACCTAAAATCTAATTAAAAAATAATTTGGTTATTTTTGGAGAAAAATTAATTATTTACAACCTTAATTTCTAATAATTTTAATTATGAAAAGGAATTAAATTAACCTAATTTGAACTAAATTAATTAATTAAATAAAATAAAATATTTTTTATTAAAAAAATATGATTTTCAATGTTTTTGTGATTTGTTGATTTAATGGAAAAAAATAATTTTGATGTTATTTTTGTGAAAAGAGAAATAATTGAATTTTTTTTATTAATAACCAAGTATTAAAAAAATATTTCGCAAATAACCGGGTTTCGGAAAAAATTACGCAAATAACCATGTTTGAGATGGCTCCACAAAGGAGGAGCCAAGTCATTTGGCGCATGCACCTAGGGTTTTGCCCTAGGCGCCATCTCACTTGGCGCCTCCATTGGCTTTTAGCAAAGTGAGATGGCGCATGCTCCTTAAAAAGGAGAGGAGGCGCCATCTCACTTGGCGCCTAGGGCAAAACTAGGGTTTTTTGCCGTTTTATAAATAATTCGTCCGTTTCTTTGAAATTTCTCACACTTTCTCGCACTGTATTTTTATTTTGTACTCCCTTATTTACGTAATGACGTCGCCTATGATTTTTAGCAGAGATGGTTACGTTATATTCTCCGCCACGAAACCCGCGATGAAAATGAAATTCTGGCACATTCACTCCATGGAGCGTCTGAAGTGGGAGTTGATGCGGTGGCTAGATGGAGACATCGCCGAGGGGGAAAAAATTCGAAGGATCCAGCGAAAACGAACAACAACCTCGCATGCGACAGGAAGACCTAATGTGTGGTTGGAGGAAGTCAAAACAGACAGTGATGTAATGCTGATGATGCATGGGTCAGATGAAATTGTGTTAACAGTTGTAATTTCCTAGATTGATTATCGTTAATCATTGTTGTACGCGAAAACCCTAATTTAATTTCCTAGATTGATTATCGTTAATCATTGTTGTACGCGAAAACCCTAATGTAATTTCCTATATTGAATTTCTTAAATTGTGTGAACAGTTTTATTAACGGAAAACCCATAATGTTTACAACACAAATATTGAAAAGATTTATTGTATTACAAAATTTATGTGGTCGAGCCAGACGCCCGATTCGGACAGTTTTTGCGATTGTGTCCGACCTGACGGCATAAACCACACTTTCTTTCCAACCTGTCAAGATCGTCCATTTCTGTTGTTATGCGCCTGCTTTTGGGACGACCCTTCTTGTTCCTTCGCATTTGGTCATTGTGCCAAACTATATCACCGCTGTATTCAGGCCAATAGTCCGGTTTTGCCACCAAAGGAAAGTTGTTGTTGTAAACAGTGAGCAACGTTTCAGATTTATAAACGTTTGAGAGCAGTTGAAGCGCGTCTTGATGGGTATGCGCACAAGCGGCAATGACATGAGAGCAAGGCATACGAAAAGCTTGAAACCTGCCACAATCGCACAATTGAGAAGGTAAAATGACCCTGTATTCCTGTCTTGCCAGGCCTTCATTGTGGTCAATTGTCTCTTTCACAATGAAGTTGTGGCTATGGCGGTCAAACCGTGTAACCATGTGAGTGTTGGCTTTAGCACTTTCAGCCTTAATGTATTTCATACAGCTTTCACTCCATAGTTGTCCTGATTGCAAGACCGAATACCACATTTCACCTCTTTTGGCAAATAACGCAGCCATCCTAAAATACGTGGATTTCACCAAGGCAGTGATGGGGAGGTTTCGTATGCCCTTGAATACCCCATTCATTGATTCAATAAGATTTGTTGTCATATGCCCCCATCTTTGGCCATTTTCGTATGACCTAGTCCACTTTTCGACCGGTATGTTGTCGATCCACGTACCGGCTTCTGGGTTAGACAAACGGATCTCGTTGCCGTAATATTTGAATGTGGGCTGTGTCAGTGCGTATCCCGCATTCATCACCGCTTTCCGCAATGTTTTGTCCTTGACCTCCCTCGAGAAATTCTGGACGATATGCCTGATGCAATAGACATGCGTAGAAGGAGGGTCATGCCAACCATTTGCCGGATTATTATAGGCACTTTCAATAGAGGCATGTCTGTCCGAGATCAAACATAGATCCGGTTGAGGAGCCACGTGTGTACGAAGATTTTTCAGGAAAAAGCTCCAAGCACCACCGGTCTCCCCCTCGACAAGGGCAAACGCAACGGGGAAAATGTTATTGTTGCCATCTTGTGCAACTGCCATCAAAAGAGTGCCTTTGTACTTGCCATACAACCAAGTCCCGTCTATTTGTAGAATTGGTTTACATGATGCAAACCCTGTGATGCATGGTTGAAATGCCCAAAAGACGCGACTGAATATTCCGTTGCCATGTAGAACACTACCATCTTGGGCGTAAGCGGGCAATGTTTCCAGAACATAAACACTACCTGGAGAATATGTCTTTAGTGCATTGAGGTAGCGGGGAAGTTCTCGGTATGACTCCTCCCAGTTTCCATACACCCTTTCAATCGCCTTAGTCTTTGCTAACCACGCCTTACGGTAAGACGGAGTGTAGTTAAAAACTGTGGTGATGTGGGAGATGATTGTTTTCACCTTCAAAGAAGGGTCGTTGCTCACCAGGGGTAGGATTTCTTGACAGATTAGATCATGGTTGAGTTTTCGGTGGTCTTGTGATTGAGTGGAACTTACACAAGTATGGGTTGTCATGGAACCTATGACCCAACAGTCACCCCTTAGTCTGTATGAAGCGGTCAGCTTGAACATGCAGTCAGGGTGGACACACTTGATCTTGTACCTTTCCGGGTTTACACGATCCACCTTATAATCAACCGAGTTGAGCATGTGAAATTTTTTGATGGCCCTTATGCATTCCTCTCTATTACGAAACTTGTCCTTCTCTTTTAAATTTTCATCTGATTGCATATACGGTTGGAAAAACAAGTCCGTAGAAGGTTCATCTCCGCCCATGTTGAAGTTTGTCATGTGCGTAGGTGGTGTGTAGATTTTGTCGGTAGGAATACTTGGGATGCCATCATCGTCAGAATCGTCGTTCACCATTTCATCGAACTCTAACTCGTTATCTTCTTCTTCATCATCAACTGCATCCACCTCGGCTTGCTCATTCTCCAAAGGATCAACCTCCTGTGTCACCGGAGGCTCTACCTCCTGTGTCACCGGAGGCTCTTGAAACAGAACGTACAACTCAATAGAGTCGTTTCCAGAATAGACATGGATGGAAATCATGTTCTGGAAATCCTCGTCATCTTGAATTGCAACCTTATAAAATATGACTTGGTTGTTTCCAAAAAAGACTGGACTCTGATAAAATATCTGGGATATAGGGCCTCGTTCAAGTTTGGCCTCCAATCTTTTCTTAAAGTAGGAGAAATTTGCTTTCCCGTTTAAGAGAAATCGGACATTGTCGGTGTTTCTAAACAAAAACCCAACTGTGGGACACATGTATGTCTCACCGTTGAAATGTGCTTTGACAACAAATTGTGGTGAAGAGGCCATTCTGTAGAATTGTTTTAGGTATGAAGGTGGGAATGTTTTGGGTTTATTGATTATATGAAGGTATGAATGCTGGAATGTTTGAAGGTTAGATGACTGATTCGAAGGTTGGAAAATTTTACAGTTTATGTGAATGAATGTTATGTTCAACCTAAGGCAAAATATTTCAATTAAGTAAGTGATGCAACCCCCCAAGGCTGCCAATCGTATTACATGCATGGGCTTATGCTGCCACCTAGCCTGGCCCTATAATACACACATTAATGTTTTGTCTAAGCCTGCCACCCGTCTACTCCAATAGCCTTGCATGCAACAGAGAAAGGAATCCCAAAGGCTGTCACGTAGCCTGAGACAATGCTGTAAAACGTGACACCTCTTATTCGCCAAATGGGGTGGCGACAACATTCATTTTTGTACTATTTCGCCAAGTGAGATGGCGCCTCCCTTACTGTCCAATCGTATTACATGCATGGGCTTATGCTGCCACCTAGCCTGGCCCTATAATACACACATTAATGTTTTGTCTAAGCCATGCCACCCGTCAGCTCCAATGGCCTTGCATGCAACAGAGAAAGGAATCCCAAAGGCTGTCACGTAGCCTGAGACAATGCTGTAAAACGTGACACCTCTTATTCGCCAAATGGGGTGGCGACAACATTCATTTTTGTACTATTTCGCCAAGTGAGATGGCGCCTCCCTTACTGTCCAATCGTATTACATGCATGGGCTTATGCTGCCACCTAGCCTGGCCCTATAATACACACATTAATGTTTTGTCTAAGCCATGCCACCCGTCAGCTCCAATGGCCTTGCATGCAACAGAGAAAGGAATCCCAAAGGCTGTCACGTAGCCTGAGACAATGCTGTAAAACGTGACACCTCTTATTCGCCAAATGGGGTGGCGACAACATTCATTTTTGTACTATTTCGCCAAGTGAGATGGCGCCTCCCTTACTGTCCAATAATATTACATGCATGGGCTTATGCTGCCACCTAGCCTGGCCCTATTCTTCACACATAAATGTTTTGTCTAAGCCTGCCACCCGTCAGCTCCAATGGCCTTGCATGCAACAGAGAAAGGAATCCCAAAGGCTGTCACGTAGCCTGAGACAATGCTGTAAAACGTGACACCTCTTATTCGCCAAATGGGGTGGCGACAACATTCATTTTTGTACTATTTCGCCAAGTGAGATGGCGCCTCCCTTACTGTCCAATAATATTACATGCATGGGCTGCCACCTAGCCTGCAAGAGTGACACCTTACATTATTTGTAAATGCATGCATGCATATGTGTAACTCCCTAAGCATGCAAATGTGACACCTCGCAGGCATGCAACCACTACATCATAATTAGTTGCCTATAAATACAAACCTTATGAAACATATCTCACACCCACACAACTCTCACTCTCTCACTCTCTGCTACGAAATATTTCTTAAGTCTATCATACTCCTTATTTCTTCCTAAGTCTTTCATTCACTCAAGCGTTCTGAAGAATGGCCCTTCTAACAATGGGAGATACTCACAGAGGCACAAGGGAAAACATTGCTGCATTTGTAAGTCTCTTCTTTGGTTATACATTTTTCATACTTTAAAAAACGTGTTGTTCATCTTAATTAATCTTACTCTTGTTTAATTATGATCTCAGGATACACAAAGATTCAGAATCCGTTCGCACAAATACCTGGCCCCCGACCCTTTTATCGTCCCTTATCTGGAATATGCAGGTTTTGGACACGTGATAAAGATCTCCAACTGCACCATTGACTCCAAATTCATCCTTGCAATGTTGGAGAGGTGGAGACCGGAGACCCATACATTTCACCTACCAATAGGTGAATGTACCATCACTCTCGAAGATGTCTACATGCTACTGGGCCTCCCTATTGACGGTAAAGCGGTGAACGGGTCGGTTCAACAACCCAACTCACAGTGTGAAGAACTGTTGGGTAGGGACATGGTAGAAGGTGGTGGAGCAAGAGGGCAGGGAATACTACTCACTGACCTGAAACGGCATTATGCAAGTATGGAATTAAATGAAAATTCCTCAGAAAATGACCGAGTAGTAAAAGCCCGAACGTATATTATGATACTTTTTGGTACTTTTTTATTTCCCGAAAGTACGGGAAATAGTGTAAATTTCATGTACTTACATTTACTAACCAATTTTGATAAAACTAGAAAATTTAGTTGGGGTTCTGCAGTATTAGCCCACCTGTACAGTTCCTTGTGCAAAAACGCAGTCAAGGAAAAATGTACATTTTATGGGTGCGCATTTTTACTACAAGCCTGGGGTTGGTGGAGGATGGAGTCCTTAAACCCCATCAACAACAACACTTTTGGTTTCCCTTACGCAACAAAGTAAGTCATTAAGTTATAGCATTTATAACTATTCTTCTCTTTCCAAAATATATGCTAAAAATAACATGTTTCTCATTTCCTATAGGTACTGCGTGAGGGGTATGGATTACGGCAAGAATCCCAGATTCAATGTCGCACTCTACCGGAATCTGTTGGATCACCTAGGCCCAGATGACGTAAGTCGTAGCTTTTAACTTTTGTTCATTTTATTTATTTATACATTACTTTTGCGCTTACCTGATTTAAATTTTATCGCAGTTCGTCTGGAGACCATATTTGGGTTTGGACCATTCTCCAAATCCAGAGGATGCAGCAACTTGGACTGCAAAGACTGCACTCATTCGGTTCAACATTGTGGAGATGCACCACAGCGACCGCGTGAAGATGCAGTTCGGAATGATCCAAGAGATACCAAGTGACCCAACAGATTTGTCCCCCTGGCATCTAAAAAGGGTCGACGCCCAGTGGAATCTAACCAACTGGAAAGACTTTGCTCCAGAATGGTGTAAAATGTGGCAAAGGCGTCACCGCTACATCTTGCAATCCCCTGTTTTCCTTACTCAAGGTAACATGCGACACACCGATCAATATATGTCGTGGTACAGGTCGGTTAGTAACCCAGATATGCACGTGTCTCATCCGAGGTACTTGGTTGACCCACGCAGACAATGGGCACAACCCTCGATTCCCCACCAACAAACCCAAAATCCTTCAACCTCAAACCCACCCCCAAGAAGAAACAGACCAACAAACACACAACCACATTCCCCACCACAACACAACTACAACCAAATGCCGTACTACCAACCACAGTCACCGCCAAACTACCAATACCCAGATATGCCTCAAACCCAACCACAATACCAACCCCAATACCAGCAAACCCACATACCCCATACACAATTTCAGTCTTCCACATATCCCAATATGGGGCCCTCAACATCCAGCCTTAGCCCTGATATGGGAATGTCAGAAGATTACGACCAACCCGACCAAACCTACCATCAACCACCATATCACCAAACAACCCAACATCCACAGTACCAAACACCCCAAGATCCATTTCCTTTCTACCCCCCATACTCAGACGACCAATGCTACCGACCAACCATGGAACCCCACCCACCGCCAACACGACCAAACTTCGAGGGCATGGGTAACCGACTGTACCAGAGCGGATCTTCGAGATATGGAGATCTTACTGATTTTATGGATTCAGATCGCATTGACTTCGCTGGGCCATCGACCTTGCCGCAACAGGAAACGAGACGGCACCCAGCAAGAGAAAGGCGAGGACGGGGATGCGGAACTGGGGGTCATTACCGGGTTCCTGGGGATCATTGATGTATCTTTTTTTTTCAGTATTTTTTGTATCTATTTTTTTACTGTTATTTAAATGTAAAACAGTTGAATGTAATTATTTTTTTTCAAATAAAAAATCAATTTTGGTTATCTCTGTCTAATACGCAACGCGCAGGAAAGGAAAAAAAAAATTTTTTTTTGACCTAATTTTCCACATAGGCGCCATCTCATTTGGCTTAGGGCTTGCCATTTGCCCTTAGGCGCCAAATGAGATGGCGCCTCCCTTATAAAAATAGTAGGATGCGCCAAATGAGATGGCTCCTCCTTTATGGAGCCATATCAAACATGGTTATTTGCGTAATTTTTTCCGAAACCCGGTTATTTGCGAAATATTTTTTTAATACTTGGTTATTAATAAAAAAAATTCGAAATAATTAGTAAATAATAAATAAATTAAAAGAAAGAATTTGGGCCTGTTATTGC
Organism: Vicia faba; assembly: GCA_948472305.1. Lineage (NCBI taxonomy): Eukaryota > Viridiplantae > Streptophyta > Magnoliopsida > Fabales > Fabaceae > Vicia > Vicia faba. Next base: position 107,376,900 of record OX451736.1, on the reverse strand, counting down.
TGAATGAGGGGTATGTTGTGAAATGTCTGGGCCCAAGAATGCTGAAGCCCAATCAGCACGTAATCCAGTGGGGAGTTTTCCTGATGGCACACCATGGTCCCTTGCAAGTGGAGTCATTGGATCTTGTTGATCATGAACGCGCTTATATCCTATGGTTGGATGATGGAGGTGCATGATGGACCTCTAACATAGCAACACATAGGATTATGTAAAGAAGAATTAAAATAAGAAAGTTATTGGGACCTGGGATCGAACCCAAGTCCTCTACCCTTTCCAACGTGCATTCTTGCCATCTACGCTACGTGATTTATTTGTTAATCAAATAACAACAATTCATAATATATGTTAAAACGTGAGTTAGTGGATGAAACAAAAAAAAGGCCCACCAGTTTGAATGGCCCAGTGGTTGGCTGCCAAGTTATCACCTTCTTCCTCAGTCCATCATTTTAGGTATAATACTTATACCTATAGACATCTTCCATAGCTAAAAACCTGCAACCTTCAAAAATCAACATAGCACATGATAAATGAATTCCAGTTACACGGATCAAACCGTCTTGATGCCACGAGCATCCTAATACCCTTTTTTGTGGCCAATTTTACCTGTATGAAAAAACCCTAAAACGACCAAATAATACCTAACAATGGCAAACCTCATTATGTGCATCAAAAATCCAATTAAACAATCCAGACATGTCATAAGTACATCAATGGTCACAAATATATCATCAAATCATGCTAATGATGCGATAATGATTGTAATCGATTTGAAAAAAGTAGGCAAACCATGTGAGATGTGGCAAGTGGTTTTGCGCGTGAAAGGATCTATAATCGATTGGGTTAGCTTATGGGAAGGTCCAGGAATCGTTTGGAAATGCTAGAATGGCTTGAATTGGCCTCCAAGCTTGAAACTGAGTCACAACTTTTTGCCAATTTTTTTGAGTTTTGTTCTTTCTTTCTCACGACTACGACCACCCTCTTTTGCCTTGGTTGCGTTATGTATATGTACTGGAGTGTATTAGGTCAACAAAAAACAACTTGTATCTTGAAATTTATGGAGATTTAATTTAGTTTTGATGTGGTATGATCTCCTTCCAAATTTGGCCTAATCATGCCATTCTTCTGTAAATTATCTTTGATATGATTTGATTCTGATATGCCAGCATAATGAGCTTGTGATTCTATCCAAAAATCCAATCAAAACAAGTCTTTGCTATTATTTACCAATTATTTGATTTAATTCAATTTTTAATAAATAAAAAATCAAAATAAAATAAATAATGAAGCAAATAACATGTGAGTGAACATTTGGGTCGTGGAGCATGTCATGAGTGAGGTGAAGGCATAAAAAGTTAGGCCCATTTGGAAAAAAAAGCATTTGAGCACATTTGACTTTTGGCAATTTTGGAAAAAGGGTAAATTTTGACAAGGCATATCTCTTCCAGTTTTAACCCTAGAGAGGTGTTCTTGGACTTTTTAGAAAGATTAGGATGTCCCCTAAACAACCCTATTTTTCTCATCTCAATTGAGTCTACCATTTTCATGTAAGAAGCTTTGACCCAAAAAGTGTTTTTGTTAACTTTTCAAAAGGACCTATAATGTGGAAATTCATATCTTTTTGTGAGTGCATATTTTAAACATGAGGGATGGAGATTAATTGTAGGGAATTGTACTCTCTTCAAAAATTATCTTTGGATGGAAAATTTATGATAAAGTATGAGGAAGTTATGCTTGGTCAAAGTTTGGTTGACTTTTCCTAAGAAACCCTAATTTAGAAACTTTTGGGTTTTGATGAATTTCGGGCATTCCTTGAGGAATCATGATCAGCCCTTAATCAAATGATGGATATAACTTCAAAACGTTGATGTTGACCAAAAATCTTGAAGTTTGACTGTATGTGGGCCATAGTTGACTTTTGACCTAATATAGTCGATTCTCAAGCATCTAAGCAGTTGACAGAGCAAACTTCTTGTAAAAGGCTTGAAATTTGACATGGAGGGTTTTGAGAACATATTAGGACCATGGAGATCATATGAAGTATTTGGAGTTCACACATCTTGATGAAAATGGAAACCCTAGTTTAAGATACATTGCCTTAGGAGAGAGTTTGTCTGGTCAACTCTTGGGCAAACCTGAGCAAATTGAGGATCTTTAGGAGTATGTTTTGATTAAAATGAGAGGGAAAATTTTGGGGGTACAACAGCTGCCCCTGTTCAATTTTCTTAAACATGCGGATGTAGATTGGCTTGTCTGCCTTTCGTGATATGAAGGTAGGAGATGATTGAACACTAGAGTGCCCAAAAATTTGCACTCGTATGAAGTGACATTTGATTTGATGATGTCAGGAATGGGCTTACAGATTCCATTTGGAGAAGATGCTAGAGAGTTTTCGGAGATGGGCCTAAAGATGCCATCTAGGATGTGACGGAGAATTGTCGGAGATGGGCTTAAAAATGCCATCTAGAGGATGTTGATTTCCTTATATATTCCCTTGATGAGGATTCCTGTTCATGTTGTTGAGGAGGAGTCTGCCGAGGAATATTGGTATCTGTCTTGGGAGAAATGGAATTTTAGGAGCTTCAGTTGTCTGTTACTCTACTGGGGAAATAACTCCTTCTTGAGGAAGCGAAAGTGAACTGCATATTTGGTCAGGGTACGAGCTGCACCGCGACTTACTGGGGAAATGAGAAATCAATTGTGTTTGATCAGGTCCAGGTCTTATAGTGTTGTGAACTGTTGTTTGGAGATAAGAGAGAAGAAATCTGAATGGTAAGGTTATGAGAAGGAACCTGGATAGTAGGGTTACTTCAAAATGAAAGCCTAGATAGTAGGGCTGTGAGAAGGAACCTAGGTCGTAGGGTTACTTCGACATGAGAGCCTGGATAGTATGGCTGTAAGAAGGAACCTGGGTCGTAGGGTTACTTCGAAATGAAAGCCTGGATAGTAGGGCTATGAGAAGGAACCTGGGTTGTATGGTTACTTCGAAATGAAAGCCTGGATAGTAGGGTTGTGAGAAGGAACCTGGATAGTAGAGTTACTTAGAAATGAAAGCTTGGATAGTAGGGCTGTGAGAAGGAACCTGGATAGTAGGTTTACTTCGAAATGAAAGCCTAGATAGTAGGGCTGTGAGAAGGAACCTGGGTCGTAGGGTTACTTCGAGATGAAAGCCTGGATAGTAGGGTTGTGAGAAGGAACCTGGATAGTAGGGTTACATTGAAATGAAAGCCTGGGTAGTACAGCTGTGCGAAGGAACCTGGGTCGTAGGGTTACTTCGAGATGAAAGCCTGAATAGTAGGGCTATGAGAAGGATCCTGGATAGTAGGGTTTCTTCGAGATGAAATCCTGGATAATAGGACTGTGAGAAGGAACCTGGATAGTAGGGTTACTTCGAGATGAAAGCCTGGATAGTAGGTTTGTGGGATGGAACCTGGATCATATGGTTACTTCGATATGAGAGCCTGTATAGTAGGTCTGTGAGAAGGAACATGGGTCATAGGTTTACTTCGATATGAGAGCCTGGATAATAGGGCTGTGAGAAGGAACCTGGATAGTAGGGTTACTTCAGAATGAAAGCCTGAATGGTAGGGTTGTGAGAAGGAACCTCGGTCGTAGGGTTACTTCGGAATGAAAGCCTGGATAGTAGGGCTTATGGGAAGGAACCTGGATCGTAGGGTTACTTCAGAATGAAAGCCTGGATAATAGGGCTTGTGGGAAGGAACCTGGGTCGTAGGGTTACTTCGGAATGAAAGCCTGGATAGTAGGGCTTATGGGAATGAACCTGGATAGTAGGGTTACTTCGAAATGAAAGCCTGGACAGTAGGGCTTGTGGGAAGGAACCTGGATAGTAAGGTTACTACGAAATGAAAGCCCAGATAATGGGACTTGTGGGAAGGAACCTGGGTTGTAGGGTTACTTCAAAGCAATAATGTAGATTAGTTGACCCCTTTGGTTTCGGGAACTGGCTTTCCATTAGTCGTCTGCAGACGTAACCTGTATAACTGCTGGATTTGTTGAAGCTAATCATCTTTCCTGAAAAGATAACAGGATTAATTATATGTGATACATGAAATGCAGGGTGAGATGATGTTCTCAAAATAAACGGGATTATGCTGTATATGATATGTATGCGTATGTCATGATGTATGTTCACGAAATGCTATCGGGGTATGCCCGTGTCTGGGAAAATAAATCCCTGACGGTTGCTGGAGATTTATAAATATCCTGTCAGGAAGAGATTCTGCTTGAGAATAAACTGTGCGTGTAACGAACTTAGAAAATGTATTTTTGTAGCTGAAGTGATAAACTCTGTCTTGAGCCTCTGTGTCCAGAGAAATAAACTCTGCTTGAGGGATGAATTTTACTGACTCGCCCTCGATTATGAACTTCAGTTGGGGTGGTTACGTCTTGTTTCGGGAAAGCTGACATCAATGCTTTTGAATACTTTTACTTTGTGGGGAGTGTATGTATTGATGATTGTGCTGCAAAGCTGACTCTATCCCGATACCTATTGGGCAAAGTAAATGTCAGGTTTGGCACTTCTTGTTTTTTTTCCTGTTTCTGGAATTACGAGTAATTGTCTTTTTCAAATGTAAATATCAAAAATAAGTCATTGGACGTTCTTATAAAACAACAGAAAATGAAAAAACAGACCGAAGTTTCTTGTGAAAATGATTTTGTATTGATTTTGAAGTCGGCCTGTAATAGGCGTTTTTATACAAGGAGGATGACACTCTAGTAAGAGAACACCGCCGAAAAAATGGAAGCTATACAAATTTAAGTAAAAGAAAGAAAAACAGCTATGTGAAATAACCCCATTGGGTTCAAACTCTGCTATTTCCTTTATATCTTCAAGCGTCTCATCACTTTGCTTCTTGGCCGAAGGTTGATCAAATTGGTTGGTGTTGTCCGAGCTTGATAGTCGATAACGAAGTCTTGTCGCAAGATGATCCAATGAGACATAGTGGTATGCTTTATATCCCTAACTTTTTCCTGGACCGCCCTTTCGGGTTTTCAGTCCACTGGGATACCCTTTTTTGCCCAATCCGCCCCTTCGGGTTTTTGACTTTCCGGGTGTACATATTTTTTCATTTTCATCCCTTATTTTTGCCCGAACCCTTTTGGTTCGCCGGGGAGCCCTTATTTTTTCCTAGGCCAGTCCACCTAGTGGGTCTTTTTATTAGGTGTAGTATCTTTTCACTATGTCTGCATTGACAGGGTGAGGAAGGTCGTCACCGTCTATGGTAGTTAGAGTCATAGCTCCACCCGAGAAAATGTTCTTAACCACAAATGGCCCTTCGTACGTGGGGTCCATTTTCCCATGGGATCACCTTGCAGCAGTATGTTGCGTTTGATCACTAGGTCCCCGACTTGATATTCTTGGCGTCTGACCTTCTAGTTAAAAGCCTTGATCATTCGCTTTTGATACGTCTGACCATGGCAGATAGCAGTAAGTCTCTTTTCATCGATTAGATTTCACTGATCAAGTCGGGTTCGGATCCAGTCGTCTTCATTCAAACCTGCATCCTTCATAATCCTAAGAGAAGGCATCTGGACTTCGATGGGTAGGACTGCCTCCATACCATATACTAGAGAGTAGGGTGTTGCCGTTGTCGACGTCCGTGCTGAGGTATGGTACCCATGAAGAGAAAATGGTAACATCTCATGCAAGGCTTTATATGTCACTGTCATCTTCTGTACAATCTTCTTGATGTTCTTGTTTGGTGCTTCAACAATGCCATTCATCTTCGGTCGGTAGGGAGAAGAGTTATGATGTTGTATCTTGAACTGTTTATAGAGCTCGGTGATTATTGTGTTGTTGAGATTCGTACCATTGTCAGTAATAATTCTCTTTGACACACCATATCGACATATCATATTGTGTCGGATAAACCGTGCCACGACGTTCTTGGTTACTGTAGAAAAAGAGGTTGCCTCAACCTACTTCGTGAAGTAATCAATGGCTACTAGGATGAAGCAATGTCCATTAGAAGCGGTGGGCCTGATTTCTCTGATCATGTTGATACCCCACATTGCAAAGGGCCACGAAGCTGTCAAGACGTTTAACGGGATCGGAAGCATATGCACCTTATAAACGTAGATTTGGCATTTATGACAAGTTCGAGAGTGCTGATAACAATCGGCTTCCATAGTGGACCAGAAATATCCTAGCCGTAGGATTTTCTTAGCCATGGTGTGTCCACTGGAATGGGTTCCAAGGTGCCTTCATGTAGATCTATCATAATCCTCTTTGCTTCTCTCTTGTCTACACACTGTAGTAGTGTAGAGTCATGGTTGCGTTTATATAGGATTCTATTACTGAGGAAGAACTTTGTAGCGAACCTTCTCAGAAACTTCTTATCATTGACAGATGCCCCTTCGGGGTACTCTTGAGTCTCGAGATACCTTTTGACTTCGTGAAACCAGCGTTTGTCTGCCACTTCTTCGGTATCGATTTCAAAACAATGTGTTGGTTCATCCAACCTCTCAATGGTGATTTGGGGAGCTTCATTGTCCCACCTAACTTTGAACATATAAGACATGGTAGCTAGCGCGTCCGCTAACTGGTTCTCCTCTCGTGGGAAATGTTCAAAGGTTACCTCCTCAAATGTGGGATCAATGTCAGTACGTACTCTTTGTACGGGATGAGATTCGGGTGCTTCGTATCACACTCGCCTTTGATCTAACTTATCACCAAAGCGGAATTCCCGAATACACTCACGAACTTGTTCCTTAGGTCAACAGTAGCCCTAAGAACCATGATGCACGCTTCATACTCCGCCATGTTGTTGGTACAGTTGAAACATAATTGGGCAGTGAACGGAGTATGACAGCCCTTGGGAGATATGATTACATCTCCAATGTTGTTACCCAGTGCGTTTGAAGCTCCATCAAAATACATAGACCATTGGGATCCCTCCTCAGGTCCTTCATCCGGTCCAGGTTCTTCATAGTCGGTCACCAACATAATATTCTCATCCGAGAACTCAAAATTCATGGACTGGTAATCATCCACGGCCTGATGAGCCACATGATCAGCCAATACACCCTCCTTTATTGCTTTCTGGTTTGTATATTGTATGTTATACTCAGATAAGATCATCTGCCATCTTGCTATTCTTCCAGAGAGTGCAAGCTTCTCAAAAATGTACTTGATCGGATCCATCTTCAATATCAACAAGGTAGTGTGAATCAGCATATACTGCCTCAGTCGGCGAGCAGCCCATGCCAAAGCGCAACAAGTTTTCTCGAGCAGTGAGTATCTTGTCTCACAGTCGGTAAACTTTTTGCTAAGGTAGTATATTGCATGCTCTTTTCGACAAGACTCGTCATGCTGCCCCAGCACACACCCCATTGAAATGTCTTGCACTGTCAAGTACAATATCAAAGGTCTTCCTTCAACTGGAGGCATCCGAACTGGTTGTTCTTGAAGGTATTCCTTGATTCTTTCGAAAGCGGTTTGGCATTCATCATTCCACTTTACCACTTGATCTTTCTTCAGAAGCTTGAAGATTGTATCACAAGTAGCGGTCATATGTGAAATGAATCTGGCGATATAATTCAGGTGTCCCAAGAAACCTCTAACTTCCTTCTCTGTACGGGGAGCGGCATTTCTTATATAGCCTTTACCTTTGCAGGATCTACTTCGATGCCTTTGTCGCTGACAATGAAACCCAAAATTTTACCAAACCTTACCCTGGAGGTGCACTTGTTCGGATTCAACCTCAACTTATATATCTTCAACCTGTCGAATAACTTTTGGAGATGATCAAGGTGCTCTTCCTCAGTTTGAGACCTGGCTATCATGTCATCAACATATACTTCGATCTCGTGGTGAATCATATCATGGAACAAAGCGACCATGGCGCGCTGATAAGTTGCCCCAACATTCTTCAAACCAAAAGGCATCACCTTTTAGCAGAAGGTGCCCCACTTTGTAACAAAGGTTGTCTTCTCCATGTCTTCAGGAGCCATCTTGATCTGGTTGTAGTCAGAGAAACCATCCATGAAGGAGAAGATTTTGTGTTGCACAGTCTTATCAACCAGGACATCGATGTGAGGAAGACAGAAGTCATCTTTGGGGCTTACCCTGTTCAGATATATGTAATCCACACACATCCATACCTAACCATCCTTCTTAGATACCGGAACGACATTAGCAACCCATTGTGGATACGAAGTGACAGCTAAGAATCCTGCGTTGAACTGTTTCATGACCTCTGCCTTGATCTTCTCTGACATTCAGGATGCATACGGTGGACCTTCTATTTAATCGGAAGACAGTCTTCTTTAGTTGGCAGGAAATGTACCACAATATCAGGGTCTAAACCAGGCATGTCTTCATAGGACCAAGAAAAGATCTCAACATAGTCGCGCAACAACTATGTCAACCTCTGTTTGACGCTAAGCTCCAGATTTGCACATATTTTAACCTCTTTCTGTTTTCCTCAGTACCCAAATTCACTGTCTCAACCGGCTCTTCATGAGGTTATATGGCCCTTTCATCCTGATGTAATAGTCTAGTAAGTTCTCCAGGAACCTCACAATCATCCTCACATTCATCTCCGGCTTGGTTGATCGTATTTTTGAAGTTATAACTGGAAATAGCAGAGCTGTTATCGATGGGATCCATAGTGGATATGGATATGCAGTATGATACGTGAGTGTGTGTAAGAGAATAGATATTTTGATAAAGTGAAAACAAAAAAGAAAACAAGAGAGCACAAATTTTGTATGCAAAAGATGTCCAATGCTTTATTAATGATATATGAAATGACAAATAATAGCCCTCACAAGCAAAGCCAATGTGCCTCGGGTAAGGCACAAGGCCGTAAGTTTTTAAATTGTTTATTACAAATCTCAAAACAAGTAAGACAAATTACTACGGAATAAAAGAAACTAGTATAAAGTCCCTAATCGTCCAGTTACTCGGTCCACCGTTGGTAGTTGGGTAGATCCAGCTGTCAATGTCTGAGTCTTCCTCGCTGTCTTCAATGGCATTAACCCCACGATTGTTGATGCATATGGGACGTCCTCTATCCCGAGCGCGTCGAACAACCCTTTGAGCCCCTGTAATAAAGCCCAAACCAAATTTGTCAATTTTGTGAGTGAAATCAGGGAGCTGACCTCGATTGGCACACCCACCTTCTTCAACCACGGCCCCGGCGTCCTTGGGAGAAGCCATCTTCAGAGAAGGTTTGCTGTTGGTATTAGTTTCAGTTGATGCCAAAATCTAAGGGACCTCTTTGAAGTTCTGACAAGGAGTTTCTATGAATTCCCCGTCCATCTCTACGTAGCGGAAGTAATTGAGGTGGCTTACCATATACTCTTCTTCACCCTACACAGTGACAATCTTCCCTTTTACTGGATACTTCAGCATTTGGTGGAGTGTGGAAGTGACTACCCCAGCCTCATGGATCCAAGGACGACCTAACAAACAAGAATACGACGGCCTGATGTCCATCACATAGAAGGTAGACCCAAAACTCTGAGAACCCACTTTGACAGGGATGTCCACCTCCCCGTGCACCATTCTCTTCGACCCGTCAAAAGCCTTACCACAATGTTACTAGGCTTTAGAGTCAAACCCTCACAGTCCAATCGGTCCAACACCTTTTTCAGTAGAACATTCAGCGAAGACCCCGTATCTACCAACACATGAGCCATAGTGGTGCCCCTGCACTCAATCGAGACACGCAGAGCATCATTACGCTTCCTCCCTTTCGATGTCAAGTCTGCATCTGAAAAACCCAGCCCATTATCAGCAGTCAGGCTGACCATGCAATCTTTGAACTGATCAGCTGAAGTTTCCTGCGTCACATGCGCAGTCTTGAGGAATGCAATCAAAGCCTTCACATGGGCTTCTAAACACAACAGCAAAGACAACATGGATATCTTTGAGGGGGTCTACCCCAGCTGCTCGACCATATTATAGTCACTCTTCTTAATTATTTTCAGTATTTCCTCTATCTCATTCTTAGAGGCTTCCACAATAATTTTTCTAGGCGCCTCCGTCTGGGCAGGCTCACCTATAACTTCTTTTCCGCGGGTATCAGACGATTCATCGATAGGGGTAATAACCGGAGTAAGAATAGAAGCAATAGTTGATGTACTAGCAGGAACATCAGATGCAATGATAATAGGCTTATTGACAGTCTTCGAGGAAATATCGGGAGAGAAGACCCTTCCACTTAGGGTAACTTTGTTGGTTCGAAAAATGTTATCAATATTAGGATCAACCTCTTCATCTGTCAAATTTTGTTTGATGCCATGATAGTACACATCGACACCATAATGCCAGGGGACAGCTTTGTCTGAGACATACGGGACAGGACCAGGAACAATGATTATTAGAGGAGCGATTCTTGGAGAAGATGTAATCCTAACAGGTCTTCTCGAGGAGACCTTGGAAGGATTGCAGGCAATGTTTATAATGGCAATGTCTTCAGACGGAACAACGGGAACCAAAGTTTTCTCGAACAAAATCTTTTTCCTGTCAATCAGGCGTTGAATACTTGACTTCATCAAATGGAAACCAGAAGGTAGAAATGAACACATGTGGCAACCTTCACCATAAATTAGAAATAAACCGGCCAAAAACAAATTCTTCTTCACAGTCATGAGAGGGGTAGAAACTTCATCCACCAAGGTCACAAACAAGTCGGTATCAACATCATTAATTCCACGAACGTGCTTAGTCATGGGAGAAGTTATGACATTGGGCTTCTCTAGAGCATCGAACTCAATTTCATTGGCTTTAATAAGATCTTGTACCTTATTTATTAGAGCCCAACAGTCATTGGTATCATGGCTAGGACTCTCAGAATGATAGGCACACCGAGCATTTGGATTATATCAGAGAGATGTGGTATTTGGATTCTTTGGAGCCTCTTTCAAGGTCGCCAAGTTGGATCTCAGCAGATGAGGTAGAACTTCAGCCAATGTCATATTGATTCGGGTAAACTGCCATTGTATCCTTTCCACCCTTTGTTGATTGTTGCATTGTGGAGCAACTGCAGGCCTAGGTATCATTACGACACTTACTGTCTGACGATGTTCAGCCCTGTTTTGGCCCCCTGGGCTATAAATAACATTGGCTTCCTTCTTACCAACAAAAGGCTTCTTTACTGAGCTCGAAGAGGCATCCTTCTATATCTTGCCTCTCCAAATCCCAGCTTCTACTCTTTCTCCTGTTAGAATTAACTCGATGAAACCAGCTGACGAGCTGCCGATTAAATGATTAAAGAATGGACAAGATAGCGTCCCCAGAAACATATCAACCAACTCCCTATCAGACAACAGGGGTTGAACTCTTCCAGCCAAGTCTCTCCAATTCAGTTCATAGTCTTTAAAGCCTTCACTTGCACCCATGGACATACTCTAGAGTTGAGTACGAGTAGGAGCAAGGTCGGCGTTGTATTGATACTGCTTATAGAAAGCAGCAGTCAGATCTTCCCAATTTCGGACATTGACTCCCTCTAGTTGGTAGAACCATTCAAGCTGAGTCCCTGACAGACTATCTTGAAAGAAATGAACCCACAAATTTCTATCAGCGGTGTAGGGCTGAATCTTTCTGATAAAAGAGCGGAGATGGAGGTTTTGGCAGGACACCCCATCATACTTTGCAAAAACTAGAGCTTTGACCTTCTGCGGGATGATCACTCCCGACACCAATCCCAATTCTTCAAAATCCAGCCCAGGTATCCTCTGGACTTCCATGGAACTTAAATGATCTTCCAACTGCTTGTATCTATCCTCAGCAGGAGGATACTGCTCATTATTGTAGTCGGTATCATTGTCAGAAACTGCAGGACTGGGATCCTTCTCCCTTGTCTCTTCTTCTTGATTCTCTCCTTCCTTGGATGAAGAGGTCATATCGACTTGTCACTTCAACCGCTCTCCAAACCTTCTGCCCATATTCAGAATACCGACAACCTTCTTCTTTTTCTTTTTCTCTTTCAGGATGAGGGCTTTTAGATCCTCCTGCCCCTTTTCCTGACTTATGAACATTTGTTGGAACTGGGCGTTTTGCGCCTGAAGGTCCTTGATGCTTTACTCAGAAGACATTTTTGCTGAAATAAACAACGAAGAAGATGAGAAACCTGTAATGGTACCTGTACACGCAATGCTATGAATGGGATACGCATGAAATGATTTTAAAGACTTTGGGAAATTTAAATTTGCAAACAAAAATATAACAAAGAGTTTATTAGCTGAATTTAAAGTTCAAATTCCTTTTAGGCGTTACAATTAAAACCAATCTAAAATTAGAAAAGAAAAAAAATCCCATGGATTCTTCCTCTTCGTGCCGAGGTAAGCATTGAGTCCTTTTTCCTCATGGAGCTTCTTTGTGAGCTCTAAAACCTTCCTCTCTTGAGCATAGAACTGATCCCTGTAAGTATCCTGCTCGTTCTTCAACTGAATCCATACCTATGTAATTCTCTAAGATCAGTGGGCATATAAGGATAGAGAACCGTCTAAAGAATACCCCCTTCAGTAGTGGGTTCCGCAGTCACTGGTAAAACGGCCACAGAGGGCATCATAAGCTTCTGGGCGCGAGCTCGTACCCATTGGAGGTAAGGTTCCATAGGAATGGAAGCCTTTTGCCCTAAAGCCCTGGCGCCAGATCGGGTTACCATGCCCCAAGCTCGTATGAACCTCCGGCGATACTCGTGAGCATCATCCTCATAATTGAATACATTGCCCTTAATAAGTAACTCGTGGGGACCATCTCTTAGAGCGTATCCAAATTGACTCGGATCTAAACAAGGATTGTAGGTTATACCCCCTCTGATGCCAAGTAATGGGACATTAAGGTACTCCCTACAACAGTCAATAATAGTAATGTTTTCCATAGATCGGGAACACCAGAGAATATCCATGTGAGCGAGTGACATTATTCTTTGTGACCAACCCAAACCTTCTTCATTCTTCAGTATGGACTTAGGGAGGTGAGAAATAAACCACCTCGACAACAATGGCATGCAACACATAAGAACCCCTCTTCTTTTCATGGTACGAGTATGGAGAGTGTGCAAAATATCTCTTAGCAAGGTAAGCACAGAGTTGCGAGAGAGGAAGATCTTGATAGAATTCACATTTATGAATGAGTCTGGATTAGGGAATAGGACTAACCTGTAGATTAGAATAGCCAAGACCTCCTCAAAATCCTAAAAATCCATATCATCCCAAAACAGATGGCCTTGTCCATCATAAACTTGGCTAGAAAACCCTTGACTCCGCTTCTCGTTTCCCAATTGGATACCACGTCGGCCCGTTTCAGATGCAAAGATGAGGCAATGACTTATGGCTTAGGAACTTCTTCCAGACCTGTGAAAGGAAACTGTTCAAGAATGGATATATCCAACAGCTGGGATAATATTTCCATGGTAGGAACCAACTGATAGTATGGGAAGGTGAAGCAGTGGTGCTTGGGATCAAAGAACTGAAAGAGTACACTCGTCATCTTTTCATCAAAGTTCTAACTAACCAGGTTGAGAAGTCAACCATGTCTCTTAGTGAACGCAGAAATTTCAGAAACCTTTAATACTATCTCTTTGAGTTGGGAAGGTATCTTCACAAAGCTGATTCGGATAGTGTTTCTACGAACGGAAGCCATGATCTGCAAAACAGAACAAAGATAAATCCCCTTGGTCCTTGAAATGGTTAGTGCAATAAGAATGGATGCTATGTTATGATGCATGATGTCATGATAAACCACATGTATAGCAAACACAGACAAATCACACCAAGCTCTTAGGTTTAATGCTTGCATGAGGTTAAAGGTCATACCTTTTGAAGTTTAGTTGGTTTCAAACCTATCTTAAGAAGTAACCGGGTTCTAAGGGATCTTAATATCACTGACCATCCTTTATCGGGCATTGTCTCATCTCAAGCAATCTTTTCTTGGGACCGAAATATCCTGAAAGTCTGATCTCAATGAGTGTAGCATCGACTATCAACCAATCCTCAACTCTATACCGATGCCGACTATCTCACTACTTTCTAATGGCCAAGTTTGTTCAACTAAGGTTCTAAGGTCCGTTAGTGCTTCACGATACCACACAGTGGCCTCGTATTCTCCTCGTTTCCAAAAGAAGGATACCGATACCAACCAAAGTGTCACACCAACACGGCTATCACTTAAACCATATCGGTATACATTGTACAGTCTCGATGATCTATTATTGTTTACCTAAAAAGTTCCCCCCAGATCCAGGTGTAGTATCTATAGTAAACCAAGGAATAACCCTTTAAGAATAAATCAAGCAAATAAGAAACCAATTTGAAATGACCTAGATCCTAAGGTAAACCCCACTTATTTAGTCCCCATCAGAGTCGCCAGTTCTGTGATACGAGGGCAGAACCGACTGTTAATATTGGTTTGTGTTTTGCGTTTTTTGTTTGCAAAATGTCGCGATAAGCAAGAGTCACCATCTACTTTTATTTTATCCAATCAGGAAAAGGAAAAAGAACAGAGAAAACCTTTTTCGAGAATATTTGAGTACATGGGGTAGATTATAGAAAGGGAAGGTTCTAGCACCCTTTCTATCCATGGTTTTCCATGGGCTCTTAGGTACTTGCTCATTTTAAAATTTATTGTGTGTGTTTGTTTTGAAAAAAAGTTTACTTCATGATAACCCTTGTATCAGTCCTCAAGGATGTGACGAAGTTATTTTTTGAAAATTGTTTTGAAAGGTGTTGGTGTGAAAAGTTTTGTTTGTTTGAGCAAGTACTTAAAAGTTAATCTACCTATTCGAAAAATATTGTTCATTTTCCTTTAGACAACGCTATCTCATTATTAAGGAATAGGTAGCATCACCGTCAGAGTTTTAAGGGATGTTCAAAGGGACAGATACGGTCACAAAATCAATGTTATGAGGTGTTAGTAATCATCCTAAAGCCTTAAAGATTTGTTTCTGAGGCAACATCTGAATGGGTCATTTGAGATCTTTCGGGGCTAGAGGACGACCACTAACAAACTCTATACTTCATGACGGCTTAACCGAAGGAAACCGAAGTTGAGTAAACCCTAGGAGTGAGCATGTACGAGTGAGCTTTTTTCAGTTAATTTGTCTTTGCACATTTAGGTTATCTACCGTTTTAATTTTCAAGCATTCTTCCCATACAATCCTATCAGCATACATCTAACAATTAATAATTGCGAAAATTTAAAGTGCTTTAATAGAAATCCTAACTATTACATGGTTTTCGCAGATACAGGATTATTTAACTGAAAATAAAATGCGGCAATTAAAACCCTAATTAGAATCTATTACAACCTCGAAGCAGTTACAATAAATAATAATAAAAAAGGTAATTAAAATACGCGCGACGAATTAAATGCGGAGAATTAATTAAGAGACCTAAAATCTAATTATAATATAATTTGGTTATTTTTGGAGAAAAATTAATTATTTACAACCCTAATTTCTAATAATTTTAATTATGAAAAGGAATTAAATTAAACTAATTTGAACTAAATTAATTAATTAAATAAAATAAAATATTTTTTATGAAAAAATATGATTTTCAATGTTTTTGTGATTTATTGATTTAATGAAAAAAATAATTTTGATGTTACTTTAGTGAAAAAAGAAATAATTAGTAAATAATAAATAAAATAAAAGAAAGAAGTTGGGCTTGTTATTGCTGAATGGGGGGTATGTTGTGAAATGTCTAGGCCCAAGAATGTTGAAGCCCAATTAGCGCGTAATCCAGTGGGGAGTCTTCCTGTTGGCACACCATGGTCCCTGGCAAGTGGAGTCATTGGATCTGGTTGATCATGAACGCGCTTAGATCCTGTGGTTGGATGATGGAGGTGTATGATGGACCTCTAGGATAGCAACACATAGGATCCTGTAAAGAAGAATTAAAATAAGAAAGTTGCTCGGACCTAGGATCGAACCCAGGTCCTCTACCCTTTCCAACGTGCATGCTTGCCATCTGCGCTATGTGATTTATTTTTTAATCAAATAACAACAATTCATAATATATGATAAAACGTGAGTTAGTGGATGAAACAAAAATAACATGCGCCAGTTTGAATGGCACAGTGGTTGGCTGCCACGTTATCACCTTCTTCCTTAGTTCATCGTTTTAGGTATAATACTTATACCTACGGACATTCTCCATAGCTACAAACCTGCAACCTTCAAAAATCAACATAACGCATGATAAATGAATTCCAGTTACATGGATTAAACCATCTTGATGCTACGAGCATCCTAATACCCTTTTCTGTGGCTAATTTTACCTGTATGAAAAAACCCTAGAATGACCAAATAAAACCTAACAATGGCAAACCTAAGTATGCGCATCAAAAGTCAAATTAAACAATCCAGACATGTCAGAGGTACATCAATGGTCACAAATATATCATCAAATCACGCTAATGATGCGAGAATGATTGTAATCGATTTGAAAAAAGTAGGCGAACCGTATGAGATTTAGCAAGCGTTTCTGCGTGTGAAAGGACCTGCAATCGATTGGGTTAGCTTCTGGGAAGGTCCAGGAATCGTTTGGTAATGCTAGAATGGCTTGAATTGGCCTCCAAGCTTGAAAATGAGTCACAAATTTTTGTCAATTTTGTTTAGTTTTGTTCTTTCTTTCTCACGACTTCCACCACCCTCTTTTGCCTTGGATGTGTTATGTATATGTACTGGAAGTTATTAGGTCAACAAAAAACAAATTGTATCTTGAAATTTATGGAGATTTGATTTAGTTTTCATGTGGTATGATCCCCTTCCAAATTTGGCCTAATCATGCAATTCTTGTGCCAATTATCTTTGATATCATTTGATTTTGATATGCCAGCATAATGAGCTTGTGATTCTGTCTAAAAATCCAATCAAAACAAATATTTGCTATTATTTACCAATTATTTGATTTAATTCAATTTTTAATATATAAATAAAAAATAATGAAGCAAATAACATGTGAGTGAACAGTTGGGTCGTGGACCATGTCATGAGTGAGGTGCAGGCATAAAAAGTTAGGCCCATTTGGCAAAAAATGCATTTTTGAGCACATTTGACTTTTGGCAATTTTGCAAAAAGGGTCAACTTTGAGAAGGCATATATCTTCCAATTTTAACCCTAGAGAGGTGTTCTTGGACTTTTTAGAAAGCTTATAATGTCCCATAAACAACCATTTTGGTCTCATCTTAATTGATTCTTCCATGTTCATGTAAGAAGCTTTGACCCAAAAAGTGTTTTTGTTGACTTTTCAAAAGGACCTATAATGTTGAAATTCATATCTTTTTGTGAGTGAATATTTTGAACTTGAGGGCTGAAGATGAATTGTAGGGAATTGCACTCTCTTAAAAATGATCCTTGGATGGATAATTTATGATAAATTATGATGAAGTTATGCTTGGTCAAAGTTTGGTTGACTTTTCCTCAAAAACTCTAATTTAGCAACTTTTGGGTTTTGATGAATTTGGGGCATTCCTTGAGGAATCATGATCAAACCTTGATCAAATTATGGATATAAATTCAAAATGTTGATGTTGACCAAAAATGTTGAAGTTTTACTGTATGTGGGCCACAATTAACTTTTGACCTAATACAATCGATTCTCAAGCATCTGAGCAGATGACTAAGCAAACTTCTTGTACAAGGATTGAAATTTTACATGGAGGGTTTTGAGAACATATTAGGACCATGGAGAGCATATTAAGTCTTTGGATTTCACCCATCTTTATGAAAATGGAAACCCTAGTTTAAGATACATTGCCTTAGAAGAGAGTTTGTCTAGTCAACTCTTGGGCAACCCTGAGAAAATTGAGGATCTCTAGGAGTATGTTTTGAGTAAAATGAGAGGGAAAATTTTGGGGTACAACACATGGGAAGTTGCCAGATTATTTTAATAGGAAGAAAAAACCATACACCCCACGAAGAGCCGGTTGAAACAATTAACTTAGGTACTGAAAAGGACAAGAAAGAAGTCAAGATAGGTGCCAACCTGGAGAATAGCGTCAAGAAGCATTTAACTCAGATACTACATGACTATGTTGAGGTCTTTGCCTGGTCATACAAAGACATTCTAGGACTCGACACTGTTATCATGGTCTATCTTCTGCTGATTAAAGAAGAATGCCCTCCAGTGAAACAGAAGGTTCATCGTATGCGGCCAGAAATGTCATAAAAAATCAAGACTGAAGTCATAAAGCAGTTCAACACCAGATTCTTAACTGTCACCTCCTATCCATAATGGGTCACCAATGTTGTTCCAATTCCTAAGAAAGACGGTAAGGTACGTATGTGTGTGGATTACAGGGACCTGAATAGGGCAAGCCCCAAGGATGACTTCCCGCATCCCCACATCGATATTCTGGTTGACAACACCGCACAACATAAAGTATTCTCCTTCATGGATGGTTTCTTCGAATATAATCAGATCAAAATGGCACCTGAGGACATGGAGAAAATGACCTTCATGACACAATGGGGCACTTTCTGTTACAAAGTTATGCCATTTGGGCTGAAGAACACCGAGGAAACCTATCAGCGTGCCATAGTAGCTTTGTTTCACGATATGATCCATCACGAGATAGAGGTCTACGTAGATGATATGATAGCCATATCTCAAAATGAAGAGGAACACCTTGTTCACCTACAGAAGCTATTTTAGAGACTAAAGAAATACAAACTAAGGATGAACCCAAATAAATGCACTTTTGGAGTAAGATCTGGTAAGCTCTTAGGCTTTGTTGTCAGCGGTAAAGGTATTAAAGTGGACCCTGCAAAGGTAAAAGCAATACAAGAAATGCCCACTCCTCGCACTGAGAAGGAAGTTAGGGGATTCTTAGGACGGCTAGAATACATCGCCAAATTCATTTCCCATCTAACCGCTACTTGTGAACCAATCTTCAAATTACTGAAGAAAGATCAAATGGTTGAATGGAATGACGACTTCCAGGATTCCATTGACAGGATCAAGGAGTACCTTCAAGAGCCTCCCATTTTGATGCTTCCAGTTGAGGAAAGACCTTTGATCATGTACCTAACAATTTTGGAAAATTCAATATGGTGTCCGTTGGAGCAGCATGACGAGTCTGTCCGAAAAGAGCATGCAATATACTACCTGAGCAAAAAGTTTACCGATTGTGAAACTAGATATTCATTGCTCGAGAAAACTTGTTGCGCTCTGGCATGGGCTGCTCGCTGGCTAAGACAGTATATGCTGACTCACACTATCTTATTAATATCTAAGATGGATCCTATTAAATACATATTCGAGAAACCCACCATCTGTGGAAGAATAGCAAGATGGCAGATAGTCCTGACCGAATACAACATTCAGTACACTACCTAAAAAGAAATAAAGGGGAGTGTACTAGCTGATCATTTAACTCATCAGGTTGTGGATGACTATCAATCCATGAATTTTGAATTCTAGGATGAAGGCATCATGTTGATGAATGATTGTGAATAAATTGGACTGTATGACGAACCTGAACAAGGATCCTGATGGCCATGGTTTTTGGCGGAGCTTCCAACACACTCGACAATGGCATCGGCGCTGTGATCATATCTCATAAAGGCTGTCATACTCCCTTCACCGCCAGGTTGTGTTTCAACTATACCAATAATATGGCTGAATATGAAGCATGCATTATGGGTCTCAAAGCTTCCATAGATTTAGGGATCAAATCCTTAAGTGTATTTGGATACTCGACATTAGTAATCAGTCAGATCAAATGAGAATTAGATACAAAGCATCCTAATCTCATCCCTTACAAAGAACATGTGTTGACACTGATCCCACATTTTGAGGAAATTAACTTTGAGCATTTTCCATGAGAGGAAAATCAACTAGTAGATGCGCTAGCTACTATGTCATCCATGTTCAAAATCAGGTGGGATAATGAGGCTCCTCAGATCACTATTGAGAGGATGGACGAACCAGCATACTGTCACGAGATTGATACTGAAGAAGTAGTGGAAAAACCTTGGTTCTATGAAATTAAAAGATATCTCAAGGCCCAAGAATATCCTGATGGAGCTTTAGTCAATGATAAGAAGTTCCTAAGAAGGTTCTCTGCTAAATTCTTCCCCAATAACGGAATCCTCTATAAGCGCAACCACGACTCTACTTTGCTTCGGTGCATAGACAAAAGTGAGCCAGAAAAGATCATGGCTGATTTACACGAAGGTACCTTTGGCACCCATTCTAGTGGGGACATGATGGCTAAAAAGATGCTACGGGTAGGATACTACTGATCCACCATGGAAGCGGATTGTTATCAGCATTCACAAACTTGTCACAAGTGCCAGATCTATGCTGACAAAGTACATGTGCCTCTGGTTCCCCTAAATGTCCTGACTGCTCCTTGGCATTTCGTAATGTGGGGAATCGACATGATTGGAGAGATCAGACCTACATCTTCTAATGGACACCGCTTCATCTTGGTTTCCATTGATTAGTTCATGAAGTGGGGCGAGGCAACTTAATTTGTTTATGTTACCAAGAACGTTGTGGCCCGATTCATCATAAAAAATCTTATATGTCGGTATAGTATTCCAGAGAGTGTCTTTATAGATAATGGTATCAATCTCAACAATATTATGATCACCGGAGTATGTGCGCAATTCAAGATCCAGCATCAAAACTCTTCTCCTTACCAGCTGAAGATGAATGGAGTTGTAGAAGCCGCTAATAAAAACATCAAGAAGATCAATAAAAAGATGACAATGACCTATAAGGACTGTCATGAGATGTTACCATTTGCTCTCCACAGTTACCGTACCAAGGCGCGCACATCAACAAGGGAAACTCCTTTCTTTGGTATATGGTATGGAAGCTGTCTTAACAATTGAAGTCCAGATACCTTCTTTGAGAATAATGAAGGATGCAAGGTTGAATGAAGATGAATGGATTTAAACATAACTTGACCAACTGAACCTGATTGATGAGAAGAGGCTTATGGCTGTCTGCCATGGCCAGATGTACCAAAAACGTATGATTAAAGCTTTTAACAAGAAGGTCAGACGTCAGGTATATCAAGTTGGTGACTTGGTAATCAAGCATATCATACTGCTACAAGGTGATCCTAGGGGAAAATGGACTCCTACATATGAAGGACCATTTGTGAACAAAAGCATATTTTCTGATGGGGCCATGATCTAACCCACTATGGAAGGTGACGACCTTTCGCACCCTGTAAACACAGACATAGTCAAAATATACTACACATGAAAAAGACCCGCTAGGTTGACTGGCCTAGGCAAAAATTAGGGATAAACACACAAAAAAATTTGTACACCCGACAAGCTGAAAACCTGAAAAGGCGGCTTGGTAAAAAAAAAGGTATCCCGGTGGACTGAAAAACCGAAAGGGCGGTCCAGGAAAAAGTTAGGGATTTAAAGCGTATGACTATGTCTCGTTGGATCACCTTACAGTAAATCTTTAATATCAACTGTCAAACTTAAACAGTACTAATCAATCCAATCAGCTTCGGACAAAGCAATAAGTGGATGAGACGCTCAAAGACATAAAGTCTATAGCAGAATGGGAACCCCATGGGATTATTTCACATAGCTGTCTTTCTTTGTATTAGTTTTTATTCTTACTAGGACGTCCATCTCTTTGTACAAAAATGCTTATTCAAGTTAATACAAAGCTATTCCTTTAAAAGTGCAAAACTATCTGTTTTTTCTTTTACTTTCCTGTTTTGTTTGCAAAAACGTCCAGTGATTATTTTTGAACATATGCATTTGAACGTAATTACTGTTTACAAATGAGCGCATAAAAAAAAGAAAAAGAAAATAGAAAGACAATTACTAATGGCTTTAAGAAACATGACAATATCTATAGGCCATTCCATAAAATCCCCGCAGGTACTTTCTCCAGCAGGAGCAGAGGCAGAGACATCCTGCTACAGGATCACTGTCGTATCTCCAGTATGCAGCCTAATGGTATCACGTGTTCTCATATCTCCGACGGAGCAAAGTTTCTAATTACCGCTCCAAGGATTCCCCAGTGAAAGTCGCATAGCTTCTCAGGATTCCCCAGCAAGATTTCACAAAGTCCACAAGAAATGAACAATGTTTCCCTTCCCCAACAGAGTTTATTTCTCTAATAATGGAGACCCATCTATCAATACTTCAACTTCAACAAAATATTAAGACTCACACTCCTCATTCCCAGCAACAGTCAGGGAATTATTTTCCCCAGTCTAACAACACTGCGGTAGAATAACTAATATGTTCATACATTGCATTCATACATCATAGCATCGACAACACAAATGCATATATATCACAATCTCATTTATTTTTGAGAAACATCATTACGCCATGCATTTTATATACCATGGCACTGCATAAAACTAACTTTTACCTTTTCAGGAAAGATCAATCAACAGAAAATTATCATCGACAAATTTTCGACAAGACAGGACAACTATCTGCGAACAAACCAATTGTAGATCAAATTCCAGAAACAGGACTGGGTGACTATCTATATGATGAATACTTCCTTCAGATATCTGCTGGTTCAGTTTAAATCAACCAATGGTTTATCCTGATTCCTTTCCGGTACACACTTTCTCTGGTGAAGTTAAATCGCTCCAAACATTTATTCTAATTCTTTTCCAAACCCCTGCTGGTTTAATTTAAATCAATCAATGGTTTATCCTGATTCCTTTCCGATAGACACTTTCTTTGGTTTAGATAAATCGCTCCAAAGATTTATCCTGATTCTTCCCAATTAAAGAAAATTCAAGACCCCTTCTAGTTCAGTTTAAATCGATCAATGGTTTATCCTGATTCCTTTCTGGTAGACACTTTCTCTTGTTCAGATAAATTTCTCCAAAGATTTATCCGGATTCTTCCCAGTTAAAGAAAATTCAAGACCCCTGCTGGTTCAGTTTAAATCGATTAATGGTTTATCCTGATTCCTTTCCGGTAGACACTTTCTCTGGTTTAGATAAATCGCTCCAAAGATTTATCCTGATTCTTCCTTGTTAAAGAAAATTCAAGACCCCTGCTGGTTTAGTTTAAATCGATCAATGGTTTATCCTGATTCCTTTCCGGTAGACACTTTTTCTGGTTCAGATAAATCACTGCAAAGATTTATCCTGATTCTTTCGAGTTAAATATTATTCAAGACTTCTGTTGGTTCAGTTTAAATTGATCAATGGTTTATCCTAATTTCCTCCCGGTAGACACTTTCTCTGGTTCAGAAAAATCACTCCAAAGGTTTATCCTGATTCTTTCCAGTTAAAAATTATTCAAGACATCTGCTGGTTCAGTTTAAATCGATCAATGGTTTATCCTGATTCTTTTCTGGTAGACACTTTCTCTGGTTCAGATAAATCGCTCTAAAGATTTATCCTGATTCTTCCCAGTTAAAGATAATTCAAGACCTCTACTGGTTTAGTTTAAATCGATCAATGGTTTATCTTGATTCTTTTTCTGGTATACACTTTCTCTTGTTCAGACAAATCATTCCAAAGATTTATTCTGATTCTTTTCCAGTTAAAGTCAAGCTTAGACTTACTCTAATTTCTGTCAAAAATCACCTTTGGGTGGCATCTATAAGCCCATCTCCGACAACTATCCATCATTTCTCCAAATGGCATATTTAAGCCCATTCCCTACACAATCAACCACCAAATCGTCAAGTGCAAATTTATGGGCACTCTAGTGTTCAATCGTCTTCCACCTTCAAGTCACGAATGGCATATTCTCCAATCTAACTCTTCAGGTTTAAGAAGATTGAACAACGGAAGCTGTTGTACCCAAAAATTTTCCCTCTCATTTATCAAGGAATTTCTCACAAGGATTCTAAAAAATTCAAGCTTACACAAATACAATTG
The DNA here is from genome assembly GCA_948472305.1 of Vicia faba. Taxonomy (NCBI): domain Eukaryota; kingdom Viridiplantae; phylum Streptophyta; class Magnoliopsida; order Fabales; family Fabaceae; genus Vicia; species Vicia faba. The sequence continues at coordinate 107,353,079 of OX451736.1, read as the reverse complement.
GATTTTTCAGCATCAAGTTAAAAGAGGAAATTTCTAAAAAGGGCAAAGCAGATGAAAATATTCTTTTTGACAAAATTGAAGGAAAAACAAGTTCTCTTCGACTTTACATATTTCAATTGGGCACTTTGGCTCCTTTGATGCAAGCTTTGGTTACACCCTTACTTTGGGCCCTGGACTCCTTTTGGGCAAGTTCAGTTTCTGCTTCATTTGGGCACTAGACTTGTTTTGCACAAGTTCAATTCCTGTTTCGTTTGAACATTTTAGTCTCTTTGTGCAAGATAGGTATCTTTCGTTTGGCCATATATCCCCTTTCCTCCATGTTTGCCAATTTCACAGGGCAAAATTTCCCACCATGCTAGCGTGCACAAGGCCAAAGTCACCCTTTGAAACAACTTGTTACAAGCTTCGACAGGGCAACACTTATCTTCAACTAGCTTCAATTCACAAGGAAAAAAGCCTCTTGCTGATGTCCTTCGGTTCAGGAGGCAAAGGCCTCTTTTCTGGTCTCCTTCGATTACACAGTTTGCCTCCTGCATGCCTCTTTTGTTTGGGGCATGTGGCCTTCCTTTGTTGCAAGCTTTGATTGTGCCCTTTACCCTCTGCACGCATTCTTCGTTTGGGGCGTGTGAATCCTTCAATACAATTTTTGCTTACAACTTTCGCTTGGGCATGTGACTCCCTTCATACAAGCTTTTGTTTGAGCAAAGACCTCTTGCATGTTTGATTGAAGTCACAAAGCAAGGACCTCCTACATACACCATTTCGTTTGGCCATATGACCCCTTGTAGGCAAGTTTTAGTGGACAATATTTCTTTCATGTTTGCTTAGAGTCACAAAGCAATAGCCTCCTAAAGCTTTTCTTCGATTCAGAGGCCTTTGGCCCTCTACATGATCCCTTAGACTCACAAGAACCAAGACTCCCTTTAGGCCAGAATGCACAAGGCAAAAATCTTCCCCATGGCTGGCATTCACAAGGAAATGGCGCCAACAAAGCATTGGATAATTTCATGCTAGTTTCGACTGGGAAGTAACCCCCTTGGAATAAGTTTGCTTCAACATACTATGATGCATAGCCATTATCTCGCTCTAAAGAAGTACCATAGTGGCACATTCGAAGGACTTGCCAAATATACCTGGATGTCCCAGTTGAATGACATATTTTACTGATCCATTCCAGGAGCATGGCTTTGGTCCATTCGAAGGAACCCATAAAAGGCCTGGTTGAAAGACACTTATTTGGGCCCCTTCAAAATGATACCCATATGAGCCATTCGAAGGACACTTTGATTTGGAAAAAATAAATGTTGTTGAGAAGTCTGGTCGAAGGATAGGGATAGGGGGTAAAAAAAGGCTGAGATGCCAAAGGTATTTGCTGACCAAGTCCCATGCGCTTCCAAGTTCAGGACTGATACACTGGCCATAACACTCCAAAACTGCTGCACAACTGTCCTGAAACACTGCCCCATTCTTGCACCAAAATGGCATACAAACATTGTCCCTCGAAAGCTACAAGAACAACATGCCCTTTTTGTTTTCCATCCTAAATCATCAGCCAAAATCTCCTATAAATATGAGCCTCCACCATACATCTTAGGGGAACCTGGAGTTGCAAGAAAACTCTTGTTGAAAAAAGTGATAAATCTCTCAAAAAAACTCTCAAACACTCTCTAACATTTTTAAATATTCCAAACACTTTTGAAAAACTCAGACCCCTTCACACACTAAGTGAACCCTTCGATTCACTCCTTAAGTTGACAGATAACTCACCTTTGACCCATTTCCCAACTACAATATAGTAATCCTTTGATTAATTCATTTACTTGTTATAGAGGAACCTTCAATTCACTCGCATATCCTCCTTCGATTCAGTGACTGCTTCAACAAAGTAGTAACTAGACTAGTCTCAGGAAGGCCCCAACGAAATTCCATTCACCACCAAGGAAGACACTTGCAGTTTCCTTCGATTTAAGAACTTCAAGAGGTAAGTTCTCTTTAAACTTGGAACTATTTCATTTAAATATCATGTGTACATGTCAATAAAGAGAAAATGTAGATATTTCATATAGGGAGCTTGACCATGTTTTAACCTTCGATCCTGACTGCCCATATGTTGAAAATCTCAACCCTGACTAGTTAGGCTTTTGACTTTGAGACCCAATAATTTTGTGCTAACCCCTGGCATCTAGCTTTCGAAGTTACACTTGAATGTTGCATTTTTAAAAGTTTAAAACAGGTTCTCCATATCCTTCGATTGGCTATGTACTCAAGCCTTTCGAATCTCAACCTGAGGGCCTAGCATTCCTGCAGTCAAAGGAGGCAGCAATGAGCCTGAAGCAAAGAGTGCACCTCACGTTGAACCCAGGCCTCAAATGAAAGAAGCAGCCAAGAGGATGGTCACGCTTCTATCTAGGTCACAATCGAAAGAAGCAAGAAAAGGGTGAAATCGAAAGACATGACCTTGCTGACTCCAGGCCCAAATTGAAGGAAGCCAAGAAGTACAAAATCGAAGAGTATGGCTGCCTGAATTGAAAAGTCCGTTTTCCTTCCTTTATTTTATTTTGTCTTTATATTTTCTTGCAATTCAATATGGTTGTAATAGTGTAGGATTTATTTTTCTGCAGTTTTATTGCTTTTGTACAAATATTAGTAATTAGGATGTATGGCAAGATAAAACCAACAAGTAGACAACCTAAAATTCAAAGACAAAATGCATGCAATCAAACACACTATTCACACACATGCACCCCTAGGGTAATCTCACTTGTTGCCTCGGAAAAATAGTCATGTCCCTCGAATATGGGCGTTTTAGCAAAGACCCTCGATAAAAGATCGTAGTCCCTCGATGACCTTTAATGTTGCCTTCGGTAAACGATCTAGTCACTAAACAAAAATTTCTAAAACATCCCACATGTTGCCTTCTATGACTATACAAACGTTCCACGCTCGTAACTTCACATCCAATGATGGGGCTTCTTACCAAATCAATGGTAAGATAGCAACATCTAAAGGAGGAGGAAAAGAACATAGACCTTTTGATTAAGTAGGAGCTCCTAGTTGCTCGCTTGCTCACAACAAAAACACTTTATATACCAACACTTTCATTTGAAACATTTTCAAAAGAAAGAGCTTTTTGTACACGTTCTTATAGAAACAAGAACCATTACAAAGAGAATTTTAAAAATACTTTCAAAACCCACACCACAAGCACATTTTCAAACAAAAGTAAGTGATATAGCAAGCAACTAAGAGCCCATGGATAACTACAGATGAAAAGGGTTATAACACTTTCCCTTTTCATAACCTATCCCCCGAACTCAAGAAAATATCTCAAAGGTCTTTCCTGTTCTTTTCACCCTTTCCTTATTGGATAAAATAAAAGTCGATGAAAACTCTTGCTATAGACAAACAATTGCGATCAAACACAAAACACTCAAGTCAGTTCTTCCACCGTGTTACACTTACTATTGATAGTAATTAGGGTTTGCATGGCAAGATTTAAAATCAAACATTAGAAAACCCAAAATATAAGACATATACTTGAAATCAAACACACTTTGCACATATGCACCTCTAGGGTTAACCATACTTGTTGCCTCGGATAAAAACAGTCATGTCCTTCGAATGTGGGATGTTTTAGCAAAGACTCTCGATTAAAAGATCGTAGTCCCTCGATGACCCTTCGATGTTTCCTTCGATAAACGATTTTAGTCCCTTACAACAAATTGCTAAAGTATCTTACAAGTTTTCTTCTATGACTGTACGATGACTAACGCCCATCCCTCACATCCAATGATATGGATCCCTACCAAACAATGGTAAAGTGGCACTATCTAAAGGAGGAGGAAAAGAACAAAGGATTTTTGAGTATGTAGATTGATCGTAATTGCTTGATCACAAACTAAAACCATTTTCACACCTCACACTTTCAAAAACAAACATCTTTTCAAACACTCTCTTGTCAAACAAATATTTTCAAAACAAACACTTTATATGTGTTCTCGACGATATGAGAATCATTATAAAGTTTCTCGTACTAAGGCGTTTTCAAAACATTTCCCAAAACAAACATTTTGTATACATTCTCAACGATATGAGAATAATTACAAAATCACCACTTTCAAAATATTTTCAAAATATTTTCAAACTTACACAAAACACAAAGCATTTCAAAGTGAGCTAGCAATTAAGAGCTCATAGATAACTATGGATGAAAAGGGTGCTAACACCTTTCCTTTTCATAACTTACCCCTCGAACTCAAGAAAATTCTAAAAAGGTCTTTCTTGTTCTTTTCACCCTTTCCTTTATTGGATAAAAGAAAACTCGGTGGTGCCTGTTGCTATACACAACATTTGCGACAAAACGAAAAACACCCAAGTCAGTTCTCCCACTGTATTACAGAACTGGAGAATCTGCTGGGGACATAATTAAAAGTTGGGTTAGCTTAAGAGCTATATCACCTTTATTGCTTTACTTGTTTTTCTTGTTTGCTTTACATTTTTTGGGTTATGCTTGGGTTTATTTCTTGTATATATCCTATACCTGGATCTGGGGCATTTTTAGGTAAGTAGAAATAGATCGTGGAGATTGTACGGTGTAGATTGATATGGTTGAAGCGATGGCTATGTTAGTGTGACACTTTTGTTGGTATCAGTGTCCCTTGAGTACAACCAAGGAGAATACGGGAATGCTGTGTGGTGTCATGAAGCACTAACTGACTATAGAACCTTAGTTGAACAACTTGGCCATTAGAAAGTAGTGAGATAGATGGCTTTGGTGCATACTGAAGTTGGTTGATACTCGATACTGCGCTCATTGACATTGGACTTTCGGGATATTTCAGTCGCAGTTTGATGCTTGTGCTAAAACAATGCCCGATGAAAAAAGATTAATGATAATAAGATTAATTAGAACCAGGTTACTTTTTTAGGACAGGTTGAACCAACTAAAAATTTAAGAGGGTACTTACCTATAAACCACATGCAAGCCTAAACCTAAGGCCTCGTGTGTTTTGTTTGTGTATGATTATTTGTTCATGACATCATAACAGCATGCCATAGAATTTTCACTAACCATTTAAGGACCTAGGGATTTATGTTTGTTCAATTTTGTAGGTTATGGCTTCCACTCGCAGAAATACCATTCGAATCAGGTTTGTAAAGGTACTTCCTCAACTCAAAGATTTAGCATCAAGGGTTCCTGAAAATACTCCATTCACCAAAACATATGGTCGACTTCTTAATCTGGTTACCTCAAGCTTTGAAGAAGACATGATGTGTGTGCTCTTTCAATTCTTTGACCCTAAACATCATTGTTTCACCTTTCCTGATTATTAATTAGTGCCCACAATGGAAGAATTCTCTTAACTATTATAAGTACCTATTCTTGATCAAATGGCTTTCACAGGTTTAAAGAAATATCCACAACCTGAAGAAATTACATCAGCTTACATTTGAAGCGGCCCGACATTGTAGCTAATTAGGAAACAAGGAGCGGAGTTAAGGGTTTTCTAGCTAAATTTCTGTTAGAGAAGGCTTGACTGTTTTAGGTGGCTATGGATTTTCAAGCTTTTAAAGAAGTCTTGGCTCTTCTAATATATGGCTTGGTATTGTTCCCTAATCCAGACCAACTCATAGATGTGAATGCTGTCAAAATTCTCCTTTCTCATAACCTTGTTCCTACTTTGCTCGGAGACATTTTGCATTCTCTTCACACTCGTACTATGAGGAAGAAAGGGGATCTTATGTGTTGCATACCGTTTCTATCTAGGTGGTTTATTTCACACCTTCCGCGGTCAGTATTAAAGAATGAACAAGGCTTAAGGTGGTCTCAAAGGATGATGTCGCTCTCTTATTCGGATATTTATTGGTGTTCCCGATCTCTGGAAGATGTCAATATCATTAACTACTATGGGGAATTACCTAATGTTACACTCCTTGGAATTATGAGAGGTATCACTTATAACCCTTATTTGGCTCTACGACAATTTGGCTATGTTCGAAGAGATGGTCCTCATGAGGCGCTTATCCAGGGTATTATATTCGACTACGAGAATGATGTTCAAGGTTATCGTCATAGGTTTGTACGAGCTTGGGGCATGGTAAACAAGGTTGATATCAAAACTTTGGGACTTAAGAATTCTATCCCATTGGATCCTTATCTCAAATGGGTGCTAGCTCGTGCTCAAAATCTCATGATGCCATATCCAGCCATCCTACCAATAGTTATGGAGCCTATTTCTGAAGGGGATATTCCTTATACCCTTATCCATCCTGACATGCCTACAGACCTCAAAGAATTGCAGAAGTCCTGGGTTTAACTCAAGGGAGAACGAGATATCTTTGAAGCTCGATTCTATGCAAGCGAGAAGAAAGTGTTAGAGCTCACAAAGCAACTTCACGAGGAGAAAAGCCTGAATGCATACATCAACACAAAGAGGAAGTGCCCGTGGGAGACTTGAGTCTTTTGTTTTAGGATTTCATTTTGTTGTCTCTTTGACACCTTTTTTCTTTTTTATTGTAAGCCCAAGGGGAAATTGTGATTTTTGAACTTATTAATGCAATTGTTGTTTTTGTTTCCTTTTTGGCTAGCAAATTTAAATCTCCTAAAGGTCCTTGAAAACACTGCATCCACATATCATGCATCATGTCATAAGCAGGTTTTCCAATACAGGTTTCCTCTTCTATTTACTGTTTATTTTAGTATAAGATGGCTCTCGAGAAAACCGTCAAAGATCTGCAAACTCAACATGCATAGTTTCAAGAAACATTCATGAACTTAGCTAAAGGGCAACAAGAGATGATGGCGCTCCTTAAAGACTAAGAAACGGACGGTTATCAACATGAGAAGGAGGTTCAAACGTCCTGCACGACTGGCTCAAGTTGATGATGTCTCCTCCAAGGAAGACGACAATCAAGACGAGTATGTTAGAAGCACTAGGTCTAGGGGTGGAAATAACCATATTTTTGAGGATGAAGATTACTCTTAAGAGAAATATCCACCAGCAGATGACAAATACAAATAGCTGGAAGAACGACTTAAGGTTGTAGACATCCAAACCGTGCTTGGTTTGGACTTTGGAGACTTAGGTTTGGTCCATGGGGTGGTCATTCCCCACAAATTCAAGGTCCCTGTCTTCGCCAAATATGATGGAGTGTCTTGTCCAAAACTCCATTTAAGGTCATATGTCTGAAAGATTCAACCGCACACTGCCAATAGGAGGTTATGGGTTCATTTATTCTAAGGAAGCTTATCTGGAACATAGTTGGAATGGTTCTATCAACTAGAAGAGACTAATAACCACACATGGGAGGATTTGGCTGTTGCCTTCTACAGACAATACAAATACAATGCTGACCTTGCACCAATCACATGCAATTACAAAGTATGACTATGGGCTCAAACAAAGGCTTTAATGAGTATGCCCATAAATGGAGGGACATGGTTGGAAGGGTGCAACCCTATTTGACTGGCCGAGAATTGGTGGACATGTTCATGGGCATTCTGTCGAGTCCATTCTTTAATTTGTTGATTGGGAGTTCTTCATCAGGGTTTACTGAGCTGACCTTGACTGGCGAGCAAGTTGAAAATGGAATCAAAAGTGAGAAGATCCCAATGGCCTCAAGCTCTAATGTTGTAAAGAAATCGTTCATTGGTAAGAAGGAAACTAATGTTGTTTATGGACAAAGGAGTCGTATCAAGAATGATCGGTATCAGTCGGCAGGAGCAGTATTGATTTCTAACCCGACCCCAGTTCAACGACCACAACAACAACAAAATTAGCAAAGGCCAGCTGCCCCGAAGAGGAAATTCACTAGGATCAATATACCATTATCACAAGATTTACAACATCTGTTGAAGGAAGATTTGGTAACACTGTGAGATCCTCGTCCTAATCCAAATACTTCCTCTCCCAAATATAATCTGAACGTGAAATGTGACTATCATTCAAACAGTGCTGGCCATGACACCAAAAACTATTGGGCGTTGAAGAACAAGATCCATGATTTGATTGATAACAAAGTGATTTAGTTTGACCTTACACCGACCCCTAATGTGATTACTGCACACATGGCGAGTCATGGTAAAGGTTTCAATGCTATTGATAATGTTTCCTATATCTCTACCATAAGCGACTTGACCACTCCCTTAATGACCGTTAAAAAGAATTTGTTAAGAGTCGGTTTATTTCTGGGTTATCCTGAAAATTGTTACCATTGTGCTTTTGAAATTAATGGTTGTATGTGGATAAAGAAGGGTATTCAATGCCTAATTGATAGCCATGAAATTCTGTTAGAGAAAGCTCCATCCATGAAAAGTTTGCATGGAAGTATATCCCAAGAGCCGAGACTTGAAGATGTTTCTATAATTACAATTTACAATACTCCTATAAGGATCACCTATAGAGGCCCTATAAGGATTCCTTCTGAGCCAAAGGTAGCTCCATTGATCATCACCGCACCGGAGCCAGTCCCTTATTCTTCTGACAAAGCTGTGCTCTAAAACTATGGGGCAGAAGTTTATTATCATGGTATCAAGCAAGAGCCATGGATTATTGAAAATGAGGATCCTGAAATTACAAATATTGTCGGAACTAGTAAGGTCACTAGGACAAGAAGGATATTCTCTCCGGATATCTCTCCTCCAACAACTAGGACACCTGTTCATATTCCTGGTGCTGGGCCAACTACTGATGCCTGAGGTAAAGAGAAAGTATATGGGCCTGCCCGGATGGAAGCAACATCCAAAGATGTTACAATTGAAAACCCTTCAAGACAAGAGATGGAAGATATTTTGAAGATCATCCGAAAAAGTGATTACAAAGTAATTGAACAACTGGGGTAGACACCCTCAAATATATCCATGTTGTCCTTGTTATTATGCTCCGAAGGACATGCCAAAGCATTGTTGAAATTTCTGAAGAATGCCCATGTACCACAAGAGACCAATGCGGATCAATTTGAGAATTATGTTGCAAGCCTAACTAGTGATAATGGTTTAGGTTTTTCTGATGCAGATTTAACTCCAGTGGGAAAGACTCATAACAAGGCTCTGCATATCTCTATTGAGTGTAAAGGCACTACTCAGGCGCATGTTTAGTCGATACAGGTTCCTCCCTAAATGTATTACCAAAAGGTGCTTTAGATAGACTGGATTATGAAGGGCTGGTGCTGAAACCCAATGATATTGTGGTATCAGCCTTTGATGGCTCAAAAAGAATGGTCCACAGAGAGGTTGATTTTCCGATCAAGGTGGGATCTCAAGTCTTCAATTCAACTTTCTATGTAATGGATATCCTCTCGGCCTATTCATGCTTGCTCGAATGCCCATGGATTCATGGGGCAGGTGCGGTTACCTCTACATTACATCAAAAGCTGAAGTACCTAGTGAAAGGTAAGATTATTCGTTTGTGGAGAGGAAGAATATATGGTCAATCATTTGAATTATTTAAAATATGTTGAAATGGATGGAGAAATCATTGAAACCCCCTGCCAAGCATTTGAAGTAATCCCTCCAACAATTTTTGTTGCTAAAGTTATGCCTGCTACTCCTAAGATTGCCAAGGAAACACCAAGAATGGCCTCTCTGAAGGATGCTCGGGCTGTTGTAGAAGATAAAGGTTACACTATCTTGGGACAACTTCCTCATATCCCTTACAAATCAAATAAATTTGAATTGGGTTTCACTTCAAAAGCTCAGAAATAGGTTCGTCATGTTCGTGCTGGAGGATCACCTTTCCATATTAGCAACAATGAAGTAAATGCTCTGGAAGATACTGATAGTGATGGCGACTTGGATGACTGGATATTCCTAACTACTGACGATGGAATCAACAACTGGAATGCCAAATATTTCATCTCAATCTCCTTTAGCCAGGAGTAATTTCTATTTCCTGTTTTTATTGCTTTAAGAAGTTTGTCTATATAATTTCTTTTAAAACAATGACTTTAAACCTTGTGCCTTTCCCGGGGCACAATGGTCCATTTGTTAAGGGTTGTCATTTCATATATCATATGCTCATTTAATGAAAAAATTGGACGATTTTGCATTCAAATTTTTGTGCTCCTTGTCTTTCTTTTACTTTACCGCATTTTCAAATAGCCATGTGACCTTACACGCACACACATATTTTCATATCCACACCCACTCCGGATCTCATTTACAACAATTCTGCTATTGTCGTTTATGAATTTGAAAATCAAATCTATCAAGCCGAAGACAAAGGTTAAGAAGATTGCGAGATACCTGGAGAACTCGCTAGACTCCTGATACAATAGGAAAAGGCTATCCAACCACATGAAGAGCCAGTCGAGGTAATAAACTTGGGTACCGAGGTAGATAAGAAGGAATTCATGATTGGTGCTAACCTGGAAGATAGTGTCAAGAGCAGATTGGTTCAGATGTTGCACGACTATGTTGAGGTATTCAATTGGTCATACGAAGACATGTCAGGGCTAGATATTGACATCGTGGTCTATCGTCTTCCAATGAAACAGGACTGTTCTCCAATCAAACAAAAGGTTCGTCGCATGCATCCTGGATTGTTCTACAGTACCAAAGAAAGACGGTAAGGTCCATATGTGTGTAGACTACATGGATTTAAATAGGGCAAGCCCCAGAGATGACTTCCCACTACCACATATCGATGTCTTTGTTGACAATACTGCTCAACACAAGGTATTCTCCTTCATGGATGACTTCTCGGGTTATAAACAAATCAAAATGACGCCTGAAGACATGGAGAAAACTACTTTTGTCACACAGTGGGGCACCTTCTGTTATAAAGTCATGCCTTTTGGGTTGAAGAATGCAGGTGCAACTTATCAACGAGCTATGATGGCTTTATTTCATGACATGATTCATCATGAGATAGAAGTCTATGTTGATGATATGATAGCCAGATCGCAAACTGAGGAATAACACCTTGACCATCTACACAAGCTGTTTAAGAGGCTGAAGAAGTACAAACTAAGGTTGAATCCAAACAAATGCACCTTTGGGATAAGGTCTGAAAAATTACCAGGTTTCTTCATCAGTGATAAAGGTATTGAAGTCGATCCTACAAAATTTAAAGCTATCCAAGAAATGTTGACTCCCCATACTGAGAAGGAGGTCAGAGGTTTCTTAGGACCACTAAACTACATTTTCTGATTCATCTTTCACTTAACTACTACTTGTGAACTAATCTTCAAACTGCTGAAGAAAGATCGAGTAGTTAGATGGAACGAAGATTGTCAATTGGATTTTGATAAAATAAAGTAGTACTTACAGGAACCTCCAATCTTGACACCACCAGTTGAAGGAAGGCCTCTAATCATGTACTTAATCGTGTTAGAGAATTCAATGGGGTGTGTGTTGGGGAAAAATGACGATTATAGCCAAAAAGAGCATGCAATATACTACCTTAGCAAAAATTTTACCGACTGTGAAACAAAATATTCACTGCTTGAGAAAACTTGCTGCACTTTGACGTGGACTGCTCATCGACTAAGATAGTATATGCCGACTGATACTACTCTATTGATCTCTAAGATGGATCCCATCAAGTACATATTTGAGAAGCCAACTCTCCCCGGAAGGTTAGCCCAATGGAAAATGATTTTAATGGAATATGACATCCAATACACCACTCAAAAAGCAATCAAAGGAAGTGTACTGGCAAATATTTGGAGCATCAAGCTGTAGATAATTACCAATCTATGAACTTCGAATTCCCGGATGAGAATATCATGTTAATAGCAGATGGTGAAGAACCTGGACCGTATGAAGGACCTGAGCTGGGATCCCGTTGGACTATGGTTTTTGATGGAGGTTCTAATGCACTTGGTAAAAAAATTTGTGTTGTGATCATTTCCCCCGAAGGTTTCCATACACCTTTTACTGCCAGACTTTGCTTTGACTGCACCAACAATATGGTCAAATATGTTGTGTATATCTTGGGTCTTAAAGCTGCTATTGACTTGAGAATGGAATTCCTAAGCATATATGGGGATTCAACATTGGTGGTCATTCAAGTTAAAGGAGAGCGGGATACAGAACATCTAATTCTTATCCCTTACTGAGAACTTGTGCCAACCTTGACCCCATACTTCGAAGAGATTACCTTTGAGCATATCCCAAGGGAAGATAATCAGTTGGAAGATGCCCTAGCTACAATGTCATCCATGTTCAAGCTCAAATGGGACAATGGGGCTCCTAGAATTACTATTGAAAGGTTTGACGAACTAGCACATTGCTACGAGATTGACACTGATGGAGTAAAGGAGAAGCCTTGGATTCATGAAGTGAAAATGTATCTTGAGGTTCAAGAATACCCTGAAGGGGCATCAATCTATGATAAGAAATTCCTATGAAGGTTCTCAGCTAAGTTCTTTCTGAGCAATGGAATTATGTATAAGCGCAACCATGATTCAACCCTGCTCCATTGTATGGACAAGAAGGAAGTAGAGAAGATTATAGAGGATATGCATGAAGGCAACTTTGATACTCACTCTAGTGGACACACTATTCCCAAGAAGATTCTGAGAGCTGGTTACTACTGGTCGACCATGGAAACCGACAATCATCATCATTCGAAGACTTGCCATAAATGTCAGATCTATACTGATAAAGTTCATGTGCCTCCAATACCTTTAAATGCATGACTGCTCCTTGGCCATTTACATCATGAGGAATTGATATGATCGTAGAAATCAAGCCTACTGCTTCTAATGGACATCCCTTCATTCTCGTCGCCATTGACTACTTTACAAAATGGGTTGAAGCAACTTCATTTACCTCGGTTACCAAGAATGCATTTGTCCGTTTCAACAAACATAATCTCATCTGTTGATATGGAATCCCTGAGAGAATCATCACTGACAATGGTACCAACCTCAACAACACCATGATCACTGAACTCTGTACGCAGTTCAAGATCAAACATCACAACTCTTCTCCATACAGACCAAAGATGAATGGAACAGTGGAAGCCGCCAACAATAACATAAAGAAGATTGTGCAAAAGATCGTTGTGACTTACAAAGACTGGCACAAGATGTTACCATTTTCTCTTCATGGCTATCACACTTCAGGTGAACATCAACTGGGGCAACCCCATTCTCTCTAGTCTATGGCATGGAAGCTATCTTTCCTATCGAATTTCAGATTCCTTCTCTGAGGATTATAAAAGATGCAGACTTAGACGGAGACGAGTGGATTAAGACTAGGTTAGATCTGATTGACGAGAAGAGGCTTGCGGTTGTCTGTCACGGTCAGATGTATCATAAAAACATAATCAAGGCTTTAAACAAGAAGATCAAGCATCGGGTATATCAGGCTGGTGACTTAGTAATAAAGCGCATCATTCTACCACTAGGTGATCCCAGGGGAAAATGGACTCCCACTTACGAAGGGTCATTTGTTGTCAAGAAAGTATTCTCGGACGGTGCTATGAAACTAACCACCATGGACGATTAAGATTTCCCCACCTTGTAAATACGGACATAGTAAAAAAATACTACACATAAGAACGACCCACTAGGTTGACATACCTAGGAAAAAATAAGGGCATCCTGGCGAACCAAAAAGGTTCGGGAAAAATTAGGGATATATACAAAAGATTGTACACCCGATAAGTCAAAAACTTAAAAAGGCGGCTTGGGAAAAAAAGGGTATCCTGGTGGACTGAAAATCTAAAAGGGAGGTCCAGCAAAAAATGAGGGATTAAAGCGTACGACTATGTCCCGTTGGATCACTTACAACCAGCTTTCTTACCAAGGTCAAAAGTTCAAATGGTACAGATCAGTTCAATCAACTTCTTCTGACAGCAAGGGATGAGATGTTCGAAAACATAGGGGCAATAGTAGAGTTGGAACCTAATGAGATCATTTCTACATGGCTATATATATATTTGTTTTCACTTTGTACTCTTTTCATTTCACAACGAATTCCTCTTACTAGGATTTCCGTCTTTGTATAAAAAATGATTGTTGATAGGAATATTATCAATACAAATACACCTTAAAGTTCAAATTTTTTGTTTTTTCTATTTTTCTTGCAAAAATGTCCAATGACTAAAATTGAACGAACATATGCATATGAACATGATTAACTGTTAATAAATATATGTATAAGAATAGGAATAAGCATTTACTCACGATTCTAAGAGCTGGGATGACATACAAGTTGTCCATAAATCCCCACATAGCCGCTTTTATGAGATTATCCCCGCAGAGTAATCTTCACAAAATTCATCCCCAATAAAGGATACTTTCCCCGCAATTTCTCTACGGAGTTCCAATCAGTACGATTCATGGAAATTCTCTTCCCCAACTGAGTTTATTGCTCCAAAACTGAGAAACCCCACAAAGTTCTTCTCTTTAACAAAATTCAGTTTCTCCAGGAGAGTTGGTTTCCCCAGCAGAATATTTCCCTAATAGGGTTTATTTCCCCAACAGACTACAGTCTCCCCAACTGGAGTCTATTCCTCAGACTACTACAAATTACTGACAAATTTCCTCTTCCCAAGTGAAGTCACCATTATCCCTAAAAAGTTGTTGCAAAACCTGGAATCGAACCAAATATCAGTTAACTTTATCCTCCCCAGACGAGTCAGAAGATTATCCATCTCTTTTATCCCCAATCAGGGCATATAAGAAATAAACTCCTCAGTAGAGCAACTAATGTTCCTAAACTCTACTCCCCAAACAGGAAGTCAATATCCCCCAGCGGAGTTTCCTCAAACAAGTAAGCAGGAATCCCCAGCGGAAGCATTCTAGACAAGATTGAAGATGCATATACTCTTCATCCCCAGCAATAGTCAGGGATTTGTTTTACCAGACAGAAATACTGCACGTGTTTACAAATACACTTCAACAAATTTCACATTCATACGTCATAGCATATGCATATGAAACACATATAGTAAAGTCTCATTTATTTTGATAACATCATTACATAATGCATTTCATACATCATGACATTGCATACAGTTAACTCTTTATCTTTTCAGGAAAGATCAATCAACAAATGAATATCATCAAAAAAATTCAAACGGGTCCAAGATTAATTCCTGAAACAAGATGGGGTAACTATCTACATGACCAGGTCAGAGAATAGTTCCCGAAACAAGACAAGGAAACCATCTCAACGACCGATAAAAAGCAGGTTCCAGATTAATTTCTGAAACAAGACAGGGCAATTATCTGATGGACCAGCCACAGATTAATTCCTGAAGCAAGACAGAGCAACTATCTGTGAAAAAAATGATTGTAGATCAATTCTCAAAATAGGACGAGGCGACTATCTACATGAAAAAATTGAAGATTAACTCCCGAAACAGGACGGGGAAACTATCTTTCTTTCTCTTTGGTCAGATAAAGATTAATTCCCAAAATCGGACGGGGCGACTATATTTATCACCAATGGTATGAACTCCTGAAACAGGACGGGTTTACCAACAAACTAATTGAACATTAACTCCTGAAACATGATGGGGAAACTATCTTCCTTTCTTTATGCTCAGATAAAGATCAATTACTGAAATAGGACGGGGAGACTATCTTTATCAACAAAGGTATGAACTCCAAAAACAAGACAAATTTACCAATAAAGCATGATTATAAATCAATTCCCGAAATAGGACAGGGCGACCATCTATATAACAAGCAGCTACTCAAACACCTTTCCCATAGGTTCACTCTGGAAAGCTTTCTTCAGATATAGTCGAGCGTAGACTCATTCTGATTTTTCTATCAACAATTATCTCTGGATGGCATCTGTAAGCCCATATCCGACGACTCTCCGTCACCTCTCTGAATTGCATCTCTAATCCTATTCCCGATATAATCAACAAACAATTTTACTTCATGCGTAGGCGAGTGCAAATTTCTGGGTACTTAAGTGTTCAATCATCTTCTACCTTCAAGCCAAGAATGGCGGACATGCCAATCTAACTCTTAAGGTTTAAGAAGATTGAACAGGGGAAGATGTTGTACGCCAAAATTTTCCCTCCCTTTTTTTCAAGACATTCCTCACAAAAGATCCCAAATGCTCAAGGGTTCTCAAGAGTTTGATCAGACAAGCCCACCTCATAAGCACTGAGTCTACAAATTAGGGTTTTGGTTTTCACAAGGAAAATTGGACTTCTAATGCCTCATGTGACTTTAATGGTTCATTATAGGTCTCCAATAATGCTCATACCATGTTTCAAGTCTTACATCACAAATTTGTTCAATCAATTGCTCAGATGACGAAAAATCACCTATATTGGGTAAAAAGTCAATTGTGGTCATCATACATACAAAATTAAATATTTTTGGACAACATCAACATTTTGAAGTCATATTCATCAATTGATCAAGGTTTGACCATAATTCCTCAAGAAAAGCACTCAAATCATCAAAGGGGCGAAATTTTCAAAATTAGGGTTTTGACTAGGAATGACTGATCATTGACTTTTGACCTAGTACATGACCTAATGACTTGGAGAATGATCTTAAGGACTCAAACATAATATCTTGACCTAATTTCATGGCTCAAATAATTTCTAAAGATCAAGGTATTGATAGTTGAAATTTGGATCAACTGATGAAAAGTCAACAATCGTACAAAAAGTCAAACATTGACTTTTGGTCAACATTAAATTTCAAAGATCAAGATTCATCAATACACTCAAAAATATCAAACTTGATCACCAAAAATCAAGAAAATCAAGAAAGGTCAACAAAAAGTTAAGATTTCCAATACTTAGAAAAATTCTAAGTGTTTTTAATCTTGATAAATTCACTACCTCATGACCATTTTTCACTAAGATGCAAGATGATTCAAGGGAAACTTTCAACATGACAATTTTAGAGCATGGTGAATTCTATAAATTTGGCCTTGAGGGTTGATGTCCAAAAAATTCTTGGATTAGGAGATATAAGCCCATGAAGTCATGACATTTTTATCAAAACACTTAGAGAAATTTTCAACAAGTTTGGTCAAATTTTTGCCCCAACTTCTTGGCAATTTTTCACCAAGTTCCAAGTTAATTTTTCCAAAGTTGTCAACATGGAGGTTGTATACAATGTTTCAAGCTTTCCAAAATGTCCAAGAACATATTTTTATCATGCTTGGGCTAAGAGATTCGAAGAGAAGAATTTGGGCATCCATTCTTGAATTATAGGTCATTTTCATGAAGAACACATGATCAAATCTCAAGCCATGTTTCATAAATCTTGATTTGCAGGTTTCTAACTTGCAAACCATTCAATAATTAAATGTTTACACAACATATTGAGCCATTATCCAAGTGCTTGATCCATTTTACAAGTGATCATTCCATTTTTGGAACAAAGTTCATACTTCCATTTTGGAAAAGTGACTTTAATCACAAAGTCCACTCTCCTTGAGCCTTGCAATTGTTTATTCTAAACATAAACAATGTAAAATCCATAAGCAACATGTCTAGAACCTCCAGCCATCTCAGATCCTTTGGTACTATGCATTGGAACAATGTTATTTCAAGTTACTTCAAAACCAAGTTTCAAAACCATAACATGTGATCTTTCAATTATGATTACTTGAGGCTTCAAAACCTTTCCTCTATAAATAGAGAGGTTATTTGCAAGCCATAGCACGAGTTGACAAGCCTTCTAACCCCCTCAAACTCCCTCAAATCAGAACTTGCATAAAAAAACTCCATTACTTGTGATTTCTGACCTTGCACATCAAACACCAAATCCCTTCGTGTGTTTTCATTTTTAATCAACCACAAAGCATCTATAACTCATATATAAGATATCCAAACACTTGCTACACCACTGTAACATCATCTTCATCATCCTCCATTTCCAAAAACTCAGCTCCACAACTTAAATTCTCCAGAAGAATCCAGCCACTCTCAATCCAAAGTAAGCATTGCAATAGCTTCATGGGAGTTCACTGAAGCTATCCAGATCATCAAAACATCTCCAGGAGTGCTCCAACTTCAAACATGATTTCCAGTTTTGAGGTAATTTTTTTCAACTTTGAACTTCCTATACAAGCATCATTAATGGTTACTTTGTAAATAAAAAATGTAGACATCATTTCCCTGAAGCTAACCATGCCTTTAGTTTTCATTTATGTTAACTATACTTGGAGAATTTTGAAGTTGAAGTTCCTGAAAAATTAGGTTTCAATTTGGTACCAATAGAAATTCATGTTCATCTTTGAGAGTTAGTTTAATTTATTTACATGGCTAAATTCGTGTTGAAATTTAGAACAAGTTTGGTGTTTACAATTTTTTAAATGATTGAGAAATGAAGGAGTTATCATTTTAAAAATTCTTGTTGTTATTGTTGGTCGCGCGAAGAAGATGAATTGCCTTTCAAACATTCAGGAACAAGTTTAAAATATATTTAATAGTTGTTGCTTTAACTACCAAATGTATCACCACCCCAGTGGTTAAACTGCACGCCTATGACTATAGGGACCTGGGTTCGAGCCCCAGTGGTACCCTTTTATTTTTTTCATCTTTTCTTATTTAAGATTCAATGCATACAAGCCCAGTGCGCATGCTATACACCCTCGTTCCTTCACCACATGATCATCCCATGGCTATATCACACGCTTGATGAGCAAGACTATGATGCACTCTCAAAAAGCCAGCAACATTGAATCTAAAACGGGCACTGGGCTCCCTGACTTAGGCCTCCTTTTTTGTGCTTTTGCTATTTCTTCACCCCCCAAATTTCTCACAACAACCAGGCCCTTTTTTTTTCTGATATAAATAAAAAACATATGTTTGGGCCTAACGTGTTTTGCTATTTTCTCACACCCCTGATTACTTTTCAGCACCTAGGTCCAAACATATGTTTTTTGCTATATATATATTCTTAAATAATTAGATTAATTTTAATTCAATCATTTTTTTTTAATTTTAATTTTATTTCATCCTTCCAAACAAATAAAGTCTCAAAAGTATTTTCTAATAATTATTTCCTAAACAATTAAAAATTAATAGACTTAGGGTTTTATTTTATTTAATTTAACTTAGATTTTTTAGATTTCATTAAAAATGTTAGTTAATTTCTTATTTTCAAACTAATTAGTTTTCTTAGGTTAGTGATCAAATCTTTTTCCATCCAAAAGCACAAAAAAAAATTATTTTTTCCTTTTCCTCTACTTCATATTCTTTCGTATTTTATTATTTCGCATTGTCATTTATGTACATGGTTTGTAATAGATAAATATGGTTTTTATTGATTTCCTCCCCCATTCAAAAACTTGTACTCCCCATTCCCAAGGCGTTGTAATAACGTAGGACATTTAAATTCTACAATTTATTGCTTTCCTTATTATTGTTAGTAATTAGGATTTACATGATAAGATTTAAAATCAAACATTATACATCCCTAAATACAAGACATATACTTGAAATCAAACACATTTTGCAAATACACACCTCTAGGGTTAACCACACTTGTTGCCTCGGATAAAAACAATCACGTCCCTCGAATATGGGATGTTTTAGAAAAGACCCTGGATTAAAAGATCGTAGTCCCTCGATGACCATTCAATGTTTCCTTAGATAAACGATCTTAGTCCCTTACAACAAATTGATAAAGTATCTTACAAGTTTCCTTCTATGACTGTATGATGACCCACGCCCGTCCCTCACATCCAATGATATGGCTCCCTACCAACCAATGGTAAAATGGCAGTATCTAAAGGAGGAGGAAAAGAACAAAGACTTTTTGAGTAGGTAGATTGCTCATAATTGCTTGCTCACAAACTAAAACCATTTTCACACCTCACACTTTCAAAAACAAACATCTTTTCAAACACTTTCTTTTCAAACAAATATTTTCAAAAAAACACTTTGTATACACTCTCAACGATACGAGAATCATTACAAAGTTTTCCGTACTAAGGTGTTTTCAAAATATTTCCAAAAACAAACATTTTATATACATTCTCAATGATACGAGAATTATTACAAAATCACCACTTTGAAAATATTTTCAAACTTACACAAAACACAAAGCATTTCAAAGTGAGCTAGAAATTAAGAGCCCGTAGATAACAACGGATGAAAAGGGTGCTAACACCTTCCCTTTTCATAACCTACCCCTCGAACTCTAGAAAATTCTCAAAAGGTCTTTCCTGTTCTTTTCACCCTTTCCTTTATTGGATAAAAGAAAATTCGGTGGCGACTCTTTCTATCCACATCATTTGCGACAAAATGCAAAACACCCAAGTCAGTTCTCCAACCGTATTACACATGCCATTTTATCTTTTCTCATTTGAGCATTTATCTTTATGTCATTTTATCTTTGCTAACTTGATTTTTATTTTATTTTTTAAAACACTTAATAACGAACTTGAACATTAAAAACCTTTAAGGTTACTTGGACTATTTGGTTACTATACTTGGCATTATTTACAAAATACATAAATTTATTTTTGTATACATCATTTATAGCCAAAATACACAAATTTACAAAGCGGTTCATGCGGAGTACCGTAGATGTTTAGGGTGCTAATACCTTCCATTTTCATAACTAATCCCCGTACCTAGATTCTCTCCCCCTCTTTTTTGGGTTTATTCGCTCTTTTCCCATTTCCTTTGAAAACAATAAAGTGTGGTGGCGATTTTTATTTGATCTGTGCGAGTCAAGTCAACTCAATGGCTTAGTCTCAACATTTATACCGCTACACAATCAAATGTATTCTACATTATGGGTACAATTTGTTTGCAATCCAAGACCATAAAACATCGTCTAATTCATCTTATCATCACATATTCGTCAAAACCAAAACCAATCACAATCTGCATCTAACTAAACCTTAAATCGATTATAATAATCAAGATAAAAACCCCTTACCTTGAGATTATTTCTATAAATCAAATCCTCTTCGTGTTCTACCCGGATTCCTATGCTTCTCTTTGCCTCTTTGTGCCCTAGGTCTCTTTCCCCACAACATTCTTCCAATTCTACGATCGCACATAATGATCGTATAAACTCTCCCAAACCTTCCTTATACCAAACTTTCCCTCTTAAACCCTTAATAATTAACTTCCCATCATGTCCTCACTTATCCTTCACTAATGACCATTTTGCCCCTATTTTCTCTACAATATCTTTCTATTTATTTAAATCCAAATAACTCTAAAAAATTATTATTAACATCTAAGTAATTTTAAAATATTTATCTAAATCCTAAACACCTCTTGTTATTCCATAGTTCACCTCTATCCCATCAATTACCACAAAAATCATCATTTTAAACATCATACTCATAAAGTTATCGTTATGGCATCACAAATGCATCACGAATACACATCATAAATCGTCACAAGGACTCACACAAACCACCAAAACATCATACATACCGAACACTTCACAATGACTCATATATTCACGCTAAATTAATTAAATAATAATTAATCTAGAATTTGGGGATTTACAAAAGGCAACATCTCATGCCAATCTTTGTAGGTCACCATCATTTTCTGCACAATCTTCTTAATGTTTTTATTTGCTGCCTCAACAACACCATTCATCTTTGGACAGTATGGAGAATAATTGTGATGCTTGTTCTTGAAACTTTCACACTGCTCCTTCATCATCTTATTATTGATATTCTACCCATTATTCGTAATGATCTTTTCGGGGATCCCATAGCGACAAATAATTTGATTCTTGATGAAGCGAGCAACCACTTGCTTAGTGACATTGGCATAAGATGCAGCTTCGATCCACTTAGTGAAGTAATCAATGGAAAACAAAATAAAACAATGTATGTTGGAAGCAATCAGTTCAATCGTCCAATCATATCAATGCCTCACATTGCAAAGGGTCAATGAGAAGTCAAAACATTCAACAAAACAGGAAACACATGTATTTTATTGGCATAAATCTAGCACTTGTAACAAATTCTGGCGTGGTTGTAACAATCATTCTCCATGGTAGACCAATAGTAAACCGCTCTCAAGATTTTCTTGGACATGGTATGTCCACTAGAATGTTTTCCAAAAGAACCTTCATAAATTTCTTATATGATCTTATTTGCTCTGTGTCTATCCACGTATCTGAGTAAAACAGAACCATAGTTCCTTTTGTACATAACTCCCTTGTTGTACCCCAAAATTTGCCCTCCCATATTCTTCAAGAAATTGCCAAGTCATGCTTCAAAATTCCCCAAGGGTTGCACAGTGCAAAGGTCTCCTATACAGTCAAAATTAGGGTTTGTGTTATGATCAAGAAAATGAAGTTTTCAAAGGCCCAATCAAGTCTCACATGCCTACAAATGTGGTCAAGCATCCTCATATCAAGTTTCAAGGCATCCAGCTCAAAATTGCACAGTTAAAACCCTAAATTGCACTACAGTCAACTGTAGGGGCAAAATGGTCATTTGACAGTCCAAAGTTCAAATTTTTGGTCAACATATCATTTTGAAGCCACAAACATCATTTGATCAATGCTTGATCATGATTCTCAAAATTTGGCTCAGAAATCATCAAGATGCAAAAGTTTCCTTATTTGGACAGCTGAAAAAGTCAACTGAAATTGACCAGGGCATAACTTTCACATGGATTATCAGAAAAATTCCATCCAAAGCTCATTTTGAAGAGAAAGACATTTCCTACAACTCATCTTCATACTTCCAGTCCAAGAAATGCTCTCACAAAAAGTTATCAATTTCAACATTATAGGTCATTTTCAAAAGTCAACAAAAAGGGACTTTAAGTCAAAGGCCATAACTTGATATTGGTAAATCAAAATGACATGGGACCAAAGACATTGGTTAGAGGACTCAAAGACCTTTCCAAAATGTCCAAGAACATGAGAAAAGCTTAAAAATTGAGCAAATTATGCCTTGTAGAAGTTGGGAAATTTTTGGATATTTTGAAAAGTCAACATTACTTCAAATGACCTAAAAATGCTAATGGGCCCATTTTTCCTCCATAATTCATCATCCATGGCATGTGCACGACCACTTGGCCCAAAGGGAAGTATTTTTCTCATTTTTTATTTATTTATTTGAATTTTTATTTTATATTAATTCATTTAAATCATTTAAATATATGAAAAATATTTTACTTAACCTAACCAATCTTTTTATACATGTTTTAGCCTCAAGATTTCGTGTATATGCAAATAAGGAAAGATTTGGGTTGATTGATCATGATTGAGAACAAAGAACACATGGAAAAGATTGGAAAAGATTCTTAAAAATCAAATTTTCAAAAACCATCATTGCATTGGATTTGTTCTACTTTTGTTAACCTAATGGACTCACTACATATGCTAGAACACAACCCTAATCAGAATGGACACTAAGCTGCGCAAAAGAACACAAAGCAAACTTGAAATTTTTCTCCACAAAGTCAATTCTGAAATCATCTTTAGTGGTTGATTCAAAGCACAACTCTTGTTCCATTGGCTTCCTTGGAGATCACTGATCATATTCCAATCAAAAACATTCACTCAAACTCCAAGAATCGGTATATAGGACTCAAACTGTTTCAGAAAAATTGCATAATCGTGCATCATGATTTACGCATCTTTTGTAACTTTTATTCATTGATTCATGATTATTACCTTGTTCTGAAGCTAACCAATACCTTTAATTGTCTTTTTATGCTGTATACGCGATTTCACCATGCTTGAGTTTTAGGGTTTACAGGACCTCCAAAGGGGGATTTTGAAACCAAGAAAAATTGGCCTTCAAGAATACTATGGTTGGATTCAGCAGGCTTGAACGATCACAAACCACTCATCGCGCCTAATTTATTGACCCTCTAAGACCTATTCGCTATTTTCCCAAAACTGACCTAACAAAACGCGTATAAAACCGTGGCCTATGTGTTTTATATTTCAGGGATGATGAAGAAGACGAAGTCGTGGCGCACGCTGGTTGGGTCTTTTGAATCTCGCGCGCGAAGTCCACTAATGCGTTGATTTCCTTTTATAATATTTGTTTGTTCATTATATATCAAACGCGTTAGTTGGCACGGTTGGTAAGCGAGAGCATTGGCAATGTATATGACCTGGGTTCGAGCCCCAGGTCTACGTTATTTCCATATTATTTTGCAAAACATGTTCATATGCAATTTCCAGGTTGGAGCATACCATACGCCCTCCAGATCAAACCATTCACAAGGCCAGGGAGATCAAATCAATGGTTCAGATCCCAGGAACATGATGCATCTTGGTCAACGCTCTGCACACGAGTGAAAAGTCCACAAGGCCATGGATTGAATTGGGCTCAAATTTGCTTGGATTTAACCTCCTATTTGGGGACTACCACCCCCCAAGGTTTGCATAATTTTTGTTTTCTTTATTTTTAATTCTATTTTTATTTTAATTATTACTTGTTTAATTAATATATTATTTTTTACAAAATATAAAAAATGCATAAAAATCAGAAAAGATAAAAAATATAATAAACATCTTTATTTTAATATTTCTTGTAAATAAATGCATGAAAGTTAATTAGTTTAAATTAGGGTTTTAATTTTGATTCCTTTCATAACAAAAATCTAAAAATATAGAACTAGGTTTAATTAATGTTTTATTCCTTTTTAATTTTTCTCTTTCACAATAATGTTATTTATTTTATTTATTTTCATAATTAAATTTGTATACAAAAATTAGGGTTTAATTTAGGTTTAATTCTAATGTTTTCTTAATAAATTAAAAAATAGTTAGAATTAGGTTTAGCATAGTAGTTAATTTTAATTAATTCTTTCTTTTTCTATTAAATCTTAAAATACATAAAAATACCAAAAAAAACAAAAACAATTTATTTTCTTAATTAATTAATTCATGTAATTTTAATATTTTGCAAAAGGGTCCAACGCCCTCGTTTCGTTCTTAATTTCTTGTTTATTCGCATATTTATTTTATGTCATTTAAATAATTATGTACCTCTCCCGAAGCCATGTAAATTACTTCTCGCACTTTCAATTTATTTATTTTTCTGTCAAATCGGGTCCTGGTGAATTTTGGAGATGTGGACCCGCGCCATTTGTAATAGCTTTAGATTTACTTTTCCTCGCAACTTTTAACTGTTAATCGAAGCATGAAAGAATGTATGGACATAAATAAAAACAAGCGTAGAACACCAATAACCTGACAAGAGAAATAACTGAACATGACACACAAATCACACACCACCCCTAGGGTACGCCTCACTGTTGCCTTGCCTCGAAAGGTGATCGTCGAGTAGAGGATGTCTTAGTAAGTCCTCATGATCCGGGAACCTGGCATGAGGGTAGCTTCTAAGGTGTCTTCCTATTGCTCCGGTGATCACCATGTCCCGAACCTCGAATTGACCCGAACACCTCCAACGGTGGTGCTACCTACCTCTCAATGGTGGGATGGCACTACTTTAAAGGACATTTACACAGACGAATTCCTTAGGGTAGGTAGGTTCTCGTGGATACTTTCTCTAAATTCAAAACAAATTCAAAAATACTTTTCACACCGACACCTTTTCAAAAAGCTTTCGAAAGCAACTTTTCAAACACTCTTGAGGACCGATACAAGAGTCGAACTGAAATTTTCAAAGAAACTTTTTTAAACCCACAGTTGAAAAGCAAACAAACCATTTTTGAAAACACAAATGAGCAAGTATCTAAGAGCCCATGGATAACCATGGATAGAAAGGGTGCTAACACCTTCCCTTTCTATAACCTACCTCCCGAACCGAGAGCAATCTCTTTAAGGAATTTTTCTGTGCTTTTGTCCTTTCCATTTGGAGAAAATAAAAGACGGTGGCGACTCTTGCTTCCGCGAAATTTCGCGAACCAGCGTTAAACAGTCAGTTCCAGATCCACCGATCACAGAACTGGCGACTCTGCTGGGGAATTAAGATCTTATAAAGTGGGGTGTACCTTAGGATTAAGATCACTGTGTTTTCAATTGTCTTCTTTGCTTGCTTTATTATTGTGTGTTGCTTGGGAGTTCTATAGATCCTAACCCGGATCTGGGGGATACCTTTCTTAGAAAGTAGCAACAAGGCTGTGAGGGAACTGTGCGGGGTATACCGACATGGTTGAAACAGTCTGCTACGTTGATGTGGCACTTTGGTGTGTACCGGTAACCCTTGAGTTCAGTCAAGGAGAGTACGGGGCCTCCGCGTGGTGTCATGAAGCATCAACAGACCTTAGGAACCTTAATTGAACCATCTTGGCCTCTTTAGGGTAGTGAGATAACTGACTTTGGTGCAGTCCGAGGTTGGTTGATACTCGATACTACACTCAATTGAGGGTTGCTTTCCTGGAATATTTCGGTCGCCAGTTCAGTGGCTAAATCGAAACGATGAACAATGAAAGCAATCCCGTGATATTGGGACCCTTAGAACCCGGTTACTTCTAATAGGACAGGTTGAGCCCACCAACTTCAAGAGGGTAATACCCAGACCCCATGCTGGCCTAAACTCTAAGGGTTTCTCTTGTGTGACTTGTGTGCCTTCCAACTTGACTACTTGCATGCTTGTTATCTGACACTTGAGTTTCCTTGCAGGTTTTGTTTATAGTCCTTAATTGAGACTCATAACAGGGTTACTAAATTCTTGCAGGTTTTGTTTGTGGTCCTTAATTGGGACTTATAACAGGGTGTACTAAGTTTCTTGCAGGTTTTGCCTATAGTCCTTAATTAGGACTCATAACAGGGTTACCTACATTACCCAATGCATAGCATAGCATCATACCATTGCATACATCCTAACCCATTTCAAGGATCTCAAGGGCTTGTGATGCAGGTCACGATGAATCAAACATCTAGCAAGGGGCAAAGAGGATTTATTTTCCTCTAGCCAAAGTTGTCAGAGGCTATGACCCACTTGATATGGTGAGCTCTGACTCTTGAAGAAGGTTCCCTTAACCAAGGTTGTTTGGAAATCAAAACCAGACATGATGACTA
Organism: Vicia faba; assembly: GCA_948472305.1. Classification (NCBI taxonomy): domain Eukaryota; kingdom Viridiplantae; phylum Streptophyta; class Magnoliopsida; order Fabales; family Fabaceae; genus Vicia; species Vicia faba. Next base: position 107,326,199 of record OX451736.1, on the reverse strand, counting down.
AAGTCAGGGGCTATGACCCACTGGATATGGTGAGCCTTTGACCCTTCAAGAAGAATCCTCAACAGCATGGGTTTCCTTCAATCAAAGCTACCGGTTTCAAATCTTAACCAATTTTCTTGTTTACCCCGCGAGGTCCTTGAAAACATTGCATGCATGTCATACACATCATTACATAACGGGTATCCTTGTTGCAGGTCACTTACCCTTCTCGCTGTTTATTTCAGCCATGGCTTCACAACGAGATAACCAGGACCTTCACACTCAAAAGACTCAGTTCAAGGAGATCTTCCTAAGCCTATCCAAGGGGCAGGAAGAGTTGAGGACACTCCTCATGGGGAATCTGATCAGAAAGAGTCCTGAAGATGACAAGGACGAACAGCTGAAACGTCTACAAGCTGAGGTAGACACATTGAAAACCCAAATGCTGGGGCAGAAGAATGCCATTCAAGGTTTAGCTCAAAGACAAGATGAGCTCTGGTTTCTCGTCAACCAACTGCTTCAGGATAACCAACTGGGGCAAACGTCTAAGGATAAAAAGCCAGTCACCGTTCGACCATCTTTGAGACAAAGAGGCAAGGAGAAAGCTCCTCATATGGCTTCAGTATCACCAACTCAGTATCGACCTCACCAGCTTCAACCAGACAAGCCCCAAAGGCAATTCACCGAGCTCAATGTGTCACTGCCTCAAGCCTTACAACAACTACTGAGGTTGAAATTGGTAACTCGAAAGGATCCTCCTAAGAATCCCAACAAGACACCTTCAAGGTATAACCCCAATGCTCACTGCGCTTATCATTCTGACAGCCCGGGGCATGCTACAGAGGATTGTTGGAATTTGAAGAATAAAATCCAGGATCTGATTGAGGAAGGAGCTGTGGAATTCACCCAAGATGGCCAGGCTGAGTGCTTCTACCATCCCTACAGGAGGCACCATTTGAAGTGACAAGCCCTGAGACTAGAAAATTTTTGTTCATTCGAATGTTCAAGATTGCAATTTTATTTTGTTCAAACATTTATTCATGTTAAACATTGTTATCACATTAATGCATCGCTTATGTCTATTTTGAAGCAATATATTCGTATTCACTAAACGCAAATTATTTTCATATTTTTTCTGATGATCAACTCTTAAATAATAATTCTAAGCCTCTTGAGGGAGGATGACGAAAACGATACCACGAACTTTACAGTATGCTTTTGAACGGACCCCGCTGATGAAGTACAGGCATTGTTTCAATCCCTAAACACTGGAGTTATAAGGATGATAATCCCTCGTCAACCCATCTGAGCCAAAGAAGTAGGAGTTTTTCTTTTAGAAATTTAAAACCCTTAATCATAACCTGGGGCAGGGTAGTTCTCTCAGTTGATCCAAGTGCATAACAAATGGCACCAAAGAGGTCCTTACAAGAAAAAAAAGAAGACAGTGATGGTTCAGAACAATCAAAAGGACAGGCAGTCATTATCAAAAAATCATAAACGAAAAGCCCAAGAAGTCAAAACCTATAAAAAGGGACTTATGAAACTGGGGCATCCCGCTGACTGTAATTACAAAAAGAAACAGTTCAGGAAAAAAAATAGGGATAACAAAATCAAAAAGAAAGAGGTCCTACAAACCCTCAACAAAAAAGGAAATGACTGCCCATTCAAAATAAATCATCAATATCCGAACCATCATTGGAACATCAGGACAAAGACTCAAACAAGGTCTAACGCATGATCAGCTGAGTTTAGGTTTGGAGAACATCACGAAGAGCGGGTGGGTACAAATAATTTGAGCCTTTATCCTTTGTTTCTTAAACCGTGAACCAGGCCACGTTATAACCCTTAAAAGTCCTAGCTGAAGCATGGGTTAGTTCGAAAGCATACTGTTACTAAAGGTATCCTGACTCCTTAAGGCCTACGGTAAATACGGAGTTGACATCACGTTTTACAAACAATCATTTGTTTTATGAAAAAATGCATTTTCAAAATCTTCAAGACAGACATAGGCTGTGCATTTTTAACATAACTTTGTTTGCATGTGAATTTTTGTTTGAACAGCAGGGAAATTCGCACGATAAATACCTAGTGAACAAAAGCACTTCCAATCAAGGGGGCAGGCATGATCATTGTCCATCATCTGGGGCAGTTAAGTCAAGATTCGGAGAATCTCTCAAAGGCCAAATAGCCTGGGGAAAATCTCCGCATGAGTCACTTGGGGCATCCCAACAACGAATCTTGTCTGATCAAACACTCTCTGGTGGCATGACAAAACACTTATGACAGGGGCAACTCCCTACATTCTGAGAACATGGATATAGTCGAAAAATACTACGCAAAATTAAGGACCCGCTAGGTTGACATACCTAGGCAAAAATAAGGGCTTCCCGGCGAACCAAAAGGGTTCGGGCAAAATGAAGGGATGAAATGAAAAGAATCTGTACACCCGGCAAGTCGAAAACCTGAAAAGGCGGCTTGGGCAAAAGTGGGTATCCCGGTGGACTGAAAACCCGAAAGGGCGGTCCAGGCAAAAGTTAGGGATCAAAGCGTACGACTATGTCCTGTCATCTTGGCACCTGCCTACCAGAAGAAGGTTTGACCCTCAATAATTATCAGCATCCCACATATGCCTCCCCCATAGAAACAGGGGCAATAACGGGTGGTTTAAGCAATCTGATTGTTCTATCCTCCAAGTTACCAAGGTAGGTTCAGCTAAAGAACGTAACCAGATATCCTAATTCCCCAGAGAGTCAGCAATCAATACACTCTCCTCAAGCAGAGTTATCAAATCTCAAGGAAATTGAGCATCCTCCCATAGATCTCAATACTTCCCCAGCAGCATATATTCTTAACAAGCATCCCCGGCACTCTTGGTCTGAAGATTGTTCCCCGGCGGCATACCAGCATTCAAAGGAATCACTTCACCAGCATATCAGAACTTCCCCAAGAGAGTCCAATCCAGCTTCCCCAGGAAATTTGGAATTCATATCCCCAAGCAGTAAGCTTATCCCTAGTAGATTCTGGAAGCTTATCCCTCGCAAAGCACAAACGCGTCTCCCGGCTTGATTCAAAGAGTTATTTCCTTAACAGGATATAACTGGGTTATCCTCAGCCAAAAGCCACGGAAAGAGCGTCCTCGACGAAGTCTCCTTATCCCCAGCGAAGTCTATCAACACTTCCAGCACAACAAGGATATCCTCAGCAAGTTATCAACACTCAGCAAGGCATCCCTCTCCCCGCAGAGTATTGCTTCCCAGCATGGTCGTTAGAGTATCTTTTCTCCCCGCAGAATCTTCCATTTGCCAAGTTTATTCCGCAATGGAGTCATCTTCTCCTACCGGTATTCTTGCAGTTATCATCCCCAGTGGAGGCAAAGTCTATTCTTCAACATCAGCCCAGGATATGACTTCCCGGCACCCGTCAAAGATTTACTTTCCTAGACGAAAACGTACATTCATAAAACATCACATACATCATTATAGCATGCATAGACGCATTATATCATACAAATCTCATTTATATTGAGAACATCATTGTTTGATCCATATCATACATTGCATATGACTGACCTTTACCTTTCAGGAAAGTGGCAGTTGAAATTCTCAATCATATTTCAAGACCTAGACCGGTTCAGTTAATCGACTTCGAAGATTTTTTATCCAGTCCCAGGCCTTCTCTAGTCCAGCTAAATCGACTCCCAACAGATTTTTCTGATAAAGACTCAGTAGAAGTTATCCCAGATTATAATTTTCAGATGGTTCCCTCTCCGACGGTGAGTGAGGTGATAGTCTCCTAAGGTTCCCTCTCCGACGGTGAGTGAGGTGGTAAGTCCTTTTCAGATGGTTCCCTCTCCGACGGTGAGTGAGGTGATAGTCTCCTGTGGTCCCCTCTCCGACGGTGAGTGAGGTGGTAATTCCTTTTCAGATGTTTCCCTCTCCGACGGTGAGTGAGGTGATAGTCTCCTATGGTCCCCTCTCCGACGGTGAGTGAGGTGGTAATTCCTTTTCAGATGTTTCCCTCTCCGACGGTGAGTGAGGTGATAGTCTCCTATGGTCCCCTCTCCGACGGTGAGTGAGGTGGTAATTCCTTTTCAGATGTTTCCCTCTCCGACGGTGAGTGAGGTGATAGTCTCCTATGGTCCCCTCTCCGACAGTGAGTGAGGTGGTAATTCCTTTTCAGATGTTTCCCTCTCCGACGGTGAGTGAGGTGATAGTCTCCTATGGTCCCCTCTCCGACGGTGAGGGAGGTGGTAATTCCTTTTCAGATGTTTCCCTCTCCGACGGTGAGTGAGGTGATAGTCTCCTATGGTCCCCTCTCCGACGGTGAGTGAGGTGGTAATTCCTTTTCAGATGTTTCCCTCTCCAACGGTGAGTGAGGTGATAGTCTCCAATGGTCCCCTCTCCGACGGTGAGTGAGGTGGTAATTCCTTTTCAGATGTTTCCCTCTCCGACGGTGAGTGAGGTGATAGTCTCCTATGGTCCCCTCTCCGACGGTGAGTGAGGTGGTAATTCCTTTTCAGATGTTTCCCTCTCCAACGGTGAGTGAGGTGATAGTCTCCTATGGTCCCCTCTCCGACGGTGAGTGAGGTGGTAATTCCTTTTCAGATGTTTCCCTCTCCAACGGTGAGTGAGGTGATAGTCTCCTATGGTCCCCTCTCCGATGGTGAGTGAGGTGATAATTCCTTTCCAGATAGTTCCCTCTCCGACGGTGAGTGAGGTGATAATTCCTTTCAGATTATAATTTCCTATAGTTCCCTCTCCGACGGTGAGTGAGGTGATTCCCTTTCAGATTATAATGACCTATGGTTCTGTTCCCAATCCTGCGAAGATGGTATTTCCCACCAAGATTTTCTCAACGAGCGTTGTTGAAGTTAAAATCACCCAAGGTTCTCTTACCATTCATGCTAAGGTAGCAACCGTCCCTGGTTAATTCATCATCTTTTGAAGCTCCAGACTCAGCTCCTGTAACCAGTCAGGACATATCTATGCCAAGCATCTGAAATCAACTCCTGCAACGTGTCAGGTACTCATGTTTCTTTTGCAGGTATGCAGGTTCTCGCTAAGGAATCTCTTACGCAATCAACATCCAGATGGCATCTATAAGCCCATCATCCTATTCATCAACCTCTAAATGGCATCTATAAGCCCATTCCATCATCACACTGCTACTATGTGAGCGCAAATTTCTGGGCACTCTAGTGTTCAATCATCTTCCACCCTCGGATTACGAAAGGCACGTCAGCCAATCTGCACCCTCAGGTCTAAGAAGATTGAACAGGGGCAACTGTTGTACCCCAAAATTTGCCCTCCCATATTCTTCAAGAAATTGCCAAGTCATGCTTCAAAATTCCCCAAGGGTTGCACAGTGCAAAGGTCTCCTATACAGTCAAAATTAGGGTTTGTGTTCTGATCAAGAAAATGAAGTTTTCAAAGGCCCAATCAAGTCTCACATGCCTACAAATGTGGTCAAGCATCCTCATATCAAGTTTCAAGGCACCCAGCTCAAAATTGCACAGTTAAAACCCTAAATTGCACTACAGTCAACTGTAGGGGCAAAATGGTCATTTGACAGTCAAAAGTTCAAATTTTTGGTCAACATATCATTTTGAAGCCACAAACATCATTTGATCAATGCTTGATCATGATTCTCAAAATTTGGCTCAGAAATCATCAAGATGCAAAAGTTTCCTTATTTGGACAGCTGAAAAAGTCAACTGAAATTGACCAGAGCATAACTTTCACATGGATTATCAGAAAAATTCCATCCAAAGCTCATTTTGAAGAGAAAGACATTTCCTACAACTCATATTCATACTTCCAGTCCAAGAAATGCTCTCACAAAAAGTTATCAATTTCAACATTATAGGTCATTTTCAAAAGTCAACAAAAAGGGACTTTAAGTCAAAGGCCATAACTTGAGATTGGTAAATCAAAATGACATGGGACCAAATACATTAGTTAGAGGACTCAAAGACCTTTCCAAAATGTCCAAGAACATGAGAAAAGCTTAAAAATTGAGCAAATTATGCCTTGTAGAAGTTGGGAAATTTTTGGATATTTTGAAAAGTCAACATTACTTCAAATGACCTAAAAATGCTAATGGGCCCATTTTTCCTCCATAATTCATCATCCATGGCATGTGCACGACCACTTGGCCCAAAGGGAAGTATTTTCTCATTTTTTATTTATTTATTTGAATTTGTATTTTATATTAATTCATTTAAATCATTTAAATATATGAAAAATATTTAACTTAACCTAACCAATCTTTTTATACATGTTTTAGCCTCAAGATTTCGTGTATATGCAAATAAGGAAAGATTTGGGTTGATTGATCATGATTGAGAACAAAGAACACATGGAAAAGATTGGAAAAGATTCTTAAAAATCAAATTTTCAAAAACCATCATTGCATTGGATTTGTTCTACTTTTGTTAACCTAATGGACTCACTACATATGCTAGAACACAACCCTAATCAGAATGGACACTAAGCTGCGCAAAAGAACACAAAGCAAACTTGAAATTTTTCTCCAAAAAGTCAATTCTGAAATCATCTTTAGAGGTTGATTCAAAGCACAACTCTTGTTCCATTGGCTTCCTTGGAGATCACTGATCATATTCCAATCAAAAACATTCACTCAAACTCAAAGAATCGGTATATAGGACTCAAACTGTTTCAGAAAAATTTCATAATCGTGCATCATGATTTACGCATCTTTTGTAACTTTTATTCATTGATTCATGATTATTACCTTGTTCTGAAGCTAACCAATACCTTTAATTGTCTTTTTATGCTGTATACGCGATTTCACCATGCTTGAGTTTTAGGGTTTACAGGACCTCCAAAGGGGGATTTTGAAACCAAGAAAATTTGGCCTTCAAGAATACTATGGTTGGATTCAGCAGGCTTGAACGATCACAAACCACCCATCGCGCCTAATTTATTGACCCTCTAAGACCTATTCGCTATTTTCCCAAAACTGACCTAACAAAACGCGTATAAAACCGTGGCCTATGTGTTTTATATTTCAGGGATGATGAAGAAGACGAAGTCGTGGCGCACGCTGGTTGGCTCTTTTGAATCTCGCGCGTGAAGTCCACTAATGCGTTGATTTCCTTTTATAATATTTGTTTGTTCATTATATATCAAACGCGTTAGTTGGCACGGTTGGTAAGCGAGAGCATTGGCAATGTATATGACCTGGGTTCGAGCCCCAGGTCTACGTTATTTCCATATTATTTTGCAAAACATGTTCATATGCAATTTCCAGGTTGGAGCATACCATACGCCCTCCAGATCAAACCATTCACAAGGCCAGGGAGATCAAATCAATGGTTCAGATCCCAGGAACATGATGCATCTTGGTCAACGCTCTGCACACGAGTGAAAAGTCCACAAGGCCATGGATTGAATTGGGCTCAAATTTGCTTGGATTTAACCTCCTATTTGGGGACTACCACCCCCCAAGGTTTGCATAATTTTTGTTTTCTTTATTTTTAATTCTATTTTTATTTTAATTATTACTTGTTTAATTAATATATTATTTTTTACAAAATATAAAAAATGCATAAAAATCAGAAAAGATAAAAAATATAATAAACATCTTTATTTTAATATTTCTTGTAAATAAATGCATGAAAGTTAATTAGTTTAAATTAGGGTTTTAATTTTAATTCCTTTCATAACAAAAATCTAAAAATATAGAACTAGGTTTAATTAATGTTTTATTCCTTTTTAATTTTTCTCTTTCACAATAATGTTATTTATTTTATTTATTTTCATAATTAAATTTGTATACAAAAATTAGGGTTTAATTTAGGTTTAATTCTAATGTTTTCTTAATAAATTAAAAAATAGTTAGAATTAGGTTTAGCATAGTAGTTAATTTTAATTAATTCTTTCTTTTTCTATTAAATCTTAAAATACATAAAAATACCAAAAAAAAAACAAAAACAATTTCTTTTCTTAATTAATTAATTCATGTAATTTTAATATTTTGCAAAAGGGTCCAACGCCCTCGTTTCGTTCTTAATTTCTTGTTTATTCGCATATTTATTTTATGTCATTTAAATAATTATGTACCTCTCCCGAAGCCATGTAAATTACTTCTCGCACTTTCAATTTATTTATTTTTCTGTCAAATCGGGTCCTGGTTAATTTTGGCGATGTGGACCCGCGCCATTTGTAATAGCTTTAGATTTACTTTTCCTCGCAACTTTTAACTGTTAATCGAAGCATGAAAGAATGTATGGACATAAATAAAAACAAGCGTAGAACACCAATAACCTGACAAGAGAAATAACTGAACATGACACACAAATCACACACCACCCCTAGGGTACGCCTCACTGTTGCCTTTCCTCGAAAGGTGATCGTCGAGTAGAGGATGTCTTAGTAAGTCCTCATGATCCGGGAACCTGGCATGAGGGTAGCTTCTAAGGTGTCTTCCTATTGCTCCGGTGATCACCATGTCCCGAACCTCGAATTGACCCGAACACCTCCAACGGTGGTGCTACCTACCTCTCAATGGTGGGATGGCACTACTTTAAAGGACATTTACACAGACGAGTTCCTTAGGGTAGGTAGGTTCTCGTGGATACTTGCTCTAAATTCAAAACAAATTCAAAAATACTTTTCACACCGACACCTTTTCAAAAAGCTTTCGAAAGCAACTTTTCAAACACTCTTGAGGACCGATACAAGAGTCGAACTGAAATTTTCAAAGAAACTTTTTTAAACCCATAGTTGAAAAGCAAACAAACCATTTTTGAAAACACAAATGAGCAAGTATCTAAGAGCCCATGGATAACCATGGATAGAAAGGGTGCTAACACCTTCCCTTTCTATAACCTACCTCCCGAACCGAGAGCAATCTCTTTAAGGAATTTTTCTGTGCTTTTGTCCTTTCCATTTGGAGAAAATAAAAGACGGTGGCGACTCTTGCTTCCGCGACATTTCGCGAACCAGCGTTAAACAGTCAGTTCCAGATCCACCGATCACATCCCTCATTAAGGAAAAAATTTGCAAAATACTTCCACAGAGTCTTCTTATATGTGATAGATGCATCTTCTGGATATTATTGTGTTTCAGGATACCTCTTGATGTCATAAAACCAAGGTTTCTCATCGGTTTCTTCCTCCGCTTCATAATAGAATGCTGGCTCATCCAACCTCATAATGGTGATAAAGGGGGTCTGATTGTCCCATGTGACTTTAAACATGGATAATAGAGTAGCCTAAGAATTTTCTATGTGATTCTCCTCCCTTGGGATGTGCTTGAAGGTGACTTCATCAAAGTATGTGATTAACTTCATAACATGCTCTCGATACGAATCAAATTTGGGTGTCATGTCTCCCATTCTCCATTGATCTGACTGATGACAAGAGCAAAATGCCCTTATACTTCTAAGATTTTGATCCTCAAATCAATTACATCTCCAATCCCAAAAATACAAGCTTCATACTCAGCCGTATTATTGGTACAATAAAAAAAATGGTTGTAAATTGGGTATGAAAACCTTCAGGATAAGTAATAGCAGCACCAACATGATTACCCAAAGCATTCTAGGAACCATCGAACACCATCGTCCATCGCAATCCTAGTTCGGGTTCTTCTTTTGGGCCAGTAATGTTACAATCCCTCATGTACATGATATCTTCATCTGGAAATTCAAACTTCATAGACTGGTGACCTTTTTCCATGGGCTGGTGAGCAAGATAGTCTGCCAATACACCACCCTTGATTGCTTTATGGGTAGTATACTGGATGTCGTATTCTATAAAAATCATATGCTAACGGGCTACTCTTCCTGTGAGAGTTGGCTTTTCAAAATTATACGTGATAGGATCCATCTTGGATATCAAGAGAGTATTGTGAGTCAACATAGATTGTCTGAGACGATTTTCTACCCACACAAGTGCACAATAAGTCTTCTCTAGTAATGAGTACCTTGATTCACAATCAATAAACTTCTTACTCAAGTAATAAATGGCATGTTGTTTCCTACCTGTCTCGTCGTGTATACCAAGTACACAACCCATAGAATTTTCCAACACTGTCAAATACATTATCAAAGGTCTACCATCCGCTGGAGGCATTAGAATCGAAGGTTCTTGCAGATACTCTTTTATTCTTTCAAACACTGTTTGACAATTTTCATTCCACCTGACCGATAGATCTTTTTTTTAACAACTTAAATATTGGTTAACACGTGGCTGTAAGATGAGAGATGAATCTAGCAATGTAGTTAAACCTCCCCATGAAACCACAAACCTCCTTTTCTGTTCTCAGCTCATGCATTTCTTGAATTGCTTTTAATTTTGTAAGATCAACCTCAATTCCTTTTTTGCTTACCACAAAGCATACTAACTTTTCTTATCTCACCCTAAAGGTGCACTTGTTCGGATTTAGCCTCAGTCAGAACTTCCTCAGTCTTTTAAACAATTTCTGAAAATTAACCAAATGTTCTTCCTCTGTCTGAGATTAGGAATTCATATCATCAACATATAATCCAATCTCTTTATGCATCACTGGACCGAATTCCTAAACTATGCCATGAATGCATGATGCATAACAACATTATAAAAACGACCACGGCTAGTCAAAATGCATCATCATTCATGATTTCAACATAATATCATCATATAATCTCAAGTAAACAATCATCAACATAACATTATCATATCAACTTAAACAAAACAAGCATCATCATCTTAACATTTTAAATAAACAAAGCATCGTTATAATCCAACACGGGGAACCTAACTTCATCCTAGTTTAGATATTTGGGAAATACTTCTTTTATCTCATTTTATTCCATCTAACTAAATTTCATTGCACTATCTATCTAATGCTTCGAACAACAGCTCAATCTGAGTCGTAAAACTCGAGTTACGGCTATTTTAAGAAAATCCAACACACCCAATTGAATTTGGACACCATCGCCCGAAGACACACTTTTATCACCTGGAGACGCATCCATCGCCACTTGCTTTTCCCGGCAATGCTTGGAGCCATGCATTCTAATAGTGTCACTCTTTTTGCCATTCGTCGTTCCCATTTTCTCCTACTGATGCCACGCGACAACACCATCGCCTGACTACGCTTCTCCATCGCCCAGAGACACTGTGCGAATAAGGTATTCCTGTTGTGATTTCCTGCATAAAAACCAGTTAAATCTAGAAATTTATGAACATTATAGGTCCTAAAACACCATCTAATCACATGGTTTTCCCCAAATAACAACAATTTAATGTATTCTACATTATGGGTACAATTTGTTCACAATCCAAGACCATAAAACATTGTCTAATTCATCTTATCATCACATATTAATCACAACCAAAACCCATCATAACAGACATCTATTTAAACCTGAAATAGATTATAATAATCAAGATAAAAACCCTTACCTTGAGATTATTGCTAGTAATCGAATCCTCTTCATGCTCTACCGAGATTCATATGCTTCTCCTAGCCTCTTTGTGCCCTAGGTCTCTTTCCCCATACCGTTCTTCCAATTCTACGATCGCACAGAATGATCGTATAAACTCTCCAAACCTTTGTGTTTTACCCTAAAATTTTCCCTCCCATTTTTCTTCAAGTTATCTCCTCATGTTCCTAGGGTTTTCAATTACTTAAAGCTACTCAAGAATTGATCAAACAAATTCTACTCCTAAGCAATTGAACCACAACTAGGGTTTCACTTTTCACAAGGAAGATTGGGTTTCTAAGGCCTCAAGTAGATTTCATGGTTTCTCATATGTCCCTAACAGTGTTCATGCCAAATTTCAAGCCTTGCATCACAAGTTTTCCCAATCAATGGCTCAGATGGCTGCAAATCAATTGTATTGGACAAAAAGTCAATTGTGGTCAACATACAATCAAAACTCAATATTTTTGGTCAATATCAAGGTTTTTAATTCATATTCATCATTTGATCAATTGTTGATCATATTCATCAAGAAAACCCAAGATTCATCAAAAGTCAAAAGTTGACAAATTAGGGTTTTCTTAAGGAGAAGTCAACTGAACTTTGACCAAGTACAACTTTCACATGCTTCATCATATTTTTTTCAACCAAAGCTCATTTTTTAGTAAATTCAAATCTATAGAACTTTGTCTATCTAAGCTCAAGTCCAAAAAATGCTTCATTTGAGAGATATGGTCCAAAACATTATAGATCATTTTAAAAGTCAACAAAAAGACACTTTTTGTCAAGGCAACTTACATCAAGATAAATTCTTCAAATTCAAAATTTATAAAAATAGAGATTGTAGAGAACATATTTATATTTCCAAAAAGTATAATATTACCTTCAAATGATAAAAATTGAGAGAGTTATGATTGGTGCAAGTTGGGAAATTTTGAGCAAATACATGAAACCAAAAGTGACCAAACTTGAATTTTTGGGCTAGTGGACTGATGTTTCAAGGTCCAAACGTGTTTTGCAACTTATAGTGAACCTCTGAATCACTTAATACACCCCATGGATTTGTATTCTATTTATTTTGATTTTATTAATTTAAATTTAAAGTTAAATAAGATAAGACCAAGGCTTCTTACAAAGGTCCAAGCCCATTCTTTGATTGACCTAATTTCAGGCTTTATATATCTCATCATTTTAGACATCAAAGGCACAAACCATTACATAAAGAAACATGTCTAGAAAATATCTAAAATTCTCAAAAACTAGGGCAACTTGTAAACCCTAGTTACAACTTCTTTCACAACAAACCAGTCGTGCCATTCACTTCCAGAAGAACTATAGAGTAAGATGGGATCGAATGTGATAATCCAAAGGGCATAAAATCAACATGCATGTACCTCCATTTCTTTGTTTTTTTTTGCAAATGCATATCTTTATTTTCTTTACGTTTCAATGCATACTAATGATATTGACTTGTTTGTGAAGTTCAACAATGCAGGAAAAACCCAACGGTGAGCCCCATGCTCCTTGAATCACGCATCACCATGCTCACACTGATCCATGTTATTTTTCCATATCTCATCACCTAGCATGAAATAGCCAAAAATAACACTCCCGTTGAACTTGCAGGACCTGATTTAAGTGGGTAAGTTCCCTTTGGATCTCTAACAATGGTTGTTTTGCAGGTTGGAAGAAATATAGTCGTCGGAGAAGACGACCAGAGCTAGGGCTCTGGCGCTTCTCCGGTCCAGTTATTTTGTTTTATTATATAATGATTAATTTTCATTTATATCATTGGATGTACAACCACCCTAGTGGAAAGCGAGTGCGCGTTAAGGCATAACTATACTAGGGAGTGGGTTTGATCCATGCCTTTTGGTATTTTGGGATTTTATTTCATATTTTCATGTTCTTTTTGCAGGTTAACATTAGTGCGTTTGTTCCTGTTCTACTAAAGCAAGCGCGCGCTTGGCGCAGTGGAAAGGTAGACAATTGTAAAGGATAAGGGTGTGGGTTTAACACCCACCCCTAGAATTTGTGGTTTTTTCTTATTTTCTAACCTTTTTTCTCTTCTCCCTTAAACCCTAAATCCACCTAACCATGAAACAAAACCTTTTTCTTTTACAAACCCTAAAATTAATTAGGTTTTAGGTTTTTATCATTAACCTTTTTTTAACTAATTTAATTAATGAATCTTTTTTTATAAATTAATGAATCTTTTTTTAGGTTTATTAATCATCAAAAAAACCTTTTTTCATAAAAAACCTCCAAAAACATTTTCTTTTTTATCTTTCTTATTCTTATTTTATTTTTCCAATTGTAAATAGCGTAAATTATTTTTCTCGCTTCTTCATTATTATTTAAAATGTTTATGGGTTGTAATAGCTTAGGGTTTTTCTTTTCCACTTTACTATTATGTATTTGCCCCGAACGTTGTAATAATTTAGGGTTTACATTCCTGCCTTTTCTTTCCGCACCTATATTGTCTTTACTGTATTTATCATTTACTGCGTAGTAATTAAGGTTGTATGGGAAGATAAAAACTAATCGATAGATAACCTAACTTCAAGATGAAATAAATAAATACAAAACACTTGCACATGCGCACCTCTAGGGTAGCCTCTCTTGCTGCCTTTTGATTAAACAATCATGTCCCTCGAAAGTGGGAATGCTTTAGCAAAGTCCATTGAATCAAAGATCATAGACCCTCGATGACCCTTCAACGTTGCATTTCGATAAATGATCTAGTCCCTTACGAAAATTTATAAAGCGTCCTTACTAGTTGCCTTTGATGACTGTACAATGACCCTCACATGTCCCTTCACATCCAACGACAGGGCTTCCTACTAACTAATGGTACAAATAGCACTATATAAAGGAGGAGTAAAAATACAAGAACGATTTTGAGTGGGTAGATACTTTTAATCGCTTGCTCATAAATATTTCAAAACAAAACATTTCACAAACACTTTCAAAATATTTTCAAACAAACACTTTGTACGCATTCTTGAGGACTGATACAAGAATCATTACAAAGTTTTCCTTACATTGGCATTTCAAAATATTTTTCAAATCACACACACAAAGAAAATTTCAAAGTGAGTTAAGCGATTAAGAGCCCGTAGATAACTACGGGTGAAAAGCGTGCTAACACCTTCCCTATTCATAACCTACCCTCCGAACTGAAAATCTTCAAGGTCTTTCCTGTTATTTCACCCTTTCCTTATTGGATAAAAGAAAATTTCGTGTCGACTCTTTCTATCCGCAACATTTGCGATAAAATGCAAAACCAAGTCAATTCTCCCACTGTATTACAGAACCGACGACTCTGCTAGGGATAAGCTTAAAAAAGAGGGGTTACCTTAGAGTTAGATCACTTTTACTTAAAATTATGTGCCTGGTTTTCTTTACATTTGAAGGTTACTCGGGTTTACTTCTTTCAAAGATCCTACACCCAGATCCGGGGATACCTTAGGTAAGTAGTAATAGATCATGGAAACTGTACGGCGTAGAACAATATGGTTGAAGTGGTGGCTATGTTAGTGTGACACTTTGGTTTATACTGGTGTCCCTTGAGTCAGTAGAGGAGAACACTAGGTAGCCTCGTGGTGTCATAAGCACTAACTGACTTTTAGAGCCTTAATTGACCCAACTTGGTCATTAGAAGGTAGTGAGATGGTCAGCTTTGGTGCAGTCCAAAGTTGGTTGATACTCGATGCTACACTCATTGAGATCCGACTCCCAGGATATTTTGGTGGCAAGTCAGTTACTCTGCTGAAATAAAACCTATGAGAATGATCGGTGATATGAGACTCCTAGAACCCGATTACTATTCTTAGGACAGGTTCAGCCAACTAAACTTCAAGAGGGTACTTACCTACAAACGTCATGCAAGCCTTTAAACCTAAGGCTATTGTGTGCTTTGTTTGTGTTTTTTTTAGGTCAAACATGACATCATGACATCATAACATCATACCATATCATTTTTAGTGACCACTTCGAGGATCTCAGAGACCTGTGATGCAGGTTAATCATGAACCAGACGTCTAGCAAGGGGCAAGAGGATTTATTTTCCTCTAACCAGATGTCGTCAAAGACTGAAGTGAATTATTTTGAGTCAAAGGCTAGGACCCACTCGACAAGGTGAGCTTGATTCTCATAGAAAGATGTTTAAAGATGCAAAGTTCTTCGGTCAAAGCTGCAGCCAGACTCAACTTCTAACATTTCATTTTTGTTTATCCCGCGTGTTGTACCCCAAAATTTTCCCTTTCATTCCTTAAGGAATTTCTCACAAGGATTCTCAAAATTCAAGCTTGCACAAGTACAATTGGATTTTTGAGTATCAAGTTAAAAAGGAAACTATTAAAAAAGGAAAAAAAACAGATAAAAATAATATTTTTGACAAATTAGAGAAACACAAGCCTTCTTCGATTCATCTCTTTCGATTGGCCTTTTGGCCTTTTTTGATGCAAGCTTGGCTTGCATCCTTCGACTGGGCGTGGGCCTCTGGAACGCTGGCTTAGATTCATAAGACATGAGCTTCCTGCATGCCACCTTCGATTGCATCTTTGGCCTCACATGGTTCACAATGCAATGGCTTCTTATGTGCCTGCTTCGATTGTATGTTTGATGCTTGCATGCCTGTG
The DNA here is from genome assembly GCA_948472305.1 of Vicia faba. NCBI lineage: Eukaryota > Viridiplantae > Streptophyta > Magnoliopsida > Fabales > Fabaceae > Vicia > Vicia faba. The sequence continues at coordinate 107,310,144 of OX451736.1, read as the reverse complement.
TTGACTGGACAAATATTTCCCTCCATGCTTGCTTTGATTCACAAGTTGATGACTAGCTGCATAGAATCCTTCAATTGAGCCACAAATTCTTTCTTATGCGCAAGAGGCTCCCACCATGCTAGCATGCACAAGGAAAAAAAGCCTCATGTAGCCTCCTTCGATTCCAAGGCAAAAAGCCTCCTTTTGGCATCATTGGATTGCATATTTTGCCTCCTGCATGGCTCTTTCATTTGGGCATGTGGCCCCCCTTTGTTGCAAGCTTCGTTTGGGAGTTTAGACCTCCTGCATATAGGCTTCGACGGGGAATTGGCTATGTTTATACTAGCTTCGAATGGACAACATTTACCTTTAACATGCTTCAATTCCACCCTTCACAACCTTCAGCACACATGGTTGGTGGATTTTAAGGGCATACATAGGAGTCCCTGTCGAAGGTTTGCATAGTCCATTAGAAGGACACATTTGGCCCTTCTAAAAGAAACATACATGACCCATTCAAGGGAGATTTTTGGGTGTCCCATTCGAAGGACATGCTTGATGGCCCATTCAAAGGATTTACAAAGCCCACCTTAAGGGATGTTTTGGTGACCCATCCAAGGGTCACACATTTGGCTCCTTCGAAGGATGCACAAAAGTGACCCATTCAAAGGACACTTGTTGGAGGAAAATCAAATAACATTGTTGGAAGAAGAATCAGGTCGAAGGAGGGTCAAAATGAAAGGATGAAATATTCAAAGATGCTTTCTTCCAAGTTCAAGCCTGGTACTCTGGCCAACACTGCTACACAACAGTCCTGAAATACTACCCCATTCTTGCACCAAAATGGCATACAAGCACTGTCCCTCGAAAGCTACAAAGAGCAGTTTACTCAAATTGTTAAAATTATTTTGTTTTCCCTCCAAAACTTCAGCTAGCTTTTCCTATAAATAAGAGGCCCCATAACATGTATAAGGGGACTGGGACACACATCCAAATACTTGTGGGTGATGGAACGAATCATCAAACTCTCAAAAAAAACTCAAACACTCTCAAACACTTAAACACCAACCCAGAATCTAAACATTTGTCTCCTTCAAATCTGAAACATCCCCACACTTTGTTACCCTTCGAATCCCGTAGAAATAACATCACACTTGTTCTTCTCCTTCCAATCCAGCATCAGAAATGCCACCTTCGTTTCTTCCCTTTGAATCCAGGAGTATCCAGGGCAGCAGCTAAAGGTCCAGTTCACACACTTCAGCTTCAAGCAAGGTAAGTCACTCTTAACCTTGAATCTTTCATTTCTAGCATAACATGTGAATAAGCTTTCTTTTTGTTTCAAACATGTACATTCCATTGTTCTTCTTTTCGTTTCCACCCTTTCAATTTGTTCTCATGGCTAATCCTTTCGTTTTTATTTCTTGAGTTATTAAATATGCTTTAAGAATTAACCTTGGCATAAGATAATGCTAGCATGGCCTTAGGCCATGTTGCTATTTAAAACCTGAAACGAAAGAAACATGAGACAGGAGTATGAAATTAAGCCTTAGGCTTCCACACTGACTTCTAAGCCCCAATCTAAGGAGGAAGCAAGGGACTTAAGGTGAAGAGGATACTCCATGCTGAATGAAAGAGGCAGCCAGAAAGATGGCCATGCTGATTCCAGGCCCCAGTCGAAGGAGGCAGAAAGGCAGAATCGAAGGTTGTATCTTCTGCCTTAGACTAAGCCCAAATCGAAAGGCGTGCCTTCACTGACTCCAGGCCCAAATCGAAGAGAGCCACAGAAGTAGTATCGAAGGGTTCTGCTACCCAAATTGAAAAGTACATTTTTCATTTTATTTTGTCTTTATATTTTCTTGCTATTCAATATTGTTGTAATAGTGTAGGATTTATTTTCTGCATTTTCATTACTTTTGTGTAAATGCTACTAATTAGGATGTATGGCAAGATAAAACCAACAAGTAGACAACTTAAAATTCAAAGATAAAATGCATGCAAATCAAACACACTATTCACACATGTACCCTTAGGTTAATCTCACTTGTTTCTCGGAGAAATAGTCATGTCCCTCGAATATGGGCGTTTTAGCAAAGACCCTCGATAAAAGATCGTAGTCCCTCGATGACCCTCAATGTTTCCTTTGATAAACAATCTAGTCCCTAAACAACATTGCTAAAACGTCTCATAGGTTGCCTTTTATTACTATACAAATGTCCCACGCCCGTCCCTTCACATCCAATGATGGGGCTTCTTACCAAATCAATGGTAAGATAGCAACATCTAAAGGAGGACGAAAAGAACATTAAAGACCTTTTGAGTAGGTAGGATGCTCCTAGTTGCTCGCTTGGTCACAACAAAAAACCATTTTATACACCAACAATTTCATTTGAAACATTTTCAAAAGACAAAGCTCTTTGTACGCGTTCTTATATAGACGAGAACCATTACAAAAACACTTTTCAAAATCACTTTCAAAAATACATTCCACAAACACCTCTTTGAACTATGTTCAAAACAACACTTTGTACGCATTCTTATAGAAACGAGAACCATTACAAAGACGTTTTCAAAATACTTTCAAAACCCACACCACAAGCATATTTTCAAACAAAAGCAAGTGATCTTGCAAGCAACTAAGAGTGCATAGATAACTACGGATCAAAAGGGTGCTAATACCTTCCCTTTTCATAATATACCCCCCGAACTCAAGAAATAATCTCGAAAGGTCTTTCCTATTATTTTCAACCTTTCCTTATTGGATAAAAGAAAAGTCGGTGGCGACTCTTGCTATCTACAATGAAATTCTGGCAGCAGATACTCAATGTCACAGTGAATGTTATAACACCTTATCTGACTTTCTATAAGACAGTAAATAAAAACAGTAAAGAACACAGTCAATTGTTTACCCAGTTCAGTGTGAAACAACACCTACTCTGGGGGCTACCAAGCCAGGGAGGAAATCCACTATAAGAGATATTAATTCAGGAATAAACCAACCAGTTTATCTCCTTCACTTAAGACCTACCCAATGCAACTTCAATCTAAGTTCTACTTAAACCTGAGTTCCTACTCACTCCCCCTCAATCACAGCAATGATACTTAAAACAATTGACTAATGAATTAATGAAGACACTCTTTAGAACATACACTTGATTATGCTTCACAGCTTTTTAATCAAGTAACACAAACACACTTGCTTCACAGCTTTGAGTGATACATATACCTAACTTGACTTTGCTTCAAAGCTTTAGTTAAGAGACACAAAACACTCTTGCTTCAAAGCTTTGGGTGATACAAAAACCCTTACAATCAAAACCTATTCCAAGTCACTTATCATAATGATAATTGCTTGGATTACAGCAGTTAAAACTATACAACTCCTAATTGATCTTCAGTCAAAAGAGATACTTTCCAAACAGCAATCCTGTTGAATATATAGCAGCTGTTTCTTCAGTTAGGGTTTCCACAAAAAGCTAGGGTTAATTAGGTTTAAGCTTAAGACTTGGTCACAAGACTTTATCAACCAGATTAGGGTTGAGCTAGGTTAACCCAAAGTCTACGCAAGATTCTGTTCTGGAAGGAATGACTCAACTTCCTGAAAAAACTCAGAATTAACCAAACTGCATATCTGTTAGATCAGTACAGGATGTCTTAACATTTGTTATGACATCAGAATTCCTGTTTACTGATTTTGGTAGAAGGCAATAAATGTGATCTTTTGCAAAATGCTCAGATACACACTCATACACAGTAGCTACTGTATGCCATAATTTTTCTGAATAAAGTACCTAATAAACCAGAATGTTATGACATCAATCATGACATTCACACACCTGGTTTTACCAAAAATACATGCCAATAACTAAACACTTACAAACTCTCCCTTTGGCAGATTTTTGGCTAAAGCAATCAGAGAATATAGAGAAGCAGAAAGAATATGTCTGCAGAAAAATATAATGTCTACCAAGTAAGTAATTAACACACACAATATCTCCCCCTATTTAGCCACAAATGGGCCAAAGATACATGTACTTAAAAGTTATACAATCATCCAAAATGAGTAAGGGAAGCAACAAATAAAATCTGAAAAGCACTTGCATCAACAGGAACCAGCATCAGGCTTGTCAACTCCTCCAAACTTTTAAGCACTGTCCTCTTCAGAGGAGCTACTTTCTTCAGCAGTGAGCTGATCTTCAGCAGCACCCTCTTCCCTTCTGTTTCCTTCAGTCTCCTCCTGTTCTAATTTGGCAATTAGGTTTTCTAGAGTCTTTTTCCTTGTCTCCAGCTCTTTGCAGGTCTCTCTCAATACAGTTATAACATCAGATGTCTTGGACTGAGTTTTTACAGATGATGTCTCAGCTGATGTTATGACAATGTCAGGAACATGAGATCCCTGAAACAGCTTGTAGTGTAACCCAAGAGCAGGAGCTCTTTTGCAAGCAGTGTCTCTTTCCATCAGGATATCAGGGTACTGAGCAAGGATGATTCCACATAGGAGGGAAGGAAAGGAAATTGGCCCTTTAACAGCATAGCTACCAGCATGTTTTAAAGTTTGTTCAAAAATATACCTGCCATAGTCAAATTCAGTCCTGGTACCAATCAGCATAAATGAATCTCCCCAATCCTGTAGAGATGGTTGATTTATGGTTTGTAGGTACCCAGTTGGCTGCACCAATCTTGTGCAGGATGGCAAATTTTATGCTTAGCTTGCTAGCATTTAGCTTGCCTTTTGAGGGCCAGCACTTGACTTGTCTTGCTGTGATGGTTTGGCATACTTCATTGTCAGTAACTTCCAGTTCAGGGCAAGCCTCATTTGATCTTCCAAGAAATTTGTTAATTTCAGATGGAGAGAAATTAACCCTTCTTCCTCTCACATATACACATTCAAAGTCAGCTGACCTTCCATCAGCACAATCATCAGACAAATTCACTATGAATTCCTTGACCAGATTTTCATAGCATTTGGTAAATTTTACCACAGTCTTCATTAGTCCAGCAGCTTTAATCAGGTCCATGATTTCCTTGCAATCCATGGCACCATTGTTTAGTTCTCTCTCCAAGGCTATTCTCTTCAAGCAAACATACTTCCATCTGTTGGCATTTTCAGGGTGGTGAAATGAAATGTTGTCAGTGGGGACTTCAGGAACTCTAGCCATTTTACTGGAAGGGAGCTTCCTTCTGAGAGGAATGTCTTCAGCATCAATTTCAAATTCTGATTCCTCATCAGAATCAGTAGGCTCATGTTCTTTTCTCTTCTTTGTTATTGGTTGCCTTGCAGGTTTTGAGAGACTCCCAGCGTGCACTTGGGCTTTAACCTTCCCTTTGGACTGTCCAGTCTTTATAGTTTCTACACCAGTCTTTCCTTCAGGCCTGGTTTTCTTATCAGCAGGTTTCTCTTTTGTCAGACATTTTCCAGCATCTTGATTACCCTTCATGTTCATCATTCTCCTAGCTATGCTAGGGTTGATATTTGCAATTAGGTCATTGTCTGAGTATTCCTCATCCACATCAATAACAGGCGGTTCAACATTCTTCTCTGAAGGGTTCTGAATATCATCCAGGTTTTCAGATGGTTTTTGAATGTTATCATTTGGTGTCTCAACATTCTCAGAGACATCTGGATTTGCTTCAGCATTTGGGCTTGCTGATTCTTGATTTAATGGAACAGAAATCCCCGGTACAAAGTGGTTTTCACTTAGGATTCTAGTAACAAGCCTAGCTATTGATTGATGTACATAGGCTGATCCTTCCCTATTAGGTACAGAAGATGAAGGTTGAGAGGGATTACCGGATGACGTAGCCTGAGACCTTCCTGCATGCCTTGTTCTTAGCTTTTTGACCTTGGAAGGGTTAGTTGCTATTTCTCTAAGAGGAGTAATCTCCAGGACTTCAGAATCCATGCAAGAGGTGATTGCTCGAGAATCTTGATCAGATGATGAAGATGAAACGATTGTCTTGGATGAGGATGATGTTTGAGACATTTTGATTGACTTGGAAAACCAGTAGCAACTAGGGAGAAAACTTTGATTGAGAGAAAGGGAGTTGTTGCAAAGTCGAGAGTGGAAGCAGGAAAATGTGTGTCTATTCAACTTCTTAATAATTTTGAATGAATTGGGGAAATATATGATTAACCCACTTAAAATAGACTTAACAAAAATAACTCCTTTAACCCTTGTTTTGAGCAAAATTAATTGCTATAATTTCTCTTGTTGGCAAATACCCAACTTGCCCCTCAAGTTTTCAAATTGATTTGCATCAAGAGCCTTGGTAAAAAAATCAGCCAGCTGTAGCTTAATGGCAACATGTTCCAGTTTAATTGTCTTCTCCTCTACAAGGTCTCTGATAAAGTAATTTTTAAGGTCAATGTGCTTGGTCCTGCTATGCTGAATAGGGTTCTTGGAAATATTGATTGTACTCAGATTGTCACATTACAATGTCACAACATCTTGTGAGACATTATACTTAGTGAGCATCTGTTTTATCCAGATAATTTGAGAACAGCTACTACCAGCTGCAACTGTTTCACTACAAAATTGAAAAGGAATTCTTTTGCACAGTTCTTTAAAAACTTCAAGGTTATCCACCACAACATAGGCATATCTCTTTCCACCAAGACTTTCCATCTGCATTGGTCCCATATGAAGAAGATCTAGAACCTTAGAGGTGGTCAGATGTCTTGACTTTGGATGTGACATCCTAGTCTGCTTACCAACCTGACATTCACCACAAACTCTCCCTTCATTAATTTGAAGTCTTGGAATCCCTCTGACTGCTTCCATGGAGATAATCCTTTTCATTCCTTTTAGATGAAGATGGCCAAGTTTTTGGTGCCACAGTTTCACCTCTTTTTCTTCTTTGGCAATAGAACACACAGTGGAGTTATTAGTGTTCTCAGGCTCCCACAAGTAACAGTTGTCTTTAGATATGACTCCTTTCATTACAACTTCTTGTTTTTCATTAATTACAAGACATTCAGATTTTGAGAAGTTGACCTTGAATCCTAGATCACATAATTGACTGATACTAATGAGATTAGCAGTCAGGCCTTTTACCAATAGAACTTCATTCAGATTTGGAACTCCAGGGCAGTCCAAATTACCAACTCCTTTGATTTCACCTTTAGCACCATCTCCAAAGGTCACATAACTAGTGGTGTGAGGTTTAACATTATTGAGAATGTTCTTGATTCCAGTCATGTGCTTAGAACACCCACTGTCAAAGTACCAGTCTTCCTTTGCAGAGACTCTCAGGGAAGTGTGGGCTATCAGGGAAGTAGCCTTTTTCTTCCATTGAGGAGTATGTGGTACCCTGTTAGCCTTAGGTTTGACACCTGGGTTCTGATTAGGGTATCCATACAATCTGAAGCAGAAGGGTTTTATGTGACCAAACCTCCCACAATGATGACATCTCGAATCTTTGGTACTTCTTCTTCATATTTTTCTGTTCCCGATGTTGAGAGTTATGTTGTGACATCTGCTTTGACATTTGTTTATCAGACCTGATCTTTTTGTCTGCACCAGTTTTCTTTGCTCCCACAAATCCTAGTCCAGACTTGTTTCCCACATTTTTTCCAACCTGAAGGATTTCTTCCAATTTGTCAGTTCCATTTGTCAGCATCTTGACAGATTTGGTCATCTGGTTCAATTTTGAGTTCAGCATTTGAACTTCTCCTTCTAGATGACTTATAGTTTCAAGGTCTGCCCTTTTTTCAGCCTCCAACTTTAAGATGAGTTTTGTTTGTCTCTCATTTTGCACACAGACTTCCGCACTTCTGATACACAATTTCTTGTAAGTATCAGCCAGTTCTTCAAATGTCACTTCCTCATCACTAGTGTCACTTTCAGAGGTACAAATACCAGTTAGTGCAGTAACTAGTTTGGAAGATTCTTCTTCAGAATTACTTTCTGAATCACAGTCAGACCAGGTAACAGTCATACCTTTCTTTTGTTTCTTAAGAAAGGTAGGACATTCAGCTCGAATATTCCCATATCCTTCACAACCATGGCATTGAATTCCTCTGCCTTGATTTCCCTTCTCTTCAGACCTTGGTCTTCTGCTGGAGTCATAAGTTCTGTTAATGTCAGAGGGAATGTTATCAACATTTGACGTTGACTTTGGATCCATTCTCTTGATGAGTTTATTAAATTGTCTTCCAAGCCTGGCTATAGCTTCTGAAATATTTTCTTCTTCATCCTCCTTGTTTTTATCTTCAGTGTTGGATACTAGTGATATGCTCTTGTTTTTCTTATCAACATTGTCACTGATCCCCATCTCAAAATTCTGAAGAGACCCAATGAGTTCATCCACCTTTAAGATGCTGATGTCCTGGGCTTCCTCTATAGCAGTTACCTTCATTGCAAATCTTTTAGGCAGGGATCTGAGAATCTTTCTCACCAGTTTTTCTTCAGACATCTTTTCACCCAATGCTCCTGAGGTGTTGGCAATCTCCAAGATGTTCATGTGAAACTCATGAATGGTTTCATCTTCCTTCATCCTTAGGTTCTCAAACTTTGTAGTCAGCATCTGAAGCCTTGACATTTTTACTTTGGATGTGCCTTCATGGGTTGTTTTGAGAGTGTCCCACACTTCCTTGGCCAGTTCACATTGATGTACTAGTCTGAAAATGTTTCTATCAATTCCATTGAACAAGGCATTTAAAGCTTTGGAATTTCCCAGGGCTAACTCATCTTCTTCTTTGCTCCATTCTTCCTCAGACTTCAGATTGATTGTCCCATCTTTCTCAGTTATGGTGGGATGGATCCATCCTTTGTCAGCAGCTCTCCAAGCCTTTTTGTCCAGATATTTTAAGAAGGCAATCATACAAGGTTTCCAGTAGTCATAATTTGTTCCATCCAGAATGGGTGGTCTATTTCCAAAAACTCCTTTTTTGTCCATAGTGCCAGAAAGTGATATCCCTAGATCTCACCCAGTAATACAGGCAGGGTGCCTGCTCTGATGCCAATTGAAATTCTGGCAGCAGATACTCAATGTCATAGTGAATGTTATGACACCGTATCTGACTTTCTATAAGACAATAAATAAAAACAGTAAAGAACACAGTCAATTGTTTACCCAGTTCAGTGTGAAACAACACCTACTATGGGGGCTACCAAGCCAGGGAGGAAATACACTATAAGAGATATTAATTCAGGAATAAACCAACCAGTTTATCTCCTTCACTTAAGACCTACCCAATGCAACTTCAATCCAAGTTCTACTTAAACCTGAGTTCCTACTCACTCTCCCTCAATCACAGCAGTGATACTTAAAACAATTGACTAATGAATTAATGAAGACACTCTTCAGAACATACACTTGATTATGCTTCACAGCTTTTTAATCAAGTAACACAAACACTCTTGCTTCACAGCTTTGAGTGATACATATACCTAACTTGACTTTGCTTCAAAGCTTTAGTCAAGAGACACAAAACACTCTTGCTTCAAAGCTTTGAGTGATACAAAAACCCTTACAATCAAAACCTATTCCAAGTCACTTATCACAATGATAATTGCTTGGATTACAACAGTTAAAACTATACAACTCCTAATTGATCTTCAATCAAAAGAGATACTTTCCAAACAGCAATCCTGTTGAATATATATCAGCTGTTTCTTCAGTTAGGGTTTCCACAAAAATCTAGGGTTAATTAGGTTTAACCTTAAGACTTGGTCACAAGACTTTATCAACCAGATTAGGGTTGAGCTAGGTTAACCCAAAGTCCACGCAAGATTCTGTTCTGGAAGGAATGACTCAACTTCTTGAAAAAACTCAGAATTAACCAAACTGCATATCTGTTAGATCAGTACAGGATGTCTTAACATTTGTTATGACATCAGAATTCCTGTTTACTGATTTAGGTATAAGGCAATAAATGTGATCTTTTGCAAAATGCTCAGATACACAATCATACACAGTAGCTACTGTATGCCATAATTTTTCTACATAAAGTACCTAATAAACCAGAATGTTATGACATCAGTCATGACATTCACACACCTGGTTTTACCAAAAATACATGCCAATAACTAAACACTTACATACAACAATTGCGATCAAACACAAAACACACAAGTCAGGGCTAGATCACCTTTACTTGCTTTCCTTGTTTAACTTGCTTGCTTTACATTATCGTTCCTTGTTTGGGCTTGTTTTGATCCTCTACCCGGATCTGGGGCACCTTTTAGGTAAGTAGAAATAGATTATGGAAATTGTATGGCGTAGACCGATACGGTTGAAGCAATGGCTACATTAGTGTGACACGTTTGTTGGTACCGGTATCCCTTGTGTTGAATCGAGGAGAATACGTGGCCACTGAGAAGCTTCATGAAATTCTAACTGACCTTAGAACCTTAATTGAACAACTTGGCCATTAGGAAGTAGTGAGATAGTCGGCTTTGGTTCCAACCGAAGATTGGTTGATACTCGATGCTACGCTCATTGAGATTGGACTTTTAGGATATCTCGGCCATAAGAAAAGATTGATTAAGCTGAGACAATGCCTAAAAGAAAGGTCAGTGATATTGAGATCCCTTGGAACCCGGTTACTATTACTAGGACAGGTTGAGCTAACTAAACATCAAGAGGGTACTTACCTACAAACTCCATGTAAGCCTAAACCTAAGGACTTGTTTGCTTTGTGTGTATATGATTATTTGTACATAACAACTTGCTTGCTTTGCATACTTGTACATAACATCATAAACATCATAACATCATAAGTATTCTCACTAACCATTTAAAGGATTTAGGAATTTATGTTTGTTTTGTTTTATAGGCCATGACTCCCATCCGAAGGAATACCATCCGAATCAACTTCGTGAAAGCACACCCTCAACTCCAAGAACTAGCATCAAAGGTGCCTAGAGATTCTCCCTTCACCGAGAAATATGGTCGACTTCTCAGCTTGGCTACCTCCAAATTCCAAAAAGAAATGATGTGTGTGCTCTTCCAATTCTTTGATCTCATGCATCATTGCTTCACCTTTCCTAACTATCAGTTGGTGCCTACACTATAAGAGTTCTCTCAACTGTTAGGAGTGCCCGTGATTGATCAAATACCATGCACCAGTTTAGAGGAGACTCCAAAACCTGAAGTCATTGCCAAAGCCCTGTATATGAAGAGATCCAACATTATAGGAAATTGGGAGACAAGAAGTGGAGTTAATGGTTTCCTAGCAAAGTTTTTGTTGGAGAAGGCTAGTTCATTCTGGGAAGATATGGATTTTCAAGCCTTTGAAGATGTCTTGACCCTTCTAATCTATGGCTTGGTTCTATTCCCTAATCCGGACCAATTCATAGATGTGAATGCCATCAAAGTCTTCCTCTCCCGTAATCCTATACCTACTTTGCTTGGAGACATTTTAAATTATTTCCATACTCGCACCATGAAAAAAAGAGGTACTCTCTTGTGTTGCATTCCCCTACTCGCTAAGTGGTTTACTTCGCACCTACCTCGATTAACATTAAAGAACGAGCAAGGATTGGCACAGTCTCAAAGGATGATGTCCCTCACGCACTCTAACATTTATTGGTGTTCTCGATCCTTGGAGGATACTACTATCATTGACCATTGTGGGGAATTCCCTAATGTCCCACTCTTAGGCATTATGGGAGGTATCACCTATAACCCTTCTCTTGCATTACGACAACTTGGGTATGCACGAAGAGATGGTCCTCACGATGCACTCATCCGAGGTTTGGTGTTCAACTATGAGGGCGACAACCAAGGCTACCGTGAAAGGTCCATACGAGCTTGGAGAATGGTAAACAAAATGGATAGCAAGACATTGGGGGTGTAAGAACTCCATTCCTTTGGAGCCTTATCTTGGGTGGGTACGAACTCGTGCTCAAAGACTCAGTATGCCATACCCTACCACTTTGCCTATCATCATGGAGACATTAGTTAAAGGAGATGTTCCTTGTGCTATTCTTCACCCTACTATGCCTACTTCTCTTAAAGACTTACAAGGAGCTTGGGTTCGGCTGAAAGAAGTACGAGACACCTTTGAAGCTCAATTCTACGCTAATGAGAAGAAGGTTCTGGAGCTTATAAGACAGCTTCAAGAGGAGCGAAACTTGAACGCCTACATTGCGCCAAAGAGGATGCGTTCGACCTTTTTGTCCTAGGAGATTATTTTGATTTACTTCCTCCATTGTAAGCCCAAGGGGCATGGTTGTAATCAATTTAAACTTATTAATACAATTGATGTTTGCTCCTTTCTTGTCTAAAACAAATTTAAATCTTCTAAGTCCTTGAAAACATTGCATCCACATGCCACGCATCATATCGTAGGCATTTCCTACACAGGTATCTCATCTGATCACTGTTTATTTCAGTGGAGATGGCTCTAGAACAGACTATCAAGGACATTCAGACTCAAAATGCTCAACTTCAAGATATGTTCTTGAACCTATCCAAGGGGAAAGAAGAAGTGAAAGCACTCCTCACTAGGGGCATGATTATAGGGAATCCCGAGGACAACAATGATGACCAATTGGAACGGCTACAAACTGAAATGGCAACAATGAAAATCCAGATGATGGGACAACTGGTGGGACAGATGGCTCTTATCCAAAACTTAGTTCGGGGATAAAAGGAGCTAAGGAACCTCGTCAACAAACTTCATCAAGACATATGCAACCATATGGGGTAAACAACTAGATTTGGGCATCGAGTCATTAATCAGCCTCTGATGAGACAAGAAGCTGATTTGATGGAGAGTGGACCTTTCCAAATTACTGCCATGTCATGAGCCTAACAACCACCTCATCAACAAGGACAAGGCAATCGACATAAACAGAATGCATCCAATAGGCAATATACCAAACTCAACATGGCAATATCGCAAGTCTTGCTACACATGTTGAATCTGAATTTGGTCACACTGAAGGATCCTCCTCGGAATCCTAACACTGATGCTCCTAGTTATCATCCCAATGAAAGGTGTGCATATCACTCCAACCGTTTAGGGCACGATACTGATAGTTGTTGGACGTTGAAAAACAAGATTCAAGACCTAATTGACGAAGGAGCATTGGAATTTGCACAAGATGGTCAGATGGAGTCCTTCTATCACCCTCAAAGGCATCCATATGAAGTGACGATCTGGGCGAGGAAATTTTCTGTTTATTCAAATTATCAGTTGTAATTTCTTTGTTTACTTAAACACTTATCTATATGTAAGACTTTGGTTACTTTCAATGCATTGCGTATGTTTGTCTTGAAGTAATCCATTCATTTTCATTATATTTAAACTATGCTTTTTATTCCCTTTATGATATTCAACTCTTGTTTCAAAAAGTTGCAAGCCTTTAGAGGGAGGATGACGAAAACAATGCCATAATTTCATACAGTATGCTTTTGAACAGACCTTGCTGACGATGTACATGCGTTTCTTTCAATTCCTAAACACTAGAGTTATAAGGAAGATAATCCCTAGTCAACCCCTTTGAGCTAAAGAAGTTGGAGTTTTCTTTTACACAAATTAAAACCTTAAATCAAAACCCGGGGGATGGTAGTTTCTCAGTTAATTCAAACGCGTGTTCAGTCGCAAGCTTTTACTTCTTCTACAAAGAATGACATCAAAAAACATTCTTCTGGAATAAAAAAAATAGTGATGGTTCCCTACCAAATAGGCAGTCATTATCTCTTAAAAGTAAATCCCACTGAGTCAAAACCTATGAAGGAGATTTAAAAAATTGGGGCATCCCGCTAGCTGTAATTTCAAAACAAGAACAATTAGACAAAAATTAGGTATAATGAATCAAGAAGAGGTCACTACAAATCCTCGACAACATGAAAAGCATTGCAAAAATTACTGCCTTCCAACAAATAAACTTCCAAATTTCCGAACCATCACCAAAACGTTATTCCAGACTCAATAAGAGTCCAAACACACAATTAACTGAGTTTAGGGATTGAAGAACATCACGAAGAACGGGCGGGTACAAATACACTTTGAGCCTTATCCTTTTTTTCTTAAATCGTGAACCAGACCATGATAAAACCTTTGAAAATCCTAATTAAATCATGGGTTACTTCGAAAGTATATTGTTACACAAGGTATCCTGACTCCTGTAAAGCGTTACTCCAAATCCTGAGTTGAATTTTCTTACAAAAATTCTTTTATCTGCTGAAATTCATTTTCAAAACATCAAGACAAGCATAAACTTTGCATTATTTGAATATCGTTGTTTGCATATGGTTATTTGTTTGACAGCAAAGAAATTCACACGTCAAATATTCAGTGAACAAAAACTCTCTCAAGAAACAAAATCACTTCAAATGGGATGACACTTCCAATGACAAATCTCCTATAAGCAAGGGGGCATGACATATCACTGTACAACTCATCTAGGGCACTAAAATCATGATTCCAAGAAATCTCTCAAGAGGTGCTGAGAAACCAGGGGCAGGTCTGTATCTGAATCAATTGGGGCATTGAACATGAATTCCAACCAAGGGTTACGCGCAGTCAGGAAAACACTTTCTGGAAGTACTACAAACACTTGCTACTAGGGGTAGTGACAAATCTCCTAAAAAGTCCTTTTCATAGGGTGATCCCCAGCCAGAGTTTCAATCTCTGGAAAACCTTCTTCCCAGCTGAGTTTGTCTCAAGAAGAATCCTCGAGGAGTTCTACCAAAAGAAAACGCCTCTCCAACAGACTGGCGATAGGGTTTATTTTCCGAACAAACAACAATATTCCCCAGCTTGAATTTACCTCTCAGACTATCACAAATCTAGCGACCACAACTCATATTCCCCAGTAGTCTTTCCTACAATCCTCAGTAAGTTGCTACAAAACCTGGAATGTAACCAGATAACAATTAACTTCTTTATCCCCAACAATTTGTTAACTCCTTTTCTCTTCCATCAAGAGATAACCCCCCAGTAGAGCAACAGACAACTAAAACTCCTGGACTCCTTTCCCCAAGAAGCAATCAACACTCACCACATAGTTTTTCTTCTCAAGCAAAATCAACATTCCCCGACGGATTTCTCCTCAAACAACAAAACAGGAATCCCCAGCAAAAACATTCTAAAATCAAGGTCTGGAAAGGTGTGCATATTCTTCATCCCCAACGGCCATTTGGGATTCAGCTTCCCAAAACTCCCCAGCACTTGTCAAGGATTTATTTTCCAAGACAAAATTACATTCCAACAACATTTCATGCATCATATTTACATACATGATAAATTCATACAACACAAATGCATACGGTATAATCTCATTTATTTTGAGAACATAATTAAACCAGACATTTCATACATCATGACATTTCATACGACTAACTCTTTACCTTTTCAGGAAAGATCAATCAACAAGAAAATTATCATCAACAAATTTTCGACGAAGACAGGAAAACTATCTGTGAACAAATCAATTGTAGATCAATTCCCGAAATAGGATTGGGTGACTACCTACATGACAAACACTTCCATCAAGACCTCTGCTCATTCAATTTAAATCTATGAATGGTTTATCCTGATGCCTTTCCGGTAGGCATTTTCTCTGGTTCAGACAAATCTCTCTAAGATTTATTCTGATTCTTTCCAGACCTCTGTTGGTTCAGTTTAAATCTACCAATCGTTTATCCTAATTCTTTCCCGTAGACATTTTCTCTGGTTCATATAAATCGCTCCAAGATTTATTATGATTATTTCCAGTTAAAGAATATTCAAGACCTCTGCTGGTTCAGTTTAAATCTACCAATGGTTTATCCTGATTCTTTCCCGTAGACATTTTCTTTGGTTCAGATAAATTGCTCCAAGATTTATTCTGATTCTTTCCAGTTAAATAATATTCAAGACCTCTGCTGGTTCAATTTAAGTCTACCAATGGTTTATCCTGATTCTTTCCCGTAGACATTTTCTCTGGTTCAGATAAATCGCTCCAAGAATTATTCTGATTCTTTCCAGTTAAAATATTCAAGACCTCTACTGGTTCAGTTTAAATTAATCAATGGTTTATCCTGATTCCTCTCCGGTAGACACCTTTTCTGATTCAGATAAATCGCTCTCAAGATTTATTCTGATTCTTTTTCAGTTAAAGTCAAGTTTGTGAAGAAGTAAAAAACACAAGAAGGGGGGTTGAATTGTAAAAACTGGAAATCAATTGCAATCAACACCATATTTTTATCCTGGTTCGTTTGATCTCAAACTACTCCAGTCCACCCGTCAAGGTGATTTCGCCTCTCTCCAACAAGGTCTTAATCCACTATATTCAACTGAATATTACAATCTTCTTTAACAACTGCTAAAGCCTTCTTGATGCAAACCACAAACCGGTTTCTCAAGGAATTACTTTCTTACAAAGAATTGAAATCTAGGTGTGTGAATGTTTTCTACGAAAACTGTTTATCACTACTGTGATACTACACAATTTAAGCTTATGAGAACTAGAGTGCTAAAGTAATTGAATGAAGAATTTGAGAGCTTTAGAAAACTGAGAGTGAGGAAGATGATGAATGGCTTTAGGAGTGTAGATTGTTGTAGAGCATTAGCCGATTCAATCTTCATTGACTTGTTTATATAACATTGGAAATAGTGTACGTTGGAGCAATAATTTTGTTTCAATGCCAATAACATTCTTTCCTTAATAAGCAGATCTTGTCTGGAATAGTGCAGTTGGCAATAAATCATCTTGAATGCACAGTACCGTTGCCACTTAAGCGTGTTTTGGCTTTGGCTCATTCTGACGTTGCTTAGGTGCTGATGAACTGTTGTTGTCTTTATCAGAGTTCAGAGTGTTAAGCACAGATCTGTTCATTAAGCTTTAGCATAAGCGCAAGTTGATCTTCTGATTCTGGTATCTGATATAACATCTTCTGATGCTGATGTTGATATCCAATTTTCTGATGCTGATTATGATGTTCTCTTGCTGATACCCATCAGAGTTTCTGTAAAACAGAAAGTAATTTTTAGGTAGCAAATAGTTCTTACATGAATCATACAATTAATGAATCTTAGAATTTTGTTATCATCAAAACTTAAACTTAGGGTAGTAGATTCAAACTTTGTTCTAACAATATCCCCCTTTTTGATGATGACAAAAACTAGATAGTTTTAATTTAACATTAGCGTGAAAAGTATCAGAGATAACTAAATGATAAGTTGTATCAGAATTAAATAGGAAGTTATCAAGGATAAGGGATAAAGAGATATCAGAGTTTAGATCAGAGATACTCCCCCTGAATTTATTACTTCCCTTTTTAAATCCAAGAGTTCTTCAGGATCAGATCTTTATTGACTTTCTTTGAACATCAGAATGTAAGAGCTTCAGATCAGAATATCAGAGCTTCAAGCTTCAGTGTATCAGAGGTGATTAACTTCTTGTACCTGTAGACTTATGCAAAAACAGAAAACATTCAAGTATATCAGAGTGTTAGAATGTTTGAGACATTTTGTCTCAAGTAATCCGTTATTGAAAAATATCATTCTTTTTCTCCCCCTTTTTGTCAGCAATCAAAAAGTGTAAGTGATATAAGCTAAAACGATCAGAGCAGAAAAACATGTTATATTAAATTCAGAGCCAGAAAACAGTACAGATGATATGCAAATAAAACAATGAAAATATCATGAATGAAAAAATAAGGTTGAGGAGGAAAGCGTGTGAACAGAGTCTCCAGCATTGTCTTAATCTGATCAGCAGTTTCATTCTGCTTGTGCACCATGCTGACTATTGTATCTATCTTGCTGTCTTGCACATCCATCCTTTCCTACATCTTCTGGTCATTTTCATCCAATCTTTGCTGCAGACGAATATCATTCAGCCTCAGCTCTTCCAGAGTCTGCCTGTCCAAGGCAGCTTGAGAAACATCAGAAGCAGGAAGCTTTTGAGAGCTTTCTGCAACATCTTCAGCTTGTCTGACATCTTCATCTTGAGAAGTCTGATCCTCTTCTGGCTGCACTTTTGAAGCCGGACGCTTCTCAGACCATAGCTCACTATCCATAAGGAGCACTTCTCAGCAGCTGACTTCCAACTTCGTTCAGCAGCTTGCTGAAGTTCTGTTGTGCTTGCTCATAATTGATATCTTGCAATTTGAGGGCTTCAGCACGTACCCATATTCTGAATCGTGTCCAGAGTTGGTATGAGGCAGCAGGATCAATCATTCCAGGACAAACCTGCTTTAGAGAAGCAATCCATTGCTGCAAGCCTGTTTCAAAATTCTCAATGCCAGAGCCAACATCTAGCTGTTTTGGTTTGGGAATGGCTATTTTGTTTTTGAGATCAGCAAGACGGTCAAGGATTGTTAAATCGATGAAGGTCCTGCTGTGGTTTTCTGTAGTTTGTTTGGGAGATGGAGTGGGAGAATCAGAAATAATAATTGGACTGTTTGGAGTATTTGGAGGGGTAGTTTCTGGTGAGGATGGCAGCTGGGCCATGGTTACAGTTGTACCACATGGCAGCTGAATTGCCAAGGGTTGTGGCTCAGAGGATTGAGGAGAATGAGGTTCAGGGGTTTGAGGTTCAAGTGATGGAGTTTCAGAGTGATGAAACTCAGGTTGTGGAGGTTATGGTTGAGGTGATGGTGGATGAAGTTCTGGTTGAGGAGAGGGAGGAGGAAATGCTGGTTGTGGAGAAGGAGGTGGAATTTCTGGTTGACTTTCTGGTTGTTGTGGAATTTGTGGTTCTTCTGGTATGGGTGAAAGAGGTTGTTCTGGTTGAGGAGAGTGGGCAATTTCTGGTTGAATGTTTGGATTATTTGAGAGGTGAGCGGAAACACGTTCATCAATTTCAGACAGAACTTTGTCAAGCTCTGATTCTGTTGATGGTGTGGGTTTTGGATTTTTGGTGCGGGAACGCCTGAGAGTCAGTGACTCAGAAGGGTCATCTTCTGGTTCAGTTTCATCAATTGTTGGTATGGGGATTGGAATTTCATGAGAAGCAGGGGTTGGGATTATTGTAGGAATAGCAGAAGAATTTAAAACAGAAGCAGCAAATAGATTACCTCTTTTCTTAGGGGTCTGCTGGGATGGTCGTTATGAAGTGTCCTTTCTTTTCTTCATCTTCTTCATAGTAACTTCTGGTTGTTGTTGGTGCAGATCTTTGATATTCAGATTGAGATCTGTACCATCAGCCTTGCAAGCGTCTAAGTATCTGAGAACAGTGACTGGTTTAAAGTCAATCTCAGAAAATATTGAAAAGTCGTCCAGAGGGACTCTTCTGCTGGTGATGTCATCAAGAAGAGTAACACTGGGCTCCTTTCTGATATTCTCTATCAGTTTCATTTTCTTCAGATTTTTGGCGTTCAGAGGCTTGCCAACAGTAGGTTCAATATAACTTAATTCCTGAGCTTCTGTAAGGTGTTCTATCAGCCTATTCTCAGTCAGAATATCTGATATTAACCTGCCAAAGGGTATCCAATCCCTTTTTGTCCTTTCTTCTTCCCTTGTTTCCTTGACGCTGGTCCTGAGGTGATTAAACAGAAAATGAGCCAAGTTAACCTTTACCTTCTGATTAATAAAATAGATCAGAAACTGCTGATCTATATTTATATAATCAAGAGAGCTTGTGGGCATCCTGTGATTAAAGCACCCCAGAATGATCTTCGCCCATACTCTGTGTTGATCCTTTAAGTCTCTGATTTTGCTGCTGGGAACCCCATGGGTGAAAATCTGCTTTGCAATGACAGCAACTTCAGAGCATCTTTCAGCCATGTCGATACAGCGGATGCCACCACCGTTGTATCCGATCAATCTTGCAATGTGATCCTCAGTGATCACAATTTTCTTTCCCATGATGAAGGAGGTAACAAGATGTGTTGAGGCGGACGCATGAATCCAGAACTCCTTGTCCAATACTGGGAATGTTGGACCCACCAACCTATCAAAATATCTCTCCCATCCTTGCGCCCCAACTTCTTCTGTCAAATCGAATCCATTTTCTTTCAGACTGGAGAAATCGACAATCAGTTCAGACAGAACTTCCAAGTTCTTCACTGGTGTAAGGAGAGTTCTGAAGGGAATCTTGTATTGTTCAGATGAAGCCTTCTTCTGAGAACTTACAGAAACATTGTTGGAGGTTGCCATGTTCACACTTAGGGTTTTTCTGAGAAAACTGAAAAATGGGTTTCTTTTTAGAGAGATGAACACACAAGGAAAATGCAGAAAAATATTTGTAAGATTGTAAGAAACGGTAAAGGATTAATGAATGGTGTTAATGTGCTTAAATATATTTCAAAATAATTTTTGAAAGTTTAAACGGTTTCAAGAGAGAGAAATAATTCATGATTACTTTTTAAAACATGATTACGTGCATTTAATGCTTTCTGATTTTGGGGGATTTGAGAAAGATACTTGAAACGGTTACCAGACATGTGTCTCAATGCACCCAATCAGCGTTTTGCCTTCTCAGAAGCGTGCACACGTGTTCTGCTTCAAAGATTTGCTGATGATTGGATGACACTTGTTTGATTTAGTGAGCAGCACGTCTATCCTTGAGCTGAAACGCTCAGATCTTTAAGAATAACATCTGATACAATCTGCATGTCTATCTTTATGAAAGAGATTGATCAGAAGTTCACAGTAAAGAGAAAACACATTCTGAAGGTTAATATATAGAATTAAGACATTTTCACTCTGGGCAGCGTTTCATGCTGAGATATTTCAGAATGAAATTGAACCTATCTTCAGAAAGAGGTTTAGTGAAGATATCAGCCCATTGATGGTCTGTATCAATAAATTTTAAATTCAAAATTCCTTTCTGAATATAGTCCCTAATGAAGTGATGTTTTATTTCTATATGCTTAGCCCTAGAATGCAAAATAGGATTTTTACTTAAGCAAATGGCAGAAGTATTGTCACAGAGTATAGGGATGTTACTCTCAAAAATCTGGAAGTCTTCAAGCTGACTTTTCATCCAGAGCATTTATGTGCTACATCCAGCTGCTGCTATGTAGTCAGCTTCTGCTATTGATAGCGCAATTATGGATTGCCTTTTGCTGGACCAAGAGATCATATTTTCTCCCAGAAACTGGCAGTTTCCAGAAGTACTTTTACGTTCTACTCTGTCTCCAGCAAAGTCAGCATCGCAGTAGCCTACTAAGCTGTAATCACTAGATTTTCTATAAAATAAACCCAGATTAGTAGTACCTTTCAGATACTTGAAAATTCGCTTAACAGCTGTTAAGTGAGATTCTCTAGGATCTGATTGGAATCTAGCACAAATACATACGCTGAATAAGATATCAGGCCTTGAAGCTGTCAGATAAAGGAGAGAACCAATCATACCTCTGTAGACCTTTTGTTCTACCTTTTTGCTTACCTCTTCTCTTTCCAGAATGCACGTGGGATGCATTGGAATCTTTGATGGCTTACATTATGAGAGGTCAAATTTCTTCAGAAGTTCTCTGACATATTTGCTCTGATGAATGTAAGTTCCCTCTGGGTTTTGATTGATCTGAATTCCCAGAAAGAATTTTAGTTCTCCCATGAGGCTCATCTCAACTTCTGCCTGCATACACTTAGCAAATTTTCTTCCAAGAGAAGGATTAGTAGATCTAAAAATAATATCATCTACGTAAATTTGACAGACTAAGATTTCATTCTTAACTGACTTACAGAATAAGGTAGTTTCCACCTTCCCTCTGGTGAATTCATTTCCTAACAGAAAGTTACTTAGTCTTTCATACCAAGCTCTGGGAGCTTGTTTCAGACCATATAGTGACTTCTTTAGTTTGAAAACATGTTCTGGGTTTTTTTTACTTTCAAAACCAGGGGGTTGGTGCACATAAACCTCTTCTTCTATATATAACCATTTAAGAATGCACTCTTGACATCCATCTGATACAGAGTGATGCCTTTATGAACAGTAAATGAAATTAAAAGTCTGATAGATTCTAACCTGGCGACTGGAGCAAAGATTTCTGTATAGTCTATCCCCTTTTGCTGACTATAACCTTGTGCTACCAGTCGTGCTTTGTTTCTGATAACTTCACCTTGTTCATTTAGCTTGTTTCTGAACACCCATCTTGTTCCAATGACGTTGAATCCTTTTGGTCTGGGAACAAGATCCCATACGTGATTTCTGGTGAATTGATTCAGCTCTTCTTGCATTGCTAGAATCCAGTCGTTGTCCAGAAGTGCTTCATCAATGGAAGAAGGTTCAATCAGAGACACAAGTCCCATGAGGGATTCTTCAGAGTTTCTGAAGCTGGCTCTTGTTCTGATTGGATCTTCCTTTCTTCCTAAGATAGTTTCTTCTGGGTGGTCCAAGCTGCTTCTGGGTAGTCTCTTCTGAGGTTGATCAGCAGCTGTTGTAGGATTGATAGCAGTGCTCCTTTCACATGTTGAAGGAGTGTCTTTGTTGAGAGCTTCTGATGACTTGTCTTCAGAACCTGTAAATTCAATTTCCATACCTGCAAAAACTTCATTCTGCTTTGACTTTTCAGAGTCAAGCTTATCATCAAAACGAACACTGATTGATTCTTCCACAATCTGTGTTTCTGTATTGTATACTCTGTACCCTCTTGAGCGTTCAGAGTATCCTAACATAATACACTTATGTGCTTTAGAGTCAAACTTGTTCAAATAATTTTTTGTATTTAACATAAAACAAGTACATCCAAATGGATGAAAATATGAAATGTTGGGCTTTATGTTCTTCCACAATTCATATGGAGTCTTTTCCAGAATAGGTCCTATTGAGATTCTATTCTGAATGTAGCACGTTGTGTTTATTGCCTCTGCCCAGAAGATCTTAGCAACGTTTATCTCATTGATCATGGTTCTGGCCATTTCTTGCAATGTTCTGTTCTTTCGTTCTACAACTCCATTTTGTTGGGGAGTTCTAGGACAAGAGAAATCATGCAGAATGCCTCTGTCATTAAAGAATGACTCAAAATCTTTGTTTTCAAACTCTCCACCATGATCACTTCTGACTTTAACGATTCTAAGATCCTTTTCATTCTGAACTTGATTACAGAAGGTAACAAACACATAGTGTGACTCGTCCTTGTGTCTTAAGAACTTTACCCATGTCCATCTGCTATAGTCGTCTACGATGACTAACCCATACTTCTTGCCACTGACTGAAGCAGTTTTAACTGGTCCAAATAAGTCAATGTGCAGAAGTTCTAATGGCTTAGAGGTAGAAACAACATTTTTAGATTTGAAAGAAGGTTTTGCAAACTTTCCTTTCTGACATGCTTCACACAGAGCATCTGAATTGAACTTCAAATTAGGAAGTCCTCTGACCAGATTGAGTTTGTTAATCTGAGATATTCTTCTCATACTAACATGCCCCAATCTTCTGTGCCAGATCCACTGCTCGTTGTTAACAGACAGAAGACACTTTACATTCTGACTTTTCAGTTCAGAAAGTTTGATTTTATAGATGTTGTTTTCCTCTTTCCATTAAATAGGATAGTCCCATCTTTCTGACTAACAGCTTTACATGATTTTTGATTAAAGATTATATCATAACCGTTATCACTTAATTGACTTATGGATAACAGATTATGCATTAATCCATCTACTAGAAGAACATTATTTATAGAAGGAAGATTTCCATTACCTACAGTTCCAGAGCCAATGATTTTTCCCCTCTGATTGCCTCCAAAGCCAACGTGGCCTCCAGGCTTAAGTTCCAGGCTTTGGAACATATGCCTTCTTCCCGTCATGTGTCGCGAGCAGCCAGAGTCCAGGTACTGGTGTTTCTGATTTGCTGCTAAAGATATCTGCAACATGTATTATTTTATCCTTAGGTACCCAGATTTTCTTGGGTCCTGATTTTTTAGATTTACCAAAATTCTGGTTGAATTTTGGTTTCACAGAATACTTACTGCTAGTGTATTTAATATCATGTGTGTGACCATACACAAAATTTGAGTTCAGAGGAGTGTGTTTAATGGTTAAATCCATGACATTATTTGGTGTAGGAACCTTAACTTGGTATCCTATTCCCTTCCTGCCGTTTCTGCTAACTCCATAGATCATTGAAGCCATTTTGCTTCTATCTATGCTTTTAGAAAGGAACTTCTGGAAACTGTGATCATACTCCTTGATGATCTCATCAGCGCTGCTGGGAGTTTCAGAAATTGGTTCCTTCTGAGAGTTTTGTAAAACATTTTCTAATTTTGAAATTTTATTTCTCAGCTCATAATTTTACAATTTAAGACTCTCAGTCTTATCAGAGTCAGATTCAAGATTCCTTTTCAGGTTTCTAAATTTAACTCTAATCTACTGGTATCTTTCCAGAATTTCATTAAGGCTTTTAGCAAGTTCAGCCTTAGTAAAATTAATTGCAAAGTTAGGAAATACCTCTTCAGTATCTGATTCTGAGTCTGATTCAGAAGCTTCACTGTCTTCTGAAATGTTGGCCATGAGAGCTATGTTTGCTCTCTCATCATCTGATTCTGAGTCAGCTTCAGACGAGTCAGAGTCATCCCATGTATCCATGAGACTTTTCTTCTTTTCTCTTCCAAACTTCTTTTTGGGCTTTTCCCTCTGAAGCTTTGGGCAGTCACTCTTGTAGAGTCCTTGCTCATTGCACTCGTAGCAGATGATGTCCTTGGTGTTTGGCTTTCTGCTTCCTGAGGAGCCTTCAGATTTTCTATATCCAGAGGAAGAATCTGTCCTTCTGTATCTGGAAGAGGACTCATTCTCATCAGATCTTCTGGGATTCCTGAACTTCCTTTGCCTCTGCTTCCACAGTTGGTTCACTCTTCTGGAGAGGATAGAAAGTTCGTCTTCTTCTGATGAGGATCCATCAGATGTTTCTTCAACTGCATGCAAAACTTTAGAATCAGATTTTTTGTTAGATTTTAATGCTAAAGTCTTACCTTGCTTCTGAGGTTCATCAGCTTCTAGCTCTATCTCATGACTTCTGAGGGAGCTGATAAGTTCCTCCAGAGAAATTTTGTTGAGATCTTTTGCTAGCTTCAGAGCTATAACCATTGGCCTCCACTGCTTTGGTAAGCTTCTGATGATCTTCTTGACGTGATCAGCAGTAGATTATCCTTTGTCCAGAACCTTGAGACCAGCCACCAGAATTTGGAATCTTGAGAACATTGTTTCAATGGATTCACTTTCTTCCATTTTGAATGCCTCATACTTCTGAATGAGCGCAAGAGCTTTAGTTTCTTTGACCTGAACGTTTCCCTCATGCGTCATTCTGAGTGAGTCAAACATGTTCTTTGCTGGGTCTCTGTTAGAGATCTTTTCATATTCAGCATAAGAGATGGCGCTGAGAAGGATGGTTCTGGCCTTGTGGTGATTTTTGAAGTCACGCTTTTGTTGGTCAGACATTGCTTTCCTATCAATCTTCTGACCGCTTGCATTCACAGGGTGCGTGTATCCATCTGTCACCATGTCCCACAGATCAACATCATGTGCCAGAAAGAAGCTTTCAATTCTGTCTTTCCAGTAATCAAAATTTTCTCCATCAAAAACTGGAGGTTTGCCGCTGAATCTGTCTCTGTCTTCATTGTTGTCATTGCTGGTGTGTTGATAAATTCCTTCCATTGTGTTTTTCTGACGCTGGATCTTGTACTGACACGGTTAAGTGTTTTAGCTCAGAACCAGGCGCTCTGATACTAATTGAAGAAGTAAAAAACACAAGAAGGGGGGTTGAATTGTAAAAACTGGAAATCAATTGCAATCAACACGATATTTTTATCCTGGTTCGTTTGATCTAAAACTACTCCAGTCCACCCGTCAAGGTGATTTCGCCTCTCTCCAATGAGGTCTTAATCCACTATATTCAACTGAATATTACAATCTGCTTTAACAACTGCTAAAGCCTTCTTGATGCAAACCACAAACCAGTTTCTCAAGGAATTACTTTCTTACAAAGAATTGAAATCTAGGTGTGTGAATGTTTTCTACGAAAACTGTGTATCACTACTGTGATACTACACAATTTAAGCTTATGAGAACTAGAGTTCTAAAGTAATTGAATGAAGAATTTGAGAGCTTTAGCAAACTGAGAGTGAGGAAGATGATGAATGGCTTTAGGCGTGTAGATTGTTGTAGAGCATTAGCCGATTCAATCTTCATTGACTTGTTTATATAGCATTGGAAATAGTGTACGTTGGAGCAATAATTCTGTTTCAATGCCAATAACATTCTTTCCTTAATAAGCAGATCTTGTCTGGAATAGTGCCGTTGGCAATAAATCATCTTGAATGCACAGTACCGTTGCCACTTAAGCGTGTTCTGGCTTTGGCTCATTCTGACGCTGCTTAGGTGCTGATGAACTGTTGTTGTCTTTATCAGAGTTCAGAGTGTTAAGCGCAAATCTGTTCATTAAGCTTCAACATAAGCGCAAGTTGATCTTCTGATTCTGGTATCTGATATAACATCTTCTGATGCTGATGTTGATATCCAATTTTCTGATGCTGATTATGATGTTCTCTTGCTGATACCCATCAGAGTTTCTGTAAAACAGAAAGTAATTTTTAGGTAGCAAATAGTTCTTACATGAATCATACAATTAATGAATCTTAGCATTTTGTTATCATCAAAACTTAAACTTAGGGTAGTAGATTCAAACGTTGTTCTAACAGTTTGGACTTAGTCTATTTTCTATTAACAATCACCTTTGGATGGCATCTGTAAACCCATCTCTGACAACTCTCCATCATCTATCCAAATGGAATATTTAAGCCTATTCCCTACACAATCAACCACCACATCATCAAGTGCAAATTTCTCGGCACTCTAGGGTTCAATCATCTTCCACCTTCAAGTCATGAATGGCAGACTCACCAATCTAACTCTTCAATTTTAAGAAGATTGAACATGGGCAGCTGTTGTACCCCAAAATTTTCCCTCTCATTCCTCAAGGCATTTCTCACAAGGATTCTCAAAATTCAAGTTTGCATAAGTACAATTGGATTTTTCAGTATCAAGTTAAAAATGAAACTGTTAAAAAAGAAAAAACAGATAAAAATAATATTTTTGACAAATTTGAGAAAAACAATCCTTCTTTGATTCATCTCTTTTGATTGGTCTTTTGGCCTCTTTCGATGCAAGCTTGGCTTGCACTTTTCGATTGGGCGTGGGCCTCTGGCATGCTAGCTTGGATTCATAAGGAAAGAGCTTCCTACATGCCACCTTCGATTGCATCTTTGGCCTCAAATAGTTCACAATACAATGGTTACCTATGTGCCTGCTTCGATTGGATGTTTGATGCTTGCATGCATATGTTAACTGGACAAATATTTCCCCTCATGCTTGCTTTGATTCACAAGTTAATGACTATCTTCATAAAAGCCTTTGATTGAGCCATAACTTATTTCTTGCGCGCAAGAGGATCCCACCATGCTAGCATGCACAAGGAAAAAATCCTCTTGTGGCCTCCTTTGATTCCAAGGAAAAAAGTATCCTTTTGGCATCCTTCAATTGCATATTTTTCCTCTTGCATGCCTCTTTCGTTTGGGAATGTGGCCCCCCTTTGTTGCAAGCTTCGTTTGGGCGTTTAGACCTTCTGCATGTAGGCTTCGACAGGGTATTGGCTATGTTTATACTAGCTTTGACTGGACAACATTTCCCTTTAGCATGCTTCAATTCCACCCCTGACAACCTTCAACACACATGGTTGGTGGATTTGAAGGGCATACATAGGAGTCTTTATCGAAGGTTTGCATAGTCCATTTGAAGGACATATTTGGCCCTTCTCAAAGAAATATACATGACCCATTCAGGGGACATGTCTGGGCGTCCCATTAAAAGGGCATGCTTGATGTCCCATTCGAAGGATTTACAAAGCCCACCTTAAGGCATGTTTTGGTGACCCATCCAAGGGTCACACATTTGGCTCCTTCGAAGAATGCACAAAAATGACACATTCGAAGGACCATTTTTGAAGGAAAATTAAATAACATTGTTGGAAGAAGAATCTGGTCGAAGGAGGGTCAAAACGAAAGGATGAAATATTTAAAGATGCTTGATGCCAAGTTCAGGCCTGGTACACTGGCCAATACTGCTGCACAGCAGTCCTAAAACACTTCCCCATTCTTGCACATAAATGGCATACAAGAATTGTCCCTCGAAAGCTACAAAGAGCAGTTTACTCAAAATGTTCAAATTATTTTGTTTTCCCTGCAAAACTTCAACTAGCTTTGCCTATAAATAAGAGGCCCCATAACATGTATAAGGGGGATGGGACACACATCTAGAGACTTGTGGGTGGTGGAAGGAATCATCAAACTCTCAAAAAAACTCAAACACTCTCAAACACTGAAACATCAATCCCGAATCTAAACATTTGTCTCCTTCGAATATGAAACATCCCCACACTTTTTTACCATTAGAATCCAGTAGAAAGAACATCACACTTGTTCTTCTCCTTCAAATCTAGCATCAAAAACACCACCTTCGTTTATTCCTTTCGAATCCAGGAGTATCCAGGGCAGCAGCTAAAGGTCCAGCTCACACACCCCAGCTTCAAGCAAAGTACATCACTCTTAACCTTGAATATTTCGTTTCTAGAATAAAATGTGAATAAAATTTCTTTTTTTTTCAAACTTGTACATACCATTGTTCTTCTTTTTGTTTCCACCCTTTCAATTTGTTTTCATGGCTAATCCTTTCATTTTTGTTTCTTGAGTTATTAAATATGCTTTAATAATTAACCTTGGCATAAGATAATGCTAGCATGGCCTTAGGCCATGTTGCTATTTAAAACCTCAAACAAAATAAACAAGAGACAAGAGTGTGAAATGAAGCCTTAGGCTTCCACACTGACTTCCAATCCCCAATCGAAGGAGGCAGCAAGGGACTTAAGGTGAAGAGGATACTCCATGTTGAACGAAACAGGCAGCCAGAAAGATGGCCATGCTGATTCCAGGCCCCAGTCAAAGGAGGCAGAAAGGAATAATCAAAGGTTGCATCTTCTTCCTTAGACTAAGCCCCAATCGAAAGGCACGCCTTCACTGACTCCAGGCCCAAATCGAAGAGAGCCAGAGAAGCAGAATCAAAGGGTTCTGCTTCCCAAATCGAAAATTCCATTTTTCATTTTATTTTGTCTTTATATTTTATTACTATTCAATATGGTTGTTGTTGTACCCCAAAATTTGCCCTCCCATTTTCACTCAAGACATGCCCATTGAGGTCCTCAACTTGCCCTAGGATGACTAAGAATTGACCAGACAAATTCTCCTCCTAAGGCAATGATCCCCCAACTAGGGTTTCAATTTTCATCAAGATGGTTGAGCTCCAAGGTCTCAAATGTCTTCCATGGTCCCAATATGTCTTCAAGATTATCGTGACAAATTTCATGCCTTGCACTACAAGTTTGCTCAGTCAATTGCTCAAATGCTGGAACATCAACTGTACTAGGTCAAAAGTCAATTGTGGACTATATACAGTCAAACTTCAATATTTTTGGTCAACATCAACATTTTGAAGTGATATCCATAATTTGATCCAGGGTTGATCATGATTCCTCAAGAAATACTCCTAATTCATCAGAAGTCAAGAATTGCTAATTAGGGTTTCTATAGGAAAACTCAGCCAAACTTTGACCAGGAATAACTTTCTAATACTTCATCCATTGTTTCCCAACCAAATATAATTTTGAAGATAATCCAATTCCCTACAACTTCTCTTCAGCCCTCAAGTCCAAGAAATTCACCATTTTAAAGATACAAGCTTATACATTACATGTCATTTCTAGAAAGTCAACAAAAGGCACTTTTTGTTAATACCATTTATATGAAGATAAAATATTGAAATTAAAAATTTATCAAAAGAGGGATTGAAGTAGACATTTTTAGCTTTCCAAAAAGTCCAAGATCATCATCATGAGTAAATTATTGAGCAAGTTACGGCTTTCCCAAGTTGGGAAAATTTGGGAATTTTCAAGAATTATGCATTGAGAAAATTTGAAGTTTTAAGGCAAGGGCTCAATTTCTTGGACTTCAAGCATCTTCCTAAGTTTATAGAGGACCTCTAAAATTATTATTTCCATGCCTTGTATTTGCTAACTATTTTATTCATATTTATTTTAATTTATTTCAAATAAATATAAAATAAAATGTATAAAATAATTGGAAATGGGATTTGAGCTTTGGGTTGATGTTTTTGACAGCCTAGGCCCATAAAATTTTGTGCGAAGGTGTCCACATTCATTCAAATTCAAAAAATGACAAGTTTCCTTGTTTTTGGCCAAAGTTACAAATTTCATTTATGGCTTTGAAACGTTTGCTTTAAGGTTATTTAAACCTTTGTTTTCTTGTCTTATCATTCCTCTCTATATAAACAAGCATCTAGCAAGAATTTCAAGAGGGATACATAGCCTAGAGAGAGCTCTATCATTTTTGCAAAATTATCAAAACTGGTAAAAATTCGAAACCCACTCTGCAGGTATTTTTTGGTTCGAACTAGTAATCATACATTGCTCTTGAGGTTCCCAAGGACTTGTTCCAACCATTCTCAAAGCTTGCAAGGTCCCATATCCACGGATCCAAGCTATCACCGTTTTGGTATAATCTCAAATTCGAATCTCTATTTTTATTAATTTGTTGAATGTTCTAATGTGTGTATATGAGTTCCTGGATATCCTTAGAGCAAGTTAGGGGAATTACATGGAATGCATGACGTCTAGAACATGAGATACCATGTATCATCAAGTACTTCTCACACTGGATCCAAGGATGGACCTGAGCTTCACAATCTGGGCTTAGTGAAATTTCAATTGCAACCCTCATTCTGCTTTAGTCATCAAGCCCAATCTCTTTTCTTTTTGTTTTATTTAGTTATTTCATTTCTTAATCTTTTTTATTAATAATAATAATAAAAAACTCACAAAAAAATTAGGCATAGATTTTTTAATTAAATAATTAATTTCTTTAATTAATTAATTAATTAAAACTTTAACCTTTTTCTTAATTAAAAATGAATTAGAATATAAGTCTAATTACTTTCTTTTCATAATAAAAAAAATTGTAAAAAAAGGCCGTGTTTATTTTTCTTAATTTAATTTTCTAAGTAGACTTTAGGATAGTTAATTTAATTATTTTTCTTAATCTAACTTTTTTTAAAATAAAAACCAATAACAAAAAGATTTTCTTTTATGTTTTCAGACGTACTTTCAACTTTTCGCGCGTTTATTTCCTTTCGCATTATTTATATTATTGTAATTGCTGTATGGGATGTAATAGATGATAAGTAAACTCTTTTTATTGTTTTATTTTCTTTTCCCCAATTGCTTTGGAATGTAAATCCCCCTCCCCGAAGCCATGTAATAGTCTAGATTTATACTTTCCGCATTTTATTTTTCTGTATATATTACTGTTAGTAACTAGGCGTGTATGGAAAGACTAATAATCAAACATTAGCTAACCTAACAAAAAGACAAAAAATAACTGAATCTCAACACACTTGCACATGCGCACCTCTAAGGTATCTCCCAATTTGGTTGCCTTTAAATAAAACAGTCATGAGGCAGAAACACTTTGGTAAAGACCCATATATCAAAAAAGATCATAGTCCCTCGATGACCCTACAGTTGCCTTTCGGTAAATGATCTAGTCCCTAAAAGAAAATTGCTAAAGAATCTCCATAAATTGCCTTCGTAATTGTAAAACGTCCCTTCGATTGTCCCTCAACATCCGACGATAGGGCTACCTACTCATTAATAGTAGGATAACACTATCTAAAGGGTAGGAGGAAAAGAACATTCTTTTTCGAGTAGGTATATTGTTCTTAAGTACTTGCTCAAATCTGAATTTTTCACACTTACACACTTTTCAAAAACTAATTTCAAAAAACACTTTATGACACTCTTGAGGACCGATATAAGAGTTACCATAAAGAAAACAAAAACTTTCAAAACACACAAACATACAAACAGTTTTCAAAATGAGCAAGTTCCTAAGAGCCTGTGGAAAACCACAGATGGAAAGGGTGCTAATACCTTCCCTTTCCATAATCCACCCCCTTACTCAAAATCTCAAAAAAGGTCTTTTTCTGTTCTTTTCACCCTTTCCTTTGTTGGATAAATGAAACGTTGGTGGCGACTCTTGCTAACCGCGACATTTGTAAAAAAAAATTACAAAACCAGTATTAAACAATTGGTTCTGCCACCGTATCACAGAACTGGCGACTCTGCTGGGGAATAAAAAAATTGGGATTACCTTAGAGTTAGTTCATTATTTAACTGTTTTGTGTGCTTTAATTGCTTTACTTTTGAGGGTTTTGTTTGAGTTACTATAGATCATACACCCAGATCTGGGGCACCTTTTAGGTAAGTAGCAATAGATCGTGGAAACTGTGCGGGGTATACCGACACAGTTGAAGCGATAGCTCTGTTGATGTGACACTTTGGTTGGTATCGGTATCCCTTGAGTTAATCAAGAAGAATACGGGGCCGCTGTGTGTTGTCATAAAGCGTCAACTAACCTTAGAACCTTTAAATGAACAACTTGGCCATTAGGACGTAGCGAGATGGCCATCTTTGGTGTATTCCCATAGTCAGCAGATACTCGATGCTACATTCATTGAGATTTGACTCCTTAGTTTTGTTTGGTTGCAAGTCAGTTGCCTATCGAACGAAACTTGTGGGAAAGATCGGTGATATTGAGATCCCTTAGAACCCGGTTACTATTTATAGGACAGGTTGAACCAATCCAACTTCGAGAGCGTATTACCTTAATAACCATGCAAGCCTTAAACGTAAGGTCTTGGTGTGATTTTCTTGTGCTTGCTATATCTGTGATTTCTTAGCATAATCATACACATCATAACATCATGCCACATCATTTCCTTAACCATTTCAAGGATCTCAAGGGTTTGTGATGCAGTTTATGGTAAATCGGACGTCTAGCAAGGCGCAAAGGGGATTTATTTTCCTCTAGCCAATGTCGTCGAAAGATCAAAACTCAACAATTTGAGTCAAGGTCTATGACCCACTTGATATGGTGAGCTTTACTCTCGTAGAAGGACACTCAATGATACGAAGTTATTCAATCAAGGCTGCAAATTTCAACTTCTGACATTTTCTTGTTTACCTGGAGAGATCCTTGAAAACATTGCATACATATATCATACATATCATTGCATAAGCAGGTTTCATAACAGGTCTCTCATGTTCTCGCTATTTATTTCAGCAATGGCTCTCAAACAAGAAAACAGAGATCTCCAAATTCAAGAGGCTTAGTTAATGGAAATGTTCCTAAACCTATCCAAGAGGCAGGAAGAGTTGAAAGCACTCCTCGTTGGGAACCTGGCCAAAAAAAATCCTGAAGACAATAAGGAAGAACGGTTGGAAAAAATGCAAGCTGAGGTTGAAGCAATGAGAACCCAGATGCTGGGGAAGATGGCTCTTATCCAAGGCCTAGCCCGGGTACAAGAAGAGCTGAGAGGAATTGTCAACAATCTTCATCAAGACGGATGCAACCGTGTGAAGCAAACAGTCGAGGTTGGGGACCAAGTCATTGATCAACCTCTGAGAAGACAGGAGGTTGGTTTGGTGAAGAGTGGAACTTTCCAAATTGCTACCACATCACGGGTCCAACTACAACCTCTCCAAAAACAATGGGTTAATCAGAGTAATTCGGATACACCCAAGAGGAAGTTTACCAAACTCAACATGCCGCTGTCTCAAGCTTTACAACACAAGTTGAGGATGAATCTGGTTACATTGATAGGGCCTTCTCCAAATCCCAAGACTTCTTCCCCTAACTACAATCCATATGCATGGTGTGCATATCACTCCAATAGTCTGGGTCATGATATTGACGATTGTTGAATGTTGAAATATAAAATTCAAAACTTGATTGATGAAAGAGTGCTGGAGTTTACACAAGATTGTCAGGCTGAGTTCTTTTGCCATCCCTCCAAGGAACGCCATCCGAAGTGACAAGATCAGACGAAGAAGTTATTGTTCATTAGAATTTTCAATTTGTGATTTTATTTTGATTGTTCGAACATTTATTCATGTCAAACTTTGTTACTTTATCAATGCATTGCATATGTTTGTTTTGAATCAATTCATTCATATTCACTATATATAAACTGCTTTCCTTTTTGTGATATTCAACTCTCGATCAAAAGCTCTGAGCCTTTAGAGGGAGGATGACGAAAATGATACCACAATCTTTATAGTATGCTTTTGAACAGACCCCGCTAACGATGTACATGAATTGTTTCAAATCCTAAATAGTGGAGTTATAAGGAAGATAATCCCTAGTCAACCCCTTTGAGCCAAAGAAGTAGGAGTTTTTATTTTCACACAAATTAAAACCCTTAATTATAACCTGGGACAGGGTAGTTTCTGAGTCAATTCAGACGCGCATTCAGTCACAATTTTCCATTTCGTACACAATGAATGGCATCGAAGACATCCTTACAAATTAAAATATGGTGATGGTTCCGCATAATTATTAAAGCCGACAGTCATTATCTCTTAAAATAAAATCCCTCTAAGTTAAAACCTATGAAGGAAACTTAAGAAAAAACTGGGGCATCCCGCTGACTATAATCATAAAAGAACCAAGTTCAGGAAAAAGCATGGATAATAAAAAAAAGAGGTCGCTACAAATCCTCAACAAAAAGAAGATTACAAAAATAACTGCCTCTTCAAAATAAAATTTCAGTATTCGAACAATCACCGGAACATCAAGGACAAGATGCCAAACTCAATTGGGATCTGAACGCACAATTAACTGAACATAGGATCGAAGAACATCACGAAGAAAGGGTGGGTACAAATCAACTTTGAGCCTTTACCATTTGTTTCTTAAACCATGAACCAGGCCAAGTTATAACCCTTAAAAGTACTAGCTGAAGCATGTGTTTAGTTCGAAAGCATAATGTTACAAAAGGTATCCTGACTCCTGTAGGGTTCGCTATAAATCCTGAGTTGAGATCACACTTTTACAAAATTTGTTTGTTTTACTAAAAAATAAATTTTCAAACTTCAAGACAGACATAAGCTTTGCATTCTTAAAATACCATTATTTGCATATGACTATTTGTTCAACAGCTGAGAAATTCGCACGACAGATATTCGATGAACAAAAATCTTCTCAGTGGATAGCATCTCCTCAGATGGAAAGACATTCCAGTGATAGGCCACTCATAATCAAGGGGCGTAGCATGGTGTCCAGCTGATCTGGGGCAGTCGAGTCAAGGTTCAAGGAATCTCTTAAAAATGCCAAATAGTCAGGGGCAGAACTCCATCTGAATCACTTGGGGCATTGGACATAAATTCCAGCAACGAATCTTGTACGATCAAACAAACACCTTCTGGCAGTGTGACAACACTTACTACTAGGACAGTGACAATTCTCTGCACCCGGTGAATATGGACATAGTCAGAAAAGACTAAAAATGAAAAAGACCTGCTAGGTCGACAGGCCTAGGAAAAAATAAGGGCATCCCGACGAACCAAAAATACTTTGGGAAAAAATTAGAGATATATAAAAAAATTATGCACCCGGTAAGTCGAAAACCTGAAAAGGAGGCTTGGGAAAAAAAAGGGTATCCTGGTGGACTGAAAACCCGAAAGGGCGGTCCAGGCAAAAGTTAGGGATTAAAGCGTACGACTATGTCCCGTCATCTTGTCACTTATCTATCAATAGAAGACTTGTTATCCTGATCAACATTTACCAACCACCCCATGAGTAGAGATGATACTTAAACCATCCATAAAGTCTCCACAGTTACTTTCTCCAGTAGGTACAGGGCAGAGATATTTTGAGACGAAGTCACCGCTACATATGACCCCGTGACACCTATGTTCCCCAGAGTAGAAACAACCAAAGTTTTGACCTCTTCTTCTTCAAGCAGGAATTACTTCCTCTAGCTAAGTTCCTTCAGAGAGTTGAAACCTGTGTTCCCTAGTCGAGCTTTATAACCTTAAACAGTTTATAAAACCTCCTCTCGGTTAGAGTTTATTTCTCAGACTGCGGAAGTTCATTCCCCAACAGAGTTTATTTCTCTACATCGGCAAAATCTTCCAATAAAGCATCTCCCTCCACAGACTTATTCTCAAGAAGAGTCAATCCCTTGAAGAACATCCTCAAACAGAAATAGGAAATCCCCGGAAAATTATATCCATTCATCATCCCCAACAGAAATGAAGGATTCAGCCTCCTTATACTCTCCAGCAACAGTTATGGATTTATTTTTCGAGATTGGGAAATATCTCAATAGCATCCCCTATTCATACATTCTGGCATGTGCATACATATCGCATACAACATAATCTCATTCATTTTGAGAACATCATCACAATGCATTCAATACATCATGACATTGCATATGACTAATTCTTTACCTTTTCAAGGAAAGATCAAATCAACAAACACCGTTGACTACTTGTGTGACCTGGTAGTATTCTCAAAAGATACGTATAATAAAGGGTTATCTCAGGATATTCCTTAGAAAGATGCCCTCATAAGACCTTCTCTGGTTCAGTCAGATCGCCACTAAGATCTCTCTAATTTCTATTCTAGATGAAGATATTCCAAGACTTTTGTCTGGTTCAGTCGAATCGATGCTAAGATTCTTCTGATTTATATTCCAGTCAAAGTTAATCCAAGACCTTCTCTGGTTCAGTCAGATCGACACTAAGATCTCTCTGATTTCTATTCTAGATGAAGATATTCCAAGAATTTTGTCTGGTTCAATTGAATTGATACTAAGATTCTTCTGATTTCCATTCCAGTCAAAGTTAATCCAAGACCTTATCTGGTTCAGTCAAATTGACACTAAGATCTCTCTGATTTCTATTCCAATTGAAGATATCCTAAGAATTTTGTCTAGTTCAGTTGAATCGATATTAAGATTCTTCTGATTTCCATTCCAGCCAAAGTTGATTAAAGACCTTCTCTGGTTCAGTCAGATCGCCATTAAGATATCTCTGATTCTTATTCCAGATGAAGATATTCCAAGAATTTTATCTGGTTCAGTTGAATCGATCCTAAGATTCTTCTGATTTCCATTCCAGTCAAAGTTAATTAAATACCTTCCCTGGTTCAGTCAGATCGACACTAAGATCTCTCTGATTCCTATTCCAGTTGAAGATATCCCAAGACTTTTGTCTAATTCAGTTGAATCGATCCTAAGATTCTTCTGATTTCTATTCTAGTCAAAGTTAATTCAATACTTTCTCTGATTAAGTCATATCGCCACTAAGATCTCTCTGATTCTTATTCCAATTGAAGATATTCCAAGACTTTTGTCTGGTTCAGTTGAATCGATCCTAAGATTTTTCTGATTTTCATTCCAGTCAAAGTTAATTCAAGACCTTCTCTAGTTCATTCAGATCGACACTAAGATCTCTCTGATTCCTATTCCAGTTGAAGATGACCCAAGACTTTTGTTTGGTTCAGCTGAATCGACACTAATATTCTTCTGATTCTTATCCAGTCAAAGTTAATTTAAGATCTTCTCTGGTTCAGTCTGATCGACACTGGGATCTCTCTGATTTCTATTCCAGTTGAAGATAATTCAAGACCTTTACTGGTTCAGTTAAATCAACACTAAGATTTTTCTGATTCTTATCCAGTCAAAGATAAATCAAGACCTTCTCTGATTCAGTCAGATTGCCACTAAGATCTCTCTGATTCCTATTCCAATTGAAGATATTCCAAGACCTTCTCTGGTTTAGTCAGATCGCCATTAATATCTCTCTGATTTCTATTCCAGTTGAAGATATTCCAAGACCTTTTTCTGGTTCAGTTAAATCAACACTAATATTTTTCTGATTCTTATCTAGTCAAAAATAAATCAAGACCCCTACTTGTTCAGTTTGAATCAACCATTAATTTGTTACTGATTCTAAACAGTTTAATCTCATTTCCCCAATAAGTCATTGTGAAGCCTGGAATAGAACAGATAACAGTCAGCCTTATCATCCTTAGCAAATCACTGCGAAGCTTGGATCCTGACCAGATAGCAGTTCACTTCCTTCTCTTCAGTCAAGGGATGACTCCCCAGTAGAGTAATGGACAACCAAAGCTACTAGACTCTATTCCCATAAAAACCCATTCCCCAGTGAACTCCTCCTCGGACAACAGGAACAGGAATCCCCACAAAGAGACTCCTTACAAAGTCAACATCTATTTTGGATGGCATCTTTAAGCCCATCTCCGACGACTCTCCGTCATACTCCTTGGATGGCATCTTTAAGCCCATCTCTGACAGTCTTTTGTCATCTTTTCTAAATGGCATCTGTAAGCCCATTCCCGATATTATTCACCAGCAATCTCACTTCGGGCGAGTGCAAATTTCGGGGCACTCTAGTGTTCAATCATCTTCCACCTTCAGACCACGAAAGGCAGACAAGCCAATCTAAATCTTCAGTTTTAAGAAGATTGAACAGGGGAAGTTGTCGTACCCCAAAATTTTCCCTCCCATTTTCAGTTAAGACATGCCCATTGAGTTCCCCAACATGCCCTATGATGACTAAGAATTGACCAGACAAATTCTCCTCCTAAGGCAATGAACCCCCAACTAGGATTTCAATTTTCATCAAGATGGTTGAGCTCCAAGGTCTCAAATGTCTTCCATGGTCCTAATATGTCTTTAAGATTATCCGTGATAAATTTCATGCCTTGCACTACAAGTTTTCTCAGTCAATTGCTCAAATGTTGGAAAATTAACTATAATAGGTCAAAAGTCAATTGTGGCCTATATACAATCAAACTTCAAGATTTTTGGTCAACATCAACATTTTGAAGTGATATACATCATTTGATCAAGGTTTTATCATGATTCCTCAAGAAATACTCCTAATTCATCAGATGTCAAGAATTGCTAATTAGGGTTTCTATAGGAATAGTCAACCAAACTTTGACCATGCATAACTTTCTAATACTTCATCCATTTTTCCCAACCAAATCTCATTTTGAAGAGAATCCAATTCCCTACAACTTCTCTTCAGCCCTCAAGTCCAAGAAATGCACCATTTGAAAGATACAAGCTTATACATTACAGGTTATTTCCAGAAAGTCAACAAAAGACACTTTTTGTCAAGACCATTTATATCAAGATAAAATCTTCAAATGAATAATTGATAAAAATAGGGATTGAAGTAGAAATCTTGGGCTTTCCAAAAAGTCAAATATCATCATCATGAGATAAATATTGAGAAAGTTATAACTTTCCCAAGTTGGGAAAATTTGGGAATTTTCAAGAATTATGCATTGAGCAAATTTGAAGTTTTAAGGGAAGGGCTCAATTTCTTGGACTTCAAGCATCTTCCTAAGTTTATATAGGACCTCTAAAATTATTCTTTACATGCCTTGAATTTTCTAACTATTTTATTCATATTTATTTTAATTCATTTCAAATAAATATAAAATAAAATGTATAAAATAATTGGAAATGGGCTTTGAGCTTTGGGTTGATGTTTTGGACAGCCTAGGCCCATAAAATTTCTTGCAAAGGTGTCCACATTCATTCAAATTCAAAGAATGATAAGTTTCCTTTTTTTTGGCCAAAGTTGCAAATTTTATTCATGGCTTTGAAACGTTTGCTTTAAGGTTGTTTAAACCTTTGTTTTCTTGTCTCATCATTCATCTCTATATAAACAAGCATCTAATAAGCATTTCAAGAGGGCTACACAGCCTAGAGAGAGAGATCTATTATTTTTGCAAAATTATCAAAAGTGGTAAAAATTCGAAAGCCACTCTGCAGGTACTTTTGGTCCGAAATAGTAATCATACATTTCTCTCGAGGTTCCCAGGGACTTGTTCCAACCATCCTCAAAGCTTGAAAGGTCCCATATCACCGGATCCAAGCTATCACCGTTTTAGTATAATCTCAAATTCGAATCTCTATTTTTATTAATTTGTTGAATGTTCTAATGTGTGTATATGAGTTCCTGAATATCCTTAGAGCATGTTAGGGGAATTACATGGAATGCATGACGTCTAGAACATGAGATACCATTTACCATTAAGTACTGCTCACACTGGATCCAAGGATGGACTTGTGCTTCACAATTTGGACTTAGCGAAATTTCAATTGCAACCCCCATTCTACTTTAGCCATCAAGCCCAATCTCTTTTCTTTTTGTTTTATTTAGTTATTTCATTTCTTAATCTTTTTTAATAATAATAATAATAATAAAAACCTCACAAAAAATTAGGCATAGATTTTTTAAATTAAATAATTAATTTCTTTAATTAATTAAAACCTTAACCTTTTTCTTAATTAAAAATGAATTAGAATTTAAGTCTAATTACTTCCTTTTCATAATAAAAAAACCGCAAAAAAAGGCTTAGTTTATTTTTCTTAATTTAATTTTCTAAGTAGACTTTAGGATAATTAATTTAATTATTTTTCTTTATCTAAATTTTTTTAAAATAAAAACCATCAACAAAAAGATTTTCTTTTATGTTTTCAGGCGTACTTTCAACTTTTCGCGCGTTTATTTCCTTTCGTATTATTTATATTATTGTAATTGCTGTATGGGATGTAATAGATGATAAGTAGACTCTTTTTATTGCTTTATTTTCTTTTCCCCAATTGCTTTGGAATGTAAATCCCCCTCCCCGAAGCCATGTAAAAGTCTAGATTTATACTTTCCGCATTTTATTTTTCTGTATATATTAGTGTTAGTAACTAGGCGTATATTGAAAGAACAATAATCAAACATTAGCTAACCTAACAAAAAGACAAAAAATAAATGAATCTCAACACACTTGCACAGGCGCACCTCTAAGGTATCTCCAACTTTGGTTGCCTTTAAATAAAATAGTTATGAGGCAGGAACGCTTTAGTAAAGACCCATAAATCAAAAAAGATCATAGTCCCTCGATGACCCTACAGTTGCCTTTTGGTAAATGACCTAGTCCCTAAAAGGAAATTTCTAAAGCATCTTCATAAATTGCCTTCGTGATTGTAAAAAATCCCTTCGATTGTCCCTCAACATCCAACGATAGGGCTACCTACTCACTAATAGTAGGATAACACTATCTAAAGGGTAGGAGGAAATGAACATCCTTTTTCGAGTAGGTATATTGTTCTTAAGTGCTTGCTCAAATTTGAATTTTTCACACATACACACTTTTCAAAAACTATTTTCAAAAAACGCTTTATCACACTCTTGAGGACTGATACAAGAGTTACCATAAAGAAAACAAAAACTTTCAAAACACACAAACACACAAATAATTTTTAAAATGAGCAAGTACCTAATAGCCTGTGGAAAACCACTGATGGAAAGGGTGCTAATACCTTCCCTTTCCATAATCTACCCCGCTTACTTAGAAAATCTCGAAAAAAAAAATTTTCCTATTCTTTTCACCCTTTCCTTTGTTAGATAAAAGAAAAGTCGATGGCGAGTCTTGCTTACCGCGACATTTGCGAACAAAAAATGCAAAACCAGTATTAAACAGTCGGTTCTGCCACTGTATCACAGTTGTAATAGTGTAGGGTTTATTTTTTGCATTTTTATTACTTTTGTATAAATGCTAGTAATTAGGATGTATGGCAAGATAAAACCAACAAGTAGACAAACCTAAAATTCAAAGACAAAATGCATGCAAATCAAACACACTATTCACACATACACCCTTAGGGTAATATCACTTGTTGCCTCGGAGAAATAGTCATGTCCCTCAAATATGGGTGTTTTAACAAAGACCCTCGATAAAAGATCTTAGTCCCTTAATGACCCTCAATGTTGCCTTCGGTAAACGATCTAGTCCCTAAACGACAATGCTAAAACGTCTCATAGGTTGCCTTCTATGACTATACAAACGTCCTACGCCCGTCCCTTCACATCCAATGATGGTGCTTCTTACCAAATCAATGGTAAGATAGCAACATCTAAAGGAGGAGGAAAAGAACATTAAATACCTTTTGAGTAGGTAGGATGCTCCTAGTTGCTCGCTTGCCCATAACAAAAAAACATTTTATACACCAACACTTTAAGTTGAAACATTTTCAAAAGACAAAGCTCTTTGTACGCGTTCTGATAGAGACGAGAACAATTACAAAAACACATTTCAAAATCACTTTCAAAAACACATTCCACAAACACCTCTTTGAACTATTTTCAAAACAAAACTTTGTACGCATTCTTATAGAAACGAGAACCATTACAATGACGTTTTAAAAATACTTTCAAAACCCACACCACAAACATATTTTCAAATAAAAGCAAGTGATCAAGCAAAGCCCGTAGATAACTACGGATGAAAAGGGTGTTAATACCTTCCCTTTTCATAATCTACCCCCCGAACTCAAGAAATAATCTCAAAAGGTATTTCATGTTATTTTCAACCTTTCCTTATTGGATAAAAGAAAAGTAGGTGGTGACTATTGCTATCCGCAACAATTGCGATCAAACGCAAAATACCCAAGTCAGTTCTCCCACCGTGTTACACCGTGAGATCCCTGAAAACATTACATATGCATACCATACACATCATGTCATAGTAGGTATTCCCAAGGCATGTTTTCTCATATTCTTGCTGTTTGTTTCAGTAAAATATGGCTCTTGAACAAACTGTGAAAGAACTTCGAGCTCAAAACGCTCAATTCCAATAGATGCTCCTGAACTTAGCCAGGGGTAGAAAGAACTGATGGCGATCATCGCCAAGAAGAAAAAGACTAATAAGCTAGCTATCATCCTTAATATGGGTAGAAGATTCAAAGGTACAGTTAGGAGTGCTCTAGATTTTGAGGTCCTATCAAATGATGATGATAACCAAGATGAAGATGATAAAAGTGTGAAAGCTGAAGAGAATAACAACTAGGGTTCTGATGAAGAAGAAGCAGACTATTCAAATGAAAAGTATCCTCCGACTGATGACAAATACAAACAGCTAGAAGATTGTCTCAATGCTATGAAGATCCAGAGAGTGCCTGGGTTAGATTTTGAAGATATATGATTAGTCTCGCGGGTTGTTATCCCTCACAAGTTCAAGGTCCCTACTTTTTTGAAGTATGATGGTGTTTCTTTTACTAAGATGCATCTGAGGTCTTATGTCTGGAAGATCCAACCCCATACTGTTGATAGGAAGTTATGGGTACACTTCTTTCAAAAGAGCTTGTTGGGGAAACAATTAGAATGGTTCTATCAACTAGAAGGAGCCAACATCCGTACTTGGGAAGACTTGGTTGATTCCTTTTAAAAATAATACCAACACAATGTTGATCTTTCACCAACCCGTGTGCAATTACAAAGTATGACTATGGGCTCGAATGAAGGCTTTAAGGAATATGCCCAGAAAATAGAGGGATCTAGATGGAAGAGTTTAACCTCCTTTGTCTGGTAGGGAGATGGTTGATATGTTTATGGGAACTTTAACATGACCTTTCTTTAATCATCTGATCGGAAGCTCTTCATCTAGATTCACTGAGCTGATATTAACCGGGGAACATGTTGAAGGTGTAATTAGAAGTTGAAAGATTCAGGTAGCTACATCTTTAAGTGCTGTGAAGAAGAGATTCGATGAAAAGAAGGAAACTAATGATATGTATGGCCAAAAGGGTCATGATAGAAGTGATCGCAACTAATCTGTGAGGGCGGTGCTAATTTATTATCATGCGCCTGTGCAACAACAACAGGGAAATTAGTGTAGGTCAGACGCACCAAGAAGACAATTTACCAAGATCAACATACCGTTGTCTCAGGCATTACCACATCTTTTGAAAGTAGATCTGATAATGTTAACGGACCCTCCTCAGAATCCTAACACCTCTTCTCCCTGTTATAATCCAATTGTGAAATATGCTTACCATTCCAATAGCCCCAGGCATGACACCAATAGTTGTTGGGCTTTGAAGAACAAAATTTAAGACATGATTGACAATAAAGAAATTGAGTTTGATCCTCTTGAGACCCCCAATTTAATTACTGCACATATTCCTAAGCATGACAAAGGCATTATGCAATTGATGATGTTCCATATGTTTCTACTGTAAGTGAATTGACTACTCCACTCCTAATTGTTAAGAAGAATATGTTGCAAGCCGGTTATTTCCAGGTTGTATTGAAAGGTGTTACTGTTGCGCAACCTAACCCAATGGCTGAAAACTGCTGAAAAAAGGTATTCAACGTCTGATGGACAACCACATGATTCTAGTTGAGAAGATTCCTGTTATTGGGAATTTGTTTCAAGACTTAGATCTTGAAGAGGTATATGTAATTTCCGGCACTCTTACCAAGATCACTTCCAAGGGTCCTGTAAAGATTACTGCTAAACCCAGATTTGCTTCTCTGATAATCACTGCACCCGGACATATTCCATATTCCTCAGACAAAGTTGTCCCTTAGAACTATGGAGCCGACGTATACTACCATGGCATCAAGCAAGAGCCATTGACTGTTGAGAATGAAGGTACTGAAGTTACTGATCCCAACATTGACAATATTGCTCAGACCATTAAGGTTACTAGAAGAGGAAGGGTTTTCTCTCCAGAAATATCTCTGAAGACTATCGCCACACCAGTTCGTGTTACCGCTACCGAG
This sequence comes from Vicia faba, assembly GCA_948472305.1. Lineage (NCBI taxonomy): Eukaryota > Viridiplantae > Streptophyta > Magnoliopsida > Fabales > Fabaceae > Vicia > Vicia faba. The sequence goes on along the minus strand of OX451736.1, from coordinate 107,265,781 downwards.
TCAATTATTGAGACTCGGGGCAAAGAGAAAATGACGGAGCCTGCCCAGACAGAGGAAACTAATAAAGTTATAGCTGAAGATACCTCCAGGAATGATTTGGAGGAGGTATTAAAAATTATCCGAAAAAGTTATTACAAGATTGTTGAATATCTAGGGCAGACCCCCTCGAAGATCTCAATGTTATCCCTTTTGTTGTGCTCTTGAAATCCACGTATGTTCCGCATGAAATCTCTATTGTACAGTTTAAAAGTTATGTTTCTAGCCAGATGACTGATAATTGGCTAGGATTTTCTGATGCCGACCTGACTCCCGAAGGAAGAAACCGTAACAATGCCCTGTATGTCTCTATTGAATGCAAGGGAACTACTTTAGCTCATGTGTTGGTCGATACGAGTTCCTCGTTGGATGTTTTACCGAAGGGCGCTCTAGACAGGCTGGAATGTGAAGGGGTTATGCTAAAACCCAGTGATATTATGGTCAGAGCCATTGATGGATCAAAAAGGATGGTGCATGGAGAGGTGGATATCCCAATCAAACTAGGTACTCAGGTCTTCGACTCCATCTTCTATGTGATGGACATTCGTCCGACCTATTCTTGTTTACTTTGACGCCCCTGGATTCATGAGGCAGGCGCTGTTACCTCTACGTTGCACCAAAAGCAGAAATATCCTGTGAAAGGAAAGATTATTACGTTTTACGGTGAATAAGAGTATATGGTGAGTCACTTAAACTCTTTCAGGTATGTGGAGATGGACATAGAATTCATCGAAACTCCCTGCCAGACTTTTGAAGTTATTCTTCCGAATGTTACTGAAGACGTTTATGTTATTCCTAAGGTTACCAAGGTTCCTCCCAGAATGGCTTCTTTGAAGGATGCTAGAGTTGTACTAGAAGAAGGTGGTTGCACTATTTGGGGTTAGCTACCCAATATTATGTACAAATATGAAAATTTTGGCTTGGGTTTCACTACAGGGGCTCAGAGGGCTATTCTTCGTGCTTGGGCTGGAAGACCACCTTTCCGTGTTAGCAACAATGGAGTCAATGCTATAGAAGATGCTAATAGTGACTACGACCTAGGCAGTTGGATTTTTCCCACCATCGGCAACGGGCTCAGCAACTGGAAGACTGAAGACCTTATCTCAAACTCCTTTATTTAGGAGTAAATACTACTTTCTGTTTTATTGCTTTCAAGTTTGTTTATGTAATTTTAAAACAATAACTTTGAACCTTGTGCCTTACTCACGGCACAACGATCCATTTTGTTAGGGTTGTCATTTCATTAACATATTATCATTCAATAAATCATTGGATGTTTTGCATTCAAATTTTGAACTCTTTGTCTTTTTTTTTTACTTTCAAATAGTTATGTGTTCTTACACACACCCACACAACAAATTGCAGATCCACATGGACTCTGGATCCCATTGACAACAATTCTACTATTGCCACTTATGACTTCGAAAATCTGATCTACCAAGCTGAGGACGAAGGTGAGAAACATTGTGAAATGCTTGGAGAACTTTCTAGACTGCTAGTGCAAGAGGAAAAGGCCATACAACCACATGAAGAGTCGTTTGAAGTTTTAAACTTGGGTACTGCAGAGAACAAGAAAGAAGTCAAGATAGGTGCCAACCTAGAGGACAATGTCAAGAACAAATTAATTCAGATGTTGCATGACTATGTTGAGATCTTTGTTTGGTCATACGAAGACATGCCAGGGCTTGATATTAATATTGTGGTTCACCGTCTACCGATGAAAGAGGTTTGCTCTACGATAAAATAAAAGGTTCGTCGTATGTGCCCCAAAATGTCAGAAAAGATCAAAGCTGAGGTTTTGAAGCAATTCAACGCAGGTTTCTTAGCTATTACTTCCTATTCTAAGTAGGTTGCAAATATGGTGCTAGTATCTAAGAAGGATGGCAAAGTGCATATGTGTGTAGACTATTGGGATCTGAATAGGGCAAGCCCCAAAGACGAATTTCCGCTTCCACATATTGATGTTCTAGTTAATAACACTGCTCAGCACAAGGTATTCTCTTTCATGGATGGTTTCTCACGTTATTATTAGATCAAGATGGCACCTGAAGACATAGAGAAGACTACCTTTGTCACACAGTGGGGAACTTTCTCTTAAAAGGTTATGCCTTTTAGGTTGAAGAACACCGACTCAACATATCAGTGTGCTATGGTAGCTTTGTTCCATGACACGATCCATCACGAGATTAAGGTTTATGTTGATGACATGATATCCATATCTCAGACCGAAGAGGAACATCTTGACCACCTACACAAGTTGTTCGAGAGATTGAAGAAGTACAAGCTGAGGCTCAATCCAAACAAATTCACCTTTGGGGTGAGATCTGGGAAACTCGTGGGTTTCATCGTCAGTGGTAAAGGTTTGAAGTTGATCCTACCAAGGTCAAAGCCATTGAAGAAATGCCTGCTCCCTGTAATGAGAAGGAAACCATAAGTTTCTTAGGACGACTAAATTATATTGCCATATTTATTTCTCACTTGACCGCTACTTGTTAGCCGATCTTCAAGTTACTGAAGAAAGATTAAGTAGTGAAGTGTGTAAGTGTTTATTGGCATCAACTTTGGTAAAACAATAACCTGATAATGTTTTACTAAATGTCTTAACATTTGAAGTAAACTATTTTTAATTATTTCAAAGCAGATGTCTTGACATCTGCCTTCTGAGCTAAACGCAACTCACACCAGTTTAAGTTTTCTGTTTCCTGTTTTCATGCGTGCCATAATTCAGGATTTGTGACTCGTAGGCTGCAAATAATTTGGAAGAATATTTTTATATTTGATTTATCCTTATGGATTATATCTTGGCCTATTTTCATGTAAATATTCAAAAGATTGGAATATTTTTTTGTCATCCCAAGCCCGCTATTAGGCCTTTATAAGGACTTGCTTCCTTATTCATTAAAGAACAACTTTTGAAGAAGAATACTTTCCTTCTTTTTTAGAAGTCTAAGTTTTTTAATTGTCAAACACTCTAGTATTGATTTAATACTTGTGTTCTTATTTTAGTTGTTAATTGTGTATCATTCATAAGCTTTTAAGAATTGAATGATTTAAGTATTTAAAACTTATTAATTCTGTTGTTTCTTCACTGTAAGTGATTGAAGGGATTTGAGGAGGGCCTCATACCTAGGAGTGCCTTAGGTAGAAGTATAGAACGGGTAGTGATTAAGTGATTAGATCGTAAAATGGTTGTTTACTGAGGGGCTATGAATTGATACTATTTAATGGACTTGTCCCTGGCTTGGTAGCCCCCGTAGTAGGTGTTATTATACACTGAACTGGGTTAACAATCTGTTGTGTTTTTACTGCTTTTATTATTGTTGCACTTTACTTTGTCCTTAAATATTTATGTCATGACATCTCCTTCGACATCACATATCTGATACCAGAATTTCAATTGGTATCAGAGCAGGCACCCTTCTCTTTATCTGGGGGAGATCCAGGGAAGATACTTTTTGGTACAATGGACAAGGAAGGAGGATTTATGAATAGACCACCAATTCTGGATGGAAATAATTATGACTATTGGAAACCACGTATGGTGGCCTTCTTAAAGTTTTTGGACAGCAGAGCTTAGAAAGTTGTGTTAAAAGGATGGAAACACCCTGTCAAATTGGAAAAAAAAGGAGAACCTACTTCTGAGTTAAAACCAGAAGAAGATTGGTCTAAAGACAAAGATGAAATTGCTCTTGAAAACTCTAAATCCTTGAATGCTATATTCAATGGAATTGACAAGAACATTGTCAGATTAGTGAACACATGTGAAGTAGCTAAAGATGCATGGGGAATTATTCAATCTACTCATGAAGGCACGTTCAAAGTTAAGATGTCAAGAATTCAGTTGCTCACCACAAAATTTGAGAATTTGAGAATGAAGGATGATGAACGTATTAATGACTTCCATATGAACATTCTTAAAATTTCTAATGCATCCAGTTCTTTAGGAGAGAAAATACATGAAGACAAATTGGTGAGAAAGATTCTCAGGTCTCTTCCCAAGTGATTTGATATGAAAGTGACTTCTATAGAAGAAGCTCAAGACATTATTAAAATGAAAGTGGGTGAACCTGTTGGATCCCTTCTTACATTTGAATTAAGCATCAATGAAACATCTGAAAAGAAGAACAAAAGCATAGCCTTTGTATCAAATACTGAAGATGAAGAGGAGGACCGTGATCTGGATACAGATGAAGGAATATCAAATGCCTTAGCTATGCTTGCAAGACAGTTTAACAAAGTGATAAAAAAAATGGAGAGGAACCAAAGATCAAATGTCAAGAACATCTCATCTAACATCCATAAGTCAAATGAGTTTGGAAGAAAAAGGGTTGAAGAAAAATCCACTCAAGGGAAGGGAATACAATGTTATGAATGTGAATGTTTTGGTCACATTAGAGCTGAATGTCCTACATATCTTAAGAAATAGAAGAAGAATCTATCTGTTACATGGTCTGAAGAGGACTCAGAAAGTGATCTTGAAGAATCTTCTAAGTATGTGAAAGCATTGACAGGAAAATATGTATCTGATGAAGAGTCTGGTGATGGGGAACTAACATTTGATGAGTTAGCTGCTTCATACAAGGAAATATGTCTCAGAAGTGCAGAAGTGTGCCTAGAAGGCGAGAAACAGAAAGCACTGATAACTCAGTTGAAGGCAGAAAGGGAATAGCATCTAAAAACTATCTCAAATCTGGAAAGTGAAGTGACTTCATTGAATTCAAACCTTGATAGAATTGTCAAATTTGTCAAGATGTTGAATAATGGGTCTGACACATTAGATGAAATTCATCAAGCAGGAAGAGTGACAGGAGACAAGAGTGGTCTAGGGTTTAATGAGAAAAAGAACCAAATTCAGAAATACCTTCATTAGAGTCTAAACCAAGGATGTCAAATCAAATGTGTAAACATCATGGTAAGAAAGGATATCATGGCAAGAAAAAGTTTAATCACACCAGAGGGAATTTCCAGCCCTGGAGATGTCATCATTGTGGAAGGCTTGGTCATATAAGACCTTTCTGTTTCAAGTTGTATGGATATCCTAAAACTACTCTTCTTCCTAAAACTGATCAAAATTCCCAAAATAGCAAAAAGAAGAAACAGTGGGTTCCCAAGTCTAATGTTGCTAGTTTCATAACTCATACCTCTCTCAGAGTATCAACCAAAGATGATTGGTATTTTGACAGTGGTTGTTCTAGACACATGATAGGTGTCAAGAATGTATTGACAAATATCAAATCTCACTCCACCAGTTATGTGACTTTTGGTGATGGAGCCAAAGGTGAAATCAAGGATTTGGCAAGCTGGAATATTCAAGAGTCCCTAAGCTTGATGATGTGTTACTTGTTAAAGGGTTAACAGCTAACCTAATAAGTATAAGCCAATTGTGTGATCAAGGACTCAAAGTTAACTTCACCAAGGAAGAATGTCTTGTTTGCAATGAAAAGAATGAAGTTATTATGAAAGTAATCAAATATAAAGACAACTGTTATTTATGGGTTCCTCAAGAGTTGAACTTCTCTTCAACATGTGCTTTGGAAAAAGAAAATAAATTTAAACTATGGCATCAAAAATTGGGGCACTTGCAAGGAATGAAAAGAGTTATATCTAAAGAAGCCGTGAGAGGGATTCCTAAGCTCAAGATAGAAGAAGGAAGAGTATATGGTGACTTCCAAATTGGAAAGCAAACTAAGATGTCACATCAGAAGATCCAACATCTTACTACATCAAAAGTTTTGGAACTTCTTCACATGGACTTGATGGGACTTATACAGGTTGAAAGTCTTGGTGGAAAGAAGTATGCTTATGTTGTTGTAGATGACTTCTCTAGGTACACATGGATAAGTTTATTAGAGAAAAATAAAACTTTTGAAGTATTTAAAGATCTCTGTCAAAAACTTCAAAGGGAAAAAGATAGTCATGTCATTAGAATCAGAAGTGATCATGGAAAGGAATTTGAGAACAAAAAATTTGCTGACTTTTGTTCTTCTGAAGGAATCAGTCATGAATTCTCTTCTCCCATTACTCCTCAACAAAATGGGATTGTGGAACGTAAAAACAGAATTCTTCAAGAATATGCTAGAACTATGATTCATGCTAAGAAGTTACCCTACCACTTTTGGGCTGAAGCTATGAATACTGAATGCTATATCCATAACAGAGTCACTCTAAGGAAAGGCACTTCAGCCACCTTGTATGAAATGTGTAAGGGAAAAAAACCAACTGTTAAATACTTTCATGTTTTTGGAAGTAAATGTTACATCTTAGTTGATCGTGAACAAAGGAGGACGATGGATCCCAAGAGTGATGAAGGAATATTCCTGGGTTACTCTATAAATAGCATATCTTATAGTGTTTTTAACTCCAGAACCAAAGTTATAATGGAATCAATAAATGTTATTATTGATGATAAATGATGAAATGTTGAAGAAGATGTTGGAACATCTTTGTCTGATATTCCAACAGAATAAAACGGCATAAGTATTGATTCTAATCCACCTCAAAAAGATCCTGAGCCTAGTCATCTCAATAAAGGACCTTCAATTAGAACCCATAGAGATCATCCTAAGGAGCTTATCATAGGAGATATAAATAAAGGAGTGACCACCGGATTAAGAGATGGAATATCAAAATCTTTCTTCGTGTCAAAATTTAAGCATAAGAATGTCAAAGAGGCCCTAATTGATGATTTCTAGATTAATGTTATGCTGGAAGAGCTAGAACAATTCAGTAGAAATGAAGTTTGGGATCTAGTTCCAAGACCTGAAAGGACAAATGTTATTGGCACTAAATGGGTATACAAGAATAAATCTGATGAAAAAGGGGTGGTCACTAGAAATAAGGCAATGTTAGTTGCACAAGGATACACTCAAATTGAAGGAGTTGACTTTGATGAAACCTTTGCTCCTGTGGCCAGACTTGAATCAATCAGACTACTGTTAGGAGTTGCATGACTAAAATTTAAATTATTTCAAATGGATGTAAAGAGTGCCTTCCTAAACGGCTATCTGAATGAAGAAGTCTATGTGGAACAACCAAAGGGATTTGTTGATCCAAGTTTCCCTAAACATGTCTACAAACTGAAGAAAGCTTTGTATGGATTAAAGCAAGATCCAAGAGCTTGGTATGAGAGATTGACATAATTTTTTGGTGGGAATGGATATAGGAAAAGTGGCATACATCGTCTCAACATCATACATCGTCTTCCTCACAATTTGTCAACCTCCCTGAGAAACTCTCTCTTGACAGAGTACTTGACGTTACTCCTCTAACAACTATTCCATCGCTTGAGAAGAAGGTCAAGAAACCCAGCTCATCACCTGCAAAGGAATCCAAGGAAGATAAAGGTAACACTTCTGCGGCTACTGATGATAGGACAAAAGAAGAGATTGTTAATGTTGATAGAAGCATTAGAAGACTAGTAGATAGAGTGTTAAATGAAGGTTTTGTTGTGCATGGAATTTCTACTCCTCTTTCTTGTATACCTACTCCAACTGACAAAAGAAATGACCCTAAAAGTGCAGCTGAATCATCCATCTCCAAGAAAGATGTTGTTGAAAGCAAACTTGATAAGCTTGTTGATTCTTCTCTAAAGGAAGTGGAAGAGGATGTTGAACAAGATGTTGAGGAGAACTCTCCAACTAAGGAAGTTGATGTTGGTTCCAAGGTTGCAGAAGGTCAAAATGCTGAGAATGTGGTTAATGTAGATGAGTTGCCCGACAATGAGCTCGTTACTAATTTGGTGCCTGGAATTGCAAAAAGGATCAAATCCAGGAAAGTGAAGGATGTAAGTGTCACACCCCCTGCCAAGAAGAAAATCATGTATGGTCCCCCAAAGCCCGAAACTAAAGTGTTTCCTCCCTCTAGCAAAAGAAAAGATAGACTTGATAGCTCTGTTGATGATGATGATGATGCTGTAAAAAGAAAGTTGTGTTAGTTGAAGAATTTGACTCGGACTATGATGTCAAGCAAGATGTCCAGGAAATCTCTCCTATCAAAAAGTCTACAAGCAAGAATATTTCAGTTAGGGTTCCTGATGCTCCCCTTGACAACATTTCCTTCCATTCTGTTGGGAATGCTGGAAAGTGGAAGTATGTTTTTCAAAGAAGAATTACCCTTGAAAGAGAATTGGGAGCTGGTGCGTTGGAATGCAAAGAAATCGTGGATCTGATATCTTATGCTGGATTGATGAAAATTGTTACCAGGTTTGCCAAATGCTGTGAGACTCTTGATAAGGAATTTATTGTTAATATTCCTATTGACTGTGCTGATCATAAAAGTAAGGAGTACATAAAGGTTTATGTTAGGGGTAAGTGTGTAGAATTTTCCCCTGATATCATAAATAGATTTTTGGATAGCTCTGAAGATGAATTTTGTGAGCTGGAAGTAACAAATAATCAATTGTGCAGAACCATCACTATTAATCAAGTGAGTGAGTGGCCCATGAAGAACAAACTTCTTGTTAGCAAGCTAAGTGTGAAATATGCAATTTTGCATAGAATTGGAGCTGCTAATTGGGTTCCTACTAATCATACTTCAACCATCACTATTGGCTTAGGAAAGTTTATTTATGTTCTTGGAAACAAGAAACTGTTTGATTATGGTTCTTACATATTTTTCCAGACTATTAAGCATGCAGGAACTTGTGCCATTAAGATGCACATTGCCTATACTTCCCTCATCTGTGGAATTATTCTTAGTCAGAATCTTGGAATTCTAAGTGGTAATGATGTAGTGGGCAAGAGGGAGTCTGCTTTGACCCTTCACTTCAAGCTTTTTTCAGGAAAACATGTCCCAGACATTGTTTTGACATCTGCATTTGCTGAAAACAAGACCTCTACCAAGGATGACATGATCACTGAATTAAGGGAAGCATTCAAAGAAATAGATGATGTGATCATACTTAGTACACAAAGGAAGTTAACTTTTGAAAAGATGATCAATGAGCTACAAAAGGACAACAACTTCGATGATAGAGTGAGCTCTGAAGGAGGAGATTCTAGTGAGAAAGGAAGTCCTGGCTCAGCAAAGTCTACTAGTCCTGAAGACAGTTAGACTATTTGATGTCCATTATCTGACCCCTTTGTTTCTTTTTGGCACTTGCATGTGCTTGACTTTTGAATTCTATAGTTTGTACCTATATTACTGATACTCTCTTAAATACATCATGATTTTAGGCATATTATGACTAAAAAGGGGGAGAGAAACTGACTGACTAACCACTGATTGAGGGGGAGCTTAATACTTGAGGGGGAGCCTCATGTCGCAGAAGATGTTTTTACATCTTCCTATGCTAACAACTAACTGCATACTGATTCTTTTTTGATTCTAACAACATGCTGCTGCCCTGAAAATGCTCTGATAATGCTCAAATAATGTTTTAGCCAAAATTTGTTAAAGGGGGAGTTTGTAAGTGTTTGTTGGCAACAATTTTAGTAAAATAATGACCTGATAATGTTTTGCTAAATGTCTTAACATTTGAAGCAAATTATTTTGAATGATGTCAAATTAGATGTCTTGACATCTGCCTCCTGAGCTGAACGCAACTCATATCAGTTTAAGTTTTCTGTTTCATGTTTTCATGCGTGCCATAATTCAGGATTTATGACTCATAGGCTGCGAAAAATATGGAGGAATATTTTTCTATTTGATTTATCCTTATGGATTATATCTTGGCCTGTTTTCATGGAAATATTCAAAAGATTGGAATATTTATTTTTCAGCCCAAGCCCATTGTTGTGCCTTTATAAGGACCTGATTCCTTATTTATAACTTTTGAAGAAGAATACTTTCCTTTTGTCTTAGAAGTATAATTCTTTTAATTGTCAAACACTCTAGTATTGATTTAATACTTGTGTTGTTATTTGAGTTGTTAATTATGTATCATTCATAAGCTTTTAAGCATCAAATGATTGAAGTCTTTAAAACTTATTAACTCTGTTGTTTCTTCATTGTAAGTGATTGAATGGATTTGAGGAGGGCCTCATACCTAGGAGTGTCTTAGGTAGAAGTACAACACGGGTAGTGATTAAGTGATTAGATTGTAAATTGGTTGTTTACTGAGGGTCTATGAATTGATACTATTTAGTGGACTTGTCCATGGCTTTGTAGCCCCCAGAGTAGGTGTTGTTGTACACTGAATTGGGTTAACAATCCCTTATGTTTTTGCTGCTTTTATTACCATTTCACTCTAATTTTTCCTCGGACATTTGTGTCATGACATCTCTTTTGACATCACATGTATGATACCAGAATTTAAAAGTGAACGACGATTTCCCGATAGCTTTTGAAAAAATCCAGGAGTACCTCCAAGAACCTCTGATTCTGACGCCACCAGTTGAAGGAAGACCTATGATCATGTACCTAAAAGTGTTAGAGAACTCGATGTGGTGTATATTGGGACAACATGAAGAGTTTGGTCGAAACGAGCATGCAATATACTACCTTAACAAAAAGTTTACCAATTGTGAAGCAAGATACTCACTGCTCGAGAAAACTTGTTACACTTTGGCATAAGATACTCGGCGACTAAGACAATATATGCTGACGCATACTACCTTGTTGATCTCTAAGATGGATCCCATAAAATACATATTTGAGAAACCCGTTCTCTCTGGAAGGATAGCCAGATGGAAAATGGTCTTAACAGAATACAACATTCAGTACACCACTCAGAAGGAAATCAAAGGAAGTGTATTGGTAGATCACTTGGCTTACCAAGCTGTAGACGACTATCGGTCTATAAATTTCGAGTTCCCAAATGATAATATCATGCTAGTTACAGATTGTGAAGAACCTGGACCGTATGAAAGACCTGAGTCGGGATCCCGATGGACTTTGGTTTTTGATGGAGCTTCCAACGCGCTTCATAACAGAATTGGTGTTGTGATTATCTCGCCCAAGGGTTACCATACGCCCTTCACTTCTAGACTTTGCTTTAACTGTACCAACAACATGGTTGAATATAAAGTGTGCATCATGGGCATCAGAGCTGCTATTGATATGAGAATCAAGTTCTTGAATGTGTACGGGGACTCATCCCTAGTGATCATTCAGATTAAGGGAGAATGGGATACGAAACACCTGAATCTCATTCCTTATCGAGAGGATGTGTTAAACTTTATCCCGTACTTCGAGGAAATCACGTTTGGACATATTCCACGAGAAGAGAATCAGTTGGCAGACACATTGGCTACCATTTCATCTATGTTCAGAGTCATATGGGACAACGAAGCCCCTCGAATTACTATCAAAAGACTAGGTGAACTGGCACACTGCTACGAAGTTGACACTAATGGAGTAGAGGAAAAGCCTTGGTTCCACGAAGTGAAAATATACCTCGAGGCTTAAGAGTATCTCGAGGGGGCATCTATTAACGACAAGAAATTACTATGAAGGTTCTCTTCCAAGTTCTTTTTGAGCAATGGAATTTTGTACAACCGCAATCACGACTCAACTCTGCTTCATTATGTAGACAAGAAGGAAGTTGAGAAGATTATGGAGGATATGCCTGAGGGAATCTTTGGTACTCACTCCAGCAGGCATATGATGGCTAAGAAGATTCTGAGAGCAGGTTATTATTAGTCGACCTTGGAAACTGATTGCCATCATCATTTCGGGACCTGTCACAAATGCCAGATTTATGCTGACAAAGTACATGTTCCTTCGGTCCCTCTAAATGTCTTGACTGATCCTTGGCCGTTTGCAATGTGGGCATTGATATGATTGGAGAGATTAAGCCTACTGCTTCCAATGGGTATCGTTTCATTATTGTCGATATTGATTATTTCACAAAGTGGGTTGAAGCAGCCCCATTTTCCTCTGTTAACAAGAATGTTCTGGCCCGGTTCATTCAGCATAACCTTATTTGTCGGTATGGCATCCCCGAAAGGATTATCATGGACAATGGTACCAATATTAAAAATACTATGATCGCGGAACTCTGTACACAATTCAAGATTAAACATCATAATTCTTCTCTGTATCGACCGGAGATGAATGGCGCAGTGGAAGCCGCTAATCAGAACATCAAGAACATTATACAGAAGATGACAGTGACATGCAAATATTGGCATGAGATGTTACCATTTTCTCTTCATGACTATCGCACCTCAGTACAGACATTAACTGGGGCGACCCCATTCTCCCTAGTCAATGGTATGGAAGTTATCCTACCTGTCAAAGTCTAGATTCCTTCTCTACAGATTAAGAGAGACGCATGTTTAGATAAAGATGAGTGGATTCAAACTAGACTAGACTAGATGAATTTGATTTAGGAGAAGAGGTTTATGGTTGTTTGTCATAGTCAGATGTACCAGAAGCATATGATCAAAGCTTTCAACAAGAAAGTCAAACATCGGGTATATCAGGCTGGCGACTTAGTAATAAAGCGCATCATCCTACCACAAGGTGATCCCAGGGGAAAATGGACTCCCACCTACGAAGGGCCATTTGTAATAAAGAAGATTTTTTTTGGCAGCGCTATGATACTGACCACCATGGACGGTGAAGATTTCCCACACCATATGAATGAAGACATAGTCAAAAAATACTACGCATGAAAAAGAGACCCTCTAGGTTAACTGGCCTAGGAAAAAATAAGGGCATCCCGGCGAACCAAAAGGGTTCGGGCAAAAATTAGGGATATATACATAAAAGGTGTGCACCCGAAAAGTCGAAAACCTGAAAAGGAAGCTTGGGCAAAAAAAGGGTATCCCGGTGGACTGAAAACCCGAAAGGGAGATCCAGGTAAAAGTTAGGGATTAAAGCGTACGACTATGTCCCGTTAGATCACCTACATACAACAAACTTTATTATCAACGTCAAGTTCAAAGGATACAGATCAATTCAGCCAACTTCTTCCGACAACAAGGGATGAGATGCTTGAAGATATAGGGGCAATAGAATATTTTAAACTCGATGGGATCACTTCCACATAGATTCTTTTATTTGTTGTACTCTTTTCATTTTACGATGATTTCCTCTTACTGGGATTTTTGTCTCTTTGTACAAAACCGCTTGTTTATAGGCAAACTTTTAATACAAATATAATTCAAAATTCAAAATTGTTTTACTTTCTCTGTTTTGTTTGCAAAAAAAACATCCAATGACTAAATTGAATGAACACATGCATATGAATACGATTACTGTTAACAAATATGTGCATAAAAACAGGAATAAGCATTTACTAAAGACTCTAGGAGTTGGGATAGCGTTCAAGTCATCCATAATTCCCCACAGAGGAATCCCCGCAGAGTTTGTCTTCACAAGCTCATCTCTGACAGAGATATATACCTCAGCAAGTCTAATATGCCTTCAGGCAGGAATTAGGGCATCTTCCAGCAGTTCACAGGATCATCTCCCCCAATAGGTCCCCTAGCATACAAGGAAGTTTGATCATTTCCCCAACATATAGTGGAAACTTCCTCCGCACAACCTATGAAATTCCAATTCCTATCAGAAATGATTCCCTCAGTACAGTTTACAAGAATTTAATTCTCCAATGGAGTTTATTTCTCCCACACTGTAGAATCCCCTGCAGAATTCTCTTCTCAAGTAGGGTTTATTTCCCCGACAGGGTTTATTTCTCCAGCAGGGTTTATTTCCCCAACAAAGTTCATTTCTCTGATTACTACAAATCCCCGACAAGATTCTCTTCTCCAGCAAAGTATATTCAAGGTTTTAATCCCCAGAGAGTTGCCACAGAATCTGAAACCGAGCCAGATATCATTTAACTTTGTCCTCCCCATAAGAGTTGGTATATATATCGGAAACTCAGTCAGACAGCGACTCAGAAGGTTATCAATCTCTTTTATCCCCTGTCAGGGTATATAAGAACTAAATTCCTAGTAGAGCGATGAACGACCAATGTTCCTATACTCTTGTATCCCAAGCAGAAGTCAAACATTCCCAGCGGAGTATCCTCAAAACAAAAAGCAGGAATCCCCAGCGTAGACATTCTAAACAAGATGGAAGATTCATATTTTTCATTCCCAACGATAGTCAGGGATTTATTTTCCCCATCCATAAATGTTATATAAAGCTATCGTTGATGTCAAGCGACATCTTACATTCATACATCATTTACAAAATATCATAGCATATGCATGTGAAACGCATATGACACTCTCATTTATTTTGAGAACATCATTACACAATGCATTACATATGTCATGACATTTCATAAAGCCAATTTTATCTTTTCACGTAAAGTTCACAAACAGACGAACATTATCAACTATTTTCAAACAGGTCAGAGATTTATTACGAAACAGGACGGGGCAACTATCTATACGACCAGGCGGTATGAATTCCCGAAATAGGACAGGTTTACCAACAAGAGGCAGGTCCCAGATTAATTCCAGAAATAGGATACGGCAACTATTTGCATAACCAATTAAAGATTAATTCCCGAAATAGGATAGGGCAACTATCTATACGACAAAGTGGTATGAATTCCCGAAATAGGACGAGTTTACCAACAAAAGCGGGTCAGAGATTAATTCCCGAAACAGGATGGGGAAACTATCTATACGACCAAGCAATATGAATTCCTGAAACAGGACGAGTTAAACAACAAAAAAGCGGGTCAGAGGTTAATTCTCGAAAAAAGACGAGGCAACTATCTATATGACCAGGCGGTATGAATTCCTGAAACAAGATGGATTTATCAATGAAAACAGATTGTAGATCAATTCCTGAAACATAACGGGGTGACTATCTGCATGATTGTTGATAGCTACAGTAAAGCGAATCTCAAGCAAAAACGTGAGTAAGTATCTTTTATCGTCTTCACATGAATTAGTGTTATCGATGCCATTCAATTGTTACTACGTTTCTAAGCTTGTTTGTAAAAATATATTTAAAGCGAAGGGAAAAAGAAATAAACAAAGAAAAAATTAAAGATCTTGGAGAGGGGCGAGAACATGCTAGGATTGGTTTTTATAACTCGAAAATAAGCCTTCTATCAGCCAATTATACACAATCTATTTTTTCCTCAATACCACCACGTATCACTCACGTCGGTGTTCATGTCTAAATGCCAATGACGTTTCAACCATATCCTTCATGTCCAAAGTAATATGGTAGAATTAAGAATCAATACAAAAGTTAACATTAAGCCTAAAGCTATGTCTAGCGTTCAGGACCTAACAAATGCTAAAGCATCGATATCGATTCCTAAATAAATTGCGTCTAACACCGTGACCAATAAACACAAATATACAACATACATATCAAACAAATATATCGCGTGTGAACTTCTCAATCATTCTCTATTATCATGAATACCTCTTCAACATCGATCGTATCCAACCAAATGAATAGGAATTTACCGTAACTAACTCGATCGTGTCCAACCAAGTTTTACAGTAACATTAACAATCAGATACAAATGAATATCAAATTCTACCTCAGTGTCCAGAGTATGGTATTCGATAGTTAAAATATATTGGATCATAGGTTTTGAAATGATTTTGTCAAAAGATTCCCAAAACCTAGGTTTTACATAAACATAAATGAAATCAACAAAATTAAATAATCAATTACTTCACATACAATAGAATCAGAGTAAATACATATGAGTACGAGTTATTACAACCAAAACCAATAAAGAAGATATCCTAACCACTCATGGTCTCTAACCATGATGAGGGGAAAGTGAATAGGGCGAAGAATCAACTGAGGTGTCCCATCAGGTAACTCATATCCGACTCCAATCCACAAGAATCATCTTCTATGTTGTTTGTAGCACTTCTTTCTCTCTCCAAAATGTTTCTCAGCTCCCTCTAGGTTTCCACCATGAAGAAAGATAATGGAATGGCCTAAAATATGTGAAAAATCACAAAAATAAAGTTGTTGTTGCAGCAGGGCGCGCTAAGCGCGTTACGGGCTCTTAGCACGGTCAAAATGTCAAAAACTCATAGTTTCTGGTGCTCCCAGGGCGCGCTTAGTGCGGTACTTCCGCTTAGTGCGGTCTGCTGTACTGACCGATTTTTTTCCATCATAACTTCTAAGTGGAAATCCAATTTTGGAATACCGAGAGATTTAAAGATTGTGGACGTTTGCAATCGATTCCTGGGAACATTTGGAAGCTAACATGATCATTCTTACGCGTCAAAGCCTCCAGAACCACCGTTTACATCATCCCGGTTTGTTCATGATATTTTAAATTTGATTTTGATCATACACACGTTATAAATGAATTTTGAGTATGCATTCATGTTGGCCTGATTATTTAGAATGTGTATGAATGACTAATTGATCATTTTGATGCATCTTTGACCAATTGCCATTGTTAGGGTTTTGAGGTTTGTTTTAGGGTTTTCTAATACAGGTGAAATTAGGCCAAAAAAGAGTACCATCGTGCTCACGAGATCAAACCCAATTGATCTATACCTTTACATTGGATTTATATTTCCTGTTGTGAATTTTGGAAATGTGCAGGTCCTTTAGTGACGGTTTTGTCTGTAGGTAAAAGTTCCTGGGCTAAAACGACAGTAATTGAAGAAGACGATTGCGTGACATGACCTGGCTGGGTCATTTGAATGCGTCACATGTTTTTTCATTAAATATAATTTTAATTTTTTATTTTGATTATATTATTTTGTCATTGTTTACATAAGCAAATGACAAGCTGGCTCAGATGGCAAAGGTGAAGGACTTAAGGTGCGCGTGTGTGGGAAGTCAGGGGTTCGACCCCTGCCTCCTGTATATTATTTTTCTAACATTCTTCTTTCAAATCCAGTACTTCCAACCTCAATGCGCGTACCATATGCCTCAGATTCATCACCCTCAGATCATTCAACATCATATCAGACGCTCCAAGTGACTGGAGACCACGGTGGACATCCCAGCAAGCCTCCCACCAGATCCAGGTTAAGGGGTTATTGGGCTTGTGAACCCGGGCCTTGCAAATTCAACTTTGCACCCCCCAAAAATGATTCAATATCAGTCCCATTCTTTTTTCCTTTTTATTATTATTTATTTAATTTCTTTGTTTTTTTAATTATTTCAGATAAATCATTTTTTTATTTAATCATAAAAATCAGTAAAATCACAAAAAAATAGGATTTAGGTTTTTTATTAAAATTAAATTTGTAAATTAATTTAATGTAATTATTTTGATTTGTTTCTTTAAAATAAAATCAATTAGAACCTAGGTTTAATTGCAAAATATTTTTCTTCAAAAATATCAAAAATATTAGTTTTTTTTTAGAATATATTTTTTATTATTAATAATTTCTCCAATTAATTAATTATTTTCTTTATTATTTAACTTTTTTTCAAATATAAAAAATAATTTTTCTATTGACCTATGCGCGCTTTAGGATTTAGACGCTTCGCGTATTTATTATTTTTGCTGTATTATTTTCCAATTATGTAATTGTTCCTGGTTTGTCATCATTAAGTTAGATTTAAATTCCCGCATCTAATTATGTAACTGCCCCAAGGCCCTGTAATAGTTAGGAACTTTATTTTTCCGCAATTTATTTTCTTGTATGATAAACTTCCTAGATGAGTTGTTAATCGGGTTGCATGGAAAGATAACGATTAATTAAACATAGATAACCCTAAATGTGCAAGATAAATGAACAGAATCAAGCACACTTGCACATGCTCACCCCTAGGGTATCTCCCACTTTGGTTTCCTTTGAATAAGGTCACAATTCTTGAAATGTGAGAGTTCTTAGGGGTTGTCCTTGAGTCTAAGAGATCATTAGTCCCTCGATTACCCTCTCGACTGTCGCCTCGGTTAAAAAAGTGATCTTAGGGCTTTAGGACACTTACTAAGAGATTTTGCCCAGTTGCCTTTAGTGGCTGTACGTCCCTTTTAATAGTCCCTCAACATCCGACGACTAGGGCTACCTACTTACTAATAGTAGGATAGCACTGTCTAAAGGATAGGAGGAAAATAACAAACTTTTTTTGAGTAGGTAGGTAGCTGTTAAGTACTTGCTCAAAACAATTCATTTTTACACACCACACTTTCAAACACTTTTCAAACAAAATTTTTGAAAACGCTTTATCACACTCTCGAGGACTGATACGAGAGTTACCATAAAGCAAACAAAAAAACTTTTCAAAACACACAAACACAAACAGTTTTAAAAAATGAGAAAGTACCTAAGAGCCCGTGGAAAACTACGGATGGAAAGGGTGCTAACACCTTCCCTTTCCATAATCTCCCCCCTTACTCAAAAAATCTTGAAAAAAGTCTTTTTCTGTTCTTTTCACCATTTCCTTTGTTGGAAAAAAGAAAAGTCGGTGACGACTCTTGCTTACCGTGACATTTGCGAACAAAAAACGCAAACCAATATTAAATAGTCGGTTCTGCCACCGTATCACACATAAGTACATAGCTCAACACCAAGATGAATCCTAAAAAAAGGCACAAAAGGGTTAATAAATGCTCACTTACTCACAAGGTAAATTGCTTTTGGTTAGGTAGTTATTCTCAAAATCAAACAAAATGATTTAATAATTTTCATGCTTTTATACAAAACAACATAAATGCAAGATTAAACATAATAAAGTTGAGTTAAGACAAAAAATGTTGGTACTCCATGCATAAAGTGAATAATGGAAAGCAACCTCACAAGGGGTTTAGTCCTAAAGTGATTCAAGAATGAACACAAATTGCAAAAGAATGAATGACATGAAAATTGTACAAAAGAAAAGTCTCCTAAACATGCTATGTTTTAGAAAGCGATAAACGAGTACCTTACGTGTACCAACTTCAAACAATATCATTCCCATACATCTGCAAGTTGAAACGACCAAACTTTGAAAATCACCACTTGTGACTTCAAACCAAAAGACAAGGATTTGAGTTTGAACAACGAACAAAACATTAGAACATACTACTAATAAACATACTAAAATACCGGGTGAAAATTGGATAAACAAGTTGAAAAGTAAAGATTTTAGAATTTTAAGAACTGGTCCAATTTCAACTTGTTTAGCCAATACTCACGATTCTAACTAACTACTAAAATGAAAAACAATAAAACATGCTTATTTTATGTCGTTAGCTCGACACCTGCTGCAAACCAACATATTGCTTTTGATGAGCCAAATGCTTTCACTCCCTCCTTTTCTCTCATCTCTTCAAGCTCTAGTCGGAAATACACATCTAACCACACTTTTGGAAAACATGAAGAGAAACAAATATATATAAATATTGAAAAGTATGAAAAACATGTAAAATTCACAAATATGGTAAACATATACAAGTATTAATATAAAAAAGTTTCTATTTACACAATATGGACAATATAGACATTATGTGCAAAACTAAAAAACAAAGAAACTATCTTAATGCATCCCAATAAAAACACCATTCCCCGAAAACAACGCCATTTTGTTGACAGCTACAGTAAAGCGGCTCTCAAGCAAAAACTTGTGAGTAAGTATCTTTTATCGTCTCCACAGGGATTAGTGCTATCGATGTCATTCAATCTTTAATATGTTTCTAAGCTTGTTTGTAAAAGTATATTTAAAGCAAAGGGATAAAGAAATAAACAAAAAAAAATTAAAGATCTTGGAGATGGGAGAGAACATGCTAGGATTGGTTTTCATAACTCGAAAATATGCCTTCTATCGGTCAATTATACACAATCTGTTTATTCCTCAATACCATCACGTATCACTCATGTTGGTGTTCGTGTCCAAATGCCAACGAGGTTTCAACTATATCGTTCATTTCTAAAGCAATATGGTAGCATTAAGAATCAATACAAAAGTAAACATTAAGCCTAAACCTATGTCTAGCGTTCAGGACCTAACAAATGCTAAAGCATCGATATTGATTCCTAAATAGATTGCGTCTAACACCGTGACCAATAAACAAAAATATATAATATACATATCAAACAGATATATAATGTGTGAACTTCTAAGTCATTCACTATTATCACGAATCCCTCTTAGAAATTGATCGTGTACAACCAAATGAAGAGGAATTTACCATAACCGACTCGATCGTGTTGAACCATGTTTTACGGTAACATTAACAATTGGATACAAATTAATATCAAATCCCACCTCCGTGTCCAGAGTATGAAATTCGGTAGTAAAAAAAATATTGGATCATAGGTTTTGAAATGGATTTGTCAAAGGGTTTGTCGAAAGATTCCCAAAACCTAAGTTTTACATAAACATAAATTAAATCAACAAAATCAAATATTAAACTGGTTCACATACAATAGAAACAGGGTAAATACATATGAGTACGAGTTATTACAACCAAAACCAACAATAAAGAGATCCTAACCACTCATGGTCTCTAACCACGACGAGGGGAAAGTGAAGAGGGAGAAGAATCAACTGAGATGTCCCACCGGGTAACTCAGATCCGACTCCAATCCGCAAGAATCAGCTTCAATGTTATTTTTAGAACTTCTCTCTCTCTCCAAAAAAATTCTCAGCTCCCTCTAGGTAGCCAATATGAAAAAAGATTATGGAATGGCCCAAAAAGTGTGAAAAATCACTAAAATAGAGTTGTTGTCGCAACAAGGCACGCTAAGCGCGTTACAGGCGCTTAGCATGGTAAAAAATGTCAAAAAAACATAGCTTCTGGTGCTCCAGGGCGTGCTTAGCGTGGTACTATCAGCTGGAAGATTTTGTTTTCATCATAACTTCTGAACAGCTACTCCGATTGACGCACGGCCGAAAGCGTTGGAAAGCTTATTTAGTAATCTACAACACAATAACTAAATATCAATGCTTGAATACCTATAAAAATATTATAAAGACAATTAAAATAAATGATAGTTATATGATAACACTATATATACCCCATAACATAAATTATATCGAATTTATATTAAAGTTGAGGTTTATTGACAAAAAGAAAATGAATTAAGCCGATGAATGCTAATTATTCACACTGAAATTCACAATAATTTAGTACTCATCAATGACCAAATGACTCCCTTCAGAGACTGAATTATGAAAAAGCATCTCCCTCAGGGCCTTCGTCCTGAAAAGCATTTTTCTTTAGAAATTTTCCAAAAAAAGCACTCTTCAGATACAGTCAAGCGTAGGCTTATTCTAATATTCCTATCAACAGTTACTTTGATGGTGTTTATAATACCATCTCCGATGACACTTGGTCACCTCTCTGAATGGCATCTTTAAGCCCATTCAAGCAATATTATAAACCAACAGCGTTACTTCGTACACATGCGAGTGCAAATTTCTGGGTACTTAAGTGTTCAATCCTCTTCCACCTTCAAATCACAAATGACGGACATGCCAATCTAAATCTCCAGGTTTAATAAGATTGAACATGGGAAAATTTTTTACCCTAAAATTTTCCCTTCCATTTTTCTTCAAGTTATCTCCTCATGTTCCTAGGGTTTTCAATTGCTCAAAGCTACTCAAGAAATGATGAAACAAATTCTCCTCCTAAGCAATTGACCCACAACTAGGGTTTCACTTTTCACAAGTACGATTGGTTTTCTAAGGCCTCAAGTTAATTTCATGGTTTCTCGTATGTACCTAAGAGCGATCATACCAAATTTCAAGCCTTGCATTACAAGTTTGTCCAGTCAATGACTCTGATGACTGAAAATCAATTGTATTGGACAAAAAGTTAATTATGGTCAATATATAGTCAAACTTCAAGATTTTTGTTCGATATAAAGGTTTTGAAGTCATATTCATCATTTAATCAAGGTTTGGTCATGATTCATCAAGAAAACTCATGATTCATCAAAAGTCAAAAGCTGCCAAATTAGGGTTTTCTTAAGGACAAGTCAACTGAACTTTGACCAAGCACAAATTTCACATGCTTCATCATATTTTTCTCAACCAAAGCTCATTTTGGATGAAATTTCCAATGCTCTACAACTTTGTCTCTCTAATATCAAGTCCAAAAAATGCTTCATTTGAGAGATATGGGTCAAAATAGGTCATTTCAAAAAATAACAAAAAGACACTTTTTGTCAAGGCAACTTACATCAAGATAAAATCTTCAAATGCAAAAATAATAAAAATAGAGATTGTATAGGACATTTTAGCTTTCCAAAAAGTACAAGGTCAGATTCAACTGATAAAAATTTGGAGATTTATGATTGGTGCAAGTTGGGATATTTTTTGAGCAAATGCATGAAACCAAAAGTGACCAATATTGAATTTTTGGGCTAGTGGACTGATGTTTCAAGGTCCAAACGTGTTTTGCAACTTATAGTGAGCCCCTAAATCACTTCATAAACCCCATGGATTTGTATTCTATTTTTTTATTTTATTAATTTAAATTTAAAGTTAAATAAGATAAGACCAAGGCTTCTTACAAAGGTACAAGCCCATTCTTTGGTTGACCTAATTTCAGGCTTTATATATCTCATCATTTCAGACATCAAAGACCTGAACCCTTACACAAAGAAACTTGTCCAAAAAATCTCTAAAATTCTCAAAAACTAAGGCAACTTGTAAACCCTAGTTACAACTTCTTTAACAATAAACCAGCCGTGTCATTCACTTCCAGAAGAATTATAGAGTAAGATGGGATTGAATGTGATGATCCAAAGGGCATAAAATCAACATGCATGTACCTCCATTTCTTTTTTTTTTGCAAATTCATATCTTTATTTTCTTTACGTTTAAATGCATACTAAATATATTGACTTGTTTTTTAGGTTCAACAACCCAGGAAAAACTCAACGCGTGAGCCCCATGCTATCGGAATCACGCATCATCATGCTCACACTGATCCATGTTATTTTTTCCATATCTCACAACCTAGCTCGAATCATCTAAAAATAACACTCTCATTGAACTTGTAGGGCCTGATTTAGAGGGGTAGGGACCCTTTGGATCTCTAATAATGGTTGTTTTGTAGGTTGGAAAAAACACAGTCGCTGGAGAAGACGACCAGAGCTAGGGCTCCAGCGCTTCTCCGGTCCAGTTATTTTTTTTATTATATAATGATTTGTTTTTATTTATATCATTGAATGTACAGCCACCCCAGTGGCAAGCGAGCACACGTTAAGGCATATCTATACTAGGGCGTGGGTTCGATCTCTGCCTTTTGGTATTTTGATATTTTGTTTCATATTTTCATGTTCTTTTTGCGGGTTAACATTAGTGTGTTTGTTCATGTTCTACTAACACAAGCACGCGCTTGATGCAGTGGCAAGGCAGACAGTTGTAAAGGCTAAAGGTGTTGGTTCAACACCCACCCCTAGCATTTTGTGGTTTTTTCTTATTTTCTAAATTTTTTTCTCTTTTCCCTTAAACCCTAAATCCACCTAACCATGCAACAAAACCTTTTCTTTTACAAACCCTAAAATTAATTAGGTTTTAGGTTTTAGGTTTTTATCATTAACCTTTATTTAATTAATTTAATTAATCAATTTTTAAAAAAAGATTAATTAGACTTTTTTAGGTTTATTAATCATCAAAAAAAACATTTTTTTATAAAAACCTCCAAAAACATTTTCTTTTTTATCTTTCTTATTCTTATTTTATTTTCGCAATTGTTAATAGCGTAATTTATTTTTGTCGCTTCTTCATTGTTATGTAAACTGTTTACAGATTGTAATATCTTAGGGTTTTTCTTTTCCACTTTACTATTATGTATCTTCCCCGAAGCGTTGTAATAGTTTAGGGTTTACATTCCTGCTTTTACTTTCCACACCTTTATTGTCTTTACTGTATTTATTATTTACTACTTAGTAATTAGGGTTGTATGGGAAGGTAAAAACCAATCGATAGATAACCTAACTTCAAGATAAAATAATTGAATATAAAACACTTGCACATGCCCACCTCTAGGGTAGCCTCTCTTGTTGACTTTCGATTAAACAAGCATGTCCCTCGAAAGTGGGGATGCTTTAGCAAAGTCCCTCGAATCAAATATCATAGTCCCTCGATGATCCTACGACATTGCATTTCAATAAATGATGTATTCCCTTATGAAAATTGCCAAAGCGTCCTTACTAGTTACCTTTGATGACTGTACGATGACCCTCGCATGTCCCTTCACATTCAACGACAGGGCTTCCTACTAACTAATGGTACATATACCACTATCTAAAGGAGGAGGAAAAAGACAAGAACGACCTTGAGTAGGTAGATACTTTTAATCACTTGCTCATAAATCTTTCAAAAGAAAACATTTCACAAACACTTTCAAAATATTTTCAAATAAACACTTTGTACGCATTCTTGAGGACTGATACAAGAATCATTACAAAGTTTGTCTTACATTGGCATTTAAAATTATTTTTCAAATCACACACACAAAGAAAATTTCAAAGTGAGCTAAGCGATTAAGAGCCCTTAGATAACTATGGATGAAAAGGGTGCTAACACCTTCCCTTTTCATAACCTACCCCCCGAACTCAAAATCTTCAAGGTCTTTCCTGTTCGTTTCACCCTTTCCTTATTGGATAAAAGAAAATTCGGTAATGACTCTTGTTATCTGCAACATTTGCGATAAAATGCAAAACCAAGTCAGTTCTCCCACCGTATTACACTTTCCTTATACCAAACTTTCCATCTTAGATCCCTAATAATGAACTTCCCATCATGTCCTCAGTTATCCTTCACTAATGACCATCTTGCCCCTATTTTCTATATACCACCTTTCTATTTATTTAAATCCAAATAATTACAAAT
This sequence comes from Vicia faba, assembly GCA_948472305.1. Classification (NCBI taxonomy): domain Eukaryota; kingdom Viridiplantae; phylum Streptophyta; class Magnoliopsida; order Fabales; family Fabaceae; genus Vicia; species Vicia faba. Next base: position 107,241,124 of record OX451736.1, on the reverse strand, counting down.
AATTACTATTAACATCTAAATAATTCTGAAATACTTATTTAAATCCTAAACACCTCTTATTATCTCATCGTTCATCTCTATCCCATCAAATACAATAAAAATCCTTATTATAAACATCATACTCATCAAGTCATCGTTATTGCATCGCAAATGCATCACGAATACACATCATAAATTGTTACAAGGACTCACACAAAGCACCAAAACATCATACATATCAAACACTCCATAATGACTCATATATTCACTCTAAATTAATTAAATAATAATTAATGTAGAATTTAGGGTGTTACAACTCTCCCCCACTTAGAAGAATTTTTGCCCTCGAAAATTACCTGGCGGAAACAAATTCAGATAAGACTCTCTCATCTGATCCTAACGTTACCAAGTCTAACTCTCACTGGCTGGTCCTCCCCATAATACCTTCACTAAGGTGATGTCCTTTCCTCGTAATTGCTTCACTTCCCGACCTTCCAATCGCAATGGCAATGCTTCAACAACCAGGTTCTATTTCACTTGTACATCATCCATTTGAATCACATGCGACACGTCTAGAATATACTTTCTCAACTGAGACACATGAAACATGTCATGTAGATTCATGGTTGACAGCGACAAAGTAATTTGATAAGCCACCTCACCTATCTTCTCTGATATCTAACACAGACCAACAAAATGCATTGAAGTTTTCTCGACATCAACACTTTACCTACACCAGTTACCAGAGTAACTCTCAAAAACACATGATCATCTACTTAAAACTCAAGATCCTTTCTCCTCTTATCATGATAGCTTTTCTAATGACTATGAGAAGCTTTCATATTCTCTTGGATCATCTTTATCTTTCCATTTCTCTCTTGTACAACCTCAGGTCTGATTACAACGCTTTCGCCCGACTCATACTAACATAATGGAGTCCTCCACCTCCTGTCATACAACGCTTCATATGGCGCCATCCCAATAATAGAATGGAAACTGTTATTACAAGTAAACTGAATCAATGGAAAGTGACTATCGCAAGCTCCTCCTTGTTCTAGCACACAAGCCCTCAACAAATCTTCCAAGGATTGGATAGTTCTTTCCGTCTGACCATCCATATGAGGATGATATGCAGAACTCAACCTCAACTTAGCACCAAAGGCTTTATGCAAACTTGTCCAAAACTTCAACGTAAACCTCGGATCTCTATCTGACACTGTAGAGGTAGAAATGTTCAAGACTAAGCCATTGGATTGACTAGCCTTTGTACAAATCAAAAATGAAAATCGCCACCACGCTTTATTATCTCCAAAGGAATGGGAAAAGAGCGAATAACCCAAAAAGGGGGAAAGATTCAAGGTAAGGGGGTTGGTTATGCAAAGGGAAGGTATTAGAACCCTAAACATCTATGGTACTCCGCAGGAACCTCTTTGTAAAATCTGTATATTTTGGCTATGAAAATGTGTTGTATAGAAATAGATGATGGAGTTAAGAAAAGAAGTATTTTTTTATGATTTTTACACCCGCCGCGGTTGCGAACCTTTAGTGCCTACGTACCACCTTTCGTGCAATAGGGGATCAGGGTACACGTAGTTCCTCTTTTAAAAATTTGAAACACAAATTTGTTGGTTGATTTTAAGAGATAAGACATCATCATCATTGTCCGTGTGGAAAACATACTTACTACCCACAATCATGAGAAAGGAGAATTTGCATCATCTCGAAGTGGAGGATATGGCTTGGATTTTAAAATCAACCATGCCTTACTCAACACCCAAGTGGAAAATATATCACTTCACTACATATTGTAGAAGTATAGTTGTTTGCATCACTACAATGATTGACAAGAGTCCAACATTTTGAGAAAAAGTTTTAAAGGTAAAAGCCAAAGTGACAAAATGGTTTGAAATGAGATTGGTTGACTTTTAGTCTTCTCACAAAAAAGTGTCGAAGTATTATTAAATTAATTGAAATTTATTTATGAAAATGATTTTTGAAAATGCATGGACATAAGTCCAAGTTTATTATGAAAGTGGTTCAAGTTTAGAAACAAGAAGGGTTTAAAAAAAAAGAGGGAGAAGACACTTAAATATCAAACAAACCCTGTTTTTGGCCCTAAGATGCCACACAAAAGTTTATGCATATGAATGCATATGAATGGAACAAAAGATACGCAAAGTGGCATTGGGGATGCAACATGAAATGTAGAAACAAAAGAGCAATCCCACTAGGAAAATAAATCACTGGTAAACCACAAGAAAAGAAATAGAGAGGAGGATAAGAAGCATCGACGTTCACTGCTGATGTACTACCAACATTCACTGAAGGTAGAAAGAGAAAATATATCATATCACCGCCGTTCACTGACGATGAACTATCAACGTTCACTGAAGATAGAAAAAAGATAAGAAACACCAACGTTCACTGCCGATGTACTACCAACGTTCAATGAAGGTAGAAAGAGAAAATATATCCTATCACCGATGTTCACTGACGATGAACTATCAATGTTCACTGAAGATAGCAAAAAGATAACAAACACTGATGTTCACTGCTGATGTACTACCAACATTCACTGAAGGTAGAAAGAGAAAATATATCCTATCACTGCCATTCACTGACGATGAACTATCAACGTTCACTAAAGATAGCAAAAAGATAAGAAATACCGATGTTCACTGCCGATGTACTACAAACGTTCACTGAAGTTAGAAAGAGAAAATATATCATATCACCGTCGTTCATTGACGATGAACTATCAACCTTCACTGAAGATAGCAAAAAGATAAGAAACATCGACATTCAATGTCGATGTACTACCAACGTTCACTGAAGGTAGCAAGAGAAAATATATCATATCACCGTCGTTCACTGACGATGAACTATCAACATTCACTGAAGATATCAAAAAGATAAGAAACATCGACGTTCACTGCCGATGTACTACCAACGTTCACTGAAGGTAGAAAGAGAAAATATATCATATCACCGCCGTTCACTGGTGATGTACTACCAACATTCACTAAAGGTAGAAAGAGAAAATATATGAAGTTTCCCAAGATTCTGGTGTTTTGCCAAGAACGGGTCTCAACTTCTTCTTTAATCAAGGAAATCTGCCTGGAAAGGGTAATACGTAATCTGTTTCAAATAAAGAGACTCCCACTCATTATCAAGGGGGTTTACAAAGAGAAATGACTTTCTGGAAATAACAATATGACTTCCCGGGGACATGCCACGATATTCCTGCTGAGGAGATAAAGTCTTCCTGTGGAAAATAAATGCTCAAACCAAAACTCAAAAATTTCAGAGATCCATAAATCCAATTCAGAAATAAACTAGAGCAAGACGGCCAGTGCAGATACATATTTTGAGAAATAAACTCAAGAGGGAAAACCAAATTCAACTAAGCAAAGAGCGCTGCAGGAAAAGGTCAGAACATCATATTAATGAATAGTGGTTTTTAGTCATGCATGATGTATGAGTGCTATCGTGCATATGCTGGTAAAAGGATACACAATCACTACAAACAAACAAAACCGCCTCAGGTACTAACAAAAAATGGGCTAAACTTCAACCAGAAAGATCAATCCAATAAAAGTAAAAGCAACTATGGAAACCAAACCCACTGCCTGCCTTAACTTTACTGAGGATAAACATAATCCGGATGTAGCCAAGTCAAACAAATATTGGGATAGAACATCTTTCTTCTGGATTCATCGGAGAAAATAGATTTCCAAAAGCAACATGCCTACTGGAGATTGCGAGACGAGCCTCAAATAAAGCAGACTGACACCGACATAACCAAACTTCATTGGGGGATTCAAGCCTACCTCCCTGGAGAAAACTTTCATCACGAATGCTCATTCCAAACAAGAGATGCCCTAGGATAACCTCTCTGGGAAATCAAGAAGTCAATATTAATGCCAAAACTTTCATCATATGAGGGAAAACTTGCTGGGGAATCTGAGACGGAGACTTCTCACCATGCAAACCCCAAAAAATGAATCAAGACCTGACTGGGGATAATGAAATCATAAACCCAATATTGGACGTTGCACCCATTGATATCTCTCTAACTATCTGAGAAACACACAAGGATTGCGCACCTACCAGCAAAATTACCTGAGAAAACTTTCATGAAGGGAGTAAATTTTCTTAAAACAACCAGAGTTTATTGATTCTTGGGATCACCATTCTTGTTGTCATTGTTTTATCACAAATCCCAAAGTAAATTGAATTGTAAATATCTCTCTTATTTTTGAAAAGTCAATTTTTCTTTTTAATCCTTTTGCTTTAATAGTTATTATCAGTAATAAATGATGTCTTTGCAAGCTAGATAAAAATAAGAGCACAAAAATTTGGGCAAAAGCTCGAATTTCATTAATAGAATGGTAGTCTGTGAATGGCGAGACTCCATGGATGATTACAAAGTTTGGGAAATGGTAATACATAATGGAAAAGATACATTGAGATACAATGACCACTATCTCCCCTAACAACTTTTGAAATATTGAGCAGCAGCTTTTGTTGAAGTATGGTGAGGATCCGAGAAGATTGTTGCTTCAACGATCAAGTCTCGTCTGACGTAGTTACTTGCCAAGAAAGTCCCTAACTTTTGCCTATGATGTCCTTTCGGGTTTTCAACTTAGCGGGAAATTTATTCTATTTATGTCTCTAATTTTTGCGTAGACCGCCCTTTCGGGTTTTCGGCCTACCGAGACGCTCCTTTTTTGCTTAAGCTTCCCTTTAGGGTTTTCAACTTAGCGAGTTGTTCTTTTATTTCTTTAGGCAAAGTATTTCTTGACTGCGTCAACATTCATGGGACGTGGGAACTCCTCGCCATCCATAGTTTCATGAATTAATGCACCACCAGAGAAGGCTTTCTTGTCAACATATGGACCTTCAAAATTGGGAGTCCACTTGCCCCTAGAATCAGTGTTGAAAGACATGATCTTCCTAAGCACGAGGTCGCCTTCTCTGAATTCACGAGGTTTGACCTTTTTGTCAAATGCTTTCTTCATTCTTTTCTGATATAAATGCCCATAAAATAAAGTTGTCATTCTCTTCTCTTCAATCAAATTCAATTGGTCAAACTTGTTCTGAACCCATTCAGCCTCTGTCAATTTGGCTTCCATTATCACACGTAACGAGGGAATCTCTACCTCGACTAAGAGTACAACTTCCATTCCATAAACTAGAGAAAACAGGGTGGCTCCTATTGAAGTGCGAACAGATGTTAGATATCCATGTAGAGAAAAAGGGAGCATTTCATGCCAATCCTTATAAGTGACAACAATTTTCTGGATGATCTTCTTGATATTCTTATTAGCAGCTTCAACAGCCCCATTCATCTTTGGCCTGTATGGAGATGAATTATGATGGACAATCTTGAATTCTTCGCACAGTTCAGTCATCATCTTGTTGTTCAAATTCGAGCCATTGTCAGTGATGATTCTGCTCGGCACATCATACCGGCATATAAGATTGTTTTTGATGAAACGCACAACCACCTGTTTGGTAACATTGGAATATGAAGAAGCCTCTACCCATTTGGTAAAGTATTCAATTGCTACCAAGATGACATGGTGTCTATTCGAAGCTTTGGGTTCTATCATCCTGATCATGTCAATACCCCACATAGAGAAAGGGCACGGGGAGGAAATCACATTGAGCAGTGTCGGAGGTACATGGATCTTATCTGCGTAAATCTAGCATTTATGGCACTTCTTTGCAAACTTGTAACAATCAGATTCCATTGTCAACCAATAATAACCTTCCCTTAGCATCCTTTTAGCCATTGAATGTACATTAGCACGAGTGCCAAATGAACCTTCATGGATCTCATGCATCAACATGTCTGCTTCGTGTCTATCCACGCATCTGAGCAAGACCATGTCAAAATTCCTCTTGTATAACACATTTTCACTGAGGAAGAAACTACCTGCCAATCTTCTCAGTGTCTTTCCATCTTTCTTTGATGCACCAAACGAGTATTCTTGAGTCTGAAGAAAATGCTTGATATCATAATACCATGGTTTTTCATCTTCTACCTCCTCTGTCGCAAACACATGAGCGGGCCTATCTAGTCGTCGAACTGTAATTCGGGGTATCTCATTCCAAACATTTACTTGGTACATAGAAACCAGATTTTCCAGAGCATCTGCCATTTGATTTTCATCCCTAGGAATGTGATGGAATTCAACTTTATTGAAGAAGGGTAGTAATCTTCTAGCGTAATTTTTGTAAGGGATCAAGTTAGGGTGACAAGTGTCCCATTCTCCTTTAATCTGATTTTTTACCAAAGCTGAATCGCCATACACATCTAGAATTTTGATTCTGAGATCAATAGCTTCCTCAAGACCTATGATGTAAGCCTCATATTCTGCCATATTATTAGTGCAATTAAATGTTAACCTTGCAGTAAAAGGAATGTGCGATCCATAAGGAGTAACAATCACAACACCAATTCCTTTACCATAAGCATTCACAACTCTATCAAATACCATACTCCAACGAGATTCAGGTTCGGGACCCTCCTCAGGAAATGGCTCATCACAATCTTTTACTTTTAAGAACAACACATCTTCATCGGGGAATTCGTACTCTGCAGACTGATGATCCTCCATCGCCTTGTGAGCAAGGTAATCTGCCAACACACTACTTTTAATGGCCTTTTAAGTGCGGTATTCAATATCATATTCGGATAACAACATCTTCCAGCGGGCAATTCTCCCAGTAAGAGTAGGCTTTTCAAAAATATACTTGATTGGATCCATTTTGGAGATCAACCAAGTAGTATGATTCAACATATACTGCGGCAAACGCTTTGCCGCCCAGGCCAAAGCACAACATGTTTTTTCTAGCATGGAATACCGCGACTCGCAATAAGTGAACTTTTTGCTGAGATAATAAATGGCAAACTCTTTCTTACCCATTTCATCCTCTTATCCCAGAATACAACCCATGGATTTATCCAACACTGTTAGATACATAATCAACGGTCTTCCTTCTACGAGAGGGAGCAAGATAGGAGGTTCAAGAAGATACTCTTTAATACTTTCAAATGCCCTTTGGCAGTCATCTGTCCATACACAACCTTGATCCTTTTTTAACAACTTAAAGATTGGTTCACACGTTGCAGTCATGTGGGAAATAAATCTGGAGATATAGTTCAAGCGCCCGAGGAAACCCCTTACTTGCTTTTCAGTTCTTGGTGCTAGCATTTCTTGAATTGCTTTGACTTTGTCAAGGTCAAATTCAATTCCTTTCTGGATAACAATAAAACCCAATAATTTCCCCGATCTAACTCCGAAGGTGCATTTATTTGGATTCAAGCGGAGATGATAATTCCTCAAACGCTGAAACAACTTCAACAAATCTTTTATATGCCCTTCTTCAGTTTGGGATTTGGAAATCATATCATCAACATATACTTAAATTTTCTTGTGCATCAGATCATGGAATAGGGTTATCATAGCCCTCTGGTACGTTGCACCAGTATTCTTCAACCCGAAGGGCGTCACTCTGTAACAGAATGTTCCCCAGGGTGTGATAAACGTTGTTTTTTCCATGTCCTTTGGAGCCATTCTTATTTGATTATACCCGTAAAATCCGTCCATGAACGAGAATACTTTGAATTTTACTGTGCTATCCACTAACATGTCAATGTAAGGCAATGGGAAATCATCTTTTGGACTAGCTTTATTTAGATCTCTGTAATCTACGCACATGCGGACTTTTCCATCTTTTTTAGGTACTGGGACAATATTGGAAAACCACTGAGGATACACTAATGTCAAAATAAAACCAGCATTAATCTGCTTTAGGACCTCCTCTTTGATATTTACTGCCATATCTGGGTGGGTTCTTCTTAACTTTTGCTTAACTGGTGGACACTCTGGCTTCAACGGTAAACGATGCTCGACAATGTCTGTATCTAGACCATACATATCTTGATAAGACCAAGAAAAAATATCCATATATTCTTTCAACAGCTCAATTGACCCGCTCTTTACATCAGGATGCAACGATGCTCCAATCTTGACCTCCTTCGGATCTTCTTCTGAACCCAAATTAACCACTTCCAAAGACTCTTTATATGGCCGAATGGTATTTTCCTCGTGCTCGAGCAACCGTGGGTCCTCTTCTGGAATCTCATCATAATCTTCTTCTTCATCCCCAAACACAGGACATTCAAAGTTGGGAGAGGGTGTAGGGTCATTGTATTCAACGGGTTTTTTAATTTATCTTCACATGTGATTTATGATTGCTTTTAGAAACTGACACATATAACAAGTGATCATGCAGATTAATTTTCAGTTATTATTTATTTTGAAAAGGGTTTTTTTTTTATTATTACCATTTCCCAAGAAAAAGGCAGAAAATAAAAGACCAAAGACAACTTTTATTAATGATCTTAACAATTATAGCAAACATATAAGCCCTACAACATTAATACTTCCACCTTGGGCAGAGTGAAATCTTTTCAAAAGAAAGAAACAGATTAGCAAAACAAATTAATTTGAAACATGTATGCAAGAAGGAATATCAATGGTGACCCAATTCTGAACTCAGACTCCATGCGTCACATAATTCGGTGCTTCCTTCTCTGTGTTATCCTCTTCAACAACATTAATTCCAGAATCAATCGGATGGAGGTAGCCTCCGCTGCGGAAAACACCATGATAACTGTTCACAGAAGACTTCGACTTTAAACTCAAGCCTTTGCCATTACTCAAAGAGAAACCCAAACAAGCTCTATTCTTGTTCACGGGTGGATACACAAGTCATCCCCACACCGCATTATGACCATTGCGCACAACCTGCTGCATATCCTTTAGGGAAACCACATAATTCTCATTCTTCCTTATATTATCAATGGATAGGGCTTGGAACTGGGTTCCAACAGTAGCCTCATCCGCTTCTATAATACTGAAAGAGGATAGATGGGATATCAATAACGCCTACTCCCCATTTATGATCACTACCTTCCCTTCACGCACAAATTTTAGCTTCTGATGCAGAGTTGAAGTAATAGCCCCTGCTTCATGTATCCATGGCCGTCCTAGCAAACAACTATACGCGGGAATAATGTCAATTACCTGGAAAGTTATCAAGAACAAGTGTGGTCCTATATGGATGGGCAAGTCCACTTCACCGATAACAGATTTCCTCGACCCATCAAAAGCCTTCACAATGATTCCACTCGGGCGCATAGGTGTTCCCTGATACTTTAACTTCATGAGTGTACTTCTTGGTATAACATTCAACGTGGATCCGTTATCAATTATCACATTGGATAACGAATCATTCTTGCAGTTTATAGATATGTGGAGGGCCAGGTTGTAATTCCTCCCTCTATCTGGTAACTGATCATTGCAGAAACTCAAGTTGTTACATGACGTAATGTTTCCAGTTACGCTGCTGCATTGATCTAATGGCATGTCATTCTCTACAAAAGCTTGATCTAGTACTCTCATCACTGATTCTCTATGAGCGGAGGAATTCATCAATAAAGCTAAGATGGATATCTTTGAAGGAGTCTACAATAGCTGATCTACAATTTTGTAGTCGCTCATTTTAATTATCTTCAAGATATCATCCACTTCTTTCTCCAATGTAGCTCCACTAGTCTCTCCTGCAGTCTTCTTCGGCTCATCATTCTCATCAATTTTCTTTCCAGAAACAACGTCTCTTTGAATAACCGGCGCAAACACGTGACCACTACGGGTCACCTTGCTATTATCAGCTATATTTCCAACATCTGGCATTGGATGGATGGGAACTTCCACCCCATCTTCCAAGATTGTAGCATTATATTTGTAAGGCACAGCCTTATCTGATTTATAGGGAACAGGACCTGGTAGACTAATTACCAATGGGGTAACAGCTGGTTTGCTATGGTACTCCACCTCAAGGTGAGCGGGTGCACCAAAACAAGGTACAATGACATTTACACCTTCCTCGACACAATCAGCCCTCAAAAGGCCATTTTCGACAAACAAATCTTCATCTGAAGAGAAATACTCATCCACGGAGGCATATTCTTCTTCTGACTCTTCTCCCATCAAACAAACTTCAACCATATCAACCTCGTGATAATCATCTCTCTGACCTGTGATCTTGATAGTTCCATTGTCTAACAGCAATTGAACACCTTCTCTCACAATAGAATATCATCGGGGGTCTTGACATCAAACTATGCAAGATCCATATTGGTGTTCTACCTGACCAGCAATACGGCAGAAGGTAGTATGCAATTGTACGCGATCTTCATTCAAATGCTCTACTTCAAAAAATTTGAATTCACCCGGACATCTAGAAACCATATTAACTTCCTCTTCATACTCTTCCCTAGGCCTGATTATATGAATTAGACCTTCATCCATCATCTCCTGTAAATCAGCTTTTATCTTCTCACAACCATGTATGTGTGTACTGCAAATAGCAAAACCGGCATGGTCATGTGTATAATATTTGAATTCACAGAGGTCTGCGTGCATTTTCACCAAATCCCCTCTAACCAGATTAATGTAAAAAATCCGGAAGTCACATGGACAACCGGCCACCATATTCACAACACTCACTCCCCCGTGTTTGGGCAGATGATTGTCTTTCACATTAGGTCCCATGTCTTTGAAAGATAAAATTCCAGACTTCACCAACCTTTGCACTTCAGTCTTCAAAGGATAACAATTTTCAACACTATGCCCTGGTGCTCCCTGATGAAAGGCACACGTCTGGTCTTCTTTATAATACCAAGGCAATGGAGATGGTATTGCTGGAGGTGGTCGTGTCTGGACCAACTTCTTCTGGATCAATGCTGGAAGTAGCTCTGCATAACTCATGGGGATAGGGTCATAGTTCTCCCTTCTCTGATTATTCCCTTGGTTCCCCTGCTGGGACTGTCTTTGATAAGCAACGGTAGTCGGAGTGGCATTCATAACAGGAGTAACTGAGGCAACTTGCTGGTGACGCTGATAATTCATTCTAGGAGCTTTCACCCTCCTCTCTTGTATGACAGCATTGGTATCCCCCTCTTTCTTCTTTGTAAACCCATAAGCTGGCTTTTTCACACCTCCAGATCCTTCACCCTTTGTCAAACGACCTTCTCTTACTGCCTCTTCTAGGCGGACACCCATTCCTACCATCTATGTAAAATCACTTGGGGCACTTGCTACCATTCTTTCGTAGTAGAAAGCGCTTAACATCTTCAGAAAATTTTTAGTCATTTCCTTCTCCTCCATGGGAGGAATCACTTGTGCAGCCACTTCGCGCCATCTCTGCGCGTACTCTTTGAACGATTCTCTGTCTTTCTGAACCATGGCTCTAAGCTAGTCACAATCAGGCGCCATGTCCATATTGTACTTGTATTTTTTTATAAACGCTTCTCCCAAATCATTAAAGGTGTGGATGTTGGCATTGTCTAAACTCATGTACCATTTCAACGCTGCTCCGTTCAGATTATTCTGGAAAAAGTGAATCAGCAAATGCTGATCATCGGTGTGGGTAGACATTCTCCTTACATACATCACCAAGTGATCATGAGGGCAAGTGTTGCCCTTGTACTTCTCAAACTCTGGGACCTTGAACTTAGCAGGCACTTTAACATTCAGGACCAAACACAGCTCATTCACATTCTGCCCAAATAACTCTTTTCCCCTAAGAGCCTTCATCTCTCTTTGCATTCTATCAAACTGCTCTTGGAAATCATACATTCTGTCATAAAGACCCAATTCTTCACTCGGCGGAGGGAAAGGACGACACACATCTTCATTAACAATCGGAACCAAGTTCATCGAAGGAGGTGCAGCAAGAACAGTATGCACCACAGGAGGTGCTGGAGTAACAACATTTGAAACCACTGGAGCATCTTAGGGGCCCAAATTGAAACCTTCAGGTGCTAAATTATCCGACATTCCCCACGGATAAACCTGAGGCATACGGTTTTGAACAACAGTCGGAGTAGCAGATACAGGAACAGCATGAACTTCAACATTTTCCCTTGTTGGTTTAGGTTGAACACTCGGTGGATGATTCTGAGAAACCACCAGAGCTTCCATCAGAGTAGTCAAATTGTTCAAGCCATCCTTCAAAGCGGAAACTTCTTCACATAGCTCATGATTCTCCTGTTCCAAGTTGTCTATCTTCTTTTTGAAGTTAGCCCGAGTGCTGTAGTGATGAGTCTGCTTGCTGAATGAAGTAAAAAGTTAGGTAAGGCACCTGGATATGCATAGTAAATGCAAGAAATATGTGCAACATGATGCATGACATGCAATACACATGATTATTTTTACTTTATCATTTAATATTTCAAGGGATTTAACATTTATAGACATATTGCAAACATCAAAATAAGAACGCATTTGAAATACTGAAAATTTTTATTATAATAACTTCAAAATGGGTTACAAGTTTCAATGATCCCAAGTACAAGATGAAAATACAATCTAAAAATCCTGAGAGAAATAATTTGATAGAGCTCAATCTATACGTTGGCGCTTCCCTGTGAGCCTGGAAATCTGAGCTCTCAACCTCTGGTTTTCTTCCACATGTCTGATGGCAACCTCCTTCCAATCATCTGAAGCAGGAAGTGAGTAATCAACACCTGTTTGAGGCTTAGGAGAAAATAAATCCCCTTGCCTCTCCATATACTCTACTGCTCAACTCTCAAGGATCTCGATCAAATCATCTTTCTCCTTCAACTCTTCTTTGTAGGAACTCTCTAAAGTCTGGAACTTGTTCTTCTAAGCATCTCTTTCTTGTTGCATCCTAACTAATGCAAGTTGCAACTCTTCTAGATCATCTAATAAAGGAGGAGTGGTCTTCATAAACAGATCAGGCATGGGTGTCTCTCGAGTATAAGGCATCTTAAACTGGATGGCTCTCGATCGGACCCACTGAAGATATGGCTCCAAAGAAACAGCACCCCTAGGTCCCAAATCCTTCCTACTTTTCTTATGAATGTGTCTCCAGGCCTTCGCAATCTGCTCCCTAGCTTCCCTGTGGTCTTCTCCTTCCTTCAGAAAGAAACTACTCAAATGAATAATGTTCGGCTTATCTCTCATCGGATAACCAAGCTGTCACCGCGCAAGAACAGGGTTATAGTTAATTCCTCCCTTTGTACCAAGAAGAGGTACATTGGGGAAACTACCACAACTGTCAATAATCTCCACATCCTGATAAGCTCGATGATACCAATCAATATCCGAGTGAGTAAGTGCCATGATCTTAGGAGCCCAATGAGATTCCTTCTTGACATCCCAAAAAGCATCAGATTGAGGCATATGAGAGATGAACCACCGGTACAACAAAGGCATGCAACAGATAATCATTCCCCCATGATAAGAACTCCGAAGCTGAACAGAGTAATAAGCATCACCCAACAGTGTAGGAATTGGGTTTCCAACCATGAAAATCTTGATAGCGTTAATGTCGACAAACTTCTCCACATTAGGAAATAAGAATAATCCATAAGCCAGTAAAGCAAATATGGCCTCAAAAGCAACCGTACTCTTCATTCTGGAAAAGTAACGAGCTTTCTCCAATAAGAACTGAGCTGGTAATCCTCTAATCCCTCATTTGGTAGTCATATGGGCTTCCACCTTAGACTTCCCCAGATGAATCAAAGTAGCAATCTCATGTGGTTTTGGCTCACCCTCCAAACCGGTAAAAGGAACACGGTCGGTGACAGGTAAATCCAATATATAATAATACTCCTCCAGTGTAGGCATCAACTGATAATTGGGAAAAGTAAAGCAGTGATACACCGGATCATAGAACTGGACCAAGGTCGAGAGAATACCCTCCTTCATCTTCAGCTTCATGAGAGGAATAATGGATCCACACTTCTTCCTAAAGTATACAGAACACTCGATCTCTAGAATCGGACTGACCAACTCATCTATCTTGGGATCCTTGAAACTGTATTTCCCGGTCTTTCTCTTTCCAGAATCCATGGTTAATAGTACCTGAGATGTTCACAAATAGTCAACCTTTAAATCCCTTGAAATATTGTTTTCTTCAAAAGATTCTTATGAGTGCATGGATGCATGATGCAACAATCACACACAAGATCACACATATAGGGTTCATAGGTTCAACGTCATGAGCATGAGGTTTAAGGTACTACCCATAAGGTATTGGTCTAAAAAGTTTTCACCTGCCGAACAAGGTTCTAGAGGTTCCCAGAGTCTACATCCTTCCTTTGGATATTACCAGCTTCCCAATTAACTCGGTAATTAGTAATATTCTCAAGAAAGACTCGTCTGAGCGTAGTATCGCGTGACAACTATTTTCGAATTACTCCGTCATAGCTTCTGCACTACACCTAAAAGGCCAAGATGGGTTTGGTATTCTACGGTCCTTAGTTTCAGCAGGCTCCTAGGTCGAAAGCAGTATGTCTTCCCGATTACTAGGTAAATGACACTACAATCAAAGGGACCTCCACTGAGTGGGGGATCTCATGCCTCCTTTTTTGGGATTACTCCCTCAAAGTTAACATGACTATACTACCTGTCCTATCGTAAAGTTTGCCCAAGTCCGAGTATAGGACTTATGAGTAATCACCAAGCACCCTGAAAACCAGGAAAATCCAGACAAACATATATACAAAATATAACACATAAACAACAATAGCACATATACAGATATAAACAAAGATATGCTTAACCCACTTGGAGATGGACCAGCAAGAGGTTAATTTGTCCCCAGTGAAGTCTCCATTTTTTTGTAGAGGTAGAAATGTTCAAGACTAAGCCATTGGATTGACTAGCCTTTGTACAAATCAAAAATAAAAATCGCCACCGTGCTTTATTGTTTCCAAAGGAATGGGAAAAGAGCGAATAACCCAAAAAGGGGGAAAGATTCAAGGTAAGAAGGTTGGTTATGTAAAGGGAAGGTATTAGCACCCTAAACATCTACGGTACTCCACAAAAACCTCTTTGTAAAATCTGTATATTTTGGCTATGAAAATGTGTTGTATAGAAATAGATGGTGGAGGTAAGAAAAGAAGTATTTTTTTATGATTTTTGCACCCGCCGCGGTTGCGAACCTTTAGTGCCTACGTACCACCTTTCGTGCAATAGGGGATCAGGGTACACGTAGTTCCTCTTTTAAAAATTTGAAACACAAATTTGTTGGTTGATTTTAAGAGATAAGACATCATCGTCATTGTCCGTGTGGAAAACATACTTACTACCCACAATCATGAGAAAGGAGAATTTGCATCATCTCAAAGTGGAGGACATGGCTTGGATTTTAAAATCAACCATGCCTCACTCAACACCCAAGTGGAAAATATCTCACTTCACTACATATTGTAGAAGTATAGTTGTTTGCATCACTACAAGGATTGACAAGAGTCCGACATTTTGAGAAAAACTTTTAAAGGTAAAATCCAAAGTGGAAAAATGGTTTGAAATGAGATTGGTTGACTTTTAGTCTTCTCACAAAAAAGTGTCAAAGTATTATTAAATTGATTGAAATTTATTTATGAAAATGATTTTTGAAAATGCATGGACATAAGTCCAAGTTTATTATGAAAATGGTTCAAGTTTAGAAACAAGAAGGGTTTAAAAAAAGAGGGAGAAGATTTTTGAAATTAAAGAAAATGGGAGGAGAAGAAGAGACTATCCTAAAGCATAAGGTAAAAGCTAAGGATAAGGAACATCTAACCAACAAGAAGCCAAAACTTGACATTATGAGCCAAGATAGAATTCCAATTATTTGGATTGAAACCAAGCAAGCAAAGATACTAGACCTCTTCAAGTGTATTAAGTCTTCACAAAAATTGGGCAGAGTAACGGCTGTATACGGGTGAATTCCAGATTACAAACAAAGGATGTAATCACAAAACCTGCACACAAAAACAAACAAGCATCCCAATGTCTTGAGGTAAACCTCAAGAGCTCTAGAAAAAATAATCAGATAAGATCACAAGGTCTCCAAGATAGGCCAAGGTTTCTAATCCTAAGTCCAAGAAAAATTCCCATGCTCCATAATGCCAAGGATAGTAATCAAATAGTCTAAGTACCATTAATAGGTTTTTAGGGTTTAAGTTGGTTATTAAGTATCTTAGGAAAAAAATAGAAAAAAAATAAAAGCTTAAGTGAGCAAAGTAAAAATGACAAGAAAATAAATTCTCAAGAGAGCAAAGATGAAAATGGCATGAAATGTAAATGCTAAAAGTAAATAGTGCATAAAGCATAAAAGAATGAAAGCATAAAATGAAACAAGTCAATAATTAGTGGTTAGTTGGATGACCATCTTGAAACTTGCATTTGGAACTCATTAGAGGATTGGTAGAACCAAAGCCTCCACACAACAAGTTGCATTTGCTTTTTGTCAAGTAAATCATCCATTTAGAACTCTCACAAATACCATTTAATGATCAACGATGTTTAAGTGATCCGCGTTGACCAAAGGTGTTGTAGATCCATTAGAGGATTGATAGAACCAAAGCCTCCACACAATGAATCTCAAGGTTATTGGATCAAAGAGATCAAATTAACATACTTGGGCTTGCAATCATAAGTTTGGGCCACAAATGATCATTTATTCGAATCGGGACAAAATTTAGCGCTATGTTAAGCAATCGTAAGTGGACTTATATAGAAGTCGCACCTATTTTGAGGCCGGTCAATAGCAATCTATGCACCATTTGTTTTGAGACATGATATAGAGATCATACTCCAACAACATTTAGTGCAAGGAGAAGGGGATGAGATGAAGAGGAATTAGGGTAAAAAACAAAAACCATATTTGAATTAATATTTAATCAAACTATTATTAAAATCATTCATCCATTTTTGTGGAGTTAAACTCAACACCATGGATCCAATGATGTTAATAAAGCCATGACCAAAAAATCAAACCATGACAACCAGCAAATATTCACAAAATGATATAATATTTAATATATATATATATATATATATATATATATATATATATATATATATATATATATATATATATATATATATATATATATATATATATATATATATATATATATATATATATATATATATATATATATATATATATATATATATATATATATATATATATATATATATATATATATATATATATATATATATATATATATATATATATTTAAAGGTTGGAAAATATTAAAATAAACTAGAAAATAATGAGGAAAATATCAATTATGTTCAAATTAATCATAAAATGAAAAATAAGACCATAGAAAAATCATAAATGGGTCCAAATATATTGATAAAAATTCTAGTAATTTTTAAAAGTCACAAACTATTTTTTAATCATATAAAATTGCTAAAACAAACATAAAATAGATCAAAAATAGTAAACCTCAACATAAAATTCCATAAAATTTCTAGAAAGTCAAAAAATATGCAAAATAGTATTTATGAATTTTTTCAGAATTAAAAAATGTTAGAAAGTATTTTTTAAGTAATTAAAAGAAAGTAAGTAATACAAAAAATATATAAATACCAAATGTTAAAATAAAAATAAAAATAAAATATTCATGAGATCAGAAATAATTCAAAGTATTTTGTGTGAATTTTTCATAATTTTTGGATAAAAAATAAAAGAGTTATGAATTTTTGAAAATTTAATCAAATAAAATATAAAATCAGAAAATAAAATAAAGCCAAAAAGATGTGGACCATCAGATCAAAGTCAAAACGCGTTAGTAAGCTAATCCAATGGACCAGACGCGTTGTGCTTGATATGGACCTTAGTGAAACACACATGTAATCAGAAAAAGGGCAACCAATGAAATTAAAACGCTTGACACGTTATCATTGACTAAGACGAGACATGTCATCGTCTTCAACCTCCAGACACCCTGCAATAGGGATTTTGTGAGATCCTTCAAATGGAAAAATTAGGATCCCTGGCTAGCATCATTGAACTTGTCTCTTCAAGACGATTCTAACACAACCATTGCGCTAAATTTATTTTAAAGTATGGAGAGAGATATGAATCAAAACACAGAAAAATAGCGAGTACCTTCAATTTGAGATTTCTCTCTCAATTCTCAATGGATTTAAAAAATTGTAAGCATCATTAGAATTTGATAAAGGAGTAGAACAAATTAGTGCTTGATTTGGATCCAATTGGTGGAGAATTCTACCTTTTCGAAGTTCAAGTAAGAAGCTCTGAAACTGGACTTCTGTAGCTTGGATTATGGGTCGTTTTGATTGGTTTAAGTGCTGGAGAGTTTGTATGAAGTTCAAGGATGATGAATATGCAAAGAATTTTGGAAAAGGAAGCTTAAATTTCAAAAACTGAATTCAACAAAAGTGGGTTCGTGTGATGTTTTGCCAGGGTGTTCTTGGCTCTCTAAGCTTGGGAAATTGAATGGGGGATGACCCTGCATTTATAGGGAAGTGAATGGGAATGAAAATTTGAAGAATCAAGGAAGTTTGAAGGGAAATTGAGCAAGGGCCGAGCACGAGTGAAGTGTGACTTCATTTCCATCAAAATTCAGCCAAACCTTGCGTTTTGGGGTGCTAATCACTTTTGGCAAGTTTTCTAATTAAGTTTAAATCAAAAACACGCAAAATCTTGTGTTTAGAAGTCACATTATGGATTTCAAAATTCTGACTTTGTGCAAAATTCAGTTTCAAACTACCAAATTCCAATCTATGGCATTTCCACCTCAAGGGGCCTTAGGGCATAATTCTTGATGCTTAGGAAAGATGAGGTTGCAAGATTTGAAATGGAAAAAGAATGAAATCAAATGGATGCTTGAGCTGAAAGTTACATGGAGTCAAAGTTGAAGAAAAAGAGTTGACTTTCCATACTTAGAAAAATTCCAAACCCTTCTTTAAAAATGACCTATAATCTCTTGCATCCAAACATGGCCTTCCACTTAGAATTTTCTCTTGACCAAAAAAGATTGAAATAAGTATACCTCTTGAATGAAACTTTGAAATTTGAACCAAATAAACATATCCAAAAATTTAGCAAGTTATGACTTGTTGAAGTTGACCAAAAATCATGAAATGACCTATAATCTCTTGCATCCTTAAGGTAACTTCCATCCATTTTCTCACTTTGCACATAAAAGAAGGCATGAAGTACACGTCTTTAGGATCATCATGAAAAAGTAATGGGCCCAAGGTGATAACAATTGACCAAGTTATGACCATTTGAAGTCACATATGGAAAATTGGGGATTCATCTGGATGACTTGTAATGTTTCCTCTTCACCAAGTTTCTTCCACATGAAAAATTCTTGAAACTTTTGAAGTGATTTGTTGGTAACTCTTTGAAGAGAAGAATGTTTTTGGAATCACTCAAAAATACCAAAAGATGAGCCAGATATGGCCCTCTGAAGTCCAAAACCCTATCTTCTAGATCACGAGAATGCTTGGTGGAACTTTGTCAAGTTTGAACAAATATTTTGTGCCAATATTCTTCCTTTGTGAATAGGATTTGTTAAGGATGATGATGAGGACTCATGTCCACAAAAACTACTTCCATACCAACTTCAAAACAACTTCAATGGTGAGGTTTGAATCTCTCAAGACTTGACTAGGGCATGGAAATAAACTCATGAACCCATGATGCAACTTGCTAAACCTCATTGCCTTCACCTACATTATTAACAAGTAAGACAAACCAATATTGTATTTGTTAATTTATAGAGAAAATCAAAGCAAAATATCCATTATCATCAAAGAAAACAAGTCAAGGTGCTTGGTGACTCCTCAAAGAGCAAGGTTAAAGATAGGGAGAGGAACCAAAAGACCTAATGTGATTTTGTGGTGATTAAAACAATATGGTATGCTGAAGGGATCTTAGGGGGAAAAATTGGGGTACAACAGACACGATACTCGAAGGTATGCCATGCAATTTCAAAGTTTCTCCAATATACCTCTTAGATAATTTCTCCATATGATAATTGATCTTTATCAGTAAGAAATGAGCCAACTTAGTCAACCTATCCACACACCCAAATCGAATCATTTCCTTTAACGGTCTTCGGAAAACCTGACACAAAATCCATAAAAACACTATCCCACTTCCATTATGGAATAATCAAAGGTTGCATAAGACCCATAGGCTTCTGATGCTCAACCTTCGACTTCTGACAAGTCAAGCAAGAATAGACAAATTTGGCAACTTCCTTCTTCATACCAGGCCACCAGAATAACTTCTTCAAGTCCTGATACATCTTTATAGCAAATAGATGAATACTAAACCCACTTCTATGTCCTTTCTTAAGAATACTCTTCTTAAGCTCTGGAACATCTGGAAAACACACATTCTATCGCCAAACCTCATCACACCATTCTCATCAATCCTGAACTTATCTCATTTATCCTGGTTAATCAAAGTTAATTGATCGACTAACCTCAAATAAAACATGACCTTCACGGATTTCTTCTATTATGCCACTAGTCAGTTTCAACATTCCTAACTTCACACTTGTAGAAGTCTCTTCACACACTAAGCTCATACATGTGTCCACCAAATACCACACAATACTCATCAAAACTCTTCACACACTATTTGATGGAATGTGTTCCAAAAGAACCTTTATGTATTTCTTCTATGATCTTATTTGATTCGTGTCTATCTACACATTTGAGCAAAACAGAATCATAGTTCATTTTGAACAAAACTCCCTCGTTGAGGAAAAACATAGCAGAATACTTCCAGAGTCTTCTTATTTGTGATAGATGCATCCCTTGGATATTCTTATGTTTCAAGATGCATCTTGATGTCATAAAACAAAGGTTTCTCATCAGTTTCTTCCTCCACTTCATAACAGAATATTGGCTCATCTAACCTCATAATGGTGATAGAGGGGGCCTGATTGGCCCATCTGACTTTAAACATGGATGGCAAAGTAGCCAAAGCATATGCTAAGTGATTATTGTGATATGATGGCCAGAACCGGGACGTGTTTCCTTTTTAAGGAATTTGCTGGTTTGCGTTTTGCGTTTGTGTTCGCAAAATGTCGCGGTAAGCAAGAGTCGCCACCGACTTTTATTTTATCCAACAAGGAAAGGAAAATAGCACATAAAAATTCCTCTTTCAAGATATTTTTGAGTACGAGGGGTAGATTACAGAAAGGGAAGGTATTAGCACCCTTTCTATCCGTAGTTATCTACGGGCTCTTAGGTACTTGCTCATCATTTTCAAAATTGTTTCTCTGTGTTTGTGTGCTTTGAAAAGTTTTTGTTTTGACTTCGATTTAACTCTTTCTTCTGTCTTCAAGAGTGTAATGAAGTGTTTTTGAAGTTTATCATACATTCTTGTCATGCAAACCCTAATTATTCATACATCTAACAGTTCAATATTTTGCGGAATTTAAAGTGCGGAAATTAAACTACGCTATTACAAGGCTTCAGGTATTTACATAGCCAAAAACAAACCCTTTGAAAATAAAGCGATAAATAAAAGTAAATACCTAATTAACTATTACACCTTGTGAACATTTACAATAATAGGGTAAAAGTAATAAAATAAAGTGCGCGATGAAAATAAGATCGGGAAGAAATTAGGGTTTTGACCCTTCTAACCTAATCCAAAAGAAAAATGGGTTTTTGTTGTTTTTAACATTTTTTAAGAAAATAATTTAGTTTTTCTAAATAAAATACAAAAAATTAATTAGTTAATTAAATTAATTAGTGAAAATAATTACATGGCCTATTTTGTGGTTTTTTTATTTTTAGGAAAAAGAAAATATGATTAAATTTGGACAAAACCCTAATTTTCTAATTAGTTTTAATGATTTACAAAAAGAATTAAAGTCATCTAAATTAACAACCTAATTTAATTAATTTAATTTTTTAATAAAAAAATAAAATCTAAACCTAATTTGTAAAAAGTATTATTTTTATGATTTTTTGATAAAAAGAAAATTAATTAATTGGTAGTAAAATAAATAAATAAATCAATTAAATAAAGTAAATATAAAAAAAGAAGGAAGAGATTGGGCATGAGTTTAGTAGTTTTGGAGGTGTGAGAAGCATTTTCTGGGCCCAAAAGAGTGAGGTCCATGTTGACCTTTTCAACCAGTGCATTGCTTTGACTAGGCATACCATGGTCACCACATCATGGCCATCAGATCTTGTTTCTAGGACGCCTGTATGGCTGGATCTTGAGGGAGCATGGTAGTCCCCTGGCTTGTATGCACGCTGAATCACTGAAAAGAAAGTAACATAAAGCAATTAGGGGGACCTGGGATTCGAACCCAGGCCCCAAGGCAATTTCCAGCGCTTGGCAACTAGCTGAGCTATTTGTCTTTGTTGTACATAAATTAAGCAGTAATAATAATATACAGAAAAAAGGATTAATGGATAAATAAAAAAAAACATGCGCCATGAGTTTGAATAGGCCAATAGAGAGATGCCACGCAGGTTATCCCTAACCTTGCTCTGTTGGTAAAAGTTGGAAACTTTTACCTACAGACGTTTGTCCGTCGCTATATGCCTGTCATTCCTCAAAATTAACCATGAGCAAGATAAATGACTTCTAATGCCATGATTGGATTTGTCTGGACCTGCTGAACCTCATGATGACCTTTTTATGGGCCAATTTTTCCTGCACATAAAACTCCTAATTTGAAGCTACAAACCCTAGCCATGGTGAAATTTTATACAAGCCATATAAATGCAATTAAACAATATAGAAAGCTTGTAAATGTTCCATGGATCAAAAATATGTGGTTAATTCATGCTATCAATGCCTAAATCATGCAAATCGAATTCAAGAAGTAAGCAATGTCGTGATGGACTTACAGCGCGATATGGGGTCTGGAAATGCTTGCTTTTGATTGATTTTGCTTGATGATGACCTCATGAAACGATTGGGATAGTCCAAGAGTCTTGAATTGGCCTCTAAGTACGAATTCAATTCACCACTTTTTCTTGTTTTTTTCAAGTTTTGCTTCTGGTTCATACGCCTCTTTCTCTAGCCTCTTTTGGTCTGCAATTCTTCTATATGTATTGACGAATGAATAAGGGTTAAAGACCTGGTCTCAATCTTCCTCAATCAATGTCCTTGATCTTGATTTGATTCACCTTAAAATCTTTCCAAAAATGACCTAATTCAATCTTTTTGTGCAACCCATGCCTTTACACAAATTTGATCTCATGCTAGCTGGAATTTAAGACCCGAATCATGTAAAAAATCATTGAATTTCAATGTTTTGGATTTTATATGATTTGTTTTGATTTAAATTAATTTAATTCAAATAAAAATCAAAACAAATAATAAAAATAAGATATTGACAAGTGGCAAAGGCTAGAGCTCGTGGGCTATGTTTCCAACTCAAAACAACTAAAAAAGATTGGGCCCATTTGGCAAAAAATGAAGTTTTAGGCATAGTTGACTTTTGGCAATTTTGCAAAAAAGGTCAACTTCACCAATTCATAACTTCCTCAATTTTGAATCTTTGAAGTTGTTCTTGGACTTTTTAGAGAGCATGAGATGTCCTCTAAGCAATCCTTTTTGTCTCATCTCAATTTGATATTCCATGCCCATGTATGAAGCTTTGACAAAAAGGTGTTTTTTGTTGACTTTTCAAAATGACCTATAATGTCCAAATTCATAACTTCTTGTGAGTGCATATTTTGAACTTGGGAGCTGAAGATGGATTGTATATCATGGAATCCTATTCAAAATGATCTTTGGATGGGCCATTTCTCATGAAGTATGATAAAGTTATGCTTGGTCAAAGTTGGGTTGATTTTTCCTATAAAACCCTAATTTAGCAACTTTTGATTCTTGAGGAATTATGAGCAATCCTTGATGAATCATGATCAACCCTTGATCAAATGATGAAATATACTTCAAAATGAGGATGTTGACCAAAAATCTTGAAGTTTGACTATATGTAGGCCACAATTGACTTTTGCCCTAGCACAGTCGATTTTTGGGCCTTTGAACAATTGACTGAGCAAACTTCCTCTGCAAGGCTTGAAACTTGACATGTATGATCTTGTGAACATATTAGGAACTTGGTGAGAATTTGGGATCCCTTGGACTCAAGTATATTGATGCAACATGAAACCCTAATTTGAGATAGACTGCCTTAGGAGAGAGCTTTTCTAGTCAACCCTTAGACTACCTTGAGCAACTTGAGTATCATTCTTGAAATGTTTTGAGAAATATGGGAGGGAAAATTTTGGGGTACAACAATTATCCTCCCTTGGGATGTGATTGAAGGTTATTTCATCAAAGTACGAGATTAACTTCATAACATACTCTCGGTACTGAATCTAATGTAGGTGTCGCGTCTCCCATTCTTTGTTGATCTGACGGATGACAAGAGCAAAATCCCCTTATACTTCTAAGATTTTGATCCTTAAATCATTTGCAGCTTCAATCCCAAAAATCCAAGCTTCATACTCATCCATATTATTGGTCCAATCAAAATAAATTTTGGTTGTAAAGGGAGTATGGAAACCTTTAGGAGAAATAATAACTATACCAACACCATTACTGAAAGCACTCGAGGCTCCACAGAACACCATCGTCCATCGCGATCCTGATTTAGGTCCTTCTTCTGGGCCAGGAATGTTTAAATCCCTGATGTACATGATGTCTTCATCCGAAAATTAAAACTTCACAAACTGATAATCATGTTCCATGGGCTGGTGAGCAACATAAGGTGCAAATACACTATCCTTGGTGGCTTTCTGGGTAGTATAATGGATGTTGTATTCTGTAAAAATCATCTGCCAACGGGCTACTCTTTCCGTGAGAGCCAGATTTTCAAAATTATACTTGATAATATCCATCTTAGATATTAAGAGAGTAATGTGAGTCAACATATATTGTTTGGGACGCTTTGCTTCCTACACAAGTGCACAACAAGTCTATCTAGTAATGAGTACCTTGACTCACAATCAGTAAACTTCTTACTCAAGTAATAGATGGCATGTTCTTTCCTACATGTCTCATCGTGTTGACTGAGTACACAACCCATAGAATTTTCCAACAATGTTAGATACATTATCAAAGGTCTATCCTCCACCGGAGGCATAAGAGTCGGAGGTTCCTGCAGATACTCGTTTATTCTTTCAAACGTTGTTTGACAATTTTCATTCCAGCCTGACCGCTTAATCTTTTCTTAACAACTTAAATATTGGTTCATACACGGCTGTAAGATGAGAGATGAATCTAGCAATGTAGTTCAACTTCCCCAGGAAACCACGAACCTCCGTTTCTGTTCTCGGATCAGGCATTTCTTGAATTATTTTACTTTCGTAAGATCAACCTCGATTCCTTTTTCACTTGCCACAAAGCCCAATAACTTTCCTAATCTCACACAAAGGTGCACTTGTTTGGATTCAGCCTCAGTCATAACTTCCTCAGTCTTTCAAACAATTTCTACAAATTAACCAAATGTTCTTCCTTTTTTGAGATTTGGCAATCATATCGTCAACATATACTTCAATATCTTTATGCATCATGTCATGAAAGGGAGTGACCATATTTCGCTAATATGTTTACCCTGCATTATTCAAACCAAAGGGTATCGCCTTATAGTATAAGGTTCCCATGGTGTAATAAAAGCCATCTTCTCCATTTCTTCAGTTGCCATCTTGATCTGATTGTAACCAGAGAAGCCATCCATGAAGTAAAATACTTTTGACTGAGAAATATTATCTATCAAAGTATCAATATAGGGATGCGTGAAATCATCTTTATGGCTTGCTATGTTCAAGTCCTTATAATTAACACACATTCTTACCTTTTCATTTCTTAGGTACTGGCACAATATTCGCAATCCATATGGGATAGGAAATAACCTTCAAGAAACCCGTGTCAAAGTATTTTTGAACCTCCGCTTTAATCTTCTTGGATATCTCTGGATGAGTTCTTTGAAGCTTCTGCTTGATCGAAGGAGAATATTCTCTGAGAGGCAGCTTATGAACAAGAATATATGTATCCAACCTAGGTATGTCTTCAAGGACCAAGCAAATATATCAACATACTCTCAAATCATTTCAATCAGTCTCTGCTTTATACTTTCTTCTAAAGTGGACCATATCTTCACTTTTTTTCTTCACCTCTTCGGTACCCAAGCCGATCACTTTCAGAGATTCCTGGTGCGCCTGGATGACCCTTTCTTCCTGCCTCAATAATCTGGCAAACTCTTCAGGGAGTTCAGAATCTTCTTCACCTTCTTATTTGGCTTGGTAGATTGGGTTATCAAAGTCATAATGAGCCATAGCAAAATCGTTATTGATGGAATCCTGAATAAATATGGGATTGGATCTGCATGTTTGATGATTTTTTGTATTTTAGATTGTGATTTAAAATAGAAAAACAAAAAACACATTGCCATTTTTTTGTAAAAAGGAAGAAAAAAGAAAGACACAGAAAAATATTTGAATTCAAAAATGTCCTTTATTTATGATAAACTTCTAAGTAAAAACATTGTGGCCCTAAAAAATGTTACTCTACACCTTGGGCAGAGTGCAAGAATTATTGCATGATGTAAACAAAAAAAGAAAATTACTCCTGAAAGTGGATGGCTGTTATGACGTCTCCAGTGAACCAGTTGTATAGATCTTGACCTGGGACTATTGGGTGAATCCAATTATCCATGTCGCAGTCGCTTTCGCCTTCATCACTCACAACATTAGTTTCTCCCCCACTAGTACCAGCACTAATAAACTTAATCGGAGTAGGAATACCTTGAACCCTTGGGATGGTAATCGGTGCACTTCGGCTAGCTACAAACCCCAAACCACCTTTGTCCTTCTTTATGGGAAGATCCAACACTCTACCCCAGCCTTTGGCGTGCCCAGATTTGACAATTGCCTGAGCTTGTTTAAAGGACATCATCGAGACCTCTAGCTTTTTCACCTCCGGGTGAGGGGTTTTATTAACTTAGATAGTTTCAAAATCCTGAAACAGAGTCTCGTGCACTTCGCCTTCAATATCCACGTATCTGAAAGTGCTCAAATGAATTACAACATAGTCTTCTTCACCACAGACGGTGACCACTTTCCAATTAATCATGAACTTGAGTTTCTGGTGCAAGGTAGAAGTCACGACACTTGACCCATGAACCCAAGGGCGTCCCAACTAACAGCAATAAGAGGGATTTATATCTATCATAAAGAAAGTTGCACTGAAAACCTAAGGCCATATCTTTAAAGGTAGGTCAACCTCACCCAAAAATTGATTTTATCGATCCATCAAATGCCTTCACAACCAAATCACTTGGTCTCAAAACAACCCCTTCATAGTCCAATCTCATCAAGGCAGACTTAGGTAAAACATTCAGAGATGACCTCGTGTCGACCTGTGAGTATAAGGTTTGCCTAAGAGGGAGGGTGAATTAGGACTTTTAAAAATATTTCTGGTTTTATGAATCTTTGATCTTTCTTTTCTGGTTTTTGGTTAAGTGATGAAAGTGATAAAATGCAGAAAGTAAATGACACAAGGATATATTCTGGTTCCCCTCACAATCCGAGAGTACTCCAGTCCCTTTTCAACATGAAAGAGATTTCAGTATAGTTAGAATGATTGTACAGCCTACTCACACCAATTATGATGCTTACTCTCTCATCTGTAGAGAGATCAAAGGCTCTTAACACCTTTAAGATCTTGAATACTAAGTACAAGAAGAACAATCCTCTTCAATGTACCCACTTGCTTTCAACAATCCTGAATAGCAACGGAAGTAATAAGGTAATCTGAATTTTTTATAAGAGATTTTGAAGTATGCTACAATATATTAATCTTGGATTGATCTTCTCCTTCAATCAAAATAATTCTCAAAAATGGATACAAGTGTTCACAATGATGATATGAAACGTGGAGTAATTTTTCAATACAAAATGAGTGCAGAAAATTTCAATGAAAATTCTGGTGTAGAACACTTGAAAATTGAAAGATAAATTGCGTTTGTAATTTATATTGTATGTGGAAAAAGAGTTGCTAATAATTATAAAATTTTGAGATTATATAGGCCTATATACAGACTTTCAAAAAGGGTATGTTTTAATGGAAAGATGCCATGCTTCAAAAACAAAATCACACAGCTTTTCTGGATAGGAGCAAAGGCATTTTTCATACTATTTCAGTGGTAACCGGTTCCCATAAGTAGGTACCCGGGTACAACCTTTCCCAACCTAAAAAAATTTCAGAATTAGTGTTGGGTAACCGATTTCCATAATATGGTAATCGGGTTCCCCAAGTCAGTAGCGCTTTATTTTTGAGAAACATTATAGGGTAACCAATTACCATAACTTGGTAACCGAGTTCCCTAAGGAAATTTTTAAGAATACTTTAAGAAAAGGTGTGGAACATAAAGTTATGATTTCCAAAACATGTTTGAAGATTTATAGCATGCATGAAACATTATTATGAACACTTGTATGCATATAGAGAGGTTGAATGATTTACCTTGACATTTGATTTGTTCACACAATGATTCTTCAAGACTTTGATAAATTTGACTTGATTAAGATGTCTTGACTTGAGCCATTCCATTTTGTAATCAATGATAGTTTGTCGTCATCAAAACTCTTTAGGAAGCTTGTCTTCACATTCTCCCCCTTTTTTATGATGACAACCTTTGTTTGTAAATTTTGATGCATCTTGATTTCTCTATGAATTTGAAAACTCCCCTTAAGTCAAATAATCCCCCTTGATCCATGCATGAGAGTTTTCTTTGAAATTTTCTTGCTGCACTTTTGTTAGATAAAAAGAACATGAACAAAAAATGATTCTTCTCCCCCTTTTTCATTAGAAAAAAGGAATGGGGAAAGAAGAAAGCTATA
Organism: Vicia faba; assembly: GCA_948472305.1. Classification (NCBI taxonomy): domain Eukaryota; kingdom Viridiplantae; phylum Streptophyta; class Magnoliopsida; order Fabales; family Fabaceae; genus Vicia; species Vicia faba. The sequence goes on along the minus strand of OX451736.1, from coordinate 107,212,388 downwards.
TATACCATAAATATAATTAGTAGAGAATTGGAAGAATCATACATCACTTTCGTCTAAAATTCCAAGTTCTCGCTAAATTTTGTAGAAAGGTTCTTTTGCGAGAGGCTTTATGAAGATATATGTTAACTGATTATGAGTATCCACAAAAGTAACTTCGACATCTCTTTGAAATATTGATCACACTGGTGTTGTCACAACATAGAGGAATGAATCCGAGATCGAGCCCGTAATCACGAAGTTGTTTGCTTAAGCCAAAGTATTTGTGCATACAACTACCTGCTGCTATGTATTCTACTTCAGCTGTGCTAAGAGCAACGCATGCTTGTTTCTTACAAGCCCATGATACTAAGGCATTTCCAAGCATATGAAAAGTACCACTCATGCTTTTTCTATCAGTTTTACAACCTGCATAATTCGCGTCAGAATAACCAATTAATTTGCAAACACTACCTTTAGGATACCATAATCTGACATTTGTTGTTCCATTGAGATACTTCATGATTTTCTTGACCGCCATGAGATGTGATTCCTTTGTATTTGCTTGAAAGAGAGCACAAAGACAAACACTAAACATTATTTCAGGACGGCTTGCCGTGAAATATAATAAGGAACCAATCATACCTCGATATTTGTAATATCAATGGAGACACTGGATTCATCTTGATCGACATAAGTACCGGAGCCCATTGGAATATTCATTACTTTTCAATCATCCATATCAAAAATTTTCAATAATTCTTGCAATACTTGGATTGGTTGATGAAGATTCCATATTTTAGTTCCTTAATTTGAATTTCAATAAAATAGTTCATCTTACCCATCATGGATATCTCAAATTCTCCTTGCATCATCAATGGAAATTCTTCATACATTTCTTTGTCTGTTGAACCAAAGATGATATCGTCAAAATAGACTTGAACTAATAAAGTGTTACCTTTCATTTTATTAATAAACAAGGTCTTATCGACATTACCTTTTTCAAATCCCTTTTCACATAGAAAATTAATAAGTCTATCATACCTTGCTCCTGGTGCTTGTTTCAAACAATAAAGAGCTTTTATCAATTTAAAGACATGTGAAGGGTTCTTGAAGTCTTCAAAACCCAGGGGTTGTTCGACATAGACTTGTTCATTGATGTAGCCATTACAAAATTTACTTTTCACATCCATTTGACATAGCTGAAAATTTAATGAACAAGCATAAGCATGTAATAAACGGATAGCTTCTAACCTTGCAACCAGAGTGAATGTTTCTTCAAAGTCGATTCCTCCTTCTTGATTATAACCTTGGGCCACCAATCTTGCTTTATTTCTAACAATTATACCATTCTCATCAAGTTTTTTTAAACACCCATCTGCTACCTATGATGTGTTTGCCACTTGGCCTAGGAACAAGTTCCCAAACTTGATTTCTCTCGAATTGATTTAATTCCTCTTGCATAGAAATTATCCATTGATCGTCTCCTAAGGCTTCATAAACTTTGGAAGGTTCAATTTGTGAAACAAATGCCATATTCAAGCAAGTATCTTTGAGATTTAATCTTGTTACAACTCCTTGATTAATATCACCAATGACTTTATCAATTGGATTATCTCTATGAGTTCTCAATTATTTAGGAAGGACATTGTGATTTGTATTTTGTTATGAAACTTCTTCTTGATGTTGCAGTCGTTTCATACTTTGATCAATAGAAACTTCTTCTGAGGGTAGATCTATAATATCATCATCATTACAAACAACTATGTCCTCCTTAGAGGTGTTAGATTCATCAAAAGAAACATGCATAGATTCTTTAATAGTTAAAGTTCTTTTATTATATATTCTATAAGCTTTACTTGAACGAGAATAACCAAGGAATATACCTTCATCGGATTTCTCGTCAAACTTATCGAGATTGTCTTTTTCATTGTTGAGGACAAAGCACTTGCATACAAAAATATGAAAGTGAGCAATGTATGGCTTTCTTCCTTTGAAGAGTTCATATGGAGTCTTTTTCAAGATAGGTCTAATAATAACTCGATTTCCGACATAACATGTTGTACTACCGCATCCGCCCAAAAATATTTTGGTAGATTTGCATCATTAAGCATTATTCTTGCAAGTTCCACTAGAAATCGATCCTTCTTTCTTTCAACTACTCCATTTTGTTGTGGAGTCCTTGGTGCTGAAAAATTGTGAGAGATACCATGTTCTTCACAAAATTCTTCAAAAGATGCATTTTGGAATTCTCCACCATGATCACTTCTTATGGATACAATCTTTAATTATTTTTCGTTTTGAATTTGCTTTGCATACTTCTTAAATACCTTAAAATCATCACTTTTCTACACAAGGAACAAATTCCAAGAATATATAGAAAAATCATCAACAATAACTAAAGCATATACATTACCTCCGAAGCTTTTTGTTCTTGATGGAAAAAATAAGTCCATATGCAACAATTGTAGTGGCCTTGTAGTAGACACCACATTCTTAGATTTGAAAGTTGATCTAGTTTGCTTTCCTTTTTGACAAGCATCACACAATTTATCTTTGACAAATTTTATAACCTAATGACAAGATCATGTTTGGTTAACTTATTTAAATGTTCCATAAGTATATGGGCTTCCCTTTTATGCCATAACCATGATTCATTATTGTTTACCATAAGACATTTTAATTTCCAAGATAAATCATCTAAAGAGATCATAAGACATTCATCTTTAATGAACTTGATCTTGAAGCCCTTGTCACAAAGATGGCTTATGCTTAGAAGATTATTCTTTAGTCCTTCAACATAAATTACATCTTCAATGGATGTGAAAGGTGGTGGATCAACTTTTCCTTTACCAATAATTCTACCCTTATTATTATCTCCAAAAGTGACAAAATCCTTGGCCTTTAGCACTAGATTTTAAAATTGGTTTATGTCTCCCATCATATGCTTGGAACAACCACTATCGAGATACCATAGATTTAATGTGGTCTTCAATCATACCTACAAAACAAATTAGGTTTTGTTAGGTACACATGTTGCTTTGGGTCCTTCATAATTATTACCTTTCTTTACCCACACGTAATAGCCACTTGCTACACTAAAGTTCCTAACAAAGCAAGCATTAGGTGTATTTCCAACAATACCACAATAAAAACAAGTAGGTACAAAATTGCTTCTATATCTAGGAGGATAATATTTCTTTCTAACAAACTTTTTCTTTTTAGGATAATGATGAATCACTTTAGGTTTGTTCACTTTCTCTTGGATTGTTTGGTCACTAGCCTTAACAAAGATAGTTTTGTTAGAACTAGGTTTTGAAAACTTTGAATATCCAAGTCCACTTTTATCATTGGGGTATCTTTGTTAACTAAGTACACCTTCCAACCCAATTTGTCCTTTTTCATATCTTTCAATAAATCTTTTCAATTGGACAATTTGGAAAGAAAGTGATTCACAGTTTTTGCATACAAAATCATGTTTTTGCTCACTAATCATCTTTTCTTTTTCATTATTAAAATCTTTTTCCATTGTCTCAACTTTTTCTTCTAGAGATGATATTTATTTGTTTTGAGATGATATAGTTTTGTATACAATTTTGAACTCATTTAAGAGTTCATTTATTACACCTTGTTCATCATTATCAAAGAGATAAAAATCATAACTAACCTCACTATCATCATCATCGAAATGGTGTGAGGCCATCAATGCTAGATTTTCACTTTTGTCACTATCTGAATCAGATAAGGAACTTATCTCATTATATTCCCATGCAACATAAGCCTTTTTAAACATCTTTTTGTCTTTGAATCCATTTTTCTTGGAGAGTTTTGGACAGTCCGGCTTTATATGACCTTGCTTGCTACATTCATAACATGTGACATCTTGTGTTGATGTGGAGGTTTCTTTATCCTTGTTCTTTGATAATTTCTTCCTTTTTACAAAGTTAGAATTACCAAAGTTATTTTTAGGTCCAAAGAATTTTCCTAACCTTTTAACAAGAAGCATGAAATTTTCGTCTTTTTCCGGATTGTCTTCTTTTTGAACTTGATTGGAATCAACCTTTTAAGCAATGCTTTTAGATTTCTTTTCTTGATTTTCATTTTTTTCCAATCTTCCAAGTTCCGTCTCATATTCTTGAAGTTTTCCAAATAATATTCCGGAAGTCATTCGGAATAGATTTTTCTTTTCAGATATCGTTGTTACTTTTGATTGCCATTTTTGGGTTAGAGACCTAAGCACTTTAATATTAATTTCTTTGGTAGTAATGGTTTTTCCAAGAGCTTTCAGATGATTTTTTTGGTGCACGAATCTCTACTCCAAGTCAAGAATGGAGTCTTTGGGTTGTATTCTAAATAACTCGTATTCTTGACTTAAGGTATTCAATCTTGATCTTTTAACTTCAACGGTTCCTTCATGAGTTTCTACCAAAGTATCCCATATTTCTTTTTCTGTTGTACATACAGAGACACGAAAAAATTCATCCATACTAAGTGCACCTTGAAGGAGATTGATTTCCTTTTTGTCATATAGGACCTTTATCTTATCATCGTCATCCCATGCACCTTTAGGCTTTGACATACCAACATTGCTGACAATACTTGTAGGAAAAAATGGACCATTTTTTACGACATCCCATATTTCTCCTCCTTGTGCTTCTAAATGATCCTTCATGCAGATTTTCCGAAAATCAAAATATTCACCACAAAATAGTGTAGGCTTGTTATTGCTACCACCATCTTTAAAGACCGAATTTTGATTTGAGGAAGCCATTTTGGATCTATAGGAACGTGTTACCTATAACTTGTTCTGATAACAAATGTGAGTATAAGGTTTGCCTAAGAGGGGGGTGAATTAGGACTTTTAAAAATATTTCTGGTTTTATGAATATTTGATCTTTCTTTTCTAGTTTTTGGTTAAGTGATGAAAGCGATAAAATGTGTAAAGTAAATGACACAAGGATATATCCTGGTTCCCCTCACAATCTGAGAATAATCCAGTCCTCTTTCAACATGAAAGAGATTTCACTATAGTTAGAATGACTGTACAGCCTACTCACACCAATTGTGATGCTTACTCTCTAACCTATAGGGAGATCAAAGGCTCTTAACACCTTTATGATCTTGAATACTAAGTACAAGAAGAAAAATCCTCTTTAATGTACACACTTGCTTTCAACAATCCTGAATAGCAAGGGAAGTAATAAGGTAATCTGAATTTTTTACAAGAGATTTTGAAGTATGCTACAATATATCATTCTTGGATTGATCTTCTCCTTCAAGAAAAATAATTCTCAGAAATGAATACAAGTGTTCACAATGATGATATGAAACTTAGAGTAATTTTTCAATGAAAAATGAGTGCAGAAAGTTTCAATGAAAATTTTGGTGTTGAACACTTAAAAATTGAATGATAAATAGCTTTTGAAATTTGAATTGTATGTTGAAAAATACGTGCTAATAATTCTGAAATTTTGAGATTATATAGGCCTATATACAGACTTTCAAAAAGGGTATGTTTTAATGGAAAGATGCCATGCTTCAAAAACAAAATCACACATCTTTTCTGCACAGGAGCAAAGGAATTTTTCATACTGTTTCAGTGGTAACCGATTCCCATAAGTGGATACCCGGGTACCACCTTTCCCAACGTAAAAAAATTTCAAAATAAGTGTTGGGTAACCAGTTCCCATAATATGGTAACCGGGTTCCCCAAGTCAATAGCATTTTATTTTTGAGAAAATTATAGGGTAACCGGTTACCATAAATAGATAACTGGGTTCCAGGAAGTTTTGAGAAATACTTTAAGAAAAAGTGTGAAACATAAAGTTATGATTTCCAAAACACGTTTGAAGATTTATGGCATGCATGAAACATTATTATGAAAACTTGTATGCGTATAGAGAGGTTGAATGCTTTACCTTGACATTTGATTTTTTTCACACAATGATTCTTCAAGACTTTGATAAATTGTACTTGATTAAGATGTCTTGACTTGAGCCATTCCATTTTGCAATCAATGATAGTTTGTCTTCATCAAAACTCTTTAGGAAGCTTGTCTTCACACAACCCACGCACGAGATAGAGTTGTTCCATCTATTTCCATATAAACATGTAGCACTTTGTTATGCTTTCTCCCCTCGGGAGGCAAATCATAATCAGTAAAACCCACTCCATTCCTAGATGCAATGCTGGCGCAAACACTTTCAAATTGATTTACCGAGATCTCTTGAGGAACAAAAGTCGTTCTCAACAGCTTCATCAAAGCAATGTGGTCTGACTCAAAGTCTCGAAGCAAGGATAAGATAGATATCTTTGACGAGGTATGGCTTAGTTGGATGATGATACGATAATCACTTTTCTTGACATACCTCATTAATTCCTCCATATATTTAGATATATCTGAACTCGGAGGCTGAACTAGAGTATTTTGCACTGGCGCTTCCCCACTTACCATAATCTATTTACCCTTGACCTTAGCCAAGGCCTCATCACTACTTTTCGGTGCAACTTCTGTTATCCCCCACAATATCATTAACTTCAAGTGTACTTTCTGAAGGTGTATCAATCACGTGTTTCTTCCCTTGATAATATACCTCAGCCCCATAGCTTCAAGGAATTGCTCTGTTACTACTGTAAGGAATTGGACCAGGTAGCATAATAGTCAACAGAGATTGTTTAGCAGGAATGAGAATTGTTGTAGGACAAGAATATTCTTCGGATTGAAAAGAATGGTGATCACATCTACTTCATCCTCTTCATCTTTCTCAACCACATACAGTTTATCAAACTGCAAAGTTCCTTCACTGATTAACTTCTAAACCTCATTCTTTAAACAAACACGACTCTTAGGTTGAACCAAACAACTTCTACAACTAATAGCACAGTCGGGATAAATTACTTGAAGTTCTAGTTGGACATAATTCAGATGTCATATCACATGTTGGGACATCTGATATGACATAAACAAACATGAAAGGTATCAACAATAAAAATAGTACTAAAAAGCATAAACAACACACCAGAATTGGTAACCCAGTTCGGAGAAACTCTCCTACTCTGGGGGCATACCAAGCTAGGGATAAATCCACTATGATAGTATCAATTCGAAGCTAAACTCCCCTATTTATATCTTCTCAATTAATCACTACCCGTGCTATATTTCTATCTAAGACTCACCTATATATGAGGCTCTTCTCAATCCCTCTTCAATCACAGACAACGATTCGATCAAAACAATTATGTACAAACAGGAAGACACACTTCCATGACAATATCTAGCCAAGACTCTTGACTAAGACCACAACTTGAAGTTTCTTCAAAGCTTCCTCCAAGAACAATACTCAACTCATTACCTACAAATTTCTAAGTGAGAACACAATGACCATCTCACAACTCGAGTGGTTCACCAACACCAACTCTCCTAGAGAGCAGCAAAAAGACAAAACCATAAAGTTCTACATCTTGAACCCGTACCTTTCCGAGGTTACAAACACTTCTATTTATAAACTATACACAACTGGACACGGGCCTTCAAAATAAAACATATCAACTATAACAAACATCAGTAACTTCTTCTACAAACAAAGTCTTTAATCATTAGTTTCCTAAAATGTCTCCATATTTAGAAACTACATAATCTTCAATATTCTGATTTGATTCTTCTTGAAATTTAAATCAACGCCATATAATATTGCATAATATTCCCAGAATATTTTGCAAAAGTTAAATCATAACAGAATCTAACTGTCCACTTTAGCTCATACACGATGTCGTATGCTACTTCATATGACATCGTATTCGACATGTTGTTCCAGATGTTGAAACACTTCAACTCAACATATCCTAACATAAGATATGACTTCTTGCTCAACCTGTTGCAGCTATATTTATTCTACAAAAAATAATCATAATCCTTAAAACTAAGGAACTTACAGTCTCCCCCTTTGGAAATTTTTTACTAAAACAAATATTTTAAAAATACAACCCAATATTACAGCAATAACAACAATTACATCCACCAACAGTAGTCCTCATAAACTACTGAACTCATCAGCACAACAACACGGAGACAGTCTTCACAAGCACAATGATGTTGGGACATCATATTCAACATCATCTTCATGACAACTCCATTACAGTACCAAACGCATCACCAAAGAACACCACCTTCAAGAAAAGGAGTAGAAAGTCCTGAAGTCATTTGGTGTACCCAATCCAGACAAGGAACATGATTGTTCTACACTCCCCCTCAACCCAGGAACCTATTCTTGTCATAGATGAATAGATCTTCCTTTTAACTAGTGGAAAAAATGGACCAAGAAGCAACCACCAGTCAATCTATGGCATAAGAGGAAACTCAAGAAGTATCCAACCACCACCTTGGTAACTCAGAACACAGGGAACAATTGTGTTCATAACTTAGATCACAGGTCACAAATCACGACACAAAAATAGGGTCAGACATATTATCTAACATTTGTGTATATCAACTATAAGAACAAACTCATGTGGCTTCAACATCTGAGTTAATCCTTTCTCCCCCTTTTTAGCCGAAAATTGGAAAATGATGCCTTCACAAAACCAGACCCAAGCACAGCTCACCAAAACCCGAACAAAAGCCATAAGAATTAAGGACACATCAAATGCTCATGGGTGGGAGGGAAAGGAGAAACCTCTATAAGTAGATGGACATTTACTTGGGAAATAAGTATCCTTGAATATAGTAATACTCTTGGTCAAAAGGAAATGATATTTGAAGAGAAACTTCCACCAAATACAATGTTCACCGTCCAAAACAACTTTAATCTCCTTTAAACTCTAGATTGTTTCTTCTGAGCAAAATAGGTCCCAATACATGCGCATCCACCCATATTTTCTCCACTATTTTCTGCCATGTGCTTAATAACACTGGCCACAAAAACCCTTTGTTAATCATACTGGAAACATGTCCTAAATAATGTCTTGACATTCAGTCATACATTTTTACTTGCAGAAAATTTGATCAACATATCTTCAACAGTACTGTCTTCTATTGGATTCTAAGTGATATCCTTTCACTTAGACTTAGTGACACACACCAAGACATCATAATATCACATTTGTGTCATCTCTCAAAAAATATAAAGACTTGAAGAGTCCTTTTAACATCTGTAGAGAAAAATAAATTCTCCCAGACATAACCATTAATCAGCAGAGAGATATGTGAACTTCTGATCCACCAGCTTCACATAGCTAAGACCAACCATGCCTTGTCAAGATCGCCAAAATTTTCAGAATGTCATAACATTTTTTTTGACATCATACCTGTTGTACCCCAAAATTTTCCCTCTCATTTATCAAGATTTTTCTCACGAGACTACTTGGACTCAAGAATAGTTTAGGGTTTGGTCAGCTCAAGACATCTTATCTTGCACTGATAACCCAAAATTAGGGTTTGAGTTTGCACAAAGATTTTTGGACCATCAATGCTTAATGTGACTTTCATACACTATTTTGGACCCCTAAGATTGCTCATGTTAAGTTTCAAGCCTTGAACCACATTTTTGATCAGTCAATTGGACAGTTGACCTAAAAATTAGCTGTATTGGGGAAAAAGTCAACCATGGCCAATTTGCAGTCAAACTTCATAATTTTTTATCCACATCAACATTTTAGACTCATATGTACCATTTGATCAAGTTTGGATCACAACTCCCCAAGAAATTTGATCAAATCATCAAAAGGGCAAAATGGTCAAAATTAGGGATTTGACTGAGAAAGGGCAATTTATGATTTTTAACCTAGCAAATGACCAATTGGGTTCAAACATGATTTCAAGGGTTAAATGTCATCATCTTGACCTAATCACATGGTTCAAAAGATCTCAAGTTCATTGGATTGGCAAATGAATTTTGCAGTCAATTGATCAAAAGTCAACTGTGCACTGAAAAGTCAAACTTTGACTTTTTGGTCAAAATCAAGTGCCACGGGTCATAATTCATCAAGATATGTCAAAACATGAAACTTGTTCACCAAGAAACTCAAAATTTCAAATTAGGGTTTTGAATTTGAAAATTTTCATAACTTAGAATTTTTCTAAGTGTGAAAATTTTCTTATTTTTCCCCAACATTCCACCACTTTTTCACCATGATGCATTTTGATTCAAAGAAAACTTCCAACATGAAAGTTATAGTCCTCCATAAAATATACAACTTTTCCTCACAAACTTTTCCCAAAAGATGCTTGTATATCAAGTTATGAATTTTTGAATATAGGTCCATGAACTAAATAACTTAGTGAAATTTTGCCCTAATTTAGGCAGGTTTTTGACCCAACTTCATGGACATTTTTCACCTAGTTCCAAGAGGTATATCAAATAGCATTTCAAATATGTATTATAGAGCACATTTCAAGCTTTCAAAAATATCAAAGAACTCTCCAAGATCATTTTTGGTTATGGAGAATCGAAGAAGGGAAGTTGGCATTTTATCACTTTTATTCATGCCATTTTCACAAAGTATCAAGTTGCAAATCAGATCTTTGATGTTTGAATCTTGATTTACATGTCCTAAACTCATTCTACACTCCATAATTAAATGCAAACTCAGAAGTTAAAGGATTTATCTTTGCTTTTGGAACTTTACACAAGTTGTAATTCCATTTTAGGCATAAAGTTCACATTGCCATTTTCATAAAGGTGAGCTTTTGCATTTTTGTCCATCTTGAGCCTTGGACCTGTCCCTTTGATGCAAACAATTTCCACAGGTCTCAAGCAATGTATAACAACTCTTATCAGCCCTTGAGGTAGCCAGTACAAGCATGTTGCATTTGTCATTTCACTTTACATAAAATGCAAGAAAAGTTGCAAAAGGTGCTAGAACTTGTACAGCTAGTAAGGGTTGACATTTGTGTCATTTCTATACATATACACAAACATATCACAAGGCACATCACGATTGCTTTACATCTGAAACTCTCCAAAACACAAAAACTCTATTTTTCTGTCCAAACATAGCAGTTATGCATAATCATAGCCATCTCATTTTTGGCTCGTGCGTTTTGCATTTCAACACTTGAAACACTTCATACACATCGTACCAAAGCAGTCCAAGCATTCATCCTGCATTTGTAAGCCATGTTTCAGCCATTGCCATTTTCAAACTTGGAGCTTGCAGTTTGACTTCTACAAAGAATTCTAGCGATCCACAAAGCAAACAAGGTATTGGAATAACTTGAAGGAAGTTCAAGGAAGCTCACACAATCCTCAGGCCTCCATCAAAGTCCCTACATTGCTCTATCCAAATCCAACTAAAGGAGGTATTTTTCAAAACTCTATCTCTCTGAATAAGCATCCTCAAGCCACGATTTGTGAAGAAAAAATGTAGCCCTTATCATGGTGAAGCTGTACATATGCATACTTTTCATTTATATTAACTGAGCTGGGAGAATTTGAAGTTTGAAAATGCTGAAATTCCTAGGTCACGAATTAGGGCCATCAAAATTATCCTTGATCTTTTATAGTTAGGTCACATAATTTATATGGTTGGAATCGTGAGTTAAAATGCCACAAGTTTCATGTTATAAGTTTTTGTTTTTGTGCAAGCATGTGAGAGTTGCAGGTTTGAACTGAATACGCGCGCGCAAGGTGGACGAAGGACAGGGACGATGGCTTCTGGGTCTGTGGCGCCTTGGGCCTTTGCACTTTTGATATTCACACCTCCTGAGTTACTGCTACACCCCCTTGACTAACTTTGTTATATTTTTGCATTTATTTTATATTTTCATATTTTATACTTTCATTTATTTTTCTTAATGATAAAAAAATACCAAAAATAATTTCTTTATTTTTTTTTGCAATTTTTTTATTTTTTATTTTTATTTTTTACATAAAAAATAGTTTTATTAGGATAAATAGATTTTATTTTCTCAAATAGTTTGTAAATAAATATAAAAAATACTATATATTTTTATTATATTATTTATACACATAAAATATTTATTTTCTTGCATATTTATATTTTAATATTTGCACATAATATTATTTATTATTTTCTTATACAAAAATGGACAAAATAATAACATAAAACATTATTTTCTTTTAATATAAAAATTAAGGTTTCATCCCTTTCCAAAAATAATAATATTTTTTCTTTTATTTCTAGGGTTTAAATAAATTATTTTCTCATACAAAAAATAAATACAAAACATTTTTTACATAAATACATCTGTATTGCATTTTAAATACTTGTTTATTTATTTAATGCGCACAATATTCGATTGGGTTGTAATAGTATTTTTAGATTTATATTTGTGCAATATCCCCATTCAATACTTGTATCCCCCCTTCCATAATAATTGTTGTAATAGCTTAGTTTACACTTACGCAATTTATCGCTTTTATACCATGTTTAGTAAACTAGGGTTTGCATGACAAGAACAAAAAACAAAACAAATAGACAAAACCTAATGCAAGACAAAAGCATGAAAATGACAGACTTTGCACACAAGCACCCTTAGGGTTTCAGCCACTTGGTTTCCTAAAACAAAATGGCCATGTTACGCATGCGAAGTATCTTGGCAAAACAATACAACTATAAGATCATAGTCCCTCAATGACGCTATTCAAAGGTTGCCTAAACACAAAATGATCTTGGTCCCTCAAACATGCTAAGATACTTGGCAACATTGTTATCATGGTCGTACGATGACCCACGCCCGTCCCGTCAACATCCAAAGATAGGGTTGCTTACCAAATCAATGGTAAGTCAACAATGTCAAAGGAATAAAAATTCACAAGAAAGACATTTGAGTATGTAGATATCTTCTAGTTACTTGATCAATTTCAAAACAATCCTTGCTATTTTAAAATCAAACACACACACATTTCCAAACATCTTTCAAAACATTGAAACATTTTCAAAAGACAAACATCTTTGTATACATTCTTACGAACGAGAATCATTACAAAGATTGCCTAAACGAGTGGCCTCTTTTCAAAATACTTTAAAAAACACACCAAACACCAAGCACCATTTCAAACAATTTCAAAGCAAAGCAAATGATCTAAACAAGTAACTAAGAGCCCATGGAAAACCATAGATGAAAAGGGTGCTAGCACCTTCCCTTTTCATAATCTACCCCCCGAACTCAAGAAAACATCTCAAAGGTCTTTCCTGTGCTTTTTTACCTTTGCTTTTGGATAAAAGAAAAATCGGTGGCGACTCTTGCTAACCGCAACATTTGCAAACACAAACGTAAAACCTCAAGTCAGTTCTCCCACTTCATCACAGAACTGGCGGCTCTGCTGGGGAAAATCATAAAAGTGGGGTTACCTTAGGGTTTAGATCACCTTTACATGCTTAGCTTGTTTGACTTGTTTGCTTTACATTTTGGTTCTATTGTTTGGGTTTGAATCCTCTACCCAGATTTAGGAAACATTGTAGGTAAATAGCAATACATTGTGGAAATTATGCGGGGTATACCGACATGGTCTAAGCAATAGCTATATTAGTGTGACATATTTGTGGGTACCGATAGCCTTTGAGTCAATCAAAGAGAATATGGGGCCGCTGAGTGATGTCATAAAGCACTAATGAACTTCTAGAAGCTTTACTTGACCAACTTGGCCTTTTAGGATGTAGTGAGATGATTGGCTTTGGTGCAATCCGAAGTTGGTAGATACTCGATACTACACTCTTTGAGGGTTGGTTCCTTGGAATGTTTCGGTCGCCAGTAAAGAGGCTTGAATTGAAACAATGAACAAGGAAAAAATCCAGTGATATTGAGCTCCTTAGAACCCAGTTACTATTTTTAGGCCAGATTGAGCCAACTAAACTTCAAGAGGGTACTTACCTATGAAACCTCATGCAAGCCTAAACTAGGAACTTGTGTGATTTGCTTGTACATATATACTTGTGCATAACATCATGGACATCATGAGCATCATATGCATCCACTAACCATTTCAAGGATTTTGTAGATTCATCTTTGTTCTTGTTTTGTAGGTTATGGATTCACTTCGCAGGAAAACTATCCAAATCAACCTTGTAAGAATTACTCCACAACTCAAAGATGTAGCTTCAAGGATTATTGAGAATTATCCATTCAACGAGAGACATGGTCGTCTACTCAACTTGGTCACTTCCAACACAGAGGAGGATATGGTGAAAGTTCTCTTCCAGTTCTTTGACCCTTTGCATCATTGCTTCACATTTCCTAACTATCAACTTGTGCCCACTTTGGAAGAATTCTCTCAAATTTTGAGGATTCCTATTCTCAATCAACTACCCTTCAACGGTACGGAAAGAGATCCAAATCCAGAAGAGATTGCTCAAGCCTTGCACTTGCACTCATCTGATGTCACAACACATTGGGAAACTAGAAGTGGTGTCAAAGGCTTCTTGGCAAAGTTTCTGTTTGAGAAGGCCCAAAGCTATTGGAATTCTGTAGACTTGCAAGCTTTTGAGGAGATTATAGCTCTTCTCATCTATGGGATGGTCTTGTTCCCTAATCTTGACCAACTTATATATGTGAGCACTGTCAAAATCTTCATCTCTCGCAACCCGGTGCCTACTTTTCTTGGGGATATCCTCCACTCTTTTCACACTCGTACAATGAGGAAAAGAGGTGTTCTTATGTGTTGTACTCATCTCCTGGCAAGATGGTTTATTTCTCATCTTCCCCAATCATTCTTGAAGAATGAGCAAGGTTTAAGGTGGTCACAACGGTTGATGACACTTAAACATTCAGATATTCATTGGTGTTCTCGATCCAAAGAGAATGTTATCATCATTGACCATTGTGGGGAATTCCCTAATGTCCCTCTACTTGGCATTAGGGGAGGCATCACCTACAACCCTTTCTTGGCTCTAAGACAGTTTGGGTATGCCCGAAGGGATGGCCCACATGACTTGCTGATTCATGGAATTGTTTTTGACTACAAAAACGAAAGCCAAGGACTCCGTCAGGGATTCATCCGAGCTTAGAGGATGCCAAACAAGGTGGATAGCAAGACTCTGGGACACAAGAATTCCATCCCTCTTGAGCCTTACCTCAAGTGGGTACGAACTCGCGCCCAAAGTCTTATGATGCCTTATCCCTCCATTCTCCCAGTGATTATAGAGCCTGTTAAGGAAGGAGAGGTTCCATACACCATCCTACATCCTGATATGCCAACATCACTCGAAGATCTACAAAGGAGTTAAATACAGCTCAAGGGAGAGCGTGATACTTTTGAAGCCCAATTCTATGCAAGCGAGAAGAAGGTTTTGGAACTCACTCGGCTACTTCATGAAGAGCAGACTCTCAACACCTACATTTCACCAAAAAGTATGCGCAACGTCTTTTTATCTTAGAATTTTGTATTATTTTTCCCAAGGGGCATTGATGTACTCACAATTCTATCTTATTAATATGACGTGTGTTTTCTTTTTTGTTTAAAACAAATTTGAATTTCTAAATCCTTGAAAACATTGCATGAATACATATCATTCATCATAAGCATAAACAAGTCTTCACACCAAGTTTCCTCATCTCTCTACTGTTTATTTCAGTAAGATGGATATCGAACAAACGGTCAAAGATTTGCAAGCTCAGAATTCACAATTTCAACAGTTGCTCGTAACCTTAGCCAAGGGGCAGCAGGAGCTGAAGACTTTGCTAGAAAAAGAAAAAGAGAAGAAAAAAAAGAAGCCAACTGGTGTGGTAATTATGGGCAGAAGGTTTCAGGGACAAGCCAGAAGGACCTTAGAATTCCCAACAACATCTGAAGAAGGGGAAAGAAAAGGAAAAGGAACGGCAGTAACATCAGATTCTGAAGCAGAAGAAGAGGAAGAGGAGGACTACTCTGAACAATAATACCCTCCGGCTGATGACAAATACAAACACCTAGAAGAGCGTCTAACTGTTGTGGAAATCCAGAGAGTACTTGGGCTAGATTTTGAGGAGTTAGGGCTGGTATCAGGAATCGTAATCCCTCCAAAGTTTAAAGTGCCACTGTTTTCCAAGTATGATGGGGTGTCTTTCCCTAAAATTCACCTCAGATCCTATGTCAGGAAGATTCAACCATATTCTGCCGACAAAGACCTGTGGGTCCACTTTTTCCAAGACATTTTATCAGGAACGCAACTTGATTGGTTCTACCAATTAGAAAGGGCAGATGTCCATAATTGGGAAGACCTGGAAGCCGCTTTCTATAAACAATATCAATACAACACCGACTTAGCGCCAACCCGTACTCAGCTACAAAGTATGGCTATGGCTTCCAATGAGGGCTTTAAAGATTACGCACAAAAGTGGAGAGACCTAGCTGGAAGGGTGAAACCTCCTTTATCTGAGAGGGACTTGGTGGACATGTTCTTGGGAACACTATCAGGTCCTTTCTTTAATCATCTGATTGGAAGTTCCTCTGCAGGGTTTACTGAATTGATTTTAACCGGTGAAAGAGTGGAGGCTGGTATAAGAAATGGGAATATTCAAAAGGACGCGTCTACCTCAACATCTATAAAAAATCCCTTCACGGGAAGAAAGGAAGTATTTGCTGTCTACTCACAGAGGAACCAGGGAAGAACCGAGCGTCGACCAACGGTGGGGGCCGTTATGATTCCGAACCCTGCATCAGACCAGCCAAGAACTAACCAGCAAAGGGTAGAAAGGCCAGTTCGGCAATTTACCAAGATTAACATGACTCCTAATACTGCTTCTCCACATTACCATCCCAACGCCAGATGCGCGTACCATTCTGAAAGTCCAGGGAACGACACCAACAACTGTTGGGCTCTAAAGAATAAGATTCAAGATCTGATAGATGCGAAGGAAGTTGAATTTGAAGCTCCTGAAAAACCGAATTTTATTTCCGCTCCAATGCCGAGGCATGGTCATAATGCCAACGCTATTGAAGAAGATCTATTTGTTGCTACCGTGGATGAATTGTTAACTCCGCTCCCGACCATCAAGTTGAATTTGTTAAAAGTTGGCATCTTCCCGGGTTGTGACAAAGACTGCCATGTTTTCATGTCCTCATCATTTGACTGCCCTCTGTTGAAGAAAGGAATCTAATAATTGATTGATAACCAAGAAATTTTGTTTGAGAAAGCTCCTATTTCACCCGTTCCTGTGAAAGAAGTTTCTATTATAACCATTTAAGCCAATCCTTCCAGGGCCCCTAAAATACCCGTTAGGATTACACATGCTCCAAAGACTGCTCCACTTAAGATTACAATGCCCGGGCCTGCCCCAGATAAATCAGTACCATGGAATTATGGTGGATAAATCTACTATCATGGTATTAAACAGGATGAACTGACCGCTGAAGAAGAAAGCTCCGAAGAGGATAATTCCGACATTAGCAATATTGTTGGAACTAGCAAGATCACCCGCAGTGGTAGGATCTTCTCTCCAGAGATTGCTCCTCCAACAGCAGTCTTTGGACCCGTGGCCGTTCCGAAAATTACATATGTACCAGTGATTGTACCTGCAAGTGTACCTACCAACAAAGACAATACAATTCCTATCCCTACTTCCACTACTGAGAATAAAGGAAAGAACGTTCAAGAGGATCCTGTCCTGACGAAGGCTCAATCACTAGGTATTCCTGAAACATCCAAGAATGAGATGGAAGAAATCCTGAGGATAATTAAGAAGAGTGATTATGATGTGGTTGAACATTTGGGGCAGACCCCTTCCAAGATCTCAATTCTAGCTCTGTTGCTTTGCTCTGAAGCCCATGCCAAAGCACTGATAAAATTTCTGAAGACAGCTCATGTGCCGCAAGAGACGTCTGCTGACCAGTTCCAAGACTGTGTGGCCAGTTTGACAGTTGATAACGGCCTGGGTTTCTCTGATGCTGACTTGACATCCAGAGGGAGAAAACATAACGAGGCATTACATGTCTCAGTGGAGTGCAGAGGAACAACCCTAACTCATGTCTTGGTTGATATTGGATCATCTCTGAATGTCTTCCCGAAAAAAGCCCTTGACAGGTTGGATTGCGAGGGGATGACTTTAAAACCCATCAATATAGTGGTGAGAGCTTTTGATGGATCAAAGAGGATGGTCCATGGGGAGGTGGACATCCCAATCAAGGTGGGAACTCAGGTTTTCAACTCAACATTCTATGTGATGGACATTCGTCCTTCTTATTCCTGTCTGTTAAGGCGCCCCTGGATCCATAATGTCGGTGCTGTCACCTCCACCTTGCATCAGATGGTAAAGTACCCCGTCCAAGGGAAGATCATAATTGTCCACGGGGAGGAGGAGTATATGATTAGTCATCTAAATTCTTTCCGATATGTAGAGCTGGATGGCGAGTTCATAGAGACCCCTTTCCAACATTTTGAAGTAGTCTCTCCAGAAGTAGCGGCGACCAAGGCGGTATCTTAGATTCCTAAGATCACAAGACCTCCACCTCGAATGTCATATCTAAAGGATGCAAGGGAAGTAGTGGAAGAAGGGGGATGCACAATCTGGGGTCAGCTTCCAGACATTCCTTACAAATCAGACAAGTTTGGCTTGGGGTTTACTTCGACAGGTCAGAAGGCTGTGCATTGTACCCGTGCTATGGGGCCACCTGTGAAGATTACCAACCAAAGCGTCTGTGCAGTGGAAGACAATGAAGAGGATGGCAGCTTTGAAGATTGGATATTTCCTACTGTCAGCGAAGGACTTTGCAAATGGGAAGCCAAAGACTTTGTTCCAATAACTTTCATATCTCAGTAATTTATCTTTTACATTTTTGTTGGACTGTAATAATTCACAAACAATTCGCACTTTAAAAACCCTGTGTCTTACCCGAGGCACATCGGTCCATTTGTAAGGGTTTTTATTTCATTTTCATATGTCATTCAATGAATCATGGACGCTTTTTCATATATAAACCTTTTATGCTCATTGTCTTTATTTTACATTTTATTGTTTTAAGATGGCTATATCCTTACACAAACCCACACTCACAAATGCAGGTACCCATCCATTCCGGATCCCATGGGTAATGATATTGTTATAGCATTCAGTGACTCTGAAGATCTGATCTACCAAGCCGAATACGAAGGTGAGGAAGATTGTGAGGTGCCAGGGGAAGATAGAAAGGAAATCAGAGTGGGTTCCAATCTAGAGTCGAGTGTCAAGGAGCACCTAATTCAGCTATTGCATGATTATGTTGAAATCTTCGCCTGGTCATACGAAGACATGCCGGGACTCGATACAGACATTTTGGTACACCGTCTACCCACAAGAGAAGACTGTCCACCAGTGAAACAAAAGGTCCACTGCAAGAGACCTGACATGTCAGAGAAGATCAAAGAAGAAGTTATGAAACAGTTCAATGTGGGATTTCTGGCTGTTACTTCCTATCCTCAATGGGTTTCTAACATTGTTCCCGTTCCTAAAAAGGACGGAAAAGTGAGAATGTGCATGGATTATAGAGATTTAAACAGGTCGATCCCCAAAGATGACTTTCCACTTCCACACATTGACATCCTGGTCGACAATACAGCCCAGCACAGTGTATTTTCTTTCATGGACGGATTCTCAGGCTATAACCAGATCAAAATGGCACCTGAGGACATGGAGAAAACTACATTTGTAACACAGTGGGGTACATTCTGCTACAAAGTGATGCCATTCGGACTGAAGAATGTCAGGGTAACCTATCAACGTGCCATGGTAGCTTTGTTTCATGATATGATACATCATGAGATAGAGGTCTACGTAGATGACATGATAGCCCGATCAAAAACTGAAGAAGAACACCTTGATCACTTGCAAAAGATGTTTGTCAGGTTGAAGGAGTACAAGCTCAGATTGAACCCAAACAAGTGCACATTCGGAGTCCGATCCGGTAAAATCTTAGGTTTCATTGTCAGCAACAAAGGTATCGAGGTTGATCCTGCCAAAGTCGAAGCTATACAAGAAATGCCTGCTCCTCACACTGAGAAGGAAGTCATAGGTTTTTTGGGACGCCTAAACTACATTTCCATATTCATTTCTCACCTAACGTCTAATTGTGAACCAATCTTCAATCTGTTGAAGAAAGATCAAGTGGTCAGATGGAATGATGAATGTCAAATTTCTTTCGATAAAATCAAGGAGTATTTACTAAAGCCTCATGTATTGATGCCACCCGTCGAGGGAAGACCACTAATCATGTAGTTGACCATCTTAGAGAATTCAATGGGGTGCGTACTAGGGCAGCATGACGAGTCTGGCCGAAAAGAGCACACTATTTATTACCTAAGCAAAAATTTTACCGACTATGAAACCAGATATTCACTGCTCGAGAAAACTTGTTGCGCTTTGGTATGGGTTGCTCGCCGGCTAAGACAATATATGTTGACTCATACCACTTTGTTGATATCTAAGATGGGTCCGATAAAATACATCTTCGAAAAGCCTGCTCTGTCTGGGAGGATAGCTAGATGACATATGATCCTAACAGAATATGACATACAGTACACGACCCAAAAAGCTATAAAGGGCAGTGTACTAGCTGATCATCTGGCTCATCAAGCTGTTGAAGATTATCAATCCATGAAGTTCGACTTCCCCGAAGAAGACATCGTGACAGTAGACAACTGCGAAGAGATCAGACCATATGACGGACCTAAACAAGGATCCCGATGGACACTGTACTTTGATGGGGCATCCAATGCACTTGGTAACGGTATTGGCACTATGCTCATATCTCCATAAAGATTCCATACTCCTTTCACTTCCAGATTTTGCTTAAACTGTACGAACAACATGGCAGAGTATGAAGCATGCATCTTTGGTCTCAAGGCTGCCATAGACTTGGGAATCAAATCTTTAGATGTGTTTGGGGACTCAGCTTTGGTCATCAGTCAGATCGAAGGAGAGTGGGACACTAAGCATCCAAACCCCATCCCTTACAAAGAACATGTTTTGACATTGTTACCACATTTCGAGCAGATTACCTTCGAGCACTTCCCGTGAGAAGAAAATCAACTAGAAGATGCTCTAGCTACAATGTCATCCATGTTTAAACTTAATTGGGATAACGAGGCTCCCCAGATCACCATTAAACGGATGGACGAACCAGCACACTGTCACGAGATTAATACCGAAGAAGTAGTGGACCAGCCATGGTTTCATGAAGTCAAAAGGTATCTCGAGGCTCAAGAATATCCAAAAGGAGCTTCAGTCAATGATAAAATGTTCTTAAGGAGATTCTCGGCAAAGTTCTTCCTAAGTAATGGCATCTTGTACAAGCGAAATCATGATTCTATTCTACTTTGTTGTGTGGACAAGATTGAAGCTGAAAAGATCATGGCTGAATTGCATGAAGGCACCTTTGGCACTCACTCTAGTAGGCATACTATTGTACCCCAAAATTTGCCCTCCCATATTCTTCAAGATTTGCCAAGATCAAGGCTCAAAATCTCTCAAGGGTTGCACAGTCCAATTGCCTCCTAACACAGTCAAAATTAGGGTTTTGGTTCTGGCAAAGAGATTGAAGTTTCCAAGGGTCCAAACAAGTCCCACATGCCTACATACATTGTCAAGCATCCATATGCCAAGTTTCAAGACTCACAGCATCAAATTGCACAGTCAAAAACCCTAAATGCTTCACAGTCAACTGTAGGGGCAAAATTGTCATTTGACAGTCAAAAGTCAAAATTTTTGGTCAACGTCTTATTTTGAAGCAAAAAAGATCATTTGATCAATTCTTGATCATGATTCTCAAGGCATGGCTCAAAAAGTCTCAAGATGCAAAAGTTTCCATTTTTGGGCAGCTGAAAAAGTCAACTGCAATTTGACTAGGGCATAACTTCCACATGGTTTATCATAAAAATTCCATCCAAAGCTCATTTTGAAGAGAATGACATTTACTACAACTCATCTTCATACTTCAAGTCCAAGAAATGCTCTCACAAAAAGTTATCAATTTCAACATTATAGGTCATTTTTAAAAGTCAACAAAAAGGCACTTTAAGTCAAAAACCATAACTTTAAATTGGTAAATTAAAATGCCATGGGACCAAAGACATTGGTTAGAGGACTTCAAGACCTTTCCAAAATGTCAAAGAACATGATCAAAGCTTACAAATTGAGCAAGATATGCCTTGTAGAAGTTGGGAAATTTTTGGGAATTTTGAAAAGTCAACATTGCACAAAAGGCCTCAAAAATGCTAATGGGCCTCAATTTCTTTCATGAATCATTACCCCAAGGCTATGCACGACCCATTGACCTCAAAGGGATGTATTTTCTTATTTTTGGTTAATTATTTGAATTTTTATTATTATTAATTCACTTAATTAAATTTAAATATGAAAAAATATCAAATAATATCTTTCAAATCTTTTTGTGCAGAGAATTCATTCATTATGTGCTAAGGATTTCGTTTCACATTCAAAAAGGCAATATCTCTCATGATTGGCAATAGTTTCATGGCAAAAAGATTGAAATTGATATCATTGAAAATCAAATCTCCAAATCATCAATGCATGGATTATGGGCTGGTTTTTTTAACCTAATTCTATTCAGTTACATATACAAAGCTAACCTAATGCTCATGGACACAAAAAGCTGCGCAGAAAAGAGAGAACAACATTGCATTTTTTGACAAAAATATTGAAAACTGAAAACCTAATTACAAGGTGTTTCAAGGCTTGAAAAGTGTTCCAAAACATTGCTGAGACACCTAGGAAGCATTTGCAATCAAAGCCAAGTCTCCAGACCTCCAGAAGTGGTAGAACGACATCACACTTTTCATAAAATTTTTCATAATCGTGTTTGAACTTTCATGCATTATTCATGTCTTTTAATGGTTGATTTATACTAATATGAATGTTCTGAAGCTAATGGTGCCCTTTGATTGAACTAACAATGCCTGTATCGTGATCCACCATTAATGCACTTTAGGGTTTCAGAAGCTTTGAATTAGGGGTTCCTTAATATGGAAAAATTAGCCTTTCAAACTGGTACCAATGGATTCCTGGCAACAAGACGAACTGAACTCACACCTTGCGCCTTTTTTTTATATTGATCTATGTGCTAATCACTATTTTCAGGTTTTGCAGTTAGTGGGGGTTTAAAACCCCCGCTATTCATTTTTATTTACAGGCAGATGGAGAAGATGAAGCTGGCGTGTCAAAGCATAACTGGGTGGTTCAAATGTTCGCGCGTGATTTTTTGTTTTACACCACTAACGCTTGTCTTCCATTATAATGATCATGTTCCATAATAATAACAAAAGCGCGCGTTGGCTCAGATGGTTGGACATTCACTTGGTAAACGCTGGGACCTGGGTTCGATTCCCAGGTCCCCCTCTTATATTTCATATTTTTCGCCATAACATGTTTCCACGCAGCGCTTCATCCAAAGACCATCATGCATCCTCATATGCTTGCTTGCCACGCGCCAAGGAGATCTTATCCAAAGGCCATAACGTGGATTCCACCGTGCACCTCAGTCAACTACTCCATATGCAATCTCTGAAAGTCAAAAAAGGCTTTGCATTGTTGGGCCAAAATGCTTCAACAAACCTCCCAAATTGGGTCAGACACCCCCATTGTTTGTATTTTTTTCTCCTTTTCTTTTCTTTTAATTATTTTAATTTTTTTCTTTTAATTCACAAAATATAATTTTCATAATAAAAATCAGACATCAAAATATGTTAATTAATTTATTCATTAAATATTTTTGTAAATAAATTTTTAATAATCAATTTAGTAAAATTAGGTTTTAATTTTAATCTTTTCTTAATAACTAAAATATGTAGAAATTATGTTTTTTTAGCATTTTTATCTTTTTATTAATAAATAATTTCTTCTTCTTATTATTATTATTAATTATTAATTATTTTGTAAATACCCATGTAATTAATTAACTAGTGTAAATTAGGTTAAAACTTGAATATTTTTCTTTAACAATTAAAAAATAATTTAGAACTAGGGTTTCATTTAACTTCTAATTTTAATTAATTTCCTTTATTTCATAAATACCAAAAACCATAAAAAATAACTTCTTTTCTTTATTAAATAATTAATTAATTTTTAATTTCATTTAATTTCTTTAAAGGGTCCAACGCCCTCGAACGTTCGATTCTAATTTCTTTTCGCACGTTTATTCTTATGTTTCTTTCAAATATCATTTAATTGTTCAAGACGTGTAATAGTAATTAGGAAATTTATTTACTTTCCGTATTTTTATTCAAAACGGGTCTTTGTTAATTTGGCGATGTATAGACCCGCGCCTTGTAATAGCGTAGTACTTTATTTTCCGCACTTTAATTTCTGCCCTTTTAAATTATAAATCGCATGAAAGAATGAATGGCCTAAATTAAAAACAATGTGTAGCTCACCAAATGCATGACAAGATAAAACATAACTGAAAACAATACACAAATTCACACACCACTCTTAGGGTACGCCTCACTGTTGCCTTGCCCCTCGAAACGTGGTCGTCGAGTATAGGACGTTTTAGTAAGTCCTTATGTCCATGATCTATGGCATAGGGGTAGCTTCTAAGGTGTCCTACTGTTGCTCTGGTGACCACACTGTCCCTACAAACTCGAATTGACCAGAACACCTCCAACGGTGGTGCTACCTACCCCTCAATGGTGGGATGGCACTACCTTAAGGACATTTACACAGCCTAATTCCTTAGGGTAGGTAGATGACTCATAGATACTTTCTCTATTTCAAAAAACAAATCAAAAACTCTTTTCACACTGACACTTTTCAAAAAGCTTTCAAAACAACTTTTTCAAACACTCTTGAGGACTGATACAAGAGTCGATCTGAAATCTTTAAACGAAACTTTTTCAAACCCACTCACACTTGAAAAGCAAACAAACATTTTGAAAACACAAATGAGCAAGTATCTAAGAGCCCATGGATAACCATGGATAGAAAGGGTGCTAACACCTTCCCTTTCTATAAATCTACTTCCCGAACCGAGAAACTATCTCATAAGTAATTTTGCTGTGCTTTTGTCCTGTCCATGTTGGAGAAAATAAAAGACGGTGGCGACTCTTGCTTCCGCGACATTTCGCGAACCAGCGTTAAACAGTCAGTTCCAGATCCACCGATCACAGAACTGGAGACTCTGCTGGGGAGATTATTTTAAAGTTAGGTGTACCTTAGGACTAAGATCACTTGTGTTTTCAATTGTCTGAATTGCTTGCTTTATTATTGTGGGTACTGTCTTGGGAGTTCTATAGATCCTAACCTGGATCTGGGGAATACCTTCTTAGAAAGTAGCAACAAGGCTGTGAGGGAACTGTGCGGGGTATACCGACATGGTTGAAGATGTCTGCTACGTTGATGTGGAACTTTGGTGAGTACCGGTAACCCTTGAGTTCAGTCAAGGAGAGTACGGGGCCTCCGCGTGGTATCGTGAAGCATCAACTGACCTTAGGAACCTTAATTGAACCATCTTGGCCTCTTTAGGGTAGTGAGATAATTGACTTTGGTGCAGTCCGAGGTTGGTTGATACTCGATGCCACACTCAATTGAGGGTTGTTTTCTTAGAATATTTCGGTCGCCAGTTCAGTGGCTAAATCGAAACGATGAACAATGAAAACAATCCAATGATATTGGGATCCTTAGAACCCGGTTACTTCTGATAGGACAGGTCTGAGCCCACCAACTTCAAGAGGGTAATACCTAGACCCAATGCTGGCCTAAAATCTAAGGGCTCTTTTGTGTGACTTGTGTGCCTTCGTACTTGACTACTTACCTGCTTGTTATCTGACACTTGAGTTTCTTGCAGGTTTTGTTTACAGTCCTTAATCTGGACCCATAACAGGGTTTACCTATGTTACGCCACGCATAGCATAACATCATAACATCATACCATTGCATGCATCCTACATAAGGACTAATCCATTTCAAGGATCTCAAGGGTCTGTGGTGCAGGTCACGATGAACCAAATTGTCTAGCGAGGGGCAAAAGGGATTTATTTTCCTCTAAGCCAAGGTTGTCAGGGGCTATGACCCACTGGATATGGTGAGCCTTTGACCCTTGAAGAAGGACTCTCAACAACATGCAGTTCCTTCAATCGAGCTATCAGATCCCAACTCTAACAATTTTCTTGTTTACCCCGCGAGATCCTTGAAAACATTGCATGCATACATACATATCATTGCATTACAGGTGTCCCTTTTATAGGCTGCTTACCTTCTTCGCTGTTTATTTCAGCCGATCGTCATGAATCCTGAATCATCTACTGAGCAATCCATCAAGGCTCTCCAGGCTCAGAATGCCCAGTTCCAAGAGTTGATCATGCGTTTGGCCCAGGGGCAACAAGATCTGAAGACCCTGCTTTTGAAAAAGAAGAAGAAGAGGACGGTGCTGTTCAACC
The DNA here is from genome assembly GCA_948472305.1 of Vicia faba. Taxonomy (NCBI): domain Eukaryota; kingdom Viridiplantae; phylum Streptophyta; class Magnoliopsida; order Fabales; family Fabaceae; genus Vicia; species Vicia faba. The sequence goes on along the minus strand of OX451736.1, from coordinate 107,186,111 downwards.
CTAGACGCAAATATGGGAATGGATCACAAAATAAAGTTGAGCTGACTACCCCGTCTGTTGGGAAAGACAGTCCCCAAGAAAGGGAGGTTCCTAGTCCAGTGGTCTCCGACAACGAGACCGATTACAATGGTGAGCAGTACCCCCCAGCCGAGGACAGGTACAAACAACTGGAAGACCAGTTAGGTGCTATGGAAATACAGAAAGTGCCCGGCCTGGACTTCGAAGATCTAGGTCTGTCTTCTGGGGTAGTAATCCCACACAAGTTCAAGGCACCTGCTTTTGCAAAATATGACAGGGCTTCCTGTCCTAAGTTGCATCTCAGGTCTTACACAAGGAGGATCCAGCCCTACACGGCTGACAAGAATTTGTGGATTCACTTCTTTCAGGATAGTCTGTCGGGAACTCAACTCGACTGGTTCTATCAACTGAATGGAGCCAACATCCGCAGCTGGGAGGACTTAGCCACTGCATTCTACAAGCAGTACCAGTACAATGCCGACCTCGCTCCTACACGTACCCAACTCTAAGGCATGTCGCTAGGATCGGGAGAATGTTTTAAGGAGTACGCCCAAAAGTGGAGAGACCTTGCTGGAAGGGTGCAACCACCTCTGACTGATCGTGAACTTGTAGACCTGTTCTTGGGGACCCTGTCTGCTCCATTCTACAACCATCTGATTGGGAATTCTTCTGCTGGGTTCACAGATCTGATCTTGACCGGGGAGAGAATTGAAGCTGGTATAAAATCAGGAAAGATTCAAGAAGCTGCACCTGCTGATGCTCAAAGAAAGCCCCACAGTAGGAAGAAAGAGTCCAATGCTATACATGGTAAAAAGGGTCGTCATGATGTAGGGGCAATCCAGATCTCTGATCCCGCGCCTGTTCAACAAAGAAAGAGCAATAGGCGTAGGATAAAGTATCAAGATAGGAAGTATACTGACATCAGCATGCCTTTGTCTCAGGCACTACAACAATTGCTGAAGGCGAAACTGATCACACTAAAGGATCCCCCCCAAAATCCTGATACTTCCTCTCCCAAATACAACTCGGGTGCGAGATGTGCCTATCATTTTGACAGTCCCGGACATGACACCGACGACTGTTGGACCTTGAAGAACAAGATCCAGGATTTGATTGACGCCAAGGAGGTCAAGTTTGAACACTGATCCTACACCAAGTCATCGAGAATATCTTTTGTTCATTCGAATGTTCAAGTTGTATTTTTCTTTGATCGTTCAAACATTTTATTCATGTCAAACTTTGTTATTTCATTAATGCATTACACGTGTCTGTTTTGAAGTAATTATGTTTACTATGCTTAAAATTGTTTTCATATTTTTGTGATGTTCAACGCTCGGTTAACAATTCTAAGCCTCTTGAGGGAGGATGACGAAAACGATACCACGATCTCTACAGTATGCTTTTGAACGGACCCCGCTGATGAGGTACAGGCATTGTTTCAATTCCTAAACACTGGAGCAATAAGGAATATAGTCCCTCGTCAACCCCTTTGAGCCAAAGAAGTAGGAGTTTTTCTTTTCGAAAATTAAAACCCTTAATCATAACCTGGGGCAGGGTAGTTCTCTCAGTTGATCCAAGTGCATAACGAATGGCACCAAAGAGGTCCTTACAAAACAAAAGACAATGATGGTTCCAAATAATCATAAAGACAGGCAGTCATTACCAAAACAAAAAAAAACTAAAGCCCAATAAGTCAAAACCTATGAAGGAGACTTACAAAACTGGGGCATCCCGCTGACTGTAAATACAAAAAGAAACAGTTCAGGCAAAAAAATAGGGATAACGAAATCAAAAAGAAAGAGGTCCTACAAACCCTCAAGAGAAAAGGAAATGACTGCCTAATCAAAATAAATCGTCAGTATCCGAACCATCACTGGTATATCAAAGCAAAGACTCAACAAGGTCTAACGCACGATTAGCTGAGTTTAGGATTGAAGAACATCACGAAGAACGGGTGGGTACAAATAAATTTGAGCCTTTATCCTTTGTTTCTTGAACCGTGAACCAGGCCACGTTATAACCCTTAAAAGTCCTAGCTGAAGCATGGGTTAGTTCGAAATCATACTGTTACAAAAGGTATCCTGACTCCTTAAGGCTTGCGATAAAATAACGAGTTGACATCATAGTTCAAAAAAAAACTCACTTGCTTTTATTGAAAAATGCATTTTCAAAAATTTCAAGACAGACATAAGCTTTGCATTCTTAAGATGACATTGTTTGCATATGATTATTTGTTTGAACAGCAGAGAACTTTGCGCAACGAATATCCGATGAACGAAGGTCTTCTCAACAAAAGAGTCACCTCTAGTGGAAGAAACACTTCCAATCAAGGGGCATGGCATGATCAATGTCCATCATCTGGGGCAGTCCAGCCAAGATTCGGAGAATCTCTCAAAAGGCCAACCATCCAGGGGCAAACCTCCATCTGGATCACTTGGGGCATTGGACGATCAAATGAAGATCTTATGGCATGGCAACACTGCTAACAGGGGCACCTCCCTACAGCCTGAGAGCGTGGACATAGTCGAAAAAATACTACGCACAATCAAAGACCCGCTAGGTTGACACACCTAGGCAAAAATAAGGGCTTCCCGGCGAACCAAAAGGGTTCGGGCAAAATAAGGGATGAAAATAAAAAATTTGTACACCCGGCAAGTCGAAAACCTGAAAAGGCGGCTTGGGCAAAAATGGGTATCCCGGTGGACTGAAAACCTGAAAGGGCGGTGTGATCGGTGGATCTGGAACTGACTGTTTAACGCTGGTTCGCGAAATGTCCCGGAAGCAAGAGTCGCCACCGTCTTTTATTTTCTCCAAATGGAAAGGACAAAAGCACAGAAAAATTCCTTAAAGAGATTGCTCTCGGTTCGGGAGGTAGGTTATAGAAAGGGAAGGTATTAGCACCCTTTCTATCCATGGTTATCCATGGGATCTTAGATACTTGCTCATTTGTGTTTTCAAAAATGGTTTGTTTGCTTTTCAATTGTGGGTTTTTAAAAAAGTTTCTTTGAAAATTTCAGTTCGACTCTTGTATCGGTCCTCAAGAGTGTTTGAAAAGTTGCTTTCTAAAGCTTTTTGAAAATGTGTCGGTGTGAAAAGTATTTTGATTTGTTTTGAAATTTAGAGCAAGTATCTAGAGTCGTCTACCTACCCTAAGGAATTCGTCTGTGTAAATGTCCTTTAAAGTAGTGCCATCCCACCATTGAGAGGTAGGTAGCACCACCGTTGGAGGTGTCCGGGTCAATTCGAGTTTGTAGGGACATGGTGATCACCAGAGCAATGGGAAGACACCTTAGAAGCTACCCTCATGCCAGGTTCCCGGATCATGAGGACTTACTAAGACATCCTCTACTCGACGATCACCTTTCGAGGCAAGGCAACAATGAGGCGTACCCTAGGGGTGGTGTGTGATTTGTGTGTCGTTTTCATTTGCATTTATCTTGTCATGTTATTGGTGTTCTACGCTTGTTTTTATTTAAAGGCCATTCATTCTTGCATGCTTTGTTTAACAGTTAAAAGTTGTGAGGAAAAGTAAATCTAAAGCTATTACAAATGGCGCGGGTCCACATCGCCAAAATTAACCAGGACCCGATTTGACGGAAAAAACAAAGAAATTAAAAGAATTAAAAGTGCGAGAAGATTAGTATTTACAAGGCTTCGGGAGAGATACATAATTATTTAAGCAATAAAATAAATACGCGAATTAACGAGAATTAAACGAATCGAGGGCATTGGACCCTTTTGCAAAATATTAAAATTACATGAATTAATTAATTTAAGAAAAGAAATTGTTTTTGTTTTTTTTTGGTATTTTTTAAGATTTAATGAAAAAAGAAAGAATTAATGAAAATTAACTACTAACCCTAATTCTACTTTATTTTAATTTAAGAACACATTAAAATTTAACCTAAATTAAACCTAAAATTTTTTATGTACAATTTTAATTATGAAAATAAATAAAATAAATAACATTATTGTGAAAAAGAAAAAATTAAAAGGAATAAAACAATTATTAAACCTATTTCTACATTTTTTGTATTTTAAAAGAATTAAAATTAAAAAAAACCTAATTTAAGCTAATTAATATACATGCAATTTGTTTATGAAAATAATTAAAATAAAGTATTTATTATATTTTTTATCTTTTTCTGATTTTCATGCATTTTTTATATTTATGAAAAATAATTAATTAACTGGATAAATAATAATTAAGAGAAATAAAAAATAATTGAAAATAAAACAATAAGGAAAAATATAAAAAATTGCAAACCAGGGGGGGTAGTCCCCAAAGTGGAGGTCTTGATCCAAGAATTCTGGCCCAACAAGCTTCAGGTCCACTTGACTTTCCCACTAGCGTGCTGAAGCGTTGACTAGGGCGTAGCGTGTTCTTTGAATCTCAGCCTTTGGTTTGATCTTGAGAGGGGCGTGTCACATTTGATTTGGAAGTGCATCATAGTCTTCAGTAAGTGGAACGGCATGTGAACCTGGATTGAAAAATAATATGAAGAATAATGCAGACCTGGGGCTCGAACCCAGGTCTTGGACGTCAACACAATCAGCGCTTGCCAGCTGAACCATCAAACTCTTTTGTTAAATAAATAAACAGCAAATAATAAAATGTGAAACTACGCGTTAGTGGGATAAAGCGCGCGAATTTCAAATCAACCAACCAATTCATGCCACGGACTCATCTTCTTCATCGTGTTATATTTTCCTAAAATTCAAAAGCAATAGACAATGGTTTTTGAACCGTTCTGTAATGTACCATTAGAAAAAATAACGAATAGGCCATAAGGCCATATAAATTAAGCGCGATTGTTGTATCTTCTTCGTCCAGATGTACTGATTTGAATAGCATGGGTCTGGAAGACCAATTTTTCTTAAAACAAAAACCCCCAATTTTGAGGTCCTGCAAACCCTAGAACGCAAGCATGGTGAAATCTCATATACAGCATAATAATCAAATTAAGGCATATGGTTAGCTTCAAAACTTCACAAGGAACATGAATCTGCAATCAAAATGCTATCAATGTACGTAAATATTGAAACACGATAATGAATTTTTCTCTGTACAGTTCATGTTCGTTTTACCAATTCTTGGCGTTGTGATGGATGATTTTGATTGGAATCTGTCCAGGGATGTTTGAGGAAGCTATTGGAACAAGAATTAGGTCTTTAATCGCCCTCTAACCTTGTTTTCAGAATTGACTTTTTGAGAGAAATTTCAAGCTTTGTTATGGCCTTTTCTGAGCTGATGCGCCTCCTTTATGATTAGGTTTATGATCAGGCATTTGTATGGAGTCTATTAGGTCAAGAAAAACCAATCAAATCCATGGCATTCATTGTTTTTGAAAATTTGATTTGTTAAGATTTTTCCATATCTTTTCCATGTGCTTTTGTGTCAATTAGTATCCAATCAAGCCAAATCTTTCCACATTTGCATATGCACGAAATATTGAGTCTAAAGCATGTATAAAAAGATTGGTTAGGTTAAGTTAAATATTTTTCATATATTTAAATGATTTAAATGAATTAATATAAATAAAAATTCAAATAAATAAATAAAAAATGAGAAAATACTTCCCTTTGGTCCAAGTGGTCGTGCATATGTCATGGATGATGAATCATGGAAGAAAAATGGGCCCATTAGCAATTTTAGGTCATTTGAATCAATGTTGACTTTTCAAAATATCCAAAAATTTCCCAACTTCCACAAGGCATAACTTGCTCAATTTTTAAGCTTTTCTCATGTTCTTGGACATTTTGGAAAGGTCTTTGAGTCCTATAACCAATGCCTTTGGTCCCATGTCATTTTGATTTACCAATCTCAAGTTATGGCCTTTGACTTAAAGTCCCTTTTTGTTGACTTTTGAAAATGACCTATAATGTTGAAATTGATAACTTTTTGTGAGAGAATTTCTTGGACTTGAAGTATGAAGATAAGTTGTAGGAAATGTCTTTCTCTTCAAAATGAGCTTTGCATGGAATTTTTCTGATAATCCATGTGAAAGTTATGCCCTGGTCAATTTCAGTTGACTTTTTTCAGCTATCCAAATAAGGAAACTTTTGCATCTTGATGATTTCTGAGCCAAATTTTGAGAATCATGATCAAGCATTGATCAAATGATGTTTGTGGCTTCAAAATGATATGTTGACCAAAAATTTGAACTTTTGACTGTCAAATGACCATTTTGCCCCTACAGTTGACTGTAGTGCAATTTAGGGTTTTGACTGTGCAATTTTGAGCTGAATGCCTTGAAACTTGATATGAGGATACTTGACCATATTTGTAGGCATATGAGACTTGATTGGGCCTTTGAAAACTTCATTTTCTTGATCAGGACACAAACCCTAGTTTTGACTGTATAGGAGACCTTTGCCCTGTGCAATCCTTGGGGAATTTTACAGCTTGACTTGGCAATTTCTTGGAGAATATGGGAGGGCAAATTTTGGGGTACAACAGTTGCCCCTGTTCAATCTTCTTAGACCTGAGGATGCAGATTGGCTGACGTGCCTTTCGTAATCCGAGGGTAGAAGATGATTGGACACTAGAGTGCCCAGAAATTTGCGCTCACATAGTGGCAGTGTGGTGGGAATGGGCTTATAGATGCCATTTAGAGGTTGTTGGATAGGATGATGGGCTTATAGATGCCATCTGGATGTTGATCGCGTAAGAGATTCCTTGGCGAGAACCTGCATACCTACAAAAGAACAAATGAGTACCTGACACATTGCAGGAGCTGGTTTTCAGATGCTTGGTATAGATGTGTCCTGACTGGTTACAGGAGCTGAGTCTGGAGCTTCAAACGGCGATGAATGAACCAGGGATGGTTACTGCCTTAGCATGAATGGTAAGAGAACCTTGGACGATTACTACCTCAACAGGAACACTGAGAGAATCTTGAGTGTCTTCTACTGGGATAAGAATCAGAGAAATCTTAGGGTCGATCTGACTGAACCAGAGGAGGCCTTTGATTGGATAAGAATCAGGAAAATCTTAGGGTCGATTTAACTGAACCGGACAAGGTCTTGAAATCTTCAACTGGATAAGAATCAGGGAGATCTTAGGGTCGATCTGACTGAACCAGAGAAGGCCTTTGACTGGATAAGAATCAGGAAAATCTTAGGGTCGATTTAACTGAACCGGACAAGGTCTTGAAATCTCTTCAACTGGATAAGAATCAGGGAGATCTTAGGGTCGATCTGACTGAACCAGAGAAGGCCTTTGACTAGATAAGCATCAGGAAAATCTTAGGGTCGATTTAACTGAACCGGACAAGGTCTTGGAATATCTTCAACTGGATAAGTATCAGGGAGATCTTAGGGTCGATCTGACTGAACCAAAGAAGGCCTTTGACTGGATAAGCATCAGGAAAATCTTAGGGTCGATTTAACTGAACCGGACAAGGTCTTGGAATATCTTCAACTGGATAAGCATCAGGGAGATCTTAGGGTCGATCTGACTGAACCAGAGAAGGCCTTTGACTGGATAAGCATCAGGAAAATCTTAGGGTCGATTTAACTGAACCGGACAAGGTCTTGGAATATCTTCAACTGGATAAGCATCAGGGAGATCTTAGGGTCGATCTGACTGAACCAGAGAAGGCCTTTGACTGGATAAGCATCAGGAAAATCTTAGGGTCGATTTAACTGAACCGGACAAGGTCTTGAAATATCTTCAACTGGATAAGCATCAGGGAGATCTTAGGGTCGATCTGACTGAACCAGAGAAGGCCTTTGACTGGATAAGCATCAGGAAAATCTTATGATCGATTTAACTGAACCGGACAAGGTCTTGGAATATCTTCAACTGGATAAGAATCAGGGAGATCTTAGGGTCGATCTGACTGAACCAGAGAAGGCCTTTGACTGGATAAGAATCAGGAAAATCTTAGGGTCGATTTAACTGAACCAGGCTAGGTCTTGAAAGATGATTGAGAATTTAGCTGATTCTTTCCTGAAAGGTAAAGGTCAGACATATGCAATGCATGACATGAATCAAGCAATGATATTCTCAACATAAATGAGATTTGTGAGATATGATGCGTCTATGCATGCTATAATGATGTATGGAAGTGTTTTATGTGTGTTTTTGTCTAGGAAAGTGAATCCTTGACGGGTGCCGGGAAGTCGTATCCTGGGCTGATGTTGAAGAATAGATTTTGCTTCCGCTGGGGATGATAACTGCAAGAATACCGGTAGGAGGAGATGACTCCGTTGCGGAATAAACTTGGCAAATGAAGGATTCTGCGGGGAGAAAAGATACTCTAGCGACCATGCTGGGAAGCAATACTCTGTGGGAAGAGGGATGCCTTGCTGAGTGTTGATAATAGTTTGCTGGGGATAGGAAGACTTTGTCGACGACGCTCTTTCCGTGGCTTTTGGCTGAGGATAACCCAGTTATATCCTGTTAAGGACATAACTCTTTAAATGAAGCCGGACGACGCGTTCGTGCTCTGCGAGGGATAAGCTTCCAGAACTTACTGGGGATAAGCATACTTCTTGGGGATATGAATTCCATCTTTACTGGGGGATTGGGTTGGATTCTTCTGGGGAAGTTTTGATATGATGGGGAAGTGATTCCTTTGAATGTTGATACGCCACCGGGGAACAATCTTCAGACCAAGACTGCCGGGGATGCTTGTTAAGAATACCTGCTGGGGAATGTGGAGATCTACGGAGGATACTCAACTTCCTTGAGATTTGATAATTTTGCTTGGAGAGGAATGTACTGTTTTGCTGAACCACTCTCTGGGGATTTAATATGTACTTGGTCGTGTTCTTTAGCTGAACCTACCTTGGTACCTTGGAGGATAGAACAATTAGATTGCTCAGACAACTCTTTTATTGCCCCTATTTCTAGTGTCACCTGTAATTAATCCTTTGTTTTGTATGCAAATATTTATGAGTTAGCAAATTATTGTCAATGCATATATCACAAATTGAACCTTGGACGTTCTTCGCAAAACAAAACAGAAAAAGAAAAACACTTGGCACGTTTAACTGAAAATATATTTGTATTGATTTTTGAATGGCCTGTGAATAGGCGTTTTGTATACAAGAGGCTGACGTCCTAGTAAGAGGAACGTCGCCGAACAAGAGAGTTTATACAAATTTTGTACAAAATAAAACAGCTGTGTGAAGTGAATGATCCCACTGCGTTTCAACTCTGCTATTGTCTTTATATCTCTGAGCGTCTCATCACTTGATGACCTTGGTTGAAGGTGAGGCTGACTGATCGATGCCGTCTGAACTTGATGTAGATACCGGATTCTGGATGCAAAGTGATCCAATGAGTCATAGTATTACGCTTTATCCCTAATTTTTGCCTGGACTGCCCTTTCGGGTTTTCAGTCCACCGGGATACCCATTTTTGCCCAAGCCGCCTTTTCAGGTTTTCGACTTGCCGGGTGTACAGATTTTTCATTTTCATCCCTTCATTTTGCCCGAACCCTTTTGGTTCGACGGGAAGCCCTAATTTTTGCCTAGGCATGTCAGCCTAGCGGGTCTTTTTTTTCATGCGTAGTATCTTTTTACTATGTCTGCATTGGCGGGGTGAGGAAGGTCGTCACCATCCATGTTGGTTAATATCATTGCTCCTCCTGAGAACACATGCTTAACCACAAATGGCCCTTCGTACGTAGGGGTCCATTTGCCCCTTGGATCACTCTGAGGAAGGATGATTCTCTTGATTACCAGATCCCCAACTCGATATTCCTGTGGTCTGACCTTTTTGTTAAATGCCCTGATCATCCGTTTCTGATACGTCTGACCGTGACAGATAGCAGCAAGTCTCTTTTCATCAATGAGGTTGAGTTGATCAAGTCGTGTCTGGATCCAATCATCTTCGTTCAGATTTGCATCCTTCATTATCCGGAGAGAGGGAATTTGTACTTCGATCGGTAAGACTGCCTCCATGCCATAAACCAGAGAGAAAGGAGTTGCCCCGGTTGACGTCCTAGCTGAAGTACGGTACCCATGTAGAGCGAACGGTAACATCTCGTGCCAATCTTTATAAGTCACTGTCATTTTCTACACGATTTTCTTGATGTTTTTGTTAGCTGCTTCTACAGCCCCATTCATCTTCAGTCTGTAAGGAGAAGAATTGTGGTGTTGTATCTTGAACTGTTCGCAGAGCTCAGCGATCATCTTGTTGTTCAGATTGGTACCGTTGTCTGTAATAATCCGCTCAGGGACGCCATATCGACAGATCAGGTTATGCCGAATGAACCGTGCCACAACAGTCTTGGTTACCGTAGCATAGGATGCTGCCTCAACCCACTTCGTAAAATAATCAATCGCCACTAGGATGAAGCGATGTCCATTAGATGCCGTAGGTTTTATCTCACCGATCATGTCTATGCCCCACATTGCAAACGACCAAGGCGCAGTCAGAACATTCAGGGGAGCCGGAGGAACATGCACCTTGTCTGCATAGATCTGGCATTTGTGGCATGTCCTGGAGTGTTGGTAGCAGTCAGCTTCCATTGTGGACCAGTAATATCCTGCCCGTAGGATTTTCTTAGCCATAGTGTGTCCACTGGAATGCGTACCAAAGGTCCCTTCATGTAGCTCTTCCATGATTCTTTCTGCTTCAGTCTTATCCACACAACGCAGTAAGGTTGAATCATGGTTTCGCTTATACAAGATGTCGTTGCTAAGGAAGAACTTGGCTGCAAACCTCCTCAGGAATTTCTTATCATTGACAGAGGCACCTTCAGGGTATTCCTGAGCTTCCAGATATCTCTTCACTTCGTGGTACCAAGGCTTCTCAGTCACCAATTCAGTTTCGAGATCACAACAGTATGCCGGTTCGTCCAGTTTCCAGATGATGATCCGGGGAGCCTCATTATCCCATTTGACCTTGAACATTGAAGACATTGTAGCTAACGCGTCCTCTAGCTGATTCTCTTCTCTTGGGAAGTGTTCAAAGGTTATCTCTGTAAAGTGGGGGATCAGGGTCAACACACATTCTCTGTAAGGAATCAGGTTTGGATGTTTCGTATCCCACTCTCCTTTGATCTGATTGATCACAAGAGCGGAATCTCCGAAGACACTCAGAAACTTGATCCTTAGGTCAATCGCAGCTTGAAGACCCATGATGCACGCCTCATACTCCACCATGTTGTTGGTACAGTTGAAACATAGCCGGGCAGTGAGTGGAGTATGAGTACCTTGAGGTGATATGATAATGGCGCCGATACCGTTACCCAAAGCATTGGAGGCTCCGTCAAAGTGCATAGACCATCGGGATCCTGGTTCAGGTCCTTCATCCGGTCCAGGTACTTCACAATCTGTCACTATCATGATGCTCTCATCCGGAAATTCGAAGTTCATAGACTGATAGTCATCTACAACTTGATGTGCTAAGTGGTCTGCCAATACACTCCCCTTGATGGCTTTCTGGGTCGTGTACTGAATGTCGTATTCCGTCAAGATCATTTGCCATCTTGCAATTCTCCCAGACAGAGCAGGCTTTTCGAATATGTACTTTATAGGATCTATCTTTGAGATCAACAAGGTAGTGTGAGTCAGCATATACTGTCTCAGCCGGCGAGCAGCCCATACCAAAGCGCAGCAAGTTTTCTCAAGCAGTGAGTATCGGGTCTCACAGTCGGTAAACTTTTTGCTAAGGTAATAAATAGCATGCTCTTTTCGGCCAGACTCGTCATGCTGCCCCAGCACACACCCCATTGAGTTGTCAAGCACTGTCAGGTATAGTATCAGAGGTCTCCCTTCAACCGGTGACATAAGGATAGGTGGTTCTTGGAGATACTCTTTGATTCTGTCAAAAGCAGCCTGACATTCCTCGTTCCAACGTACTACCTGATCTTTCTTCAGCAGCTTGAAGATTGGCTCACAGGTAGCAGTCAGATGGGAGATGAATCGAGCGATGTAATTCAGGCGTCCTAAAAAGCCTCTGACTTCCTTCTCTGTCTTGGGAACTGGCATCTCTTGAATAGCTTTGACCTTATCAGGGTCCACTTGAATACCTTTGTCACTGACCACGAAGCCTAGCAACTTCCCAGATCTTACCCCGAAGGTGCACTTGTTCGGGTTCAATCTCAACTTGTATAGTTTCAACCGGTCAAACAACTTCTGCAGATGATCTAGATGCTCTTCCTCAGTCTGGGACCTAGCGATCATGTCGTCAACATACACTTCTATCTCATGATGGATCATGTCATGAAATAAAGCAACCATGGCACGTTGGTAGGTTGCCCCAGCGTTCTTCAACCCGAACGGCATGACCTTGTAACAGAAGGTGCCCCACTGAGTAACAAATGTAGTCTTTTCCATGTCTTCAGGTGCCATCTTGATCTGATTGTAACCTGAAAAGCCATCCATGAAAGAGAATACTTTGTGTTGAGCCGTATTATCAACAAGGACATCAATGTGAGGTAAGGGGAAGTCATCCTTGGGGCTGGCCCTGTTCAGATCCCTGTAATCGACACACATTCTGACCTTACCGTCCTTCTTAGGTACCGGCACCACGTTAGCAACCCACTGAGGGTAAGAAGTCACTGCAAGGAACCCAACATCAAACTGCTTCATGACCTCGGCTTTAATCTTCTCAGACATCTCTGGACGCATCCGACGGACCTTTTGCTTAACTGGAGGGCAGTCTTCCCTAGTTGGCAAGTGATGGACCACAATATCGGTATCCAACCCGGGCATGTCTTCGTAGGACCAAGCAATGATCTCCATATAATCATGCAGCATCTTGGTTAACCGTTGCTTCACGCTGAGCTCTAGGTTGGCACCAATCTTTACCTCTTTCCTGTCTGCCTCAGTACCCAAGTTTATGGTTTCCACTGGCTCTTCGTGGGGTTGAACTGCCCTTTCTTCCTGAAGCAACAGTCTTGCAAGCTCGCCAGGCACTTCGCAATCATCTTCACCTTCGTCTTCGGCTAAGTTGATCGGATTTTCGAAGTCATAATTGGCAGTAGCAGAGTTGTTATCAGTAAGATCTAGAGTGGATTGAAACCTGTATGAGTGAGTGTGTGTGTAAATACAGCTGTTTTGAAAATTATGTAAAGGAAAAGAAAGACAGAAAAGGAGCACAATATTTGCAATACGAAAAATACGTCCAAGATTTTCATTCATGATATATGAAATGACAGTTTGTATGCCCTCACAAATGATACCACGGTGCCTCGGGTAAGACACCGGGCCATAGAGTTTATTTATTGTTTATTACAGATACCAAAAACATAGGAATTCATTACTTAGTAACAAGAGAAATAGATAAGTTGTCCTTTGCACTCCAATTGTTGAGTCCACCGTCGGTTGCCGGGTAGATCCAGCTATCAAACTCAGCTTCATCAACTTCCTCTTCGTCCCCAATAGCATTTACTCCATGAGCAGGCAGGGGCACTGTCACCACATTTGGCTTCTCAGATGCCTCGAACTGCACCTCCTTGGCGTCAATAAGGTCCTGTAGCTTGTTCTTTAGTGCCCAACAGTCATCGGTAGAGTGCCCCGGGCTATCTGAATGGTAGGCACAACGAGCATTCGGGTTGTACTTGGGGGATGCAGTGTTTGGAAACTTCGGCACCTCCCTGACAGTCACTAAGTTGGTCGAGAGCAACTGTGGCAGGATCTGTGACAAAGTCATGCTTAAGCGGGTGAATTCTCTCCGGGGTCTTTCAACCTTTTGAGGATTAGTTGGCCGAGGAGCGGCAGCAGGCTTAGCAATCATTACCGCACTGACAGATTGGCAGTGCTCATGTCTCTCTGATTTCCTGGAACCATATACGGCACTAGACTCCTTCTTGAAGGGTTTCTTCTCAGAACTAGATGATGCACCCTTCGGAATTTTTCCAGACTTTAACCCAGCTTCAATCCTCTCTCCAGTCAAGATCAAATCAGTGAACCCAGCAGAAGAATTCCCAATGAGATGGTTGAAAAACGGCCCAGATAGGGTCCCCAAGAACATGTCTACCAACTCCCGATCAGTCAATGGTGGCTGTACCCTGCCAGCCAGGTCTCTCCACTTCTGAGCGTACTCCTTAAAACCTTCGCTTGCACCTAACGACATACCCTGAAGTTGGGTACGTGTGAGGGCAAGGTCGGCATTATATTGATACTGCTTATAGAAAGCAGTAGCCAACTCCTCCCAGTTACGAACCTTAGTCCCATCCAGCTGATAGAACCATTCGAGATGAGTCCCTGAAAGACTCTCCTGGAAGAAGTGGATCCATAAATTCTTATCCGCAGAGTACGGCTGAATTTTCCGAACATAGGACCTCAGATGCAGCTTGGGACAAGACGCCCCGTCATACTTAGAGAAGGATGGTGCTTTGAACTTGTGAGGGATGATCACACCAGTCGACAAACCCAGATCTCCGAAATCCAGCCCAGGTACCTGTTGAACCTCCATAGCCTTCAACCTATCCTCCAGTTGCTTGTATCTATCTTCTGCAGGAGGGTACTGCTCTTCATCAAAATTTGTCTCGTTGTCGGAGACTACCGGACTAGGAACCCTTGCTTCTGCCTGAGGAGAACTCTTGTCAACAGAAGAACCAGCCTCTTCCTGCTGCAGAGCATTACCAAACCTTCGGCCCGAGTTGAACAGAACAGTTCTTCTCTTCTTCTTCTTCTCCTTCTTCAGGAGCATAGCCTTCAGTTCTTCTTGGCCTTGAGCCAGACCTTTGATTAATTCCTGGAATTGTGCATTCTGCACCTGAAGAGCCTTGATCGATGTCTCAGTTGATGCAGAGTCGGTATTCATGATGCTGAAATAAACAGCGAAGAACTGTAAGCAACCTGAAAAGGGGAAAAACCTGCTATGCACATGATGTATGAAATGCGTATGATTTATGTTTTCAAAGACAATCGGGAATCAACTTCGTAAACAAAAAGGAACACACTTCATTAGATTCAACTTTGCAACTGAAATTATTCAACAAGTTTCCCTTAGGCGTTACATGAAAGGAAGTACTAAAAGGAAATAAAACTGTAAAAGCACATCTGGGGCTCCTTATTGATCCCATGGTCTCCTCTTCTCAGTACGGATGTAGGCATTCAGAGCTCTCTCATTCTCCAACTGCTTGGTCAGCTTCTGGATCTTTGATTCCTGCTCGTTGAACTTTTCCCGGTAAGAATCCCGCTCTTCTCGCAGTTGCGACCAAGATCTCTTCAATGTCTCATAATCAGTAGGTATCTGAGGAGGAAGGACAGTTGGAGGAACATCATCTTTATCAGGACACTCAAGAATGACGGGTCTGACAGCTTCATACGGCATACCTAACTTCTGAGCACGGATGCGAACCCATTTGTAGTAGGCTTCCATAGGTAAAGAAGTCTTTGGCCCTAACTCTTGTGGGTCAGCTTTATGAACTTTGTCCCAAGACTTGATGAACCTACGACGCAGCTCGTCACTATCCACCTGAAATTCGAAACTGATGTGAGGCACCAACATCTCATGGGGGCCTGCTCTTCTTGCTCTCCCAAACTGATGGAGTGCTAGACATGGATTGTAAGAGATCCCTCCTTGAGTACCAATCAGAGGAACATTAGGGTATTCCCCGCATCGATCAATAATAGCTATCTCATCCAAACCTCTGCAAGTCCAAATGATGTCTTTATCGGTGAGAGACATCAACCTATGAGCCCAACCTCTTCCTTCTTGATTCTTCAGTACGAACTTAGGGAGGTGTGAAATAAACCACCTCACCAACAAAGGGATACAACACCATAGGGTTCCTCGTCTTCGGGTAGTACGGGCATGAAGTTGTTGCAAGATGTCACCCAAGAGAGTGGGCACAGGATTCTGAGACATAAAGATCCTTATGGAAGTGACATTGATGAAGTTGTCAGGATTAGGAAATAGGACTAACCCATAGATTAGGAGAGCCAAGATGTCTTCATATGCCCTAAAGTCCAGGTCATTCCAGAAACTGTTAGCTTTACCCATTAGAAACTTGGCCAAGAAACCCTTAACTCCGCTTCTAGTTACCCAGTTGTCTGTTACCTCTTGATGGGTCAAAGGAAGAGCTGCAGCCACATCCTCAAGCCTGAGGGTCTTTTCCCAACCAGTAAAGGGAGTCTGATCCAAGATAGGGATACCAAGCAAATCAGAGAACTCTTCCAGGGTAGGGACCAGCTGGAAGTCTTGAAAGGTGAAGCACTGGTACAGAGGGTCATAGAACTGGGTCAGAACACTCATCAACTGTTGATCCCGCTTTGCAGTGACTAAACTGAGAAGGGAACCATGCCTCTGAATGAAGGAAGTGGTATTTGGGATTCTGCTAACCAACTCATCAAGCAACTCAGGTGAATGAACAAAGTTGAACCGGATAGTATTCCTTCGCACGGGCATCATAATGTCCTACAAAACAGAGCAAAGATGAAACCCTCTTGTCTTTGAAATGGTCAGTCCTTATGCAGGATTCATGCAATGCTCATGATGCTATGATGTTATGATAAAGCACACCACATACAGATACAAAGGCAAACATGGTAAGGCACACAAGTCACACAAGGCAAGCCCCTAAAGTTTAGGCCAGCATGAGGTCTAGGTACTACCCTCTTTCAGTTTGTTGGTTCATACCTGTCCTAATCAAAAGTAACCGGGTTCTTAGAGGATCCCAATATCATTGACTACCCTCAATCGGTCATAACTCCAGCATCGCAATCTTTTCTTGCGGCCAGAACCATCACGAGAGTTTAGCCTCAATGGGCGTAGCATACTGCTACAATTCTAAAGGCCAAGTTGTGTCAATTAAGGTTCTAAGGTTGTTGGTGCTTAATGACTCCTTAGAAGACCCATATTATCCTCGTTGCAACACAAGGGATATCGGTACAGACCAAGGCGCCACACCAACGTAGCCACTGTTTCACCCGTGTCGGTCTACGCCGGACAGGTCCCTCACAGCTTATGCTACCTAAACAGGGTATCCCCAGATCCGGCTTATGACCTATGTAACTCCGATGCAACCCATAATAATAAAACAAGCAAAGAAGACAATTGAAAACACAGTGATCTTAATCCTAAGGTACACCTCACTTTATAAGTATTTCCCCAGCAGAGTCGCCAGTTCTGTGATCGGTGGATCTGGAACTGACTGTTCAACGCTGGTTCGCGAAATGTCGCGGACGCAAGAGTCGCCACCGTCTTTTATTTTCTCCAAATGGAAAGGACAAAAGCACAGAAAAATTCCTTAAAGAGATTGTTCTCGGTTCGGGAGGTAGGTTATAGAAAGGGAAGGTATTAGCACCCTTTCTATCCATGGTTATCCATGGGCTCTTAGATACTTGCTCATTTGTGTTTTCAAAAATGGTTTGTTTGCTTTTCAATTGTGGGTTTTTTAAAAAGTTTCTTTGAAAATTTCAGTTCGACTCTTGTATCGGTCCTCAAGAGTGTTTGAAAAGTTGCTTTCGAAAGCTTTTTGAAAATGTGTCGGTGTGAAAAGTATTTTGATTTGTTTTGAAATTTAGAGCAAGTATCTAGAGTCGTCTACCTACCCTAAGGAATTCGTCTGTGTAAATGTCCTTTAAAGTAGTGCCATCCCACCATTGAGAGGTAGGTAGCACCACCGTTGGAGGTGTTCGGGTCAATTCGAGTTTGTAGGGACATGGTGATCACCAGAGCAATGGGAAGACACCTTAGAAGCTACCCTCATGCCAGGTTCCCGGATCATGAGGACTTACTAAGACATCCTCTACTCGACGATCACCTTTCGAGGCAAGGCAACAGTGAGGCGTACCCTAGGGGTGGTGTGTGATTTGTGTGTCGTTTTCATTTGCATTTATCTTGTCATGTTATTGGTGTTCTACGCTTGTTTTTATTTAAAGGCCATTCATTCTTGCATGCTTTGTTTAACAGTTAAAAGTTGTGAGGAAAAGTAAATCTAAAGCTATTACAAATGGCGCGGGTCCACATCGCCAAAATTAACCAGGACCCGATTTGACGGAAAAAACAAAGAAATTAAAAGAATTAAAAGTGCGAGAAGATTAGTATTTACAAGGCTTCGGGAGAGATACATAATTATTTAAGCAATAAAATAAATACGCGAATTAACGAGAATTAAACGAATCGAGGGCATTGGACCCTTTTGCAAAATATTAAAATTACATGAATTAATTAATTTAAGAAAAGAAATTGTTTTTGTTTTTTTTTGGTATTTTTTAAGATTTAATGAAAAAAGAAAGAATTAATGAAAATTAACTACTAACCCTAATTCTACTTTATTTTAATTTAAGAACACATTAAAATTTAACCTAAATTAAACCTAAAATTTTTTATGTACAATTTTAATTATGAAAATAAATAAAATAAATAACATTATTGTGAAAAAGAAAAAATTAAAAGGAATAAAACAATTATTAAACCTATTTCTACATTTTTTGTATTTTAAAAGAATTAAAATTAAAAAAAACCTAATTTAAGCTAATTAATTTACATGCAATTTGTTTATGAAAATAATTAAAATAAAGTATTTATTATATTTTTTATCTTTTTCTTATTTTCATGCATTTTTTATATTTATGAAAAATAATTAATTAACTGGATAAATAATAATTAAGAGAAATAAAAAATAATTGAAAATAAAACAATAAGGAAAAATATAAAAAATTGCAAACCAGGGGGGGGGGGGGTAGTCCCCAAAGTGGAGGTCTTGATCCAAGAATTCTGGCCCAACAAGCTTCAGGTCCACTTGACTTTCCCACTAGCATGCTGAAGCGTTGACTAGGGCGTAGCGTGTTCTTTGAATCTCAGCCTTTGGTTTGATCTTGAGAGGGGCGTGTCACATTTGATTTGGAAGTGCATCATAGTCTTCAGTAAGTGGAACGGCATGTGAACCTGGATTGAAAAATAATATGAAGAATAATGCAGACCTGGGGCTCGAACCCAGGTCTTGGACGTCAACACAATCAGCGCTTGCCAGCTGAACCATCAAACTCTTTTGTTAAATAAATAAACAGCAAATAATAAAATGTGAAACTACGCGTTAGTGGGATAAAGCGCGCGAATTTCAAATCAACCAACCAATTCATGCCACGGACTCATCTTCTTCATCGTGTTATATTTTCCTGAAATTCAAAAGCAATAGACAACGGTTTTTGAACCGTTCTGTAATGTACCATTAGAAAAAATAACGAATAGGCCATAAGGCCATATAAATTAAGCGCGATTGTTGTATCTTCTTCGTCCAGATGTACTGATTTGAATAGCATGGGTCTGGAAGACCAATTTTTCTTAAAACAAAAACCCCCAATTTTGTGGTCCTGCAAACCCTAGAACGCAAGCATGGTGAAATCTCATATACAGCATAATAATCAAATTAAGGCATATGGTTAGCTTCAAAACTTCACAAGGAACATGAATCTGCAATCAAAATGCTATGAATGTACGTAAATATTGAAACACGATAATGAATTTTTCTCTGTACAGTTCATGTTCGTTTTACCAATTCTTGGCGTTGTGATGGATGATTTTGATTGGAATCTGTCCAGGGATGTTTGAGGAAGCTATTGGAACAAGAATTAGGTCTTTAATCGCCCTCTAACCTTGTTTTCAGAATTGACTTTTTGAGAGAAATTTCAAGCTTTGTTATGGCCTTTTCTGAGATGCTTCGCCTCCTTTATGATTAGGTTTATGATCAGGCATTTGTATGGAGTCTATTAGGTCAAGAAAAACCAATCAAATCCATGGCATTCATTGTTTTTGAAAATTTGATTTGTTAAGATTTTTCCATATCTTTTCCATGTTCTTTTGTGTCAATTAGGATCCAATCAAGCCAAATCTTTCCACATTTGCATATGCACGAAATATTGAGTCTAAAGCATGTATAAAAAGATTGGTTAGGTTAAGTTAAATATTTTTCATATATTTAAATGATTTAAATGAATTAATATAAATAAAAATTCAAATAAATAAATAAAAAATGAGAAAATACTTCCCTTTGGGCCAAGTGGTCGTGCATATGTCATGGATGATGAATCATGGAAGAAAAATGGGCCCATTAGCAATTTTAGGTCATTTGAATCAATGTTGACTTTTCAAAATATCCAAAAATTTCCCAACTTCCACAAGGCATAACTTGCTCAATTTTTAAGCTTTTCTCATGTTCTTGGACATTTTGGAAAGGTCTTTGAGTCCTATAACCAATGCCTTTGGTCCCATGTCATTTTGATTTACCAATCTCAAGTTATGGCCTTTGACTTAAAGTCCCTTTTTGTTGACTTTTGAAAATGACCTATAATGTTGAAATTGATAACTTTTTGTGAGAGCATTTCTTGGACTTGAAGTATGAAGATGAGTTGTAGGAAATTTCTTTCTCTTCAAAATGAGCTTTGGATGGAATTTTTATGATAATCCATGTGAAAGTTATGCCCTGGTCAATTTCAGTTGACTTTTTTCAGCTGTCCAAATAAGGAAACTTTTGCATCTTGATGATTTCTGAGCCAAATTTTGAGAATCATGATCAAGCATTGATCAAATGATGTTTGTGGCTTCAAAATGATATGTTGACCAAAAATTTGAACTTTTGACTGTCAAATGACCATTTTGCCCCTACAGTTGACTGTAGTGCAATTTAGGGTTTTGACTGTGCAATTTTGAGCTGAATGCCTTGAAACTTGATATGAGGATACTTGACCATATTTGTAGGCATATGAGACTTGATTGGGCCTTTGAAAACTTCATTTTCTTGATCAGGATACAAACCCTAGTTTTGACTGTATAGGAGACCTTTGCCCTGTGCAACCTTTGGGGAATTTTATAGCTTGACTTGACAATTTCTTGGAGAATATGGGAGGGCAAATTTTGGGGTACAACAGGCGGTCCAGGCAAAAATTAGGGATCAGAGCGTACGACTACGTCCTGTCATCTCGTCACTTGCCTACCAGAAGAAGATTTGTCAAATCGGCAGTCATCAAGCACCTCCACAGGTATCTTCCTCTCCCACATCAGAAACAGGGGCAATAGTGAGTTGTCTAAGCGATCTAATTGCTCTGTCCACCAAGGTACAAAGGTAGGTTCGGTTGAAAAACATGACCAAGATATCTTAATTCCCCAGAGAGTGAGCCAGCAAGTCAGCGATACTCTCCCCAAGCAGAGTTAGTCCACTATCAACCTCAAGGAAGTTGGATTATCCCCCGCGGATCTCAACATTCCCCAGCGGAGTATACAAACATTCTTAACAAGCATCCCCGACAGTCTTGATCTAACATTGTTCCCCGGCGGAATACTAGACATTCGGTGGAGCCACTTCCCCAGTACATCTCAAAAAAAAAAAAATTTCCCCAGGAGAGTCCAGTCCAAAAGTTTCCCCAGGAAAGTGGAATCCATATCCCCAACAGGTCTTAAAGCATATCCCCAGTAGATTCTGGAAGCTTGTCATCCGCATAGTACGAACGCTCCCCCGGCTTTATTCAAAGTTTATTTCCCCACCAGGATATAACTGGGTTATCCTCAACCAATTGCCACGGAGAGATCATCCCCGGCGAAGTCTTCCTATCCCCAGCGGAGTTCATCAGATCTCCCAACATGACTTACCAATGGAATCCCCAGTGGAGTTATCATCAACCTCAGCAAAGTATTCCTCTCCCCACAGAGCATTCCCCGCAGAGTAATCTATTCGCCAAGTTTGTTCCCCAACGGAGTCATCTTCTTCTACCGGTATTTTTGCAACCATCACCACTAGCGGAAACAGAGCTCTACTCTTCCATATCAGCCGAGGATTCAACTTCCCGGCACCCGTCAAGGATTTATTTTCCTAGACGAAAATACATTCATAAACATCACCTTGTCATACATTATGATACATGCATACACGCATCGTATCACCCCAATCTCATTTATTTTTTAGAACATCATGACATCATGCATGTCATACATTATGACATTGCATACAACTAACTCGTTACTTTTTTAGGAAAAGAACGATCAACAAATAAAAGTCTTTACCTTTTGAAGTAGAATATGTCCAAGATTCCTTCATCATTCTGTTGAGGTAGTAATCGCCCAAAGGTTCTCTCATCGTCCCATTGAGGTAGTAATCGTCCAAGGTTCTCTCATCATCCCTTTGAGGTAGTAATCGCCCAAAGGTTCTCTCATCGTCCCTTTGAGGTAGTAATCGTCCAAGGTTCTCTCATCGTCCCGTTGAGGTAGTAATTGTCCAAGGTTCTCTCATCGTCCCGTTGAGGTAGTAATCGCCCAAAGGTTCTCTCATCGTCCCGTTGAGGTAGTAATCACCCAAGGTTCTCTCATCGTCCCGTTGAGGTAGTAATCGCCCAAAGGTTCTCTCATCTTCTCTTTGAGGTAGTAATCACCCAAGGTTCTCTCATCGTCCCGTTGAGGTAGTAATCGTCCAAGGTTCTCTCATCGTCTCGTTGAGGTAGAAATAGTTCAAGGTTCTCTCATCATCCCGTTGAGGTAGTAATCGCCCAAAGGTTCTCTCATTGTCCCGTTGAGGTAGTAATCGCCCAAAGGTTCTCTCATCGTCCCGTTGAGGTAGTAATCGTCCAAGGTTCTCTCATCGTCCCGTTGAGGTAGTAATCGCCCAAAGATTCCTTCATCATTCTGTTGAGGTAGTAATCGCCCAAAGGTTCTCTCATCGTCCTGTTCAGGTAGTAATCGTCCAAGGTTCTCTCATCGTCCCGTTGAGGTAGAAATCTTTCAAGGTTCTCTCATCGTCCCGTTGAGGTAGTAATCGCCCAAAGGTTCTCTCATCGTCCCGTTGAGGTAGTAACACCCAAAGGTTCTCTCATCCTCCCGTTGAGGTAGTAATCGTCCAAGGTTCTCTCATCGTCCCGTTGAGGTAGTAATCGCCCAAAGGTTCTCTCATCGTCCCGTTGAGGTAGTAATTGCCCAAAGGTTCTCTCATCGTCCCGTTGAGGTAGTAATCGTCCAAGGTCTTCTCATCGTCCTGTTGAGGTAGTAATCATCCAAGGTTCTCTCATCGTCCCGTTGAGGTAGTAATCGTCCAAGGTTCTCTCATCGTCCCGTTGAGATAGTAATCGTCCAAGGTTCTATCATCGTCCCGTTGAGCTAGTAATCGTCCCTGATTCATTCATCACATCATTATCGACAAAAACCTTTTGAAGCTCCAGACTCGATTCCTGTATCTTGCCAGGGCACGTCTGAAGAGTTTGAGGATCTGATTCCTGTATCTTGCCAGGGTGTATCCGTTGACGACTAACAGTACCAAACCCGACTTTTGTATCTTGCCATGGTGCGTCTGAAGAGTTTGAGGATCTGACTCCTGTATCTTGCCATGGTGTACCCTTTGACGACTAATAGTACCAGACCCGATTCCTGTATCTTGCCAGAGTGCGTCTGAGGAGTTCGAAGATCCGATTCCTGTATTTTGCCAGGGTGTATCCGTTGACGACTAACAGTACCAGACCCGACTCCTGTATCTTGCCAGGGTGCGTCTGAAGAGTTTGAGGATCCGATTTCTGTATCTTGCCAGGGTGTATCCATTGACGACTAACAGTACCAGACCCGATTCCTGTACCTTGCCAGGGTGCGTCTGAGGAGTTCAAAGATCTGATTCCTGTATTTCGCCAGGGTGTATCTGTTGACGACTAACATTACCTGACTCGATTCCTGTATCCTGCCAGGGCACGTCTGAAGAGTTCGAAGATCCAATTCCTGTATCCTGCCAGGGTATATCTGTTGACGACTGTATTCTCAAGACTCGATTCCTGTATCCCGCCAGGGCACGTCTGAAGAGTTTAAAGATTTGATACCTATATCCAGCCAGGGCACATCTATATAAAGAGTTTGAAGATCAACTCCCGTAACAGGCCAGGTAATTATTCTTCTTTCTCAGGTACGCAAGTTCTCGCTAAGGAATCTCTTACGCGATCGACAACCTCCCGATGGCATCTATAAGCCCATCTCTCCTATCCATCAGTATCCAAATGGCATTTGTAATCCCATTCTGACCATCTCACTGCTAACACTCTACTATGCGAGTGCAAATTTCTGGGCACTATAATGTTCAATCATCTTCCACCTTCGGATTACGAAAGGCACGCCGTCCAATCTACATCCTCAGGTCTAAGAAGATTGAATAGGGGCAACTGTTGTACCCCAAAATTTGCCCTCCCATATTCTTCAAGATTTGCCAAGATCAAGGCTCAAAATCTCTCAAGGGTTGCACAGTCCAATTCTCTCCTAACACAGTCAAAATTAGGGTTTTGGTTCTGGAAAAGAGATTGAAGTTTCCAAGGGTCCAAACAAGTCCCACATGCCTACATACATTGTCAAGCATCCATATGCCAAGTTTCAGTACTCACAGCATCAAATTGCACAGTCAAAAACCCTAAATGCTTCACAGTCAACTGTAGGGGCAAAATTGTCATTTGACAGTCAAAAGTCAAAATTTTTGGTCAACATCTTATTTTGAAGCAAAAAACATCATTTGATCAATTCTTGATCATGATTCTCAAGGCATGGCTTAAAAAGTCTCAAGATGCAAAAGTTTCCATTTTTGGGCAGCTGAAAAAGTCAACTGCAATTTGACCAGGGCATAACTTCCACATGGTTTATCATAAAAATTCCATCCAAAGCTCATTTTGAAGAGAATGACATTTACTACAACTCATCTTCATACTTCAAGTCCAAAAATGCTCTCACAAAAAGTTATCAATTTCAACATTATAGGTCATTTTCAAAAGTCAACAAAAAGGCACTTTAAGTCAAAAACCATAACTTTAAATTGGTAAATTAAAATGCCATGGGACCAAAGACATTGGTTATAGGACTTCAAGACCTTTCCAAAATGTCAAAGAACAATATCAAAGCTTAAATATTGAGCAAGATATGCCTTGTAGAAGTTGGGAAATTTTTGGGAATTTTGAAAAGTCAACATTGCACAAAAGGCCTCAAAAATGCTAATGGGCCTCAATTTCTTTCATGAATCATTACCCCAAGGATATGCACGACCCATTGACCTCAAAGGGATGTATTTTCTTATTTTTGGTTAATTATTTGAATTTTTATTATTATTAATTCACTTAATTAAATTTAAATATGAAAAAATATCAAATAATATCTTTCAAATCTTTTTGTGTAGAGAATTCATTCATTATGTGCTAAGGATTTCGTTTCACATTCAAAAAGGCAATATCTCTCATGATTGGCAATAGTTTCATGGCAAAAAGATTGAAATTGATATCATTGAAAATCAAATCTCCAAATCATCAATGCATGGATTATAGGTTGGTTTTTTTAACCTAATTCTATTCAGTTACATATACAAAGCTAACCTAATGCTCATGGACACAAAAAGCTGCGCAGAAAAGAGAGAACAACATTGCATTTTTTGACAAAAATATTGAAAACTGAAAACCTAATTACAAGGTGTTTCAAGGCTTGAAAAGTGTTCCAAAACATTGCTGAGACACCTAGGAAGCGTTTGCAATCAAAGCCAAGTCTCCAGACCTCCAGAAGTGGTAGAACGACATCACACTTTTCATAAAAATTTTCATAATCGTGTTTGAACTTTCATGCATTATTCATGTCTTTTATTGGTTGATTTATACTAATATGAATGTTCTGAAGCTAATGATGCCCTTTGATTGAACTAACAATGCCTGTATCATGATCCACCATTAATGCATTTTAGGGTTTCAGAAGCTTTGAATTAGGGGTTCCTTAATATGGAAAAATTAGCCTTTCAAACTGGTACCAATGGATTCCTGGCAACAAGACGAACTGAACTCACACCTTGCGCCTTTTTTTTATATTGATCTATGTGCTAATCGCTATTTTTAGGTTTTGCAGTTAGTGGGGGTTTAAAACCCCCGCTATTTGTTTTTATTTACAGGCAGATGGAGAAGATGAAGCTGGCGTGTCAAAGCATAACTGGGTGGTTCAAATGTTCGCGCGTGATTTTTTGTTTTACACCACTAACGCTTGTCTTCCATTATAATGATCACGTTCCATAATAATAACAAAAGCGCGCGTTGGCTCAGATGGTTGGACATTCACTTGGTAAACGCTGGGACCTGGGTTCGATTCCCAGGTCCCCCTCTTATATTTCATATTTTTCTCCATAACATGTTTCCACGCAGCGCTTCATCCAAAGACCATCATGCATCCTCATATGCTTGCTTGCCACGCGCCCAGGAGATCACATCCAAAGGCCATAACGTGGATTCCACCGTGCACCTCAGTCAACTACTCCATATGCAATCTCTGAAAGTCAAAAAAGGCTTTGCATTATTGGGCCAAAATGCTTCAACAAACCTCCCAAATTGGGTCAGACACCCCCATTGTTTGTATTTTTTTTCTCCTTTTCTTTTCTTTTAATTATTTTAATTGTTTTCTTTTAATTCACAAAATATAATTTTCATAATAAAAATCAGACATCAAAATATGTTAATTAATTTATTCATTAAATATTTTTGTAAACAAATTTTTAATAATCAATTTAGTAAAATTAGGTTTTAATTTTAATCTTTTCTTAATAAATAAAATATGTAGAAATTAGGTTTTTTTAGTATTTTTATCTTTTTCTTAATAAATAATTTCTTCTTCTTATTATTATTATTAATTATTAATTATTTTGTAAATACCCATGTAATTAATTAACTAGTGTAAATTAGGTTAAAACTTGAATATTTTTCTTTAACAATTAAAAAATAATTTAGAACTAGGGTTTCATTTAACTTCTAATTTTAATTAATTTCCTTTATTTCATAAATACCAGAAACCATAAAAAATAACTTCTTTTCTTTATTAAATAATTAATTAATTTTTCATTTCATTTAATTTCTTTAAAGGGTCCAACGCCCTCGAACGTTCGATTCTAATTTCTTTTCGCACGTTTATTCTTATGTTTCTTTTAAATATCATGTAATTGTTCAAGCCGTGTAATAGTAATTAGGAAATTTATTTACTTTCCGCATTTTTATTCAAAACGGGTCTTTGTTAATTTGGCGATGTATAGACCCGCGCCTTGTAATAGCGTAGGACTTTATTTTCCGCACTTTAATTTCCGCCCTTTTAAATTATAAATCGCATGAAAGAATGAATGGCCTAAATTAAAAACAATGTGTAGCTCACCAAATGCATGACAAGATAAAACATAACTGAAAACAATACACAAATTCACACACCACTCTTAGGGTACGCCTCACTGTTGCCTTGCCCCTCGAAACGTGGTCGTCGAGTATAGGACGCTTTAGTAAGTCCTTATGTTCATGATCTATGGCATAGGGGTAGCTTCTAAGGTATCCTACTGTTGCTCTGGTGACCACACTGTCCCTACAAACTCGAATTGACCAGAACACCTCCAACGGTGGTGCTACCTACCCCTCAATGGTGGGATGGCACTACCTTAAGGACATTTACACAGCCTAATTCCTTAGGGTAGGTAGATGACTCATAGATACTTGCTCTATTTCAAAAAACAAATCAAAAACTCTTTTCACACTGACACTTTTCAAAAAGCTTTCAAATCAACTTTTTCAAACACTCTTGAGGACTGATACAAGAGTCGATCTGAAATCTTTAAACGAAACTTTTTCAAACCCACTCACATTTGAAAAGAAAACAAACATTTTGAAAACACAAATGAGCAAGTATCTAAGAGCCCATGGATAACCATGGATAGAAAGGGTGCTAACACCTTCCCTTTCTATAAATCTACCTCCCGAACCGAGAAACTATCTCATAAGGAATTTTGTTGTGCTTTTGTCCTGTCCATGTTGGAGAAAATAAAAGACGGTGGCGACTCTTGCTTCCGCGACATTTCACGAACCAGCGTTAAACAGTCATTTCCATATCCACCGATCACAGAACTGGCGACTCTGCTGGGGAGATTATTTTAAAGTGAGGTGTACCTTAGGACTAAGATCACTTGTGTTTTCAATTGTCTGAATTGCTTGCTTTATTATTGTGGGTACTGTCTTGGGAGTTCTATAGATCCTAACCCGGATCTGGGGAATACCTTCTTAGAAAGTAGCAACAAGGTTGTGAGGGAACTGTGCGGGGTATACCGACATGGTTGAAGCAGTCTGCTACGCTGATGTGGCACTTTGGTGAGTACCGGTAACCCTTGAGTTCAGTCAAGGAGAGTACGAGGCCGCCGCATGGTGTCGTGAAGCATCAACTGACCTTAGGAACCTTAATTGAACCATCTTGGCCTCTTTAGGGTAGTGAGATAACTGACTTTGGTGCAGTCCAAGGTTGGTTGATACTCGATGCTACACTAAATTGAGGGTTGTTTTCTTGGAATATTTCGGTCGCCAGTTCAGTGGCTAAATCGAAACGATGAACAATGAAAACAATCCAATGATATTGGGATCCTTAGAACTCGGTTACTTCTGATAGGACAGGTCTGAGCCCACCAACTTCAAGAGGGTAATACCTAGACCCCATGCTGGCCTAAAATCTAAGGGCTCTTTGTGTGCCTTCGTACTTGACTACTTACATGCTTGTTATCTGACACTTGAGTTTCTTGCAGGTTTTGTTTACAGTCCTTAATCTGGACCCATAACAGGGTTTACCTATGTTACGCCACGCATAGCATAACATCATAACATCATACCATTGCATGCATCCTACATAAGGACTAATCCATTTCAAGGATCTCAAGGGTCTGTGGTGCAGGTCACGATGAACCAAACTGTCTAGCGATGGGCAAAGGGGATTATTTTCCTCTAAGCCAAGGTTGTCAGGGGCTATGACCCACTGGATATGGTGAGCCTTTGACCCTTGAAGAAGGACTCTCAACAACATACAGTTCCTTCAATCGAGCTATCGGATCCCAACTCTAACAATTTTCTTGTTTACCCCGCGAGATCCTTGAAAACATTGCATGCATACATACATATCATTGCATTACAGGTGTCCCTTTTATAGGCTTCTTACCTTCTTCGCTGTTTATTTCAGCCGATCGTCATGAATCCTGAATCATCTACTGAGCAATCCATCAAGGCTCTCCAGGCTCAGAATGCCCAGTTCCAAGAGTTGATCATGACTTTGGCCCAGGGGCAAGAAGATCTGAAGACCCTGCTTTTGAAAAAGAAGAAGAAGAGGACGGTGCTGTTCAACCCTAGACGCAAATCTGGGAATGGATCATAAAATGAAGTTGAGCTGAGTACCCCGTCTGTTGGGAAAGACAGTCCCCAAGAAAGGGAGGTTCCTAGTCCAGTGGTCTCCGACAACGAGACCGATTACAATGGTGAGCAGTACCCCCAGCCGAGGACAGGTATAAACAGCTGGAAGACCGGTTAAGTGCTATGGAAATACAGAAAGTGCCCGTCCTGGACTTCGAAGATCTAGGTCTGTCTTCTGGGGTAGTAATCCCACACAAGTTCAAGGCACATGCTTTTGCAATATATGACGGGGCTTCCTGTCCTAAGCTGCATCTCAGGTCTTACACAAGGAGGATCCAGCCCTACACGGCTGACAAGAATTTATGGATTCACTTCTTTCAGGATAGTCTGTCGGGAACTCAACTCGACTGGTTCTATCAACTGAATGGAGCCAACATCCGTAGCTGGGAGGACTTGGCCACTGCATTCTACAAGCAGTACCAGTACAATGCCGACCTCGCTCCTACACGTACCCAACTCCAAGGTATGTCGCTAGGATCAGGAGAAGGTTTTAAAGAGTACGCCCAAAAGTGGAGAGACCTTGCTGGAAGGGTGCAACCACCTCTGACTGATTGTGAACTTGTGGACCTGTTCTTGGGGACCCTGTCTGGTCCATTCTACAACCATCTGATTGGGAATTCTTCTGCTGGGTTCACAGATCTGATCTTGACCGGGGAGAGAATTGAAGCTGGTATAAAATCAGGAAAGATTCAAGAAGCTACACCTTCTGATGCTCAGAAAAAGACCCATAGTGGGAAGAAAGAGTCCAATGCTATACATGGTAAAAAGGGTCGTCATGATGTAGGGGCAATCCAGATCTCTGATCCCGCGCCTGTTCAACAAAGAAAGAGCAATAGGCGTAGGATAAAGTATCAAGATAGGAAGTATACTGACATCAGCATGCCTTTGTCTCAGGCACTACAACAATTGCTGAAGGAGAAACTGATCACACTAAAGGGTCCTCCCCAAAATCCTGATACTTCCTCTCCCAAATACAACCCGGGTGTGAGATGTGCCTACCATTCTGACAGTCCCGGACATGACACCGACGACTGTTGGACCTTGAAGAACATGATCCAAGATTTGATTGACGCCAAGGAGGTCAAGTTTGAACACTGATCCTACACCAAGTCATCGAGAATATCTTTTGTTCATTCGAATGTTCAAGTTGTATTTTTCATTGATCGTTCAAACATTTTATTCATGTCAAACTTTGTTATTTCATTAATGCATTACACGTGTCTGTTTTGAAGTAATTATGTTTACTATGCTTAAAACTGTTTTCATATTTTTGTGATGTTCAACGCTCGGTTAACAATTCTAAGCCTCTTGAGGGAGGATGACGAAAACGATACCACGATCTCTACAGTATGCTTTTGAACAGACCCCGCCGATGAGGTACAGGCATTGTTTCAATTCCTAAACACTGGAGTAATAAGGAAGATAATCCCTCGTCAACCCCTTTGAGCCAAAGAAGTAGGAGTTTTTCTTTTCAAAAATTAAAACCCTTAATCATAACCTGGGGCAGGGTAGTTCTCTCAGTTGATCCAAGTGCATAACGAATGGCACCAAAGAGGTCCTTACAAAACAAAAGACAATGATGGTTCCGAATAATCATAAAGACAGGCAGTCATTACCAAAACAAAAAAAAACTAAAGCCCAATAAGTCAAAACCTATGAAGGAGACTTACAAAACTGGGGCATCCCGCTGACTGTAAATACAAAAAGAAACAGTTCAGGCAAAAAAAATAGGGATAACGAAATCAAAAAGAAAGAGGTCCTACAAACCCTCAAAAAAAAGGAAATGACTGCCTAATCAAAATAAATCGTCAGTATCCGAACCATCATTGGTATATCAAAGCAAAGACTCAACAAGGTCTAACGCACGATTAGTTGAGTTTAGGATTGAAGAACATCACGAAGAACGGGTGGGTACAAATAAATTTGAGCCTTTATCCTTTGTTTCTTGAACCGTGAACCAGGCCACGTTATAACCCTTAAAAGTCCTAGCTGAAGCATGGGTTAGTTCGAAAGCATACTGTTACGAAAGGTATCCTGACTCCTTAAGGCTTGCGGTAAAATAACGAGTTGACATCACAATTCAAAAAAAAAACTCACTTGCTTTTATTGAAAAATGCATTTTCAAAAATTTCAAGACAGACATAAGCTTTGCATTCTTAAGATGACATTGTTTGCATATGATTATTTGTTTGAACAGCAGAGAACTTTGCGCAACGAATATCCGATGAACGAAGGTCTTCTCAACAAAAGAGTCACCTCCAGTGGAAGAAACACTTCCAATCAAGGGGCATGGCATGATCAGTGTCCATCATCTGGGGCAGTCCAGCCAAGATTCGGAGAATCTCTCAAAAGGCCAACCAGCCAGGGGCAAACCTCCATCTGGATCACTTGGGGCATTGGACGATCAAACGAAGATCTTCTGGCATGGCAACACTACTAACAGGGGCACCTCCCTACAGCCTGAGAGCGTGGACATAGTCGAAAAAATACTACGCACAATCAAAGACCCGCTAGGTTGACACACCTAGGCAAAAATAAGGGCTTCCCGGCGAACCAAAAGGGTTCGGGAAAAATAAGGGATGAAAATGAAAAATCTATACACCCGGCAAGTCGAAAACCTGAAAAGGCGCCTTGGGCAAAAATGGGTATCCCGGTGGACTGAAAACCTGAAAGGGCGGTCCAGGCAAAAATTAGGGATCAGAGCGTACGACTACGTCCTGTCATCTCGTCACTTGCCTACCAGAAGAAGATTTGTCAAATCGGCAGTCATCAAGCACCTCCACAGGTATCTTCCTCTCCCACATCAGAAACAGGGGCAATAGTGAGTTGTCTAAGCGATCTAATTGCTCTGTCCACCAAGGTACAAAGGTAGGTTCGGTTGAAAAACATGACCAAGATATCTTAATTCCCCAGAGAGTGAGCCAGCAAGTCAGCGATACTCTCCCCAAGCAGAGTTAGTCCGCTATCAACCTCAAGGAAGTTGGATTATCCCCCGCAGATCTCAACATTCCCCAGCGGAGTATACAAACATTCTTAACAAGCATCCCCGGCAGTCTTGATCTAAGATTGTTCCCCGGCGGAATACCAGATATTCGGTGGAGCCACTTCCCCAGTAAATCTCAAAAAAAAAAAAATTTCCCCAGGAGAGTCCAGTCCAAAAGTTTCCCCAGGAAAGTGGAATCCATATCCCCAGCAGGTCTTAAAGCATATCCCCAGTAGATTCTGGAAGCTTGTCATCCGCATAGTACGAACGCTCCCCCGGCTTTATTCAAAGTTTATTTCCCCACCAGGATATAACTGGGTTATCCTCAGCCAATTTCCATGGAGAGATCGTCCCCGGCGAAGTCTTCCTATCCCCAGCGGAGTTCATCATATCTCCCAACATGACTTACCAATGGAATCCCCAGCGAAGTTATCATCAACCTCAGCGAAGTATTCCTCTCCCCACAGAGCATTCCCCGCAGAGTAATCTATTCACCAAGTTTGTTCCCCAACGGAGTCATCTTCTTCTACCGGTATTTTTGCAACCATCACCCCCAGCGGAAACAGAGCTCTACTCTTCCATATCAGCCCAGGATTCAACTTCCCGGCACCCGTCAAGGATTTATTTTCCTAGACGAAAATACATTCATAAACATCACCTTGTCATACATTATGATACATGCATACACGCATCGTATCACCCCAATCTCATTTATTTTTGAGAACATCATGACATCATGCATGTCATACATTATGACATTTCATACAACTAACTCGTTACTTTTTCAGGAAAAGAACGATCAACAGATAAAAGTCTTTACCTTTTGAAGTAGAAGACATCCAAGGTTCTCTCATCGTCCTGTTGAGGTAGTAATCGCCCAAAGATTCCTTCATCATTCTGTTGAGGTAGTAATCGCCCAAAGGTTCTCTCATCGTCCCGTTGAGGTAGTAATCGTCCAAGGTTCTCTCATCGTCCCGTTGAGGTAGAAATCGTTCAAGGTTCTCTCATCGTCCCGTTGAGGTAGTAATCGCCCAAAGGTTCTCTCATCGTCCCGTTGAAGTAGTAATCGCCCAAAGGTTCTCTCATCGTCCCGTTGAGGTAGTAATCGTCCAAGGTTCTCTCATCGTCCCGTTGAGGTAGTAATCGCCCAAAGGTTCTCTCATCGTCCCGTTGAGGTAGTAATCGCCCAAAGGTTCTCTCATCGTCCCGTTGAGGTAGTAATCGTCCAAGGTCCTCTCATCGTCCCGTTGAGGTAGTAATCATCCAAGGTTCTCTCATCGTCCCGTTGAGGTAGTAATCGTCCAA
The DNA here is from genome assembly GCA_948472305.1 of Vicia faba. NCBI lineage: Eukaryota > Viridiplantae > Streptophyta > Magnoliopsida > Fabales > Fabaceae > Vicia > Vicia faba. The sequence continues at coordinate 107,152,723 of OX451736.1, read as the reverse complement.
GGTTCTCTCATCGTCCCATTGAGATAGTAATCGTCCAAGGTTCTCTCATCGTCCCGTTGAGGTAGTAACCGTCCCTGATTCATTCATCACATCATTATCAACAAAAACCTTTTGAAGCTTCAGACTCGATTCCTGTATCTTGCCAGGGCACGTCTGAAGAGTTTGAGGATCTGATTCCTGTATCTTGCCAGGGTGTATCTGTTGACGACTAACAGTACCAGACCCAACTCATGTATCTTGCCAGGGTGCGTCTGAAGAGTTTGAGGATCTGATTCCTGTATCTTGCCAGGGTGTACCCGTTGACGACTAACAGTACCAGACCCGATTCCTGTATCTTGCCAGGGTGCGTCTGAGGAGTTCGAAGATCTGATTCCTGTATTTCGCCAGGGTGTATCCGTTGACGACTAATAGTACCAGACCCGAATCCTGTATCTTGCCAGGGTGCGTCTGAAGAGTTTGAGGATCCGATACCTGTATCTTGCCAGGGTGTATCCGTTGACGACTAACCGTACCAGACCCGATTCTTGTACCTTTCCAGGGTGCGTCTGAGGAGTTCGAAGATCCGATTCCTGTATTTCGCCAGGGTGTATCTGTTGACGACTAACATTACCAGACTCGATTCCTGTATCCTGCCAGGGCACGTCTGAAGAGTTCGAAGATCCAATTCCTGTATCCTGCCAGGCTGTATCTGTTGACGACTGTATTCTCCAGACTCGATTCCTGTATCCCGCTAGGGCACGTCTGAAGAGTTTAAAGATTTGATACCTGTATCCAGCCAGGGCACATCTACATAAAGAGTTTGAAGATCAACTCCCGTAACAGGCCAGGTAATTATTCTTCTTTCTCAGGTACACAAGTTCTCGCTAAGGAATCTCTTACGCGATCGAAAACCTCCTGATGGCATCTATAAGCCCATCTCTCCTATCCATCAGTCTCCAAATGGCATCTGTAAGCCCATTCCCACCATCTCACTGCTAACACTCTACTATGCGAGTGCAAATTTCTGGGCACTCTAATGTTCAATCATCTTCCACCTTCGGATTACGAAAGGCACGCCAGCCAATCTACATTCTCAGGTCTAAGAAGATTGAACAGGGGCAACTGTTGTACCCCAAAATTTGCCCTCCCATATTCTTCAAGATTTGCCAAGATCAAGGCTCAAAATCTCTCAAGGGTTGCACAGTCCAATTGCCTCCTGACACGGTCAAAATTAGGGTTTTGGGTCTGGCAAAGAGGTTGAAGTTTCCAAGGGTCCAAACAAGTCCCACATGCCTACATACATTGTCAAGCATCCATATGCCAAGTTTCAAGACTCACATCATCAAATTGCACAGTCAAAAACCCTAAATGCTTCACAGTCAACTGCAGAGGCAAAATGGTCATTTGACAGTCAAAAGTCAAAAATTTTGGTCAACATCTTATTTTGAAGCCACAAACATCATTTGATCAATTCTTGATCATGATTCTCAAGGCATGGCTCAAAAAGTCTCAAGATGCTAAAGTTTCCATTTTTGGATAGTTGAAAAAGTCAACTGCAATTTGACCAGGGCATAACTTCCACATGGTTTATCAGAAAAATTCCATCCAAAGCTCATTTTGAAGAGAATGACATTTCCTACAACTCATCTTCACACTTCAAGTCCAAGAAATGCTCTCACAAAAAGTTATCAATTTCAACATTATAGGTCATTTTCAAAAGTCAACAAAAAGGCACTTTAAGTCAAAAACCATAACTTGAAATTGGTAAATCAAAATGACATGGGACCTAAGACATTGGTTAGAGGACTTCAAGTCCTTTCCAAAATGTCCAAGAACATGATCAAAGCTTAAACATTGAGCAAGATATGCCTTGTAGAAGTTGGGAAATTTTTGGGAATTTTGAAAAGTCAACTTTGCACAAAAGGCCTCAAAAATGCTAATGGGCCTCAATTTCTTTCATGAATCATTACCCAAAGGCTATGCACGACCCATTGACCTAAAAGGGATGTATGTTCTTATTTTTGGTTAATTATTTGAATTTTTATTATTATTAATTCACTTAATTAAATTTAAATATGAAAAAATATCAAATAATATCTTTCAAATCTTTTTGTGCAGAGAATTCATTCATTATGTGCTAAGGATTTCGTTTCACATTCAAAAAGGCAATATCTCTCATGATTGGCAATAGTTTCATGGCAAAAAGATTGAAATTGATATCATTGAAAATCAAATCTCCAAATCATCAATTCATGGATTATGGGCTGGTTTTTTTAACCTAATTCTATTCAGTTACATATACAAAGCTAACCTAATGCTCATGGACACAAAAAGCTGCGCAGAAAAGAGAGAACAACATTGCATTTTTTGACAAAAATATTGAAAACTGAAAACCTAATTACAAGGTGTTTCAAGGCTTGAAAAGTGTTCCAAAACATTGTTGAGACACCTAGGAAGCGTTTGCAATCAAAGCCAAGTCTCCAGACCTCCAGAAGTGGTAGAACGACATCACACTTTTCATAAAATTTTTCATAATCGTGTTTGAACTTTCATGCATTATTGATGTCTTTTAATGGTTGATTTATACTAATATGAATGTTCTGAAGCTAATGGTGCCCTTTGATTGAACTAACAATTTCTGTATCGTGATCCACCATTAATGCATTTTAGGGTTTCAGAAGCTTTGAATTAGGGGTTCCTTAATATGGAAAAATTAGCCTTTCAAACTGGTACCAATGGATTCCTGGCAACAAGACGAACTGAACTCACACCTTGCGCATTTTTTTTATATTGATCTATGTGCTAATCGCTATTTTCAGGTTTTGCTCTTCGTGGGGGTATAAAACCCCCGCTCTTCGTTTTTATTTACAGGCAGATGGAGAAGATGAAGCTGGCGTGTCAAAGCATAACTGGGTGGTTCAAATGTCCGCGCGTGATTTTTTGTTTTACACCACTAACGCTTGTCTTCCATTATAATGATCACGTTCCATAATAATAACAAAAGCGCGCGTTGGCTCAGATGGTTGGACATTCACTTGGTAAACGCTGGGACCTGGGTTCGATTCCCAGGTCCCCCTCTTATATTTCATATTTTTCTCCATAACATGTTTCCACGCAGCGCTTCATCCAAAGACCATCATGCATCCTCATATGCTTGCTTGCCACGCGCCCAGGAGATCTCATCCAAAGGCCATAACGTGGATTCCACCGTGCACCTCAGTCAACTACTCCATATGCAATCTCTGAAAGTCAAAAAAGGCTTTGCATTATTGGGCCAAAATGCTTCAACAAACCTCCCAAATTGGGTCAGACACCCCCATTGTTTGTATTTTTTTCTCCTTTTCTTTTCTTTTAATTATTTTAATTGTTTTCTTTTAATTCACAAAATATAATTTTCATAATAAAAATCAGACATCAAAATATGTTAATTAATTTATTCATTAAATATTTTTGTAAATAAATTTTTAATAATCAATTTAGTAAAATTAGGTTTTAATTTTAATCTTTTCTTAATAACTAAAATATGTAGAAATTAGGTTTTTTTAGCATTTTTATCTTTTTCTTAATAAATAATTTCTTCTTCTTATTATTATTATTAATTATTAATTATTTTGTAAATACCCATGTAATTAATTAACTAGTGTAAATTAGGTTAAAACTTGAATATTTTTCTTTAACAATTAAATAATAATTTAGAACTAGGATTTCATTTAACTTCTAATTTTAATTAATTTCCTTTATTTCATAAATACCAAAAACCATAAAAAATAACTTCTTTTCTTTATTAAATAATTAATTAATTTTTAATTTCATTTAATTTCTTTAAAGGGTCCAACGCCCTCGAACGTTCGATTCTAATTTCTTTTTGCACGTTTATTCTTATGTTTCTTTCAAATATCATGTAATTGTTCAAGCCGTGTAATAGTAATTAGGAAATTTATTTACTTTCCGCATTTTTATTCAAAACGGGTCTTTGTTAATTTGGCGATGTATAGACCCGCATCTTGTAATAGCGTAGGACTTTATTTTCCGCACTTTAATTTCCGCCCTTTTAAATTATAAATCGCATGAAAGAATGAATGGCCTAAATTAAAAACAATGCGTAGCTCACCAAATGCATGACAAGATAAAACATAACTGAAAACAATACACAAATTCACACACCACTCTTAGGGTACGCCTCACTGTTGCCTTGCCCCTCGAAACGTGGTCGTCGAGTATAGGACGTTTTAGTAAGTCCTTATGTCCATGATCTATGGCATAGGGGTAGCTTCTAACTTGTCCTACTGTTGCTCTGGTGACCACACTGTCCCTACAAACTCGAATTGACCCGAACACCTCCAACGGTGGTGTTACCTACCCCTCAATGGTGGGATGGCACTACCTTAAGGACATTTACACAGTCTAATTCCTTAGGGTAGGTAGATGAATCATAGATACTTGCTCTATTTCAAAAAACAAATCAAAAATTCTTTTCACACTGACACTTTTCAAAAAGCTTTCAAAACAACTTTTTCAAACACTCTTGAGGACTGATACAAGAGTCGATCTGAAATCTTTAAACGAAACTTTTTCAAACCCACTCGCACTTGAAAAGCAAACAAACATTTTGAAAACACAAATGAGCAAGTATCTAAGAGCCCATGGATAACCATGGATAGAAAGGGTGCTAACACCTTCCCTTTCTATAAATCTACCTCCCGAACCGAGAAACTATCTCATAAGGAATTTTGCTGTGCTTTTGACCTGTCCATATTGGAGAAAATAAAAGACGGTGGCGACTCTTGCTTCCGCGACATTTCGCGAACCAGCGTTAAACAGTCAGTTCCAGATCCACCGATCACACATACAATGGCAAAGAAGATCCTACGTGTAGGCTATTATTGGTTTACCATGGAAGCTGACTGCTATCAACACTCCCGGACCTGCCATAAATGCCAAATCTATGCGAACAAGGTGCACGTGCCCCCGGTTCCTCTAAATGTCTTAACAGCTCCTTGGCCCTTCGCTATGTGGGGAATCAATATGATTGGGGAGATCAATCCTACAACATCCAATGGACATCGCTTCATTCTAGTTGCCATTGACTATTTCACCAAGTGGGTCGAAGCAGCATCCTTCGCATCCGTTACTAAGAATGTTGTTTCCCGCTTCATCAAACAAAATCTTATTTGCCGATACAGTATCCCCGAAAGGATCATCACTGATAACGGTACAAACCTTAACAATATTATGATCACCGCTTTGTGCGAGTCGAAGATAAAGATGAATGGTGGAGTCGAAGCTGCTAACAAAAATATCAAAAAGATTATACAAAAGATGACAGTAACCTACAAGGACTGGCACGAGATGCTATCATTTTCTATCCACGGGTACCGTACCAAGGCTCGCACATCAACTGGGGCAACACCTTATTCTTTGGTTTATGGCATGGAGGTTGTTTTACCTATCGAGGTTCAGATTCCCTCTTTGAGAATCATGAAGGATGCAGGTTTGAGTGAAGACGGTTGGATCCAAACCCAACTTGATCAGTAGAACTTAATCGACGAAAAGAGACTTACTATTGTTTTCCATGGTCAGGCATCTCAAAAACGGATGATCAAGGCTTTCAACAAGAAAGTCATACGCCAAGTATATCAAGTTGGAGATCTAGTGATCAAACGCATCATTTTGACATAAAGTGATCCCAGGGGAAAATGGACTCCTACCTATGAAGGACCATTTGTAATTAAGAATATCTTTTCTGGCGGGGCAATGATCTTAACCACCATGGACGGAAACGACATGCCGCACCCTGCGAACGCAGACATAGTCAAAATATACTACGCATAAGAGACCCACTAGATTGACACACCTAGGCAAAACAAGGGCATCCTGGCGAACCAAAAAGGTTTGGGCAAAACTTAAGGATAAAATAAAAAAAATTTGTACACCCGGCAAGTTGAAAACCCGAAAGGGCGACTTGGGAAAAAAAGGGTTTCCCGGTGGACTGAAAACCCGAAAGGGAGGTCCAGGCAAAAGTTAGGGAATTAAAGCGTATGATTATGTCTCTTCGGATCACTTTAAGGATAATCTCTTCATTGACAAACTCTGAGCTTCTGATCAATTCAATCATCTTCGGCGAAGCAACAAATGGACAAGATATTCAGAGATACGAAGGCTATAGAAGAATGGGAACCCCATGGGATTATCACACATAGCTATCTTTGTATAATTTTTTCTTACTTTTATGACATCATCCTCTTACTAGGATGTCTGTCTCCTTTGTACAAAATACTTATTCAAAGTAAATACAAAGATATCTCTTTCAAAGTACAGAAAACTATTTGCCTTTTCTTTACACTTGTGTTTTTGTTTGCAAAAACGTCCAATGATTCGTTAATGAACATATGCATTTGAACATAATTAATGTTTACAAATAAACAAATTGGAAAAGATCAATTACTGACAGGTTGAAAGAATAGGAAAATGTCTTTAGGCTATTCCAGGGGAAATCCCTACGGTACATCATTAAGATCCCTAGCGGAGCTAAAACTTTGAACTACCAATCCCCAGCGGAGCCAAAGTTTCAAACTATTAATCCCCAGCGAAAACCATTCAGTTTCTCCAGATTCCCCAACAAGTTTGTCTTGAAGCCTGAAAATCAACCGAATAACAGTTAACTTTTGTCTCTCCCCAACCTAGGATAATTCTCCAGTAGAGTGGCAGACAACCGAAACTCCTGAACTTTTTCCAAACAGGAATAAGTTTTCTTCCCCACAGAGTTTTCATTGCTCCCCAACAGAATGAAGATTATCTTTATTATCTCCCCGCAGAAGTCATCAGAGTTTTCTTTATTCCCTAGCGGAACAAGGATTCCCGTTGTGTAATCCCCAGTAGAAGTCATCAAATTCTCTGGATTCCCCAAGCAGATTACTCAAGCAGTATATGGCATTGCTCGCAACAGAATTTTTTTGTCTATACTCCAACTTCAAGACATGAAGGGTCCCTATATCCCCAGAGAAGTCGCCAAGGATTTCTTATCCTCAGTAGTCAAGGATTTATTTTCCCCAACAGTCGCCAAGGATTTCTTATCCTCGGTAGTCAAGGATTTATTTTCCTCGGCAGCAGTCAAGGATTTATTTTCCTCAACAATACAGCACATCATCTTACATGCGCATACATTAGATCCATATATCATAAACATTGACAAAACACATATATTGAATCATACATTTCACGCAACATAACTTTGTGTTTTAGCTAACATTTTACCCCTTTCAGGATAAGATTAACAGCTACAGTTTAACAATATGCAATCATGATACAGTTCAGATACACTTCAGACATGGAAGTCATTCTGTTACTCATTCAGAACTCAACTCAAGATACATTTCAAATACACTCCAAACACGAAAGTCATTCTGTCACTTATTCAGATTCTAGTTCAGATACACTCCAGACACGCAAGTCATTCTGTCACTTATTCAAATACAGTTCAGATACACTTCAGACACGGAAGTCATTCTGTCACTTATTTAGATTCTAGTTCAGATACACTCCAGACACGAAAGTCATTCTGTCACTTATTCAGATTCTATTTCAGATACACTCCAGACACAGAAGTCATTCTGTCACTTATTCGGATTCTAGTTCAGTACGCTCTAGACACGGATGCCATTCTGTCTCTTATTCAGATTTCAAGTTCAGATACAGTTCAGATACGCTCTAGACATGGGTGCTATTCTGTTTCTCATTCAGATTTCAAGTCTCCAGATACAGTTCAGATACGTTCTAGACGCGGACACCATTCTGATACTTATTCTTCTGACTTACAACTTACAATTCAGCAAACATTCTTGGATGGCATCTTTAAGCCCATCTCCAACAAGATTCTATCACCTCTCCAAATGGCATCTTTAAGCATATTCCCTCAACTACATTTTGTCGAGCGCAAATTTATGAACACTCTAGTGTCCAATCATCTTTTACCTTCGAGTCACGAACGACAAAACTCCCCAATCTAACTCTTCAGGTTCAAGAATATTGAACAGGGGAAGATGTTGTACCCCAAAATTTTCCCTCTCATTTATCAAGATTTTTCTCACAAGACTACTTAGACTCAAGACAAGTTTAGGGTTTGGTCAGCTCAAGACATCTCATCTTGCACTGATAACCCAAAATTAGGGTTTGAGTTTACACAAATATTTTTGGACCATCAATGCTTCATGTGAATTTCATACACCATTTTGGACCCCTAAGATTGCTCATGGTAAGTTTCAAGCCTTGAACCACATTTTTGATCTGTCAATTGGACAATTGACCTAAAAATCAGTTGTATTGGGGAAAAAGTCAACCATAGCCAATTTACAGTCAAACTTCATAATTTTTGAGCCACATCAACATTTTAGACTCATATGTACCATTTGATCAAGTTTGGATCACAACTCCTCAAGAAATTTGATCAAATCATCAAAAGGGCAAAATGGTCAAAATTAGGGTTTTGACTGAGAAAGGGCAATTTATGATTTTTAACCTAGCCAATGACCAATTGGTTTCAAACATGATTTCAAGGGTTCAATGGCATCATCTTTACCTAATCACATGGTTCAAAAGATCTCAAGTTCATTGGATTGACAGATGAATTTTGCAGTCAACTGATCAAAAGTCAATTGTGCACTGAAAAGTCAAACTTTGACTTTTTGGTCAAAATCAAGTGCCAAGGGTCATAATTCATCAATATATGTCAAAACATGAAACTTGTTCACCAAGAAACTCAAAATTTCAAATTAGGGTTTTGAATTTGAAAATTTTCATAACTTGGAATTTTTCTAAGTGTGAAAATTTTCTTATTTTTCCCAATTTTCCACCACTTTTTCACCATGATGCATTTTGATTCAAAGAAAACTTCCAACATCAAAGTTGTAGTCCTCCATGAAATATACAACTTTTCTTTACAAACGTTTCCCAAAATATGCTTGGATCTCAAGTTATGAATTTGTGAATATAGGTCCATGAACTAAATAACTTAGTGAAATTTTGCCCTAATTTAGGCAGGTTTTTGACCAAACTTCATGGACATTTTCACCTAGTTCCAAGAGGTATCTCAAATTTAATTTCAAAGATGGATTATAGAGCACATTGAAAGCTTTCCAAAATTTCCAAGAACTCTCCAAGATCATTTTTGGTTAGGGAGAATCGAAGAAGGGAAGTTGGCATTTTATCAGTTTTGTTCATGCCATTTTCACAAAGTATCAAGTTGAAAATCAGATCTTTGATGTTTGAATCTTGCTTTACAGGTCCTAAACTCATTCTACACTCCATAATTAAATGCAAACTCATAAGTTACAGGCTTTATCTTTGCTTTTGGAACTTTACACAAGTTGTAATTCCATTTTAGGCATAAAGTTCACATTGCCATTTTCATAAAGGTGAGCTTTTGCATTTTTGTCCATCTTGAGCCTTGGACCTGTCCCTTTGATGCAAACAATTTCCACAGGTCTCAAGAAATGTATAACAACTCTTATCAGCCCTTGAGGTAGCCAGTACAAGCATGTTGCATTTGTCATTTCACTTTACTTAAAATGCAAGAAAAGTTGCAAAAGGTGCTAGAACTTGTACAGCTAGTAAGGGTTGACATTTGTGTCATTTCTATACATATACACAAACATATCACAAGGCACAGCATGATTGTTTTACATCTGAAACTCTCCAAAACACAAAAACTCTATTTTTCTGTCCAAACATAGTAGTTCTGCAAAATCATAGTCATCTCATTTTTGGCTCGTGCGTTTTGCATTTCAACACTTGAAACACTTCATACACATCGTACCAAAGAAGTACAAGCATTCATCCTACATCTGTAAGCCCTATTTCAGCCATTGTCATTTTCAAACTTGGAGCTTGCAGTTTGACTTCTACAAAGAATTCTAGCCATCCACAAAGCAAACTAGGCATTTGAATAGCTTGAAGGAAGTTCAAGGAAGCTCACACAATCCTCAGGCCCCCATCAAAGTCCCTACATTGCTCTATCCAAATCCAACTGAATGAGGTATTTTTCAAAACTATATCTCTCTGAATAGGCATCCTCAAGCCACGATTTGTGAAGAAAAAATGTAGCCCTTTTCATGGTGAAGTTGTACATATGCATACTCTTCATTTATATTAACTGAGCTGGGAGAATTTAAAGTTTGAAAATGCTGAAATTTCTAGGTCATCAATTAGGGCCATCAAAATTCTCCTTGATCTTTTAGAGTTAGGTCACATAATTTATATGGTTGGAATCGTGAGCTCAAATTCCACATGTTTCATGTTATAAGTTTTTGTTTTTGTGCAAGCATGTGAGAGTTGTAGGTTTGAACTGAATACACGCGCGTAAGGTGGACGAAGGACAAGGACGATGGCTTCTGGGCTTGTGGTGCCTTGGGCCTTTGCATTTGATATTCACACCTCCTGAATTACTGCTACACCCCCTTGACTAACTTTGTTATATTTTTTCATTTATTTTATATTTTCATATTTTATACTTTCATTTATTTTTCTTAATGATAAAAAAATACCAAAAATAATTTCTTTATTTTTTTTTACAATTTTTATTTTATTTTCTTTATTATTTTTTACATAAAAAATAGTTTTATTAGGATAAATATATTTTATTTTCTCAAATAGTTTGTAAATAAATATAAAAAATACTCCATTTTTTTATTATATTATTTATACACATAAAATATTTATTTTCTTGCGTATTTAATTTTTAATATTTGCACATAATATTATTTATTATTTTCTTATACAAAAATGGACAAAATAATAACATAAAACATTATTTTCTTTTAATAAAAAGATTAGGGTTTCATCCCTTTCCAAAAATAATAATATCTTTTCTTTTATTTCTAGGGTTTAAATAAATTATTTTCTCATGCAAAAAATAAACACAAAACATTTTTTACATAAATACATTTGCATTGCATTTTAAATACTTGTTTAGTTATTTAATGCGCACAATATTCGATTGGGTTCTAATAGTATTTTTAGATTTATATTTGTGCAATATCCCCATTCAAGACTTGTATCCCCCCTCCCATAATAATTGTTGTAATATCTTAGTTTACATTTATGCAATTTATCGCTTTTATACCATGTTTAGTAAACTAGGGTTTGCATGACAAGAACAAAAAACAAAACAAATAGACAAAACCTAATGCAAGACAAAAGCATGGAAATGATACACTTTGCACATAAGCACCCTTAGGGTTTCATCCACTTGGTTGCCTAAAACAAAATGGCCATGTTACGCATGCGAAGTATCTTGGCAAAACAATACAATTATAAGATCATAGTCCCTCGATGACGCTATTCAAAGGTTGCCTAAACACAAAATGATCTCGGTCCCTCAAACATGCTAAGATACTTGGCAATATTGCTATCATGGTCGTACGATGACCTACGCCCGTCCCATCAACATCCAAAGATAGGGTTGCTTACCAAATCAATGGTAAGTCATTTGAGTAGGTAGATAGCTTCTAGTTACTTGATCAATTTCAAAATAATCCTTGCTATTTTTAAAAACAAACACACACACATTTCCAAACATCTTTCAAAACATTGAAACATTTTCAAAAGACAAACATCTTTGTATACATTCTTACGAACGAGAATCATTACAAAGATTTCCTAAACGAGTGGCCTCTTTTCAAAATACTTTCAAAAACACACCAAACACCAAGCACCATTTCAAACAATTTCAAAGCAAAGCAAGTGATCTAAACAAGTAACTAAGAGCCCATAGAAAACCATGTATGAAAAGGGTGCTAGCACCTTCTCTTTTCATAATCTACCCCCCGAACTAAAGAAAACATCTCAAAGGTCTTTCTTGTGCTTTTTTACCTTTCCTTTTAGATAAAAGAAAAGTCGGTGGCGACTCTTGCTAACCGCAACATTTGCGAACACAAACGCAAAACCTCAAGTCAGTTCTCCCACCGCATCACAATACCCTTATAAGAGGAATAAGATCTCCACAAGTTTGAACAACACACAAACCATATTTGTATCATTACAGCATCAATCCACGGACAAATACATAACTCCCTATATCATGAATAACCAATGCTCTAAGTGAAGATGAAAAATTGAGCACTAGATAAAAGCACATGGAAGAGTTCATTCTCTCATATTGAAGAACAACACTTCCTGCATATGTTGAACCCCGACTCCATCAGCAAAGTCAAACCAGAGTCAAATACCCTAACTTATTCAAGGACACATCTGGATATTGTCCTTTTATAAACACACTTTGTATCATGACCTTTTGAATAGACAAGATGTCATGCATACTAGGTGTGAAGTCCCTCAAAAACTCCAAAAATTCTTAGTTTTCTTAAAAGTTTACTAAGATCCAGATCACCAAACCTTTTCTAGAGTGACTAGCAGCAGGAGAAAGACACCTTATCAAAATACTCTGCTCATACCTCAGTATCCGTCAACAGTCTTATGCCCTTACATCTACTAGTAGTTGCTGATACTAGTGAAGTCTTCAACAAAGTAGTCATGCATTCACCAAGCTTACTACTATAGACAAGATTAGATTCTCCACCATCTAATCCATATAGCCAGAAATTCCACTTCTGACAATAATGCTTGAGCATCCAACTCCACACGCACAATCTCAAGCAATAAAAACAAAACAAGCATAAACAATCATGATGTTAAGACATCATGTGGGACATCAAATCCATAATACATAACCCAATCACTCTAGTTCTCAAATCAATTCAAAGGACTCATTATGCATAGAAATCCTTTACGAAGCTCCCAATAAAAAAAATAGCCAGTGTAGCTTACCCGGGTTACTCCAACCACCTGAATGATATGGAGAGCAATAAACTTTCACATACTCTCTGAAATACAATGTTTAGAATGCAGAATTGCATAATTCATCAAACAAATACTTAGTCTCCCATCAAATTATTCACCATCAGTCTTCATGCACAACCTCCTTAGAGGACAAACAAATACTTAGCTCCCGTCAAAGTATTTATCAAAAGTCAGATAAGATTACCTTCTTACACAAGGTAGGACATTTGGTCTGACATCCTTCTTCTACACACATCTGGCACAAGTTGATTCATCTTCATGACAAACAGTCAAGACATCCATTAACATCCCAAAACATTCCAGATTAGGTATGTGACTTGACCTTTCACTCTACTCTGGATAAAAACAAACTTCCTTGGCTGAAGGAATACAACACACTTTGAGACGATGTTCCAACATCAGATTCGACATCTAGCTCAAACACATGGATTTCACCATCAACTATGGTATGGAGACACCATTTTAATTCATAACTCTTGTAAGGGGTACAAGAGGAGCAACCATCAGTAGTTGATCAATCTTTAACACAAACCAAAATACATGCGGAGCATGCACACCTCAAGAATATTTCTTCTCACAAGCACAATGTTCATACCTCATGTCTGACTATGAGGTGTTGGATGCCATCCTTATACACATGAAGAGGAGATTTCGTCTAACAGGTATCTGGAGCAGAATTCAACAAACATGGTAATGTATGATCTTCTACACAAGGATTCCCTTTAGTACTTGCAAAACTTATGTTCCATTATGTGAGGACACCACATAACTGAACCCCAGCAGAGAGAGGAACTCCCCATGTAGATATCATGGAACGATAATCCTTTGGCCCCAAAATTAATAACTCCTCCTTGCGTCAACCAACTGAGTTGCTCATCCTAGGTGATTTGGATGACTCTCCATAGTGCAGATAACAATCAACCATAAAATTCCGGTTGACATAACTCCAATGCAGAAATCCTTAAAAGACTTTTCCATAACAATAGAACAAGAGTTCCATGCTCTCATAGACTTGATAAGAGTACCAAGTTAGAGCAAAAAACCTTCATCCTATTATGAAAAACAACACCAGTCATATTGAGAAAAATAAATTCCCAATACAAGGATGTCAAGACATTGTTTCTGACATTTCTTCAAGATCTTCTAGCTTAAAATTAAGGACCCCCCTTATTAACAGCTAAGAATTCCTTAAGAATCATATAGTAGTTGCACATCCTGTGGTTAATCCATTACCTCCCTCAAACAAAATTTGTTCAATGGCCATAAATAAGGTTCCATAAATCCGTCTCCTTTGATCAGACGGATCTTCTAGATATCTAGAGAGAATATCCTTAACCTTTGAGCCTGACCTCGACATATAAATGATCTGGATGAGATACCTTTATCAAGCATCCACAGGAAAACACATCACAACCTCTGCACTCTAACTCACTTAGATCGATAATAAACTAATATATTCAGTGCCCAATATGTTGATCGTGTCCTGACCAACATAATTATCTAAGATATGTTTCCAGCAAAGAAACTTCTTAGACACAAAACACAGATGCCTCCTCTTCCAGATCAGGAGTAGGTTCCAAACATAAGTAATCAAAACACATTTGTGCAGCACCCAAGCATATGATATGCCCTACCTTCATCCAATAAGATTCTGCATAATCTGTTGGTTTGATGTTCCAACATTTGGTAGGAAATCATTTCCCTTCACAAGGAACACACCAAGAGATCTTCTAACAAAGCCTAGAGATTGGCCTTTTAGGGTTGGAAGCAAAAATAAACTGCCTCTACCAAATCTCTCTTCAACAAACTCATATACCTTTATGAGTGGACTTGGGATAATCCTTAAGTATCTTTGGAAACTCTAACAAGCTAGTTGAACCTCTCCTTAAGTATCACCACACCATGGGATACACCTTCTGAGGAGAAGAGAGTGTTGCCGAACCAACACAAAAAACCATCAGGAGTTTTCCATTAGATATATATACAGTGTAATACAAACAAGAAAACTTCACACCAACATTCAGGAAAAAAAAACATAAACCCTTGCACAACCACAGCATACTCCAAGTGCAACAGGTTAACCTAGGTTTTAAAATAAATTAAACTCTCAACACAGTAGCTTGCCACCAAAGCTACATGGCAGAAAACAACACAGATAGGTCCAATACACACCTTGTCATAAACAGTCCATCCTCCACTTCGAGGGACCGTTTAAACAATAATATGAACTCTCCATGTTCAAACTTCTTTTCAGTCGAAACCTTACCTTGCACAAAAACCAGAAAGTATCCCATATGGATCTTGTTGTACCCCAAAATTTTCCCTCTCATTTTACTCAAAACATACTCCTAGAGATCCTCCATTTGCTCAAGGTTGCCCAAGGATGGACCAGACAAACTCTCTCTTAAGGCAGTGTGTCTCAAATTAGGGTTTCCACTTTCATTAAGATAGGTGAACTCCAAAGACCTCATATTTTCTCCATGGTACTAATATGTTCTCAAGACCCTCCATGTCAAATTTCAAGCACTGCACAAGAAGTTTGCTCAGTCAACTGCTCAGATGCTTGAGAATCGACTATATTAGGTCAAAAGTTAACTGTTGCCCACATACAATCAAACTTCAAGATTTTTGTTCAACATCAACATTTTGAAGTAATATCCATCATTTGATCAAGGGTTGATCATGATTCTTCAAGGAATGCCCTAAATTCATCAAAACCCAAAAGTTGCTAAATTAGGGTTTCTTAGGAAAAGTCAACCAAACTTTGACCAAGCATAACTTCCACATACTTTATCATAAATTTTCCATCCAAGGCTCATTTTTAATAGGATGCAATTCCCTACAACTCATATTCATCCCACAAGTTAAAAATATGCATTCGTAAAAAGATATGAATTTCTACATTATAGGTCCTTTTGAAAAGTCAACAAAAACACCTTTTTGGTCAAAGCTTCCTACATGAACATTGAAGACTCAACGGAAATGAGACCAAAAGGGTTGCTTAGGGGACATCCTAAGCTTTATAAAAAGTCCAAGAACATGTCTCTAGGGTTAAAATTAGAGGAGATATGCCTTGTCAAAGTTGGCCATTTTTGGAAATTTGCACAAAGTCAACAATGTTCAAAATTGCATTTTTTCCACATGGGCCCATCTTTGCAAGATTGAATCTCATTCCTAGTATGGTCCACGACCTATGGGACCCTCCATGCCTTATTTATTTTTTAATTTATTTTTATTTTTATTCAAATAAAATCAAATAAATCCAAATAAACCATATGATGTGTTTTAGGGATGATTTTTGCATTGAAGGAAGATCTTATGTGTTGTCAAATGAGAAGCAAATCGTGCAAGCCAAGAATAGACACAAAATATCCATATTTGGGGAATTATTCAAGATTTTATTTTTCTCTTAAAACTATACCATTATTCTTTGGATTCTTTCCAATTCTATTACCCTAGATTGATTCACTACTTATGCCAGGATCTTAAAGACCTAGAACACAAGTTTTCAAACAAAGTTCCAAAATTTCAAAGAAAAGTGTGGATCGGATTTCAAGCTACAGGCCAATTCAATCCATTCTAACATTTCCAATCACATCCTGGAGCTTCTCTGAAGCTAACTGGATCATTTACAAGTCCTCTCGCGCCCAGAAACAAACGCTACCACTTACACAATTTGCTCTATTTTTTGAAATCGATTACATCAATTCTTGCATCATTAGCACATTTGATTGATATATTTATGATTATGGATATGTTTGCAACGTGATTGAATGATTCAATTGAACTTTTGATGCCTAGATATGAATTTTCCATTATTAGGGTTTGTCCTTGCGCTTTGGGGTTTTGTTATATAGGTTAAATTGGCCTAAACAAAGGGTACCATCGTACTCGTGAGGTCAAAACAAATTTATTGGTATAGCCATTGTTGATTTATCATGCGTGTTGATGATTTTTGAAATTCACAGGCTTGTAGTTACAGACGCTGTCCGTAGGTATAAGTCAACTACCTAAGACGACGAACAGAAGGAAGAAGATGGTGATCTGTCATCACCCTATTGGCTTATTTGAATACAAAGCGCACTGTTTTGTTTCAGTTTCATTGAAATTTTTTTATATATTATGTATTATTATTATTCCTTTAACAACTAATCAACGTAGCACAACTGGCAAGGGCGTCTGTTGGTAAGTGAGAGGACTTGGGTTCGATCCCAGGTCCCAACAAATTTCTTTGTTTTATTAATTCACACTTGCAGATTCAATGCACCCCTAGTCCAAACGTCCTACCGTGCGCTACCAATCTCCAGCCAATGGATTCCTCATCCATTTAATCCAATGTCCCACATGTCAAGAACCATGGTATACCCTCAGGTCAATGCCACATGGAATCAAGCGCTGACTGGGCTTGGATGGCTAATGGGCTTGGAGAATTCCAACAGACACCCCTCATTCAGCATAACACATGCCCAATTCTTCTCTTTTTTCTATTCTTTTTTATTTTTAATTCTTTTAATTATTTCCTTAATTATTTTAATTAACATCAAAAATCTTTTTTTTTATTATTTAATCAAAAAATCACAAAAAAATATCAAAATTCTTTTTTAATAAAAATATTTTATTTCTTAATTAATTTAGTTTAATTAATTTAGGGCAATTTAATTCTTTTTTCACAAATTAAAAGTAATTAGAATTAGGGTTTTAATTTTACATAACCTAATTAATTTTCTTTCTCAAAAATAACCTAATATTTTTCCTAATTATATTTTTAGGATTTTTAACCGTTCTCGCATTTAATTCTCCGCGCGCATTTTAATATTTTTTTTATAATTTTGCAACTGCCCTGGGATTGTAATAGCTTTAAATTAGGGTTTTCATTTACCGTTTAATTCCCGATTTTTGGTTATGTAATTAATCCCCCTCCCCGAAGCCTTGTAATAGCTAGGTTTATTTTCTCGCACTTTAAATTCCCGCAATCTTTAACTGTCTAGATGCATGGCTAATAGGATTGTATGGAAAGAATGCTTGAAATTAAAACGGTAGATCACCTAATGTGCAAAGACTAAATTAACTGAAAAAATTAACATGCACATATTCACTCCTAGGGTTTGCCTCACTTCGGTTTCCTTCGGTAAAATAGTCATTTAAGCATAAGAGATTTTAGTGGTTGCCCTCCTGTCTAAAAGATCAAATGTCCCATTCAAATGTTACCTCAGAAATGTTGCCTCAGAAAGGTTGCCTCGGAAAGATCTTAAGACTTTAGGGCTACTACTAAAGTTTCCAACCCATTGCTTAGGTGACTGTACTCGTCCCTTTCGAACGTCCCTTACAAAATCCAACGACGGGGCTACCTACTCTTTAATATTAGGATAGCACTATCTAAAGGAAACGAGAATGAACAATCTTTTTTCGAGTAGGTAGAATGTTAAGTACTTGCTCAACAAAACTTTTCACACAAACTCCTTTTAAAACATTTTTTCAAAAACAACATCGTCACACCCTTGAGGACTGATACAAGGGTCATCACGAAGTAAAACATTTTCAAAAACAAGCACACACATAAGAAATTTTAAAAAGATGAGCAAGTACCTAAGAGCCCATGGAAAACCATGGATAGAAAGGGTGCTAACACCTTCCCTTTCTATAATCTACCCCCCGTACTCAGAGATATCTCAAAAAAAGATTTTTTCTGTTCTTTTCCCTTTTCCATGATTGGATGAAATAAAAGTCGATGGCGACTCTTGCTTACCGCGACATTTGCGAATACAAAATGCAAACCAGTATAACAGTCGGTTCTGCCACCGTATCACAGAACTGGCGACTCTGCTGGTGACTAAAACAGAGTGGGGTTTACCTTAGGATCTAGGTAATTTTTAAAATTGCTTTCTTGTTTGTTTTGCCTGCTTTATCTTTAAGGGTTTTTCCTTGGGTATTGTTGAAGATCCTATACCCGGATCTAGGGACACTCATTAGGTAAACATTAATAGATCTTGGAGAATGTACGGTGTAGACCGATATGGTTTAAGTTATGGCTGTATTGGTGTGACACTTTGGTTGGTACCGGTATCCTTCATGGGGAAGCGAGGAGAGTACAGGGCTGCCATGTGGTGTCGTGAAGCACTAACGGACCTTAGAACCTTTGTCGAAAAATTAGGCCATTAGAAGGTAGTGAGATAGCCGGCCTTGGTATAGAGTTGTGGATTGGTTGATACTCAATGCTACACTCATTGAGATCAGACATTCAGGATATTTAGACCGCAAGAAAAGATTGCTTGAGCTGAGACAATGCCCAATATAGGATGGTCAGTGATATTGAGATCCCTTAGAACCCGATTACTTTTTAAGACGGGTTTGATACAAACTAAACTTCAAGAGGGTATGACCTTTAACCTCATGCAAGCCTTAAACCTAAGAACTTGGTGTGATTTGTCTGTGTTTGTTATACCTGTGGTTTATCATGACATCATGCATCATAACATAGCATCCATTCTTATTGCACTAACCATTTCAAAGACCAAGGGAATTTATCTTTTTTCTTTTTTGTAGATCATGGCTTCTGTTCGTAGAAACACTATCTGAATCCGCTTTGTGAAGATACCTTCCCAACTCAAAGAGCTAGTATCAAG
The DNA here is from genome assembly GCA_948472305.1 of Vicia faba. Classification (NCBI taxonomy): domain Eukaryota; kingdom Viridiplantae; phylum Streptophyta; class Magnoliopsida; order Fabales; family Fabaceae; genus Vicia; species Vicia faba. The sequence continues at coordinate 107,133,269 of OX451736.1, read as the reverse complement.
GGTTTCTAAAACTTTTGTGTTAACTAAGAGACATGGTCAACTTGTCAACCTGGTTACTTCAAAGTTTGATGAAAATATGATGAGTGTACTCTTTCAGTTCTTTGATCCCAAGCACCACTGCTTCACCTTTCCAGACTATCAGTTGGTGCCTACTTTGGAAGAATTCTCTCAATTGTTGGATATACCCATTCTTGAACAGTTTCCCTTCACAGGTCTAGAGGAAGTTCCTAAGCTAGAATTCATTGCCTTAACTTTTCATCTGAAATGGGCCGACGTGCTATCCAATTTGGAAACAAGAAGCGGAGTCAAGGGTTTTCTAGCTAAGTTTCCGATAGACAAGGCCCAACTATTTTTGGATGATATGGATTTTCAGGCTTTTGAGGAGGTTTTGCCTCTTCTAATCTATGGGTTAGTCCTATTACCTAATCTGGACTCATTCATAGATGTGAATGCTATCAAGATCTTCCTCTCCTACAACCATGTTCCTACCTTTCTCGGAGATATTTTGCACGTTCTCCATACTCGTACCATGAAGAGAAGAAGGATACTTATGTGTTGTATGCCATTGCTGTCGAGGTGGTTTATTTCTCACCTCCCTAAGTCCGTACTGAAGAATGAAGAAGGTTTGGGTCGGTCGCAAAGGATAATGTCACTCGCTCACATGGATATTCTCTGGTGTTCCCGAGCTATGGAAAACACTGTCATTATTGACCGCTGCGGGGAATACCCTAATGTACCATTACTTTGTCTCAGAGGGGGTATAACCTACAATCCTTGTTTAGCTCTACGACAATTTAGTTACACTCAAAGAGATGGTCCCCATGAGTTACTTATCGAGGGTATTGTATTCAACTATGAGGATGATGTTCAAGAGTATCGTCGGAGGTTCATACAAGCTTAGGGCATGGTAAACAGATCTGGCGCCAAGCCTTTGGGGCCAAAGGCTTCCATTCCTATGGAACCTTACCTCCATTGGGTACGAGCTCGCGCCCAGAAGCTTATGATGCCCTACGTGGTCGTTTTACCAGTGATTATGGAACCCACTACTGAAGGGGGTATTCCTTTTACGGGGTTATATCCTTATATGCCCACTGATCTTAGGGAATTACATAGGTCTTGGATTCAGTTGATGAAGGAGAGGGATACTTACAGGGATCAGTTCCATGCTCAGGAGAGGAAGGTTTTAGAGCTCACAAAGCAGCTCTAGGAAGAAAGAGGACTCAATGCTTATCTTGGCACAAAGAGGAAGCATCCATGGGAATTTTGCCCTTTTTTCTAGTCTTAGATTTGTTTTTAATTGTAACGCCTAAAAGGCATTTGAACTTTGAATTCAGCTAATAAAATCATTGTTTTTTTTTTTGCAAATTTAAATTTCCCAAAGTCTTTGAGATCATGGCATGCGCGTCTCATTCATAGCATTGCATGTATAGGTACCATTACAGGTTTCTCATCTTCTTTGCTGTTTATTTCAGCATAAATGTCATCCGAACAAAGCATCAAGGACCTTCAGGCACAAAACGCCCAGTTCTAACAATTGTTCATAAGTCTGGAAAAGGGACAGGAGGACCTGAAAGCCCTCATCCTGAAAGAGAAAAAGAAAAAGAAGAAGGTTATCGGTATTCTGAATATGGGCAGAAGGTTTGGAGAGTGGTTGAAGCGACAAGTCGATCTGACCTCTTCATCTAAGGAGGGGGATAATCAAGAAGAAGAGAAGGACCCCAGTCCTGCAGTTTATGATAATGATACCGACTACAATGATGAGCAATATCCTCCTGATGAGGATAGATACAAGCAGTTGGAAGATTGTTTGAGTTCCATGGAAGTTCAGAGGATACCTGGACTGGATTTCGAAGAATTAGGATTGGTGTCGGGAGTAGTCATCCCACAGAAGTTCAAAGCTCTAGTTTTTGCTAAGTATGATGGGGTGTCCTGCCCAAAACTCCATCTCCATTCTTATGTCAGAAAGATCCAGCCCCACACCGCTGATAGAAATCTGTGGGTTCATTTATTTCAAGATAGTTTGTCAGGGACTCAACTTGAATGGTTCTACCAGCTGGAGATCTGAAATTAGGAAGATCTGGCCGCTGCTTTCTACAAGCAGTATAAATATAACACCCACCTTGCTCCTACTCGTACTCAACTCTAGAGTATGTACATGGGTGCAAGTGAAGGCTTTAAGGACTATGCATAGAAATGGAGAGAGTTGGATGGAAGATTTCAACCCCCATTGTCTGATAGGGAGTTGGTTGATATGTTTCTGGGGACGCTATCTGGTCCATTTTTCAATCATTTGATTGGAAGCTCGTCGGCTAGTTTCACCGAGCTGATTCTAACTAGAGAAAGAGTAGAAGCTGGGATTTGGAGCGGCAAGATAAAAAGGATACCTCTTCGAGCTCCATACAGAAGTCTTTTGCTGGTAAGAAGGAAATGAGTGCCATTTATAGCCCGAGGGGCTAAAACAGGGCTGAACATCGTCAGACAGTAAGTGCCGTAATGATACCTAGGCCTGCAGTTTTTCCACAATGCAACAATCAACAAAGAGTGGAAAGACCACAACGGCAGTTTACCCGAATCAACATGACATTGGCTGAAGTTATACCTCATCTGCTGAGACCCAACTTGGCAACCTTGAAAGAGGCTCCCAAGAATCCAAATACTACATCTCCCTGATATAATCCAAATGCTCGGTGTGCCTATCATTCTGAGAATCCTGGCCATGATACCAATGACTTCTGGGCTCTAAGGAATATGGTACAAGATCTTATTGAAGCCAAGAAAATTGAGTTCCATGCTCCGGAGAAGCCCAACGTCATAACTTCTCCCATGCCTAAGCACGGTCGTGGAATTAATGTTGTTGACACCGACAGGTTTGTGACCTTGGTGGATGAAGTTTCTACTCCCCTCATGACTATGAAGAAGAATTTGTTGTTGGCCAATTTATTTCTGGGTTGTGGTGAAGGTTGCCACATGTGTTCGTTTCTACCTTCTGGTTGTTGTTTGCTAAAGTTAGGTGTTCAACGCCTGATGGACAACAAAGAAATTTTGTTTAAGAAAATTTTGGTTCCCGTTGTTCCATCTGAAGACATTGACATTATAACCATTTCCGCTAATCCTTCCAAGGTTTCCTCGAGAAGACCTGTTAGGATTACATCTGCTCCAAGAATTTCTCTGCTGATAATCACTGTTCCTGGTCCTGTTCCATATGTCTTGGACAAAGTTGTCCCCTGGCATTATGGTTCCAATGTGTACTATCATGGCATTAAACAAGATCTGAAAGATGAAGAGGCTGATCTTGATATTGGTAACATTGTCGGAACCAGCAAAATCACCCGAAGTGGAAGGGTCTTCTCTCCCGAGATTTCCCCTAAGACTTTCAACAAGCCTATTGTCATCCCATCTGTTGTTCCTGCTAGTACATCAACTAATGCTCCTGTCCTTACTCCATTTATTACCCCGGCGAATCGTCTGATACTCGCGGCAAAGAAATTATAGATGAGCATGCCCGGACGGAGGCGCCTAGGAAAATTATTTTGGAAGCCTCTAAGCAAGAGATGGAGGAAATACTGAAAATAATTAAGAAGAGCGACTACAATATGGTCGAACAGCTGGGGAAGACCCCATCAAAGATATCCATGTTGTCTCTGTCATTGTGTTCCGAAGGCCATGCGAAGGCTTTGATTACATTCCTCAAGACTGCACATGTCCCGCAGGAAACTTCAGCTGATCAATTTAAAGATTGTGTGGCCAGCCTGACTGCTGATAATGGGCTGGGTTTTTCAGATGCAGACTTGACACCGAAGGAAAGGAAGCATAATGATGCTCTCCATGTCTCGATTGAATGCAGGGGCACCACTATGGCTCATGTGTTGGTAGATATTGGGTCTTCATTAAATGTCTTGCCTAAGAAGGCGTTGGATCGGCTGGATTGCGAGGGTTTGACATTAAAACCTAGTAACATTATGGTAAAGGATTTTGACTGATCGTAGAGAATAGTGCACGAGGAGGTGGACAACCCTGTCAAAGTAGGTTCTCAGAATTTTCGGTCCACCTTCTATGTGATGGATATCAGGTCGTCGTATTCTTGTTTGCTGGGTCGTCGTTGGATTCACAAGGCTGGGGCAGTTACTTCCACATTACACCAAATGTTGAAGTATACGGTGAAAGGGAAGATTATCACAGTTTAGGGTGAAGAGGAGTATATGGTGAGCCACCTCAATTCCTTCCACTATGTAGAGATGGACGGGGAATTCATAGAAACTCCTTGTCAGAACTTTGAAGAGGTCCCTCAGATCTTGGCATCGACTGAAACTACTACCAGCGGCAAACCTCCTCTAAAGATGGCTTCTCTCAAGGACGCCAGGGATATGGTTGAAGAAGGTGGGTGTACCAATTGGGGTCAGCTCCCTAATTTCACTCACAAAACTGACAAATTTGGTTTGGGATTTACTACAGGGGCTCAAAGGGATGTTTGACGCGCTCGGGCTGGAAGACCTCCCCAACACATCAGCAATCGTGGGTTTAATTTCATTGAATACATCGAGGAAGACTCAGACATTCACAGCTGGATCTACCCAACTACCAACGATGGACCGAGTAACTGGACGGCTAGGGACTTTATACCAGTTTCTTTTATTCTGCAGTAATTGTCTTACTTGTTTTGAGAGTTGTAATAAACAATTTAAAACTTTACCGCCTTGTGCCTTGCCCGAGGCACATTGGTTTTGTTTGTGAGGGATATTATTTGTCATTTCATATACCATTAATAAAGCATTGGAAGTTTCTTTCATACAAATTTTGCGCTCTCTGTTTTTCTTTTTTGTTTTCCACTTTATCCAAACAACTATTCTCTTACACACACTCGCGTATTATAATGCAGATCCATATTTACTATGGATCCCATTGATAACAACTCTGCTATTGCCAGTTATGACTTCAAAAATCTGATCAACCAAGTCGAATACGAAGGTGAGGATGATTGTGAGGTGCCTGGAGAACTTGCTAGACCACTACAGTAGGAAGAGAGGGCCATATAGCCTCATGAAGAGCCGGTTGAGACAGTGAACTTGGGTACTGAGGAAGACATAAAAGAATTTAAAATAGGTGCAAATCTGGAGCTTAGTGTCAAACAGAGGTTGATACAGATGTTGCATGACTATGTTGAGATGTTCGCTTGGTCCTATGAAGACATGTCTGGTTTTGACACTGATATTGTGGTACATCGCCTGCCGACTAAAGAAGACTGTCCTCCAGTTAAACAGAAGGTCTATCGTATGCACCGTGAAATGTCAGAGAAGATCAAGGCAGAGGTTATGAAACAGTTCGATGCAGGGTTCTTAGCTGTCACTTCTTATCCATAGTGGGTTGCCAACGTCGTCCCGGTACCTAAGAAGGACGGTAAAGTACGGATGTGTGTGGATTAAAGAGATTTGAACAGGGCAAGCCCCAAGGATGACTTCCCACTTCATCACATTGATGTTCTGGTCTATAACACCGCACAACGCAAAATCTTCTCCTTCATGGATGGTTTCTCTGGCTACAACCAGATCAAGATGGCTCCTGAAGACATGGAGAATACAACCTTCGTTACACAGTGCGGCACCTTCTGCTACAAGGTGATGCCTTTTGGGTTGAAGAATGTTAGGGAAACTTATCAGCGCACCATGGTCGCTTTGTTCCATGATATCATTCACCACGAGATCGAAGTCCATGTTGATTACATGATAGTCATGTCTCAAACTGAGGAAGAGCACCCTGATCATCTACAAAAGTTGTTCGACAGGTTGAAGATATACAAGTTGAGGTTGAATACGAACAAGTGCACCTTCGGGGTAAGGTGTTGTACCCCAAAATTTTCCCTCTCATTTCTCAAAGGATCAACCTGGACCCTCAGGTTTGCTTCCATCCAATTTCAAGCCTTGAATTACAGAGTTTTCAAGAAAGTCATTCACAAGGGTAAAATGGTCATTTGTGCATTGAAAAGTCAAACTTTGATTTTTTTTAAAATCAAAATCAAGTTTCAAGAGTCATATTTTATCAAGACATGTTGAGATATGAAGTTTGTTTCATCTGGAATTTCAAAAATCAAAAGTTACTTGGAAAAGTCAAAATTCTAAATACTTAGAATTTTTCTAAGTGTTTAAGAAATATGACAAGCTCAGAACTTCTTATTAGTTTACCACCATGATGCAAGCTGATTCTGGAAAAACTTCTGGCACAAAAGTTATGGTTTTCAATAAAATCTAAAACATTGCAGAACAGAACTTCCCCTAGAAATGCTGGAATTTCAAGTTATAAATGTTCAGAGGCACGTCCTTGAGATTAAAGCACTCAGCAAATTCTGGACATTTTCAAGACAGAATTGGGTCAAAACTTCTGGGCCAGTTTTCATAAAGGTTTAGTCAGAGTTTGTAAGGGGCAATTCAAAGAAGGTTACGAAGCGTGCTACAAGCTTCCTGGAAAGTCTGAGAGCTCCTTCAGAATATGCTGGAGCAAAGGGATTCAAGGATCAGAAGTTTATTGTCTATTCTAAGTCACGCTGAAGCTGAACTTCTAATCCAGAACTAAGTAATGTTGCAGAATATCACGTTGCAGGATTTATGGGTTGATCAATCTCATCATCATTTAATGCTCACAACCACTTATGGGTTTTTGTTCAAAGGATTTCTCCACGCGTGGCATAGAAGTACCTTTACTGACTTGGAAAAGCAAACTCTTATACAAAAGTGTGTTGGGCCCATGCGTTACTTTTTCTTTGGAAGTTACTTTTCCTTAATTCCTACTTACAATTCCAGCTTAGGCGCTGCTAAGGCTACTAACCACCATACTTGCTTCAACAGCAAGGCAGCACCCTAGCATGTGATGGTTGCACTCTCCAAACTACAAGATCTTTGCCTATAAATTGAAAGCCATTGGCCACTGTAAAAGGGTCAGAAATTTGAGAAAGAAAAGCCCTGAACCCCTGCTAAAATTCCAAGAGTCTAAAAACTGTAAACACAACATACAAAACCTGTTAACTTTTGATTTCTGGCATTCAAACTCCATTTTTTCTCAAGTGTTTCTTGACTAAAACCATCCACACAATTTCTGATTCACATATTAGAAGTTATCCTAACTTTTGTATTCATACTGCAATACACTCTCCATCCACCTCCACCTCAAAGAAGTTAGAACATCACCCTTTGGTTGTTCCAGAAGTTAAAAACTTCAAACCTACTGAGTACGTGAAGAAGTTGCTCAGAACATCACCAGAGTTCAGAACCAATTTCCAGCTCACAGAGTATTTTCCAGCTGCAAGGTAAGCTTCTGATGACCCTCATCATATTACTTAGGCACTGTCAGATTTACATGTTTAAAAATACAATGTAGACATCCTGATTCTGAGATTTCATGCATCTGCCTGCTTAAATAGAGAGAAATCCAGTTCAGAACTTCTTGAAGAAATTAGAACTCGGAATTAGGTTTAGCAAATTCATGCTTGATTCTGATTTATAGTTCTGATATCTCTTGTTTTTGAAACATTGTGAAACCTATCATAAATTGTTATATGCGTATCTTCTGTTTTGTGGAGAAATGACTAAGTTGCAGATGTTCTGAATATCATGGAGAGGGAGACGAAGTTCTGTCAGTGGCATCATAAATTCTGAAAAAATTATTTGTTCCCAGCAGATTTAGAACTTCTGACCTTCCCTATTTCTATTAACGTTGTTTCTGTTTGTGTAGCACGTCAGAGTCAGAACTTCTGACCTCTTCTATTTCAGCATTTGCGTTGATCCTATCTTCTTTCTCTTTGCTATTTTTTACCATCACTTTTATTTTTCATTAATCAAAAACACCAAAAACATTTTTCATTTTTACATATTTTATTTTATTTCTTAAAACAAAAGGATCAAAAATATTTTCTTAAACAAAAACTTATCTCTTTTTCTAAAATAAAACAAATCCATTTCACATTTTCTTGTACATTCTTATCCATTCAATATGGTTTTAATAGATAATTAGGACTTTAATTTCTTGCAATTCCCATTTGTAAATTTGTACACCCCATCCCCAAATGATTTTAATAGCATAGGATATTTACTTTCCGCAATTTATCGCTTTATATAACATGTTAATAATTAGGGTTTGTATGGCAAGATAAAACCAATCAAATAGAAAACCCTAATTCAAGACAAAACCAATCATGAAAATGACACACTCGCATACAAACACCCCTATGGTTACTCCACTTGGTTGCCTTGAACAAAATGGCCATATTACGCATGCAAGGTATCTTAGCAAAACAAATAACAAGATCATAGTCCCTCGATGAAGCTATTCAAATTTGCCTTACAAAAATGATCTTAGTCCCTCAAAATGCTAAGATACTTTGCAACATTGCTAATCATGGTCATACGATGACCCACGCCCGTCCCGTTTACGTCCAAAGATAGGGTTGCTTACCAAATCAATGGTAAGACAACAATATCAAAGGAAAATAAAATGAACAAGAAAGACATTTGAGTAGGTAGATTGCTCCTAATTACTTGCTCATTTTCAAACCAAAACATCCTTGCTATTTTCAAAACAAACACCAATACTTTCAAAAACATCTTTCAAACTTGAAAACATTTTCAAAGGATCAACACTTTGTATACATTTTTACGAACGAGAATCATTACAAAGCTTGCATAAACTATGGCGCCTTTTCAAAATACTTTCAAAAAACCACACAAAGCATAATTTCAAACAAAAGCAAGTGATCTAGCAACTAACTAAGAGCCCATCAAAAACCATGGATGAAAAGGGTGCTAATACCTTCCCTTTTTATAATCTACCCCCCGAAGTCAAGAAACAATCTCAAAGGTCTTTCCTGTGCTTTTTTACCTTTCCTTTTGGATAAAAGAAAAGTCGGAGGCGACTCTTGCTAAACCGCAACATTTGTGAACACAAACGTAAACCTTCAAGTCAGTTCTCCCACCGTACCACATAAGGTCTGGTAAACTTCTGGATTTCATTGTTAGCGACAAAGGCATCCAAGTAGATCCTGCAAAGGTAAAAGTTATATAAGAAATTCCATCTCCCCGTACAGAGAAGGAAGTTAGAGGTTTTTTGGGACGCCTGAATAATATAGCCAGGTTCATTTCACATTTGACTACTACTTGTGAGCCAATCTTCAAGCTTCTGAAGAAAGATCAAGTGGTAAAGTGGAATGATGAATTCCAGATTGCTTTCGAAAGAATCAAGGAATACCTCCAAGAACCACAAATTATGATGCCTCCAGTTGAAGGAAGACCTTTGATATTATACTTAACAGTGCTATACAATTCAATGGGGTGTGTGTTGGGGCAGCATGACGAGTCTGGTCGAAAAGAGCACGCAACATACTACCTTAGCAAAAAGTTTACCGACTGTGATACACGATACTCATTGCTCGATAAAACTTGTTGCGCTTTGGCATGGGCTTCTCGCCGACTGAGACAGTATATGCTGACTCACACTACCTTGTTGATATCCAAGATGGATCCGATCAAGTACATTTTCGAGAAGCCCGCTCTCTCCAGAAGGATAGCAAGGTGGAAAATGATCTTAACTGATTATGACATATAATATACAACCGAAAAAGCAATCAAGGGAAGTGTATTGGCTGATCATTTGGCTCATCAGGCCGTGGATGACTACCATTCCATGAATTTTGAGTTCCCGGATGAGAATATCATGTTGGTGACTGACTACGAGGAACTAGGACCGGATGAAGGACCTGAGGAGGGATCCCGATGGTCTATGTATTTTGATGGAGCCTCAATCGCACTGGGTAACGACATTGGCATTGTAATCATATCTCCCGAGGGCTGTCATACTTTGTTCACTGCCCGATTATGTTTCAACTGGACCAACATCATGGCGGAGTATGAAGCATGTATTATAGGTCTTCGAGCTTCTATCGACTTAAGGATCAAGTTCTTGAGTGTATTCGGGGATTCCACTTTAGTGATAAGTCAGATCAAAGGCGAGTGGGATACAAAGCACCCAAATCTCATTCCTTACAAAGAGTATGTACTGAAATTGCTCCCTCACTTTGAGGAGGTAGACTTTGAACATTTCCCACGGGAGGAGAACTAGTTAGCGGACGCGCTAGCTGCCATGTCTTCTATGTTCAAGGTTAGATGGGACAATGAAGCTCCCCAAATTACCATTGAGAGGTTGGATGAACCAGTACACTGCTGTGAAATCGATACTGAAGAAGTGGCAGACAAACCCTGGTTTCACGAAGTCAAAAGGTATCTCGAGGCTCAAGAGTATCCCGAAGGCGCATCTGTCAAAGATAAGAAGTTTCTGAGAAGGTTCATTGCAAAGTTCTTCCTCAACAAAGTAATCCTCTATAAACGCAACCATGACTCCACACTACTATGGTGTGTAGACAGGAGTGAAGTAGAGAGGATCATGACAGATCTACATGAAGGCACCTTAGGAACCCATTCCAGTGGACATACCAAGGCTAAGAAGATCCTACGGGCAGGATACTACTGGTCCACTATGGAAGCCGATTGTTATCAGCACTCTCGAACTTGTCATAAATGCCAAATCTATGCTGATAAGGTGCATGTGCCTCTGGTCCCCTTAAACATCTTGACAGCTCCGTGGCCCTTTGCAATGTGGGGCATCGACGTGATCGGAGAAATCAGGCCCACCATTTCCAACAGACATCGCTTCATCGTAGTAGCCATTGATTACTTCATGAAGTGGGTTGAGGAAGTTTCCTTTGCTACAGTAACCAAGAACGTCATAGCGCGATTTATCCGACATAATCTGATCTGTCGGTATCGTGTTCCAGAGAGAATTATTACTGACAATGGTATGAATCTCAATAACACAATGATCATCAAGCTCTGTAAACAGTTCAAGATACAACATCGTAATTCTTGCCCCTACCGGCCGAAGATGAATGACGTTGTTGAAGCAGCTAACAAGAACATCAAGAAGATTGTACAAAAGATGACGGTGACATATAAAGGCTGGCATCAGATGTTACCATTTGCTCTTCATGGGTACCGTACCTCAGCACGGACGTCGACAGGGGCAACACCCTACTCTCTGGTATATGGCTTGGAGGCAGTCCTACCCATCGAAGCCCAGATACCATCTCTCAGGATCATAAAGGATGCGGGTTTGAGTGAAGACGACTGGATCCAAACCCGACTTGATCAGTTAAATCTATTCGATGAAAAGAGACTTACTGCAATCTGCCATGGTCAGACGTATCAAAAGCGAATGACCAAGGCCTTTAACAAGAAAGTCAGACATCAAGAATATCAAGTCGGGGATCTAGTGATCAAACGCATCATACTGCCACAAGGTGATCCCAGGGGCAAATGGACCCCCACGTACGAAGGGCCAATTGTGGTTAAGAATATTTTTTTATGGTGGAGCTATGATTCTAACCACCATGGACGGTGACGACTTTCCTCACCCTGTCAATGCAAACATAGTGAAAAGATACTACGCCTAACTAAAAGACCCGCTAGGTTGACTGGCCTAGGCAAAAATAAGGGCATCCCGGCGAACCAAAAAAGGTTCGGGCAAAAATTAGGGATAAAAACAAAAAAAAAATGTACACCTGGAAAGCCAAAAACCTGAAAAGGCGGCATAAGCAAAAAAGGGTATCCCGGTGGACTAAAAACCGGAAATCGCGGTCCAGGAAAAAGTTAGGGATATAAAGTGTACCACTATGTCTCATTGGATTATCTTGCCACCAGACTCCGGTATCGACTATCAAGCTCGGACGGCGCCAATCAATCTGCTCAACTTTCGGCCAAGAAGCAAAGTGATGAGATGCTTTAAGATATAAAGGCAATAGCAGAGTTGGAACCCAACGGGGTTGTTTCACATAGCTGTTTTTTCTTTTACAAAAATTTGTATAGCTTCCATTGTTTCGGCGGCGTTCTCTTACTAGAGCGTCAGCCTCTTTGTACAAAAACACTTATTACAGGCCAGCTTCAAAAAATCAATACAAATCATTTTCACAAGAAACTTTGAGTCTGTTTTTTCTTTTTCTGTTTTGTTTTGCAAGAACGTCCAATGACTTATTTTTTATATATGCATTGGAAAATGATTGCTGATCATAAATATTTACATAAGAAACAAGGACAATTACTCGTAATTCCAGAAACAGGGGCAAAAAACAAGAAGTTCTAAACCCGATAGTTACTCCACCCAACAGGTACCGGGATAGAGCCAGCTTCGGAACACAATCATTGGGACATACACTCCCCACAAAGTAAAAGTATTCAAAAGCATTGATGTCAGCTTTCCCGAGATAGGACTTAACCTCCCCAGCCAGGGTCATTCTGAAACCTGACAGCTATGTCCTCCAGCCGAATTTCATAATCACGGGCAAGTCAGTAAATTTCATCCCCCAAGCAGAGTTTATTTCTCTGGATACAGAGGCTCAATCTCCGACAGAGTTCATCACTTCAGCTACAAAAATTCATTTTCTAAGTTTGTTCCTCGTAGAGTTTATTCTCAAGCAGAATCTCTTCCTGACAGAATATTTATAAATCTCCAGCAACAGTCAGGGAATTATTTTCCCAGACGCGGGCATACTCCGATAGCATTTCGTGAACATACATCATGACATGTGCATACATATCATATACAACATTATCTCATTTATTTTGAGAACATCATTCCATCATGCATTTCATGCATCGCACATTATTAACCTTGTTATCTTTTCAAGAAAGACGATTAGCTTTCAATTAATCCAGCAGTTATGCAGGTCACATCTATAGACGATTAATGGAAACTCAGTTCCCTAAAACCAAATAGGTCAACTAATGTACACTATCACTTCGAAGTAACCCTAAAAACCAGGTTCCTTCTCACAGCCCTACTATCCAGGCTTTCATCTCGAAGTAACCCTACGACCCAGGTTCCTTCTCACAGCCCTACTATCCAGGCTTTAATCTCGAAGTAACCCTACGACCCAGGTTCTTACTCATAGCCCTACTATCCAGGCTTTCATCTCGAAGTAACCCTATGACCCAGGTTCCTTCTCACAACCCTACTATCCAGACTTTCATCTCGAAGTAACCCTACGACCCAGGTTCCTTCTCACATCCCTACAGGCTTTCATCTCGAAGTAACCCTACGACCCAGGTTCCTTCCCACAGCCATACTATCCAGGCTTTCATCTAGAAGTAACCCTACGACCCAGGTTCCTTCTCATATCCCTATTATTAAGGCTTTCATTCCGAAGTAACCCTACGACCCAGGTTCCTTCTCATAGCCCTATTATCCAGGATTTCATCTCGAAGTAACCCTACGACCCAGGTTCCTTCTCATAGCCCTACTATCCAGGCTTTCATCTCGAAGTAACCCTACGACCTAGGTTCCTTCTCATAGCCCTACTATCCAAGCTTTCATCTCGAAGTAACCCTACGACCCAGGTTCCTTCTCATAGCCCTACTATCTAGGCTTTCATCTCGAAGTAACCCTATGACCCAGGTTCCTTCTCATAGCCCTACTATCCAGGCTTTCATTTCGAAGTAACCCTACTATCTAGTTTCCTTCTCATAGCCCTACTATCCAGCATTACATTTCGAAGTAACCCTACTATCCAGGTTCCTTCTCGTAGCCCTATTATCCAGGCTTTTATTTTGAAGTAACCCTATTATCTAGGTTCCTTCTCACAACCCTACTATCCAGGATTTCATATCGAAGTAACCTTACTATCCAACTTCCTTCTCACAGCCCTACTATCCAGGCTTTCATTTCAAAGTAACCCTACTATCTAGGTTCCTTCTCATCCAGGTTTCTTTTCTCTTATCTCCAGACAGCGATCCATAACACTGTAATACCTGGACCTAATCAAACACGGTTGGTTTCGCATTTCCCTAGTAAGTCGTGGTGCAGCTTGTACCCTGACCAGATATGCATTTTACTCCTGCTTCCTCAAGCAGGAGTTATTTACCCAGTAGAGTAACGGATAACTGAAGCTCCTAAGATTCTATTTCTCCCAAGACAGATACCAACATTCCTCAGCAGATTCCTCCTCAACAACAAGAGCAGGGACTCTCATCAAAGGAATATCTCAAGAAATCAATATCCTCTAGATGGCATCTTTAAGCCCATCTCTGACGATTCTCAGTCACATCCTAGATGGCATATTTAAGCATATCCCCGACAATTCTCCAGCAACTTTCAAATGGAATCTGTAAGCCCATTCCCAACATCATCAAATCAAGTGTCAATTCATATGAGTGCAAATTTATGGGCACTCTAGTGTTCAATCATCTTCCACCCTCAGATCACGAAAGGCAGACAAGCCAATCTACATCCTCAGGTTTAAGAAGATTGAACAAGGGAAGTTGTTGTACCCCAAAATTTTCCCTCTCATTTTACTCAAAACCTACTCTTAGAGATCCTCCATTTGCTCAAGGTTGCCCAAGGATGGACCAGACAAACTCTCTCCTAAGGCAGTGTGTCTCAAATTAGGGTTTCCACTTTCATTAAGATAGGTGAACTCTAAAGACCTCATATTCTCTACATGCTCCTAATATGTTCTCAATACCCTCCATGTCAAATTTCATGCACTACAAAAGAAGTTTGCTCAGTCAACTGCTCAAATGCTTGAGAATCGACTATATTAGGTCAAAAGTCAATTGTGGCCCACATACAGTCAAACTTTAAGATTTTTGGTCAACATAAACATTTTTAAGTGATTTCCATCATTTTATCAAGGTTTGATCATGATTCTTGAAGGAATGCCCTAAATTCATCAAAACCCAAAAGTTGCTAAATTAGGGTTTCTTAGGAAAAGTCAACCAAACTTTGACCAGGCATAACTTACACATACTTTATCATAAATTTTCCATCCCAGGCTCATTTTTAAGAGGATGAAATTCTATACAACTCATCTTCATCCCACAAGTTCAAAATATGCACTCATAAAAATATATGAATTTCTACATTATAGGTCCTTTTGAAAAGTCAACAAAAACACCTTTTGGGTTAAAGCTTCCTACATGAGCATGGAAGACTCAATGGAAATGATACCAAAAGGGTTGCTTAGGGGACATCCTAAGCTTTCTAAAAAGTCTAATAACACCTCTCTAGGGTTAAAATTGGAGGATATATGCCTTTTCAAAGTGGGCCATTTTTGGAAATTTGCACAAAGTCAACAATGTTCAAAATTGCATTTTTTTCCACATGGGTCCATCTTTGCAAGATTGAATCTCATTCCTAGCATGGTCCACGGCCTATGGGACCCTCCATGCCTTATTTATTGATTTATTTATTTATTTTATTTATTTTGATTTTTATTCAAATAAAATCAAATAAATCCAAATAAATCATATAATAAGTTTTAGGGATGATTTTTGCATTGAAGGAAGATCTTATGTGCTGTCAAATGAGAAGCAAATCGTGCAAGCCAAGAATATACACAAAATATCCATATATGGGCAATTGTTCAAGATTTGATTTTATCTTAAAACCATACCATTATTCTTTGGATTCTTTCCAATTCTATTACCCTAGATTGATTCACTACTTATCCCAGGATCCTAAAGACCTAGAACACAAGTTTTCAGACGTGCAGCTTGCCTCAAAGTGTCAAACAAAGTTCCAATATTTCAAAGAAAAGTGTGGATCATATTTCAAGCTACAGGCCAATTCAAGCCATTCTAACATTGCCAATCGCATCCTAGAGCATCTCTGAAGCTAATTGGATCATTTGCAAGTCCTCTCGCGCCCAGAAACGCACGCTACCACTTACACGGTCTGCTCTATTTTTTGAAATCGATTACATCAATTCTTGCATCATTAGAACATTTGATTGATATATTTGTGATTATGGATATGTTTGCAACGTGACTGAATGATTCAATTGGAATTTTTATGCCTAGATATACATTTGACATTATTAGGGTTTTTTCCTTGCGTTTTGGGGTTTTGTTATATAGGTTAAATTGGCCTAAACAAAGGGTATCATCGTACTCATGAGGTCAAAACAAATCGATTGGTATAGCCATAATTAATTTATCATGCGTGTTGATGATTTTTGAAATTCACAGGCTTGTAGTTAAAGACGATGTCCGTAGGTATAAGTCACCTACCTAAGACGAAGGACAGAAGGAAGAAGACGGTGATCTGTCATCACCCTATTGGCTTATTTGAATACAAAGCGCACTATTTTGTTTCTGTTTCATTGAAATTGTTTTATATATTATGTATTACTATTATTCCTTTAACAACTAATCAACGTAGCACAGCTGGCAAGGGCGTCTTTTGGTAAGTGAGAGGACCTGGGTTCGATCCCAGGTCCCAACAAATTTCTTTGTTTTCTTAATTCACACTTGCAGATTCAATGCACCCCTAGTCCAAACATCCTACCGTGCGCTACCAATCTCTAGCCAATGGATTCCTCATCCATTCAATCCAACATCCCACATGTCAAGGACCATGGTATACCCTCAGGTCAATGCCACATGGAATCAAGCGCTGACTAGGCTTGGATGGCTAATGGGCCTGGAGAATTCCAACAGACACCCCCCATTCAGCATAACACAGGCCCAATTCTTCTCTTTTTTATATTCTTTTTTTTATTTTTGTTTCTTTTAATTATTTCCTTAATTATTTTAATTAACATCAAAAATCATTTTTTTTATTATTTAATCAAAAATCACAAAAAAATATCAAAAATCCTTTTTTAATAAAAATATTTTATTTCTTAAGAAGATGAGCAAGTACCTAAGAGCCCATGGAAAACCATAGAGATAAAGGGTGCTAACACCTTCCCTTTCTATAATCTACCCCCGTACTCAGAGATATCTCGAAAAAAGGTTTTTTCTGTTCTTTTTTACTTTTCCATGATTGGATGAAATAAAAGTCAGTGGCGACTCTTGCTTACCGTGACATTTGCGAATACAAAATGCAAACCAGTATAACAATCGGTTCTGCCACCGTATCACAGATCTCATCCAGAAATAGACAGGATGTCTGCTTTGATACCAATTGAAATTCTGGTATGACAGAACTCAGAAGTCCTATGACATGTTAGGACATCTGATCTGACATAAAAAATAGAAATGGTAACAACAATAAAAACAATACTGAAAAGCATAAACAACACACCAGAATTGTTAACCCAGTTCGGAGCAACTCTCCTACTCTATGGGCATACCAAGCCAAAGACAAATCCAATATGATAATATCAATTTGAAGTTAAACTCTCCTATTTACAACTTCTCACTTAATCACTACCTGTTCTATATTTCTATATAAGACTCACCTAGATATGAGGCCCTCCTCAATCCCTCTTCAATCACAGACATCGATTAGATCAAAACAATTTTGAGCAAACAGGAAGACACACTTCCATGACAATCTCTAGCCAAGATTCTTGACTAAGACCATACCTTAGATTTTCTTCAAAGCTTCCTCCAATAACAATACTCAACTCATTACCTATAGGTTTCTGAGTAAGAACACGGTGACCATCTCACAGCCCGAGTGGTTCACTTACACCAACTCTCCTAGAGAGAGGCAAAAAGACAAATCCCTAAACTTATACAACTTGAACCTGTACCTTTCCCAGGTCAAAAACTTTTATTTATAACCTATACGAAACTGGATATGTGCCTTCAAATATAGCATATCAGCTATAACAAATAGCAGTAACATCTTCTACAAACAACGTCTTTAATCATTAGTTTCCTAAAATATCTTCATACTTAGAAACTGTATAATCTTCAATATTCTAATTTGATGATTCTTTACATTTAAATTAGCGCCATATAATATTTCATAATATTCCTAAAGTATTCTGCAACAGTTAAATCATAACATAATCTAACTGTCCACTTCAGCTCAGGCGCAATGTCGTATGCTTCTTCCTAGGGCATATTATCTGACATGTTGTTCCAGATGTTGAAACACTTCAACTCAACTTGTCCTAACATAAGATAAGACTTCTTGCTCAACATGTTCCTATTAGGAAGTTAATACATCCTATCTAACATATTGTTACTATATTTGTTTTACAAAAAATTATGCCATTCCTTAAAACTAAGGAACTTACACTTCTTTCTTCAACAACTGATATTTTACAAATGACAAAGGAGTCTTCAACAAATTCACATCCATTACCAGATTTAATCCTTCCTCTTCAAAAATTATGTTGAATGTAGCACCTTTGTGTGGTGGAAAGGGTTGTTGGATAATATTTGGGCTAGCTTTAAAGTTAATGGCCTGAGAGTCAAGAAGATCATAAACTTTATGCTTCAATGCTATGCAATTATAAATGTTATGTCCTCCCAAATGAAACTCGCGTCGGGCATTTGCATCATAATTGGGAGGTAGATTTGTAGGAGGAATTAATGTACGTAACTCAACCAGCTTCAATCGGAGGAGATGGGGAATCAATTGAGCATGAGACATAGGGAGTGTATCAAATTTCCTTGGAGGCTGTCTCGGCCTTTGTTGTTGATTGCCTTGACGGGGAAAATATTGTTAAGGTTGCTGTTGTGGATCTGCAGCAGGAATTGTTACAGTTGTAACCTATGGATGTGATTCATGATAAGCATGACCCTTACCTATATACACAACATTTTCATCACCTTCTTTCTTCTTGGGATATCCATTGAAAGGCTTTTTACCTCCCACTAAGGAATTAGCAGTACTAGTAGCCTGGTTTTTTCCCATCTTTAATCCATTTTCAATTTTTTCCTTATACATCACCATTTTAGATAAACTGTCAGAAGTGCTACAAGCCAAATAATAATGCCCCTGCAGATTTCTAGTAAACATGTCAACCATTTCTCTCTCCATCATTGAAGGCTGAACTCTGGCTGCCACCTCACGCCACCTTTGTGCATACTCCTTAAACAATTTGTTATACCCCTATGTCAGATTCTGTAACTGAGTTTGAGTGGGTGCCATATCATTGTTAAATTGATAGTGTAGGACAAAAGCCACTGCCAACTCTCTCTAACTGCGGATACGTGTGCTTTCTAACTGCATGTACCAATCCAAAGGCCCGCCAGCCAAATTGTCTTGGAAAAAATGCATTAGTAGCTTATCGTCATTAGAATACGTTGATATTGTTGTACCCCAAAATTTTCCCTCTCATTTATCAAATATTTTCTCACAAGATCTGCTTTGGTTCAAGACTGCACAAGGTTTGATCAGCTCAAGACACCTCCTTAAGCACTGATGACTAAAATTAGGGTTTGAGATTGCACAAGGATAATTTAACTTTCAATGCCTAATATGACTCTCATGGATCATTATGGGCTCCCAAGTTTTCTCATGTCAAGTCTCAAGCCTTGGATCACATTTTTGCTCAATCAATTGAGCAGTTGACCTAAAAATCAGCTATATTGGGAAAAAGTCAACTATGGCCAACTTACAGTCAAAATTCACAATTTTTTATCCATATCAACATATAAACTCATATGTATCATTTGATCAAGTTTGGACCACAATTCTTCAAGAAATTTGATCAAATCATCAAAAGGGCAAAATGGTCAAAATTAGGGTTTTGACTGAGAAAAGGGAATTTCTGATTTTTGACCTAGCAAATGGTTATTTGGTTTGAGGAATGATCTTAAGAGTTCAATTTCACAATTTTGACCTAATGGCATCACTCAAAACATTTCTTAAGATCAATTGGATTGATAGTGAATTTTCAGTCAACTGATCAAAAGTCAACTGTACATTGAAAGTCAAACTTTGACTTTTTGGTCAAAATCAAGTGTCAAAGATCACAATTCATCAAAAAATGTCAAAATATGAAACTTATTCATCAATAAATCAAAAATTTAAGATTTCATTTTGAAAAGTCAAAGTTTTCAAACTTAGAAATTTTTCTAAGTGTTGAAAACTTCATGTTTTTTCACAACTTTGAGCAAATTTTTCACCATGATGCTAGATGATTCAAAATAAAATTTTAACATGAAATTTTTATATCTCCATGATTTATACAAAATTTCTTTACACAACTTCTCCTATAAGTGCTTGGATTTCAAGTTATTAATTCATGAAGTCATGGTCTTGAAATTAAACACTTAGTGAAATTTTGCCCTAATTTAGGCAGGATTTTGACCTAACTTCATGGCACTTTTTCATATAGTTCCAAGGTAAATTTTCAAAAGTGATTCAAAGATGGGTTGTAGAGAACATTACAAGCTTTCTAAAATGTCTAAGAACTCCTTGAGATCACTCTTGATCAAGGAGAATCGAAGAGAGGAAGTTAGGGTTTCAAACTAAAATTATAGGTCATTTTGTGATGAACAGAGATTCAAATCTCAAACCAGTGTTGCATAATCTCTACTTTTACAGGCCTAAAACTTGTTAGGCACTCAATAATTAAATGCCTGCACAGCTGTTAGAGTCCTCAACTCAAGCATTCAATGCAATGCCATGCTTTATATCCATTTTAGGAAGAAAGTGCACAATGCCATTTTGAAAAAGTAGCTTTATGCACAAAACTTGTTCTTGAGCCTTGCAATGGTTTTCTTTTGATCATACACGTCATATAACTCAAGAGAAGTTTGTCTCAAGCCTTACAATCACTCAGCCCATGCTTGTACTTCATCTTGGAACCATACATTCACTTTTCTTCAAAATCAAGCAACCTAGCCATAACTCTATAACTCAGAAATCCTTTGTGCAAAACCTCTCCAACCTTTTGTTTATACATACACAAGTCCTTTACAAGAAAACACACGCATGCTTGAGCCTCAAAAATCCCCAGAACTCAGAACTGCATCACACACCTCCATTCTTGCATAACCTGACCAAAAGTTTGAAACTCACATCTCCATCGTGAGTTTTCAAGCCTTTTGTTCCTAAAGCTTCTAAACATCATTTAGAACTCATCTCACACCCTGTTATAAGACTGTAACACCATTAACACCATCCTCCATTTTCAAAAATAGAGCTTTTCACTTGGACCTCTCCAGAACTCCCCAGGCACTTTCAGCTCAAGCTAAGCATGACATTAGCTTCCTAAGAACTTAAGGAAGCTAATCCAATCATTGGAACTCATTAAAAGCTGCTCAAATTTAAAATATGATAGCCTCTTGCAATGTGAGTTTTCTGAATTTTGAACTCTTCATACAAGTATCATTAATGTTTAGTTTATGAATGAAAAATGTAGACATCATTGTTCTGAAGCTAACCATGTCTTTATATTCATTTATATTGCTTAAGTAGTTAGAATTTTGAATCTGAACATCCTAGAAAAATTAGGTCAGAATTTGGTACCATTCAAAATTCATGCTCATTTTTTATTATAGCTTTAGTTAATTACATTTATGGAATCGTGGCGAAATTTGCCACAAGTTTCATGTTTACATTTTTGCAAATGGATGATAAATGAACAAGATGCAGGTGGTCCGGCCAGAGGTCGAAGATGAAGTTGTTTTCACGAAGCAGTTTATAATATATATTTGTTGTTTTACATAAGTTAATGGATGTATCACCACCCCAGTGGTTAAAGCGCGTGCATGTCACCACGAGGTCTTGGGTTCAAGCCCCAGCGTGACCTTTTTGCATTTTTTGACATTTTATGACTTTTTGCAGCGCTTGGGCCAACAAGTTTGGGCTTGACTTTTTTTCTTACAATACTCCTTGTTTCACTTATTAACCCCCTCTGACTTTATTTTTTATTTTTTTTTTAATTTTTTACTTTTTTATCTTTTATTTATTATTATTATTATTATTAAAATTATTATTATTATTATTTTCATTAATAACAAAAATCCAAAAATATTTATATTTTATTATTTATATTTTTAGTTTATTTTTTCTTTACAAAAATAAAAGAACAAAAACATTTTTTAATTAATTTATTTTTTTAAAAAACTTAGATAATTTAATTTTAAAAATTATTATACTATATTCTTGTAAATTAAAGTCAATTTAGGATTTAGGAGTTTTATTTAATCATTTTTATTTACTAGTTTAATTAAGTTCACAAAAAACCCTAAAAAATACTTTTTCTTAAATTAATTATTTTTACTAACTCAACCTTAATTTTCTTTTTAGTTAATTATTTTATTTTAGTTAGTTAGGTTAAAAACCCTTTTCATGAAAAAACAAACAAAAATCATCTTCCTTTTCACATTTACATTCTTGTATTTTATTTGTTCATTTTGTACATTTATTCAAATATTCAATATGGTTGTAATAGTTATTTAGATTTAAATTCTTGCAATATTTCCCATTTGTAATTTGTACACCCCTCCCCTAAATGATGTAATAGTGTAGTAACTTTAAATACCGCAATTTATCGCTTTATATACAAATGCTAGTAATTAGGGTTTTGTTTGGAAAGACTAAAACCAACATATAGAAAACCCTAATCAAAGATAAATCAAGCATGAAAATCAATCCACTTGCACATAAACACCCCTAGGGTAAATCCACTTGGTTGCCTTACAAAATGGCCATATTACGCATGTGAGATATCTTAGCAAAAACAAGCAAAATACAAGATCATAGTCCCTCGATGATGCTATCTATGTTGCCTTTCAAAATGATCTTAGTCCATAAAGAAAATGCTAATATACCTTGCAACATTGCTAATCATGGTTATACGATGACCCACGCCTGTCCCTTTTACATCCAAATATAGGGTTACTTACAAAATCAATGGTAAGATGACAATGTCAAAGGAAAAAGGAAATGAACATGAAAGACTTTTGAGTAGGTAGAATGTTCCTAGTTACTTGGTCAATTTCAAAACAAAAACATCTTTTCTATTTTCAAAACAAACCCCAACACTTTCAAAACATCTTTCAAAATTTGAAGAAATTTTTCAAAAGATCAACACCTTTGTATACATTCTTACGAACAAGAATAATTACAAAGTTTGCCTAAATAATGGCCTCTTTTTAAAATACTTTCAAAAAACACACAAAGCACATTTTTAAACAAAAGCAAGTGATCTAGCAAGTAACTAAGAGCCCATGGAAAACCATAGATGAAAAGGGTATTAATACCTTCCCTTTTCATAATCTACCCCCCGAACTCAAGAAAACATCTCAAAGGTCTTTCCTGTTCTTTTCAGCCTTTCCTTTTGGATAAAAGAAAATTCGGTGGCGACTCTTGATAACCGCAACATTTGCGATCAAATGAAAAACAACCAAGTCAGTTCTCCCACTGTATCACAGAACGGGCGACTCTGCTGGGGAAAATTCTTAAAGTTGGGTTACCTTAGGGTTATATCACATTTACTTGCTTTCATTATTTGACTTGTATGCTTTACATTATGGTTATTTATTTGGGTTTGAATCCTCTACCCGGATTTGGGATACCTTATAGGTAAGTAGCAATACGTTATGGAAATTGTGTGGGGTATACCGACATGGTCTAAGCAATAGCTATGTTAGTGCGACATATTTGTAGGTACCGGTAGCCCTTGAGTAGTCAAGGAGAATACAGGGCCGCTGAGTGATGTCATGAAGTACTAATGAACTTTTAGAACCTTTACTTGATCAACTTGGCCTTTAGGACATAGTGAGATGACCGAATTTGGTGCAGTCCGAAGTTGGTAGATACTCGATACTACACTTATTGAGGTTTGGTTTTTTGGGATATTTTGGTCGCCATTAAAGAGGCTTGCGCTGAAACAATGCCCGAGAAAACAAACCATTGATATTGAGCTCCTTAGAACTAAACTTCAAGAGGGTACTTACCTATGAGACTCCATGTAGGCCTAAACCTAGGGACTTGTTTACTTTGTTTGTATATATATACTTGTACATAACATCATAAACATCATAACATCATACTCATATTCACTAACCATTTCAAGGATCTTGGGATTTATCTTTGTTCTATTTTGTAGGACATGGATTCTATTCGCAGGAAAACCATCCAAGTCAATCTTGTAAGGATTCCTTCTTAACTTAAAGAGCTAACATCAAGGATTCCTAAAAACTCTCCATTTACCGAAAGACATGGTCGTCTCTTAAACTTGGTGACCTCCAACACTGATGAGGACATGTTGAAGGTGCTCTTCCAGTTCTTTGATCCTCTACATCATTGCTTCACATTTCCCGATTATTAACTTGTGCCAACTTTGGAAGAATTCTCCCAACTCTTGAGGATTCCCATTCTCAATTAACTACCTTTCAACGGTACGAAAATAGATCTAAAGCCAGAAGAGATTGCTCAAGCCCTACACTTGCAATCATCTGATATCATAACTAATTGGGAAACAATGAGTGGTGTCAAAGGTTTCCTAGCAAAGTTCTTGTTTGAGAAATCCCAAAACTGTTGGAACTCTTTGGATTTGCAAGCTTTTGAGGAAATTATGGCTCTCCTCATCTATGGGATGGTTTTATTTCCAAATTCTGACCAACTCATAGATGTGAACACCGTCAAAATGTTCATGTCTCATAACCCGGTGCCTACTTTGCTAGGGGACATCCTACATTCTTTTCACCCCCGCACTATGAGGAAAAGAGGTATCCTTATGTGTTGTACTCTTCTCTTGGCAAGATGGTTTATTTCGCATCTTCCCCAATCTGTATTAAAGAACGATCATGGTTCAAGGTGGTCACATAGGTTGATGACACCTAAACATTCGGACATTCATTGGTGTTCCCGATCTATAGAGAATGTTACTATTGTCGACCGTTGTGGAGAATTCTCTAATGTCCCTTTACTTGGCATTAGGAGGGGTATCACCTACAACCCTTGTTTAGCCTTAAGACAGTTTGGTTACGCCCGAAGGGAAGGCCCACATGAGATGCTTATTCAAGGTTTGGTATTTGACTACGAGAACGACGATCAAGGTCACTTCTAGAGATTTATCTGAGCTTGGAGGATGTTGAACAAGGTAGATAGCAAGATATTGGGGCATAATAATTCCATCCCTCTTGGGCCTTACCTCAAATGGGTACGAGCTCATGCTCAAAGTATTATAATGCCTTACCCCTCCATTCTCCCGATAATCATAGAGCCTGTTGTGGAAGGAGATGTTCCATACACTATCCTGCATCCTGACATACCCACCTCTCTTGAAGACTTACAAAGGGATTAGGTACAGCTTAAGGGGGAGCGAGACACTTTCGAGGCCCAATTTTATGCCAGCGAGAAGAAGGTTTTGGAACTCACTAGGCAACTTCATGAGGAGAGGAGCCTGAACGCCTACATCGCACCAAAGAGGATACATACAACTTTTTTATCTTAGAGTTTTTGTATTTCTTTGTAAGTCCAAAAGAGGCATGATGTACTCAAGCTTTAATTTATTAATATAACATGTGTTCCTTTTTGGTCTAAAGCAAATTTAAATCTCTAATTTCCTTGAAATTATTGCATATGCATTTACCATTCATCATAACATACGCAGGTTTATTACAACAAGTCTCCCCATCTTTCTACTGTTTATTTCAGTAAGATGGATCTCGAACAGACAGTAAAAGACCTCCAGGTGCAGAATGCTCAATTTCAACAAATGTTCTTAACTCTAGAGAACAGACAAGAGGATTTGAAGACTTTGCTGGTTGAAGAAAAGAAGAAGAAAGCAAAGAAAATAGCCAGAGTTATGAATATAGGAAGAAGGTTCCAAGGACAAGCCAGACGGGCCCTAGACTTTGCAACGTCATCTGGTGAAAAAGATAATCAAGAAGTGAAAGGCAAGGAAGCAGTTGCCCAGCCAGAATCTGAAGAAGAATAAGAAGAAGACTACTCTGAAGAGCAATATCCTTCGGCCGACGACAAATACAAACATATGGAAGAACGTCTAAGTGAAATGGAAATTCATAAAGGGCTCGGGCTGGACTTTGAAGATCTGGGTTTAGTGTTTGGGATTGTTATTCAACCAAAATTCAAGGCACCAGTGTTCGCTAAATACGACGAGGTCTCATGTCCCAAGATGCATCTCTGATCTTATGTGAGGAAAATACAGCCTCACACTGCTGACAGAGATTTATGGGTACACTTCTTTCAAGACAGTCTATCCGGGACTCAGCTTGATTGGTTCTATCAACTAGAAAGGGCCAATATCCATAATTGGGAAGACCTTGTTGCTGCTTTCTATAAACAATATAAGTACAATGCAAATCTTTCTCCCACCCGTACTCAACTCAAGAGTATGGATATGGTTTCAAGTGAAGGTTTCAAAGACTACGCTCAGAAATGGAGGGACTTAGCAGGAAGAATCCAACCTCCCCTTTCTGAAAGAGAACTAGTAGACATGTTGTTGAGTACCCTGTCTGGTCATTTCTTTAATCACTTAATTGGAAGTTCCTCGACAGGCTTTACTGAATTAATCTTGACCGGAGAAAGAGTGGAAGCTGGGATTAAGAGTGGGAAGATTCAAAAAGACGCATCCTCTGCTGCTGTAAGAAAACCATTTATTGGGAAGAGAGAAGTTTGTGTTGTGTATCCTCAAAGGAATCAAGAAAGAACTGAATGTCGTCCAGTGGTGGGGGCTTTCATGATCCCAAAACCTGCACCTACTCAACAAAGAAGCAACCAACCTAGAACAGAAAGACCGGTAAGACAATTTACCCGGATTAATATGACACTATCTCAAGTCCTACCACATTTGTTGAGATCCAATTTAGTAAATTTGAAGGAAGCTCTGAAGAATCCCAACACAACCTCTCCTCATTACCATCCTAATGCTCGATGTTCTTACCATTCAGAAAGTCCAGGCCATGATACCAACAACTATTGGTCTTTGAAAAACAAGGTGCAAGACCTCCTTGAAGAAAAAGAAATTGAATTTTATGCTCCTGAAATCCCAAATGTTATCACCGCTCTTATGCCCAAGCATGGCCATGATGTTAACGCTGTTGAAGATGATATGTTTGTTACTGTTGTTGATGAACTTGTTACTCCTCTCCTGACTGTCAAGAAAAATCTATTGAACGTCGGTTTATTTCTAAGCTATGACGAAAGCTTATACCTCTGTTTATCCCTACCAACTGGCTGTCATTTATTAAAAGAAGGTGTTCAACGCCTAATGGATGACAAAGAGATTTTGTTTGAAAAGACTCTCGTTCCAACTATTTCTTACAATGATGTTTCAATAGTAACAATTTCCATCAATCCTTCCAGGGTATCCACCAAAAGACCCGTTAGGATTACATCAGTTACTAAAGTAGCTCCACTGATAATTACGATGCCTAGACCAATCCCGTACTCATCAGATAAAGCTATCCCATGGAACTATGGGGGCGACGTATACTATCACGGCGTCAAACAGGATTGGTTGGCTGATGAGGACTCAATTTTTGAGAAGGTTGGCCCCAACATCAGCAACATTGCGGGAACCAGCAAGATAACCCAAAGTGGCAGAGTATTCTCTCCCGAGATTGCTCCTCCGAAGATCGTTATCGGTCCTGTGATCATCCTTGTTTTTGTTCCTGTTGACACCACTACTACTACAATCCCTATGGTTACCTCTACTGACACTCCTACCACCGAGTCGACCGAGACTCAGGGCAAAGGCATTCTGGTTGAGCCTGTCCAGATGAAAGCGCAATTAATATCTATCCCTGAGGCCTCCCAAAAGGAGATGGAAGAAATTATTAAAATTATAAAGAGAAGCAACTACAACGTAGTCGAACAACTAGGGCAGAGTCTGTCAAAGATTTCCATGCTAGATTTATTGTTATGCTCCGAGGCTCATGTGAAGGCCTTCATGAAATTTCTTAAAACTGCCCATGTACCACAAGAAACGTCTGTCGATCAGTTCCAGGACTGCGTGGCTAGTTTAACCGCTGACAATGGTTTAGGATTTTCTGATGCTGACTTGACACCTATAGGGAGGAAGCACAACGAGGCATTGTGTGATACAGTGGGAGAACTGATTTAAGGTTTTGCGTTTTATCGCAAATGTTGTGGTTAGCAAGAGTCGCCACCGACTTTTCTTTTATCCAAAAGGAAAGGTGAAAAAGCACAGGAAAGACCTTTGAGATTATTTCTCGAGTACGGGGGGTAGATTATGAAAAGGGAAGTTATTAGCACCCTTTTCATCTTTGGTTTTCCATGGGCTCTCTTAGTTACTTGCTTGATCACTTGCTTTTTGTTTTGAAGTTGTGCTTTGTGTGGTTTTGAAAGTATTTTGTAAAAGAGGCCATTGTTTAGGAATTCTTTATAATGATTCTCGTTCGTAAGAATGTATACAAACATGTTTGTCTTTTTGAAAATGTTTTCAATGTTTGTAAGATGTTTTGAAATGTGTGTGTTTGTTTTGAAAATAGCAAGGATAGTTGTTTGAAGTGGAGCATGTAACTAAAAGTAATCTACCTACTCAAATGTCTTTCTTGTGCATTTTTTATTCCTTTGACATTGTTGTCTCACCATTAATTTGGTAAGCAACCATATCTTTGGATGTAAACGGGACGGGCGTGGGTCATCGTATAACCATGATTAGCAATGTTTGCAAAGTATCTTAGCATTTGAGGGACTAAGATTATTTTGTAAGGAAAATTTTTTAATAGCGTCATCGAGGGACTATGATCTTTATATTTGTTTGTTTTTCCAAGATACTTCGCATGCGTAATATAGCCATTTTTTTAGGAAACCAAGTGGAGAAACCCTAGGGATGCTCGTGTGCAAGTGTATGACTTTCATGCTTTGGTTTTATCTTGTATTTAGGGTTTTCTATTTTGCTTTGTTTTGATCTTATCATACAAACCCTGTTGTACCCCAAAATTTTCCCTCTCATTTTTCATAAAGTACACAACCCTAGGGTTTCTCATATGTTCAAGTTGGCTCAGGAATCGATCAGACATATTTTCTCCTGTGGCAGTAAACCAGCAATTAGGGTTTTTCTTGCAATTCTCAAAAGAATTGAATTCTCAAAGATCCAATTGGCTGTCACATGTTTTCATGCTTCCTCAAGTTTACTGAAAGGTTAATGTTTGTTCTCAAGGCATGTTTGTTTGGGACAAGAAATGAAATGTAAGACTGTCATTTGGGACATTCATGTTTTGTTTGATCCAGGTTAACCAGATAATTTGCGTCTTTTAAAATATTTTCTTGTTTATGGAATAAACATTTGCTTGTTTATGGAATACACAATGTGTGTTTTTATGGGAATGCAGTTGCAAGGTTACATGATTATTGGAATTTAAGTTATCTTGATTGGAATTATTGTAATGCAGGTTCAATTATCTTGATCGGGAATCTTTAAGAATCAGTGAAGACACAAAGAGAGAATTACAAGTTATTAACAGTAAAGGGTTTTTAATGGACACCAGAATATCTCATAAATACTTTCTCCATTTTATTTCAAAAGTTGGTACAAAACAATTTATTATTTGAATGCTTTAGGTTTTACAACTTATTGTATTTGAAAAATAAATTAATACAATTGTTTGAATGTTTCTCTCTAAATTACAAATAAATTGAATCTATGCCTAAGGTTGACTGAGCTTCCATTGCTTCCATGCTTGCCAAAAAGTCTCTTGCTTCCCCTGCGTTGCCACCATCCAGTTGTGCTCATATGAAAACAAAAGACAGAAGAAAAATAGTTAGTACAGTTAATTGGACATAAGCAAGAATTTTCAAAATAAACAAAAAGTGTTCATCATTAAAGTTTGCAATTTTGAATCAGAAGGCTATTTTTTATTTCATCACATTTTTTATTTTTTCTCTATTTGCAAATCACAAGAGAATTGTTCCTCTTAGTTCACAAAAAGAGAAATGTAAGCAAGCTATCCAAACAAGAGAAATGCAGCAAGGCTGTCCAATTTGCAACAAACAGCAAAAGCAAACAGAATAATACAAACTGGATGCAGTAGGCTGTCCAAACAAACAACAAATTTGTCCAAACAGCATAAACTAAACAAGCAGCATAGCAGTAGGAAGCAGGCAGCAAAAAAGGCAGAAGTATAGCAATATGGTAAACTAAGTCAACAAGCAAGAGGCTTGTTCAATAAGCCATAATCATCATTTACCAAGTTATTTGCAAACTTTTCAGAAAAAAAGGTGAAAAAGCAATTTGCTTTTTATCAATGACAGAGGAGAGAGGAAAGAAATCACCTAAGTTATTGGAATTGCACAAAAGGTATGGCCTTGCTGCCCTACCCACAGCCTGTCACAAGTTGCATAGAGTATGCTGAAAAAACAAAAACTGTCAAACCAAAGCAGCTTGAATATAACAGTAGGCAGGGTTCAAGCAAAGATAGAGAGAGAATGTTTTATCAAACTCAGAAATTTCAACAATAAAAATCTCAAGTATCAAAAACTAGCAAACCGCCATCTTCCATAAAAACACAACCAAAACATGTAAACCAATATCCCAAGCCTGATTTCAATACCACAAACAAATCCCAAACCATCCTCAAATCACAAAAACTCTCAATCCTGCAACATTTCAAACCAATATCACAAGCCTAATCTCAAGTCAACAAAACATAACCTTCAAATACTGTCAACAAGTTCAAACCTCAAAAACCTGTTAACAAAAATCACCATCAACCAAAGAACTGTCAAAGGCATCAAACTGTCAAACATTTCAAACAAACCCATCAAAGCTATAAAACCATTTCAACAATAAAAATCATAAAACTCACAAAACCTGCAAACTGTCAAAACCACTTCAAAAGCATTCAAAAACAAAAAACATAACCAAAAGACAAATATCCTAATCCATCCTTAAACACCAAAACTAACAGCTAGAATCATCACAAAATCCCAAAGCTGTCAAAGTATCAAAACAATATCCAGCAAACTTACAAAAATCACAAAACCCAGAAGTACAGCATCATCATTCAAAGTTCAAAGGACAGAAAAAAGTTATCGAAAAAGCAAGGCATGCAATCATCATTTCTTCCTCCTCGCAAATTCTGCCACCAGGGAGCGCCTCCCTCAAATCTCACTACCTTATTCATTACTCATAACATTTCCTACATCGCAATGGATAGTACAATATGTTAACAGAAAAAACATGAACAAGATATAAAACAACAAAAAATCGTTCAAGCTTCAAAGTTATAGAACCGTACTTTTCAGAAACAAAGCCGTTAGCACTTGGTTAGGAGGTGATGTTGAGAGGAACTCCAGCAACGAAAATTTGAGAGGAGAAGATCAGATAGAACCCTTTAAGCATAAATCCGACCTTAGGTATTTTCAGAGAAACGCGAATCACGGTGAGATGAGGAGAGATTAGGTTGTTAATAGGGCGCTTCAGCCATGAGCTTAGATGAATGAGATTGGAAGAGAGATAACGAACGAAGCTATTATGGATGAAAGGGGGAACCACAAACCCTAGTCTTTGTTTACCCTAATCAAACAATTATGCAAAGTTTAGGGCAATGGGCCGGTTTTTGTTCCTGCTACCCTAAAGCCCAAACGCGTTTTGTACCCCCCCACCTGGCCTTGTTTCAGCAAACACCATTCCTCTTTGGGCCTAACACCCCAAATCTCCCTAAGCCCATTGTTACTTCCTTTTTGTTAATTTAATTTATTTATTTTTTTATTTTACTAATAAAACCAAAAACATTTTATTAATTTAATTTAGTTTTCTTTAGTGATTAATTTTTTACCATTTTCTCTTTTTTATAAAAACTCATTTTTATTAATTTTTTTTACACTTAATAAAATATCCAAAAAAAAAAAGAATTAACCTAAGTTTGTTTTTCTTTCTTTAAACTTATTCATAATTAATAAAAATACAAAAAAATAATAATAAAGATTTTTAATTTAAATCAATTTCTTTTTAGAAAAGATTTTATTTTTCTCTTTTCAAGTAAATACATACATTTCATACTTTGTTGATTTTATTTTCGTAAATTGTCATAGCTTTATATTAAATCTCACAAGATTTCGATTTGGTTGTATTGATTGATATTTGGACATCGCTATTTCATTTGATTCATCCCTATTTGTAATAATAGTAACCCAATTCCCAAATACATTCTGTAATAGCTTAGAATTTCAATTGCCGCAATTTACTGTTTTTCATATACTGTATAGTAATTAGGCATGTATGGCAAGATTCAAAAATCAATCGCTAGATGACCTAATCAAAGAATAAATAACTTGGAACCAACACACTTTCTCACACGTGCACCTCTAGGGTAACCTCGCTCGTTGCCTCGGAAATACAATCATGTCCCTCGAATATGAGACACTCTAGCAATGACCCTTCGATAAACAAAGATCGTAGTCCATCGATGACCCTCGATGCTGCCTTCGATTAAAACGATATCGTCCCTTACTAAATAATTGTTAGAGTGTCTCACAAGTTACCTTCAATGATTGTAAAATTGACCCGCGCCTGTCCCTTCACATCCAACGGTGGGGCTTCTTACCAAATAAATGGTAAGATAGCACCATTAAAAGGAAGAAGAAAAGAACAACTTAAGACCTTTCGAGTAGATAAATTCGCTCTTAGTTACTCGCTTGCTCACGACAAAAACTTTTACACCTACACCACCATTTTAAAACAATTCCAAAAGGACAAAACGTTTTGTATACATTCTTATAGAGACGAGAACCATTGCAAAACCTCTTTTCAAAATACTTTTCAAAACACGATTCACAAACACATATATGAACCATTTTTCGAAACAAAACTTTGTATACGTTCCTATAGAGATGAGAACCATTACAAAGAAATTTTCCAAAATACTTTCAAAACCCACACCACAAGCACACAATCAAACAAAAGCAAGTGATCTAAAACGAGTAACTAAGAGCCCATGGAAAACCATGGATGAAAAGGGTGCTAATACCTTCCCTTTTCATAATCTACCCCCCGAACCCGAGAAAATTCTCGAAAGGTCTTTCCTGTGCTTTTTTACCTTTCCTTTTGGATAAAAGAAAAGTCGGTGGTGACTCTTGCTAACCGCACAAGTGCGAACAAAATGCAAAACCTAAAGTCAGTTCCCCCACCGCATCACAGAACTGGCGAATCTGTTGGGGACCTTATAAAAGTGGGGTTACCTTAGGGTTTTAGATCACCTTTACATGCTTATCTTGTTTGATTTATATGCTTTACATTTTTGGTTCCTCGCTTGGGTTTGTTTTAAATCCTACACCCGGATTTGGGGACACCTTTTAGGTAAGTAGCAATAGACTGTGAGGGAACTGTGCGGAGTATACCAACATGGTTGAAGCAGTAGCTACGTTGATGTGGCACTTTGGTTGGTACCGGTAACCCTTGAGTTGAATCAAGGAGAGTACGGGGTCGCCGCGTGGTGTCGTGAAACATCAACTGACCTTAGAACCTTACTTGACCAACTTGGCCTTTTAGGATGTAGTGAGATGACCAGCTTTGGTGCAGTCCCAAGTTGGTAGATACTCGATACTACACTCATTGATAGTTGTTTTCTTGGAATATTTTGGTCGCCAGTAAAGTGGCTAAACCGAAACAATGAACACAGAAAACAATCCAGTGATATTGAGCTCCTTAGAACCCGGTTACTATTTCTAGGGCAGGTTGAGCCAACTAAACTTCAAGAGGGTACTTACCTACAAACTCCTTGCAAACCTAAACCTAAGGAGTTGTCTGCTTTGTGTGAATATAATTCTTTGTATATAAACTTGCTTACTTCGCATATCTGTACATAACATCATAACATCATACCATAGCATTTTCAATAACCATTTCAAGGATCTCGAGGGTCTTTGATGCAGGGTCACGTTGAACCAGACGTCTACCAAAGGGAAAGAGGATTCATTTTCCTCTAAACAAACGCCATCAAAGATCAAGTACAACAACTTGAGTCAAGGACTATGACCCACTTGACATGGTGAGCTTGATTCTCGTGGAAAGACATCCACCGATACAAAGCTCTCCAATCAAAGATGTTGATTGAAATTCAACTTCTAACATTTTCTTGTCTTTACCCCGCGAGATCCTTGAAAACATGCATCATATCACGACAGGTTTCTCCCTTTCAGGTCTCCTTATCTTCCTACTGTTTATTTCAGTAGAGATGGCTCTAGAGAAGTCTATCAAGGATATTTAGGCTCAAAATGCTCAACTTCAAGAGATGTTCTTGAACATATCCAAGGGGCAGGAAGAAGTGAAATCTCTCCTTACTAGGGGCATGATCATGGGGAATCCTGAGGGCAACAAAGATGATCAGCTGGAGCTGCTACGAACTGAGATAGCCATAATGAAAATCCAGATGATGGGACAACTGGTGGGCCAGATGGCTCTCATCCAAAACTTGGCACGAGGACAAGAGGAGCTGAGAGTCCTCATCAATAAGCTTCATCAAGACGAATGTAACCAAATGGGGCAAACAACTAGGGTTGATGATTAAGTCATCATTCAGCCTCCCTTGATACAAGAAGTCGAGAGAAAGCCTCCCCAGTTTGCTTCAGGGTCACAAGCCCAACAACAACCTCACCAACGTCAACAGGGTAACCAGTGTAGGCGGAATACATCTGAAAAACGCTTTACTGGGATTAACATGTCATTATCTCAATTGATGCAACGCTTATTGGAAGTCAAGTTGATTGTATTAAGGGACCCCCCCTCGGAATCCCAACACAACCTCTCCAGATTACAATTCAAATGCAAGATGTGTGTATCACTCCAACAGTCCTGGACATGACACCGATAGCTGTTGGGCATTGAGAAACAAAATTCAAGATTTGATTAAAGAAACAACGCTGGAGTTCACACAAGATGGTCAGATGAAAATCTTCCGTTGAGGGCTCTCCACCTAAAATGACAAGTTTGAACAAAGAGGCTTCTGTTCATTTTGAATTTCCAATTGTAATTTCTTTTGTTATTCAAACAATTACCTATTAATGTCAAACTCTGTTTCATTAATGCATTGCATATGTTTGTCTTGAATTCATATTTTCGTTTTCGCTATATTTAAAACTATGCTTTTTATTCTTCTTATGTCACAAACCTTTAGAGGGAGGATGACGAAAACAATGCCATAATCTCATACAGTATGCTTTTAGACAGACCTTGCTGACGATGTACATGCATTTCTTTCAAATCCTAAACACTGGAGTTATAAGGAAGATAATCCCTAGTCAACCCCTTTTAGCCAAAGAAGTAGAAGTTTTCTGTTTTAACACAAATTGAAACCTTTAATCAAAACCTGGGGCAGGGTAGTCTCTCAGTTAATTCAAGCGCACGTTAAAGTCGCAAACTCTCATCTTGTAATACAATGAATGACCTCAAAAACATTCCTTTGGAATCAAAAGACGGTGATGGTTCCCTATCACATAGGCAATCATTATCTCTCAAAGAGAAAAGCCCACTAAGTTGAAACCTACGAAGGAGGCTTAAGAAAACTGGGGAATCCCGCTGATTGTAATCTCAAAAACAGGAACAGTCAGACAAAAATTAGGGATAATAAATCAAAAAAATGAAAAAAGAGGTCACTACAAATCCTCAACAAAAATAATGTTGCAAAAATGACTGCCTTCCAACGAATTTAAGTTGTTTGAACCATCACCAAAATTTCATTTCAAACTCAATTGGAATTCAAACGTACAATTAACTGAGTGTAGGACTGAAGAACATCATGAAGAGCGGGTGGGTACAAATATACTTTAAGCCTTTATCCTTTGTTTCTTAAACCGTGAACCAAGCCACGTTACAACCCTTCAAAAGTCCTAATTGAAGCATGGGTTAGTTCGAAAGCATACTGTTACAAAAGGTATCCTGACTCCTGTAAGGCTTTGCTCTAAATCCTGAGTTGAATTTTTCTTATAAAAGCTTTCTGCTAAAAAACGCATTTTCAAAATTTCAAGACAAGCATAAACTTTGTATTATTTGAATATCGTTGTTTTCATATGGCTATTTGTTTGGCAGCGGAGAAATTCACACAATGAATATCCAATGAACGAAAAGCTCTCTCAGTGAACAAAGTCACTTCAAGCGGGATGACACTTCCGTTGCAAAAAAAAAATCTCCTATCAACAAGAGGACATGACATGTCATTGTCCAACACACCTGGGGCAGTCCAGTCAAGATTTCAAGAAATCTCTCAAAGTGCAGAGTAACCAGGGGCAAGTCTCTGTCCCCATCACTTGGGGCATTGAACGTCAATCCCAACAAAGGTTTGCATACAGTCAAACATTTCCTGGCAAAGCCATAAACACTCGCTACTAGGGGCAGTGAAAAATCTCCCCAAAATCCTTCTCATAAGAGGACCCCCAGCCAGAGTTTCAATCTTTGATAACCTCTTCCCAGCTAAGTCAACCTCAAGAACCCCTGAGGATTTTTTCCCATTAAAGTCGCCAGAATTCAACTCTTTTCTCCAGTACCAATTCATGATTTATTTTCCCCAGCGAGAGATCATCTTGAAAACATTACGTATCCATACATCAGGACATCTTACAATGCAATCTCATTTATTTTGAGAACATCATTGCTTGATATATGTCATGCAACTAACCTTTACCTTTCAGGAAAGACGCAATCAAATTCTCACAAAATTCAAGCTATGAAGCCTGGATTTGACCATATAGTAGTTCACTCAACTTTCCTATCCAACAAAGTTGATTCCTCAGAAGAATAACGGACGACCGAAGTTCCTAAAATTCAACAGAGATGATTCTTCAGAAGAATAACGGACGATCGAAGTTCCCAAACAGAGATGATTCTTCAGAAGAATAACGGACGACCGAAGTTCCCAAAATTCAACAGAGATGATTCTTCAGAAGAATAACGGACGATCGAAGTTCCCAAAATTCAACAGAGATGATTCTTCAGAAGAATAACGGACGACCGAAGTTCCCAAAATTCAACAGAGATAATTCTTCAGAAGAATAACGGACGACCGAAGTTCCAAAAATTCAATAGAGATGATTCTTCAGAAGAATAATGGACAACCTAAGTTCCAAAAATTCAACAGAGATGATTCTTCAGAAGAATAACGGACGACCGAAGTTCCCAAAATTCAACAAAGATGATTCCTCAATAGAATAACGAACGACCGAAGTTCCCCAAATTCAACAAAGATGATTCCTCAATGGAATAACGGACGACCGAAGTTCCCAAAATTCTACAAAGATGAATTCTCAATGGAATAACGGACGACCGAAGTTCCCAAAATTCTACAAAGATGATTCCTTAGAAGAATAACGGACGACCGAAGTTCCCAAAATTCAACGGAGATGATTCCTCAATAGAATAATGGATGACTGAAGCTCCTAAAATTCTATTTTTCTCAAGACAAAGATCAACATTCCCCAGCGGAGTCCTCCTCAAATAACGAGATAGGAATCTCTGGTGGAAACATTCTAAGCAAAGTTTGAAGACACACATACTCTTCAACAGCAGTCTAGGATTTAACGGTTCCCCGACATCTGTTGAAGATATTCCAAGACTTTCGTCTGGTTCAGTTAAATCGATTCTAAGATTTTTCTGATTCTTATCCAGTCAAAGTTAATTCAAGACCTTCTCTGGTTCAGTCAGATCGACACTAAGATCTCCCTGATTCTTATCCAGTTGAAGATATTCCAAGACTTTCACCTTGTTTAGTTAAATCGACTCTAAGCTTTTTCTGATTCTTATCCAGTAAAAGTTAATTCAAGACCTTCTCTGGTTCAGTCAAATTGACACTAAGATCTCCCTGATTCTTATTCCAGTTGAAGATATTCCAAGACTTTCGTCTGGTTCAGTTAAATCGACTCTAATATTTTTCTGATTCTTATCCAGTCAAAGTTAATTCAAGACCTTCTCTGGTTCAGTCAGATTAACACTAAGATCTCCCTGATTCTTATTCCAGTTGAAGATATTCCAAGACTTTCGTCTGGTTCAGTTAAATCGATTCTAAGATTTTTCTGATTCTTATCCAGTCAAAGTTAATTCAAGACTTTCTCTGGTTCAGTCAGATCGACACTAAGATCTCCCTATTTCTTATTCCAGTTGAAGGTATTCCAAGATTCTTACTGGATCAGATAAATCTCTCAACGGTTTATTCTGATTCGTCTCCAGATTTTTACTAATTCAGATAAAATCTCTCAACAGATAAATCTCTCAATGGTTTATTCTGATTCATTCTCTTTTCAGATCCAGTTTAACTTTCTGTCAACAATCACCTTTGGATGGCATCTATAAGCCCATCTCCGACGATTCTCCTATGTTTCTCCAAATGGCATATTTAAGCCCATTTCCATACACAATCTCTACAGCATGTCTTTAAGATCCCCAGCAGAGATG
Organism: Vicia faba; assembly: GCA_948472305.1. Lineage (NCBI taxonomy): Eukaryota > Viridiplantae > Streptophyta > Magnoliopsida > Fabales > Fabaceae > Vicia > Vicia faba. The sequence continues at coordinate 107,095,171 of OX451736.1, read as the reverse complement.
AGACTACCAACTACCAATCCCCAACAGAACTCATCCAGTTTCTCCAAGTTTCCCCAACAAGTTGTCTTGAATCCTGAAAATCAACCAGTTAACAGTTAACTTCTGTTTCTCCCCAACCTAGGGTAACTCCCCAGTAAAGTGGCAGACAACCCAAACTCCTAAACTCCCCAGCGGAATTAAGCTTTTCCCCACAGAGTTTTCACTACAGGATAAACTTTTTTCCCACAGAGTTTTTATTGCTTCTCGACAGAACAATGACTCCCGTCAATAATTCTCAATATAAGTCATTAAAATCCTCTAGATTCCCCAAGAAGATTCCTCAAGAAGGATATGGCATTATTCTCACGACGGAATCCTCAGCAATCAAGGATTTATTTTCCCCGGCAGCAGTCAAGGATTTATTTTCCTCAGCATTACAGCAAATCAGCTTACATGCGCATACATTACATCATAAACATGGATAAAACACATTTATTGCATCATACATTTCATGCAACATAACTTTGTGTTTCAGCTAACATTTTACCCTTTTCAGGATAAGATTAACAGTTATCTTTAATAAATATTCAAAGATTTCAAATACAGTACAAATACGCTCCAGACACGGAAGTCATTCTGTTACTCATTCAGACTTAATTTCAAGATAAAGTACAGATACGCTCCAGACACGAAAGCCATTCTGTCACTCATTCAGATCTCAACTTCAGATACAGTACATATAGACTCCATACACGGAAGTCATTCTGTCACTTATTCAGATTCAAGGACAAATATAGTTCAGATACGTTCCATATACGGACACCATTCTGATGCTTATTCTGTCGATTTACAACCAAACATTCTTGGATGGCATCTGCAAGCCCATCTCCAACAAGATTCTAACATCTCTCTAAATGGCATCTTTAAGCCCATTCCCTCAATTACACTTTTGTCGAGCATAAATTTATGGGCACTCTAGTGTCCAATCATCTTTTACCTTTGAGTCACGAACGGCAAAACTCGTCGATCTAACTCTTCGGGTTCAAGAAGATTGAACAGGGGCAGCTGTTGTACCCTAAAATTTGCCCTCTCATTTTTCATAAAGTACACAACCCTAGGGTTTCTCAGATGTTCAAGTTGGCTCAGGAATCGATCAGACATATTTTCTCCTGTGGCAGTAAACCAGTAATTAGGGTTTTTCTTGCAATTCTCAAAAGAATTGAATTCTCAAAGATCCAATTGGTTGTCACATGTTTTCATGCTTCCTCAAGTTTATTGAAAGGTTAGTGTTTGTTCTCAAGGAATGTTTGTTTGGGACAAGAAATGGAATCTAAGACTGTCATTTGGGACATTCATGTTTTGTTTGATCCAGGTTAACCAGATAATTTGCGTCTTTTAAAACATTTGCTTGTTTATGGAATAAACATTTGCTTGTTTATGGAATACACAGTGCGTGTTTTGATTGGAATGCAGTTGCAAGGTTACATGATTATTGGAATTTAAGTTATCTTGATTGGAATTATTGGAATGCAGTTTCAATTATCTTGATCGGGAATATTTAAGAATCAGTGAAGACACAAAGAGAGAATTACAAGTTATTAACAGTAAAGGGTTTTTAATGGACACCAGAATATCTCATAAATACTTTCTCCATTATATTTTAAAAGTTGGTACAAAACAATTTATTATTTGAATGCTTTAGGTTTTACAACTGATTGTATTTGAAAAATAAATAAATACAATTGTTTGAATGTTTCTCTCTAAATTACAAAGAAATTGAATCTATGCCTAAGGTTGACTGAGCTTCCATTGCTTCCATGCTTGCCACAGAGTCTCTTGCTTCCCCTGATTTTCCACCATCCAGTTGTGCTCATATGAAAACAAAAGACAGAAGAAAAATAGTTAGTACAGCTAATTGGACATAAGCAAGAATTTTCAAAAGAAAGAAAAAGTGTTCATCATTAAAGTTTGCAATTTGGAATCAGAAGGCTATTTTTTATTTCATCACATTTTTTATTTTTTCTCTATTTACAAATCACAAGAGAATTGTTCCTCTTGGTTCACAAAAGAGAAATGTAAGCAAGCTATCCAAACAAGAGAAATGCAGCAAGGCTGTCCAATTTGCAACAAACAGCAAAAGCAAACAGAATAATATAAACTAGATGCAGCAGGTTGTCCAAACAAACAACGAAGTTGTCCAAACAGCATAAACTAAACAAGCAACATAGCAGTAGGAAGCAGGCAGCAAAAAAGGCAGAAGTATAGCAGTATGGTAAACTAAGTCAACAAGCAAGAGGCTTGTTCAATAAGCCATAATCATCATTTTCCAAGTTATTTGCAAACTTTTCAGAAAAAAGATGAAAAATGAATTTGCTTTTTATCATTGAGAGAGGAGAGAGGAAAGAAATCACCTAAGTTATTGGAATTGCACAAAAGGTACGGCCTTGCTGCCCTACCCACAGCCTGTCACAAGTTGCATAGAGTATGCTGAAAAAACAAAAACTATCAAACCAAAGCAGCCTGAATATAACAGTAGGCAGGGTTAAAGCAAAGATAGAGAGAGAACATTTTATCAAACTCAGAAATTTCAACAACAAAAATCTCAAGTATCAAAAACTGTTAAATTGCCATCTTCCATAAAAATACAACCAAAACTTGTTAACCAATATCCCAAGCATGATTTCAATACCACAAACAAATCGCAAACCATCCTCAAATCACAAAAACTCTCAAGCCTGCAACATTTCAAACCAATATCATAAGCCTAATCTCAAGTCAACAAAACATAACCTTCAAATACTGTCAACAAGTTCAAACCTCAAAAACCTGTTCATAAAAATCACCATCAACCAAAAAACTGTCAAAGGCATCAAACTGTCAAACATTTCAAACAAACCCATCAAAGCTATAAAACCATTTCAACAATAAAAAATCACAAAACTCACAAAACCTGCAAACTGTCAAAACCACTTCAAAAGCATTCAAAAACAAAAAACATAACCAAAATACAAATATCCTAATCCATCCTCAATCACCAAAACTAACAGATAGAATCATCACCAAATCCCAAAGCTGTCAAAGTATCAAAACAACATCCAACAAACTTACAAAAATCACAAAATCCAGAAGTACAACATCATCATTAAAAGTTCAAAGGACAGAAAGAAGTTACCAGAAAAGCAAGGCATTCAATCATCATTTCTTCCTCCTCGCGAATTCCGCCACCAGGGAGCGCCTCCCTCAAATCTCACTACCTTATTCATTTCACAGAAAAGTTCCAAAGGTATGGATTCTTCACATTACTCATAACATTTCCTACATCGCAATGGATAGTACAATAGGTTAACAGAAAAAAAACATGAACAAGATAAAAAACAACAAAAAATTGTTCAAGCTTCAAAGTTACAGAACCGTACTTTTCAGAAACAAAGTCGTTAGCACTTATTTAGGAGGTGAGGTTAAGAGGAACTCCAGCAAAGAAAATTCGAGAGGAGAAGATTAGATATAACCCTTTAAGCATAAATCCGACCTTAGGTTTTTTCAGAGAAACGCGAATCACGGTTAGATGAGGAGAGATTAGGTTGTTAATAGGGTGTTTCAGCCATGAGCTTAGATGAACAAGATTGGAAGAGAGATAATGAACGGCGCCACTGTGGATGAAAGGGGGAACCATAAACCCTAGTCTTTGTTTACCCTAATCAAACAATTATGCAAAGTTTAGGGCATTGGGCCGGTTTTTGTTCCTTCTACCCTAAAGCCCAAACACATTTTGTACCCCTCCACCTGGCCTTGTTTCAGAAAACACAATTCCTCTTTGGGCCTAACACCCCAAATCCCCCTAAGCCCATTGTTACTTCCTTTTTGTTAATTTAATTTATTTCTTTTTTTGTTTTACTAATAAAACCTCAAACATTTTATTAATTTAATTTAGTTTTTTTTAGTGATTAATTTTTTTACCACTTTCTCTTTTTTATAAAAACTCATTTTTATTAATTTTTTTACACTTAATAAAATATCAAAAAAAAAAATAATTAACCTAAGTTTGTTTTTCTTTCTTTAAACTTATTCATAATTAATAAAAATACAAAAAAATAATAATAAAGATTTTTAATTTAAATCAATTTCTTTTTAGAAAAGATTTTATTTTTCTCTTTTCAAGTAAATACATACATTTCATACTTTGTTGATTTTATTTTCGTAAATTGTCATAGCTTTATATTAAATCTCACAAGATTTCGATTTGGTTGTATTGATTGATATTTGGACATCGCTATTTCATTTGATTCATCCCTATTTGTAATAATAGTAACCCAATTCCCGAATACATTCTGTAATAGCTTAGAATTTTAATTGCCGCAATTTACTGCTTTTCATATACTGTATAGTAATAAGGCATGTATGGCAAGAATCAAAAATCAATCGCTAGATGACCTAATCAAAGAATAAATAACTTGAAACCAACACACTTTCTCACACGTGCACCTCTAGGGTAACCTCGCTCGTTGCCTCGGAAATACAATCATGTCCCTCGAATATGAGACACTCTAGCAATGACCCTTCGATAAACAAAGATCGTAGTCCATCGATGACCCTCGATGCTGCCTTCGATTAAAATGATCTCGTCCCTTACAAAAGAATTGTTAGAGTGTCTCACAAGTTGCCTTCAATGATTGTAAAATTGACCCGCGCGTGTCCCTTCACATCCAACGATGGGGCTTCTTACCAAATCAATGGTAAGATAGCACCATTAAAAGGAAGAAGAAAAGAACAACTTAAGACCTTTCGAGTAGATAAATTCGCTCTTAGTTACTCGCTTGCTCACGACAAAAACTTTTACACCTACACCACCATTTCAAAACAATTCCAAAAGGACAAAATGTTTTGTATACGATCTTATAGAGACGAGAACCATTGCAAAACCTATTTTCAAAATACTTTTCAAAACACGATTCACAAACACATCTTTGAACCATTTTTCAAAATAAAACTTTGTATACGTTCTTATAGAGACGAGAACCATTACAAAGAAATTTTCCAAAATACTTTCAAAACCCACACCACAAGCACACAATCAAACAAAAGAAAGTGATCTAAAACGAGTAACTAAGAGCCCATGGAAAACCATGGATGAAAAGGGTGCTAATACCTTCCCTTTTCATAATCTACCCCCCGAACCCGAGAAAATTCTCGAAAGGTCTTTCATGTGCTTTTTTACCTTTCCTTTTGGATAAAAGAAAAGTCGGTGGCGACTCTTGCTAACCGCACAAGTGCGAACGAAACGCAAAACCTCAAGTCAGTTCCCCCACCGCATCACAAATCCTAATTACTAATCATGACATATAAAGCGATAAATTGCGTAATATAAATATTACTAGGCTATTACAACAATTTTATGGGAGGGGGGATACAAATTTTAATGGGGATTTGCAAGAATGTAAACCTAAATAAATTATTACAACCAAATCGAATTTGTGCGAATCAGAATAAATATAAATACAATATTTAAGTATGCAATATTAGAATTTTATATTAATAACCATGTATTAAAATAATATTTCGCAAATAATCGGGTCTGTCCCTTCACATCCAATGGGGATTCCTCAATGTTTTGTCCTTGACCTCCCTCGAGAAATTCTAGACGATATGCCTGACGCAATAGACATGCGTAGAAGGAGGGTCATGCCAACCATTTGCTGGATTATTGTACGCACTTTCAATGGAGGCATGTCTGTCCGAGATCAAACAGATATCTGGTTGAGGAGCCACGTGTGTCCGAAGATTTTTCAGGAAAAAGCACCAAGCACCACCGGTCTCCCCCTCGACAAGGGCAAACGCAACGGGGGAAATGTTGTTGTTGCCATCTCGTGCAACTGCCATCAATAGCGTGCCTTTGTACTTCCCATACAACCAAGTCCCGTCGATTTGTAGAATTTGTTTGCATGATGCAAACCCTGTGATGCATGGTTGAAATGCCCAAAACACGCGACTGAATATTCCGTTGCCATGCAGTAGACTACCATATTGGGCGTACGCTGGCAATGTTTCTAGAACATAAACACTACCTGGAGAATACATCTTGAGTGCATTCAGGTAGCGGGGAAGTTCTCGGTATGACTCCTCCCAGTTTCCGTACACCCTTTCAATCGCCTTAGTCTTTGCTAACCACGCCTTACGATAAGACAGAGTGTAGTTAAAAACCGTGGTGATGTGGGAGATGATTGTTTTCACCTTCAAAGATGGGTCGTTGCTGACCAGGGGTAGGATTTCTTGACAGATTAGATCATAGTTGAGTTTTCAGTGGTCCTGTGATTGAGTGGAACTTAGACAAGTGTGGGTAGTCATGGAACCTATGACCCAGCAGTCACCCCTTTATCTGTATGATGCGATCAGCTTAAACATACAGTCAGGGTGGACACACTTGATCTTGTACCTTTCCGGGTTGACACGATCCACCTTAAAATCAACCGAGTTGAGCATGTGAAATTTTTTAATGGCCCTGATGCATTCCTCTCTGTTACGAAACTTGTCATTCTCTTTTAAATTTTCATCCGACTGCATATACGGTTTGGAAAATAAGTCAGTAGAAGGTTCATCTCCGCCCATGTTGAAGTTTGTCATGTGCGGAGGTGGTGTGTAGATTTTGTCTGTAGGAATACTAGGGATGACATCATCATCAGAATCATTGTTCACCATTTCATCAAACTCTAACTCGTTATCTTCTTCTTCATCATCAACTGCATCTACCTCATCTTGTTTATTCTCCAAAGGATCAACATCCCGTGTCACCGGAGGCTCTTGAAGAAAAACGTACAACTCAATAGAGTCGTATCCAGAATAGACATGGCTGGAAATTATATTCTGGAGATCCTCGTCATCTTGAACTTCAACCTTATAAAAAATTACTTGGTTGTTTCCAAAAAAAACTGGATTCTGATAAAATATCTGGGACACCGGGCCTCGTTCAAGTTTGGCCTCCAATCTTTTCTTGAAGTACGAGAAATTGGCTTTCCCGTTTAAGAGAAATCGAACGTTGTCGGTGTTTCTAAACAAAAACCCAACCGTGGGACAAATATATGTCTCACCGTTGAAATGTGCTTTGACGACAAATTATGGTGAAGAGGCCATTGCGTAGAATTGTTTTAAGGTTTGAAGGTTGGAATGCTTGAGGTTTATTGCTTTTATGAAGGTATGAATGCTGTAATGTTTGAAGGTTGGAATGTATGAATTTGATGACTGATTCGAAGGTTGGAAGATTTGACAGATTATGGGAATCAATGTTATGTTAAACGTAAGGCTAAAAATTTCAATTAAGTAAGGATGCAACCCCCCAAGGCTGCCAATAATATTACATGCAATAATGAAACCCCATAGGCTGCCACCTATCCTGGCCCTATTATGCACATATACATGTTTTTTGTAAGACTCCACCCATCAACTCCAATGGACTTGCATGCAATAATGAAAGGAATCCCAAAGGCTGTCACGTAGCCTGAGCCTATGTTGTAACAAATGACACCTCTTATTCGCCAATTGGGGTGGCGACACCATTCATTTTTGTACTCTTTCGCCAAGTCCAATGGTGCCTCCCTTACTGTCCAATCGTGATACATGCATGGGCTTATGAAACCCCATAGGCTGCCACCTATCCTGGCCCTATTCTGCACATATACATGTTTTTTGTAAGACTCCACCCATCAACTCCAATGGGCTTGCATGCAATAATGAAAGGAATCACAAAGGATGTCACGTAGCCTGAGCCTATGTTGTAACAAATGACACCTCTTATTCGCCAATTGGGGTGGCGACACCATTCATTTTTGTACTCTTTCGCCAAGTCCAATGGCGCCTCCCTTACTGTCCAATCGTGATACATGCATGGGCTTATGAAACCCCATAGGTTGCCACCTAGCCTGGCCCTATTCTGCACATATACATGTTTTTTGTAAGACTCCACCCATCAACTCCAATGGGCTTGCATGCAATAATGAAAGGAATCCCAAAGGCTGTCACGTAGCCTGAGCCTATGTTGTAACAAATGACACCTCTTATTCGCCAAATGGGGTGGCGACACCATTCATTTTTGTACTCTTTCACCAAGTCCAATGGCGCCTCCCTTACTGTCCAATCGTGATACATGCATGGGCTTATGAAACCCCATAGGCTGCCACCTATCCTGGCCCTATTCTGCACATATACATGTTTTTTTTAAGACTCCACCCATCAACTCCAATGGACTTGCATGCAATAATGAAAGGAATCCCAAAGGCTGTCACGTAGCCTGAGCCTATGCTGTAACAAATGACACCTCTTATTCGCCAATTGGGGTGGTGATACCATTCATTTTTGTACTCTTTCGCCAAGTCCAATGGTGCCTCCCTTACTGTCCAATCATGATACATGCATGGGCTTATGAAACCCCATAGGCTGCCACCTATCCTGGCCCTATTTTGCACATATACATGTTTTTTGTAAGACTCCACCCATCAACTCCAATGGGCTTGCATGCAATAATGAAAGGAATCCCAAAGGCTGTCACGTAGCCTGAGCCTATGTTGTAACAAATGACACCTCTTATTCGCCAATTGGGGTGGCGACACCATTCATTTTTGTACTCTTTCGCCAAGTCCAATGGCGCCTCACTTACTGTCCAATCGTGATACATGCATGGGCTTATGAAACCCCATAGGCTGCCACCTAGCCTGGCCCTATTCTGCATATATACATGTTTTTTGTAAGACTCCACCCATCAACTCCAATGGGCTTGCATGCAATAATGAAAGGAATCCCAAAGGCTGTCACGTAGCCTGAGCCTATGTTGTAATAAATGACACCTCTTATTCGCCAAATGGGGTGGCGACACCATTCATTTTTGGACTCTTTCGCCAAGTCCAATGGCGCCTCCCTTACTGTCCAATCGTGATACATGCATGGGCTGCCACCTAGCCTGCAAGAGTGACACCTTTCATTTTTTGTACATGCATGCATGCATATGTGTAACCCCCTAAGCATGCAAATGTGACACTTCACAGGCATGCAAGCACAAGCAACCACCACATCAAACTTATTTTCCTATAAATACACACCATTTGAAACATCTCTCACACCCACACAAGTCTCACTCTCTACTACGAAATATTTCATAAGTCTATCATACTCTTTATCTCTTCCTAAGTCTTTCATACTCTCAAGCATTCTAAACAATGGCTCTTCTAACAATGGGCGATACTCACAGAGGCACAAGGGAAAACATTGCTGCATTTGTAAGTCTCTTCTTTGGTTATACATTTTTCATACTTCAAATAACGCGTTGTTCATCTTAATTAATCTTACACCTGTTAAATTATGATCTCAGGACACAAAAAGATTCAGAATCCGTTCGCACAACTACCTGGATCCCGACCCATTTATCGTCCCTTATCTGGAATACGCAGGTTTTGGACATGTGATAAAGATCTCCAACTGCACCATTGACTCGAAGTTCATTCTTGCAATGTTGGAAAGGTGGAGACCGGAGACCCATACATTTTACCTACCAATAGGTGAATGTACCATCACGCTAGAGGATGTGTACATGCTACTGGGCCTCCCTATCGACGGTAATGCGGTGAACGGGTCGGTTCAACAACCCAACTCACAGTGTGAAGAACAGTTGGGTAGGGATATGGTAGAAGGTGGTGGAGCAAGAGGGCATGGAATACTACTCACTAACCTGAAACGTTATTATGCAAGTATGGAATTAAATGAAAATTCCCCAGAGAATGACAAAGTAGTAAAAGCCAGAATGTATCTTATGATACTTTTTGGTACATTTTTATTTCCCAAAAGTACGGGAAATAGTGTAAATTTTATGTACTTACATTTACTAACAAATTTTGAAAAAACTAGAAAATATAGTTGGGGTTCTGCAGTATTAGCCCACCTATACAGTTCCTTGTGCAAAAACGCAGTCAAGGAAAAATGTACATTTTATGGGTGCGCATTTTTACTACAAGCCTGGGGTTGGTGGAGGATGGAGTCCTTAAACCCCGTCAACAACAACACTTTCGGTTTCCCGTACGCAACAAAGTAAGTCATTAAGTTATAGCATTTATAACTATTCTGCTCTTTCCAAAATATATGCTAAGAATAACATGTTTCTCATTTCCTTTAGGTACTGCGTGAGGGGTATGGATTACGGCAAGAATCCAAGATTCAATGTCGCACTCTACTAGAATTTGTTGGATCACTTAGGCCCAGATGACGTACGTCGTAGCTTTTAACTTTTGTTCATTTTAATTATTTATACATTACTTTTACGCTAACCTGATTTAAATTTTATCGCAGTTCGTCTGGAGACCATATTTGGGTTTGGGCCATGATCCAAACCCAGAGGATGCAGCAACTTGGACTGCAAAGACTGCACTCATTCGGTTCAACATTGTGGAGATGCACCACAGCGACCGTGTGAAGATGCAGTTCGGAATGCATCAAGAGATACCAAGTGATCCAACAAATTTGTCCCCATGGCATCTTAAAAGGCTCGACGCCCAGTGGGGTCTTACCAACTGGAAAGACTTCGCTCTGGAATGGTGTAAGATGTGGCAGAGGCGTCACCGCTACGTCTTGCAATTCCAGGTTTTCCTTACTCAAGGTAACATGCGACACACAGATCAATATATGTCGTGGTACAGGTCGGTTAGTAACCCAGAAATACACGTGTCTCATCCGAGGTACTTGGTTGACCCACGCACACAATGGGCACAACCCTCGATTCCCCATCAACAAACCCAAAACCCATCAACCTCCCACCAACCCCCAAGAAGAAACAGACCCACAAACACCCAACCACATTCCCCACCATAACACAACTACAATCAAATGTCGTACTACCAACCACAATCACCACCAAACTACCAATACCCCGATATGCCTCAAACCCAACCACAATACCAACCGCAATACCAGCATACCCACATACCCCACACACAATTTCAGTCTTCCACATATCCCAATATGGCGCCCTCAACATCCAGCCTTAGCCCTAATATGGGAATGTCGGAAGATTATGACCAAGCCGACCAAACCTACCATCACCCACCATATCACCAAACCACCCAACATCCTCAATACTAAACACCCCAAGATCCATTTCCTTTCTACCCCCCATACTCAGACGACCAATGCTACCGACCAACCATGGAACCCCACCCACCGCCAACACGACCAAACTTTGAGGGTATGGGTAACCGACTGTACCAGAGCGGATCTTCTAGATATGGAGATCTTACTGATTTTATGGATTCGGACCGCATTGACTTCGCTGGACCATCGACCTTGCCGCAGCAGGAAACGCGACGGCGCCCAGCAAGAGAAAGGCGAGGACGGGGATGCGGAACCGGGGGTCATTACCGGGTTCCGAGGGATCACTGATGTATCTTTTTTTTTCCTAGTATTTTTGTATCCATTTTTTTACTGTTATTTTAATGTAATACAGTTGGATGTAATTATTTATTTTTAATAAAAAGTCCATTTTGTTGATCTCTGTCCAACAGGCAATGCACAGGAAAAAAAAATAAAAAAAAATTTTTTTGCCCTAAAATTACACATAGGCGCCATCTCACTTGGCTTAGGGCATGCCCTAAGCACATAGGCACCAATTGAGATGGCGCCTCCCTTAAAAAAGGAGGTGCATGCGCCATTTCAGATGGCTCCTACTTTGGGAGTCATCTGAAACATGGTTATTTGCGTATTTTTTTCCGAAACCCGGTTATTTGCGAAATATTATTTTAATACTTGGTTATTAATAAAAAAAATTCGCAATATTATATACATGTAAGAAAATATTTTTTTGTTTTACTTTTATGTAAAATAAATTTTAATCTAAACCTAAAATTATAAGGAAAAGAAATTAATTTTTTAGAAGGGGAGGTTTTAACCCTAATTTCTATTTTTAAAGAAAATGAAGTTCATATGTATTATTTTTTATGTATTTTTTATATTAAAATAATAAGTAATATTGTATATAAAAAATATAAAGTTTTTATATATGCAAAAATGAATATTTATAAGTATGAGATAAATAAATTAAACTAAACATGTTTTGATTATATTTTACAAGTTTATTAAGAAAATATATAATATATATTGAAAATAAAATAAATAAAATAAAGATGCAATATTATGAAATTTATATTTTCTTGGATTTTTATACATTAAATAAAATATTAATATATTAAAATGAAAATAAAATAAATAAAATAAAAGTATAAAAAAAAGTTGGGCAAAGGGGGTGCTGTAGAAAAACTGGCAGTAGTGTGTTAGTAAAAAAACTATGGCCCAAAGAACTAAGCCCAAACCTGCAAAAGATCACAAAAAACTGAAAAATGGCAAAATATGGAAAACAAAAGTAGCGCCCAGGTTCGAACCCAGGACATGGGTCTCACCAGCGCGCTACTTTGCCACTGGGGTGGCTATACATCCATTGTCTTAAGTGAAACGAAAATAACATAACATGAACCAATTCCTTGCCCTGTTTCATCTTATTCCTCAAGCTTGGCCAGATGTCCTATAACTCTCTCATTCTTCCATGAAAATGAAAACTCATAACATGAAAGTTGTAGTACTTGATCTCACGATTTCTAACCATATAAGTTATATGAACTATCAATCAAAGATCAGAAAGAATTTTAAAAGCCCCAAATTTAAACCTAATATTTTCATAAACTTCAAGTTCTAAATTCTCTCAACTCAAGTAAAATAAATGCAAGATAAAGATATGTACAGTTTCGTTGCAATGAGGACTACATTATTTATTCACAAATCGTGGCCAATGGTTGCTTGTACAAGGAGATAGAAGTTGGAGATTTTACCTCCTTCAGTTGAAATCATGGATGGAACTGGAGTGAGTTTGATGGAGGCCTGATGCTTGCTTGAGCTTCCTTGAACTTCCCTGAATGTATTCCAACCCTTGCCTTGCTTTGAAAGTGTCTGGAACTCCTTGGCCAAGTCAACCTGCAAGCTTTGAAAACAAAAATGGCAGATGATAGAGAAGGGGTTATAGTATAAGGTTGAAGGTCTGGATTTGTTTGATATCAAGTAGGTAAGATGTTTTGATGATCAAGACTTGAAACGCACGAGCCAAATAGGAGATTGGTATGCTTATGCAAAATCTGTAAGTCTTGACAGTTTTTGGGTGTTCTGAAGTGTGAGAGTGTTTCAGGCCTTCACTAATCGTGTGTTGTGTTGTATTATGTTTGTATGTTAGTATAGAATCAATTTCATGTCAACCCTCCAACAGATGTGCCAGTTCCCACCTTTTTGCAACCTTTCTTGCATTTGAAGTAAAGTGAAGGGACAAGGCTTGCCATGCTTGTACTTGCTTTCTTAGGGTTGGTATAAACTTGTACAAATTTCTTTAGGCCTATAAGATTTGTATATGCAATGGAGACAGGTGCAATGCTCGAGAATTGGAAAGTGGCAAAAGTTGTGCTTTTTCAAAATGCCAATGGTCACTTTATGCCATTTATGGAATTACAACTTGGGTAATGGCTCTAGGGCATGGATCAAAGCTTTTTCAACTGAGTAAGCATTAAATTAAGGAGTGAGGAACAAGTTTGGGACTTGTAAAGCATGGATTAGGCAGCATAGGTACTGATTGGAACTTTGATCTTCATGAAATGGCTTGGACAAAAAGTGAGAAATTGCCAACTTCATCTCTTTGATTCTCCCTACTCAAAAATGATCTTGAGGAGTTCTTGGACATTTTGGAAAGCTTGAAATGTTCTATGTAACTCATCTTTGAAAAGCATTTTGAGATGCCTATTGGAACTAGGTTAAACATTTCCATGAAGTTGGGTCCAAAACCTGCCTAAATTAGGGCAAAATTTCACTAAGTTATTTAGTTCATGACCATGTATTCATAAATTTATATCTTGAGATCCAAGTATCTTTATGGAAAAGTGTGTGAAGAAAAGTTGTAGATTTCATGGAGGTCTACAACTTTCATGTTGGGAACTTTCTTTGAATCATTATGCATCATGGTGAAAAAATGGCCTAAAGTTGAGAAAAATAAGAAATTTTCTATTCTTAAAAAAAGTTTAAGTTAAGAAAAATTTTAAACTCAAACCCTAATCTTCAAACTTGGATTTGTTGAAGAAGAAGTTTCACATTTTGACATGTTTTGATGAATTGTGACTCTTGGCACTTGATTTTGACCAAACAGTCAAAGTTTGACTTTTTAGTGTATAGTTGACTTTTGATCAGTTGACTGCAAATTTCATATGTCAATCCAATGAAATTGCAATGTTTTGAGTCATGTAATTAGCTCAAGATGGTGTAATTGAATCCTTAAAATCATGTTTTAACTCAATTGATCATTTGCTAGGTTAAAAATCAGAAATTTCCCTTCCTTAGTCAAAACCCTAATTTTTGACCATTTTGTCCTTTTGGTGATTTGATCAAATTTCTCGAGGAATTGTGATCCAAAATTAACTAAATGATACATATAAGTTTAAAATGTTGATGTGGATCAAAAATTTTGAAATTTGACTGTAAATTGGCCATGGTTAACTTTTTCCAAAATACAGCTGATTTTTAGGTCAACTGTCCAATTGACTGATTAAAATGTGGTTCAAAGCTTGAAATTTGTCATGAGTAATCTTAAAGGTCCATAATGATGTTTGAAAGTCATTTGAAGCATTGATAGTCCAAAAATCCTTGTGAAAACTCAAACCCTAATTTTGGGTCATCAGTGCATGATGAGATGTCCTGAGCTGACCAAACCCTAATCTAATCTTGAGTCAAAGGAATCTTGTGAGAAAAGTCTTGATAAATGAGAGGGAAAATTTTGGGGTACAACAACTTCCCCTGTTCAATCTTCTTAAACCTGAAGAGTTATATTGGCGAGCTTTTCCATTCGTGACTTGAAGGTGAAACATGATTGGACACTAGAGTGCCCATATATTTACACTTGACAATGTGTAGCTGAGGGAATGGACTTAAAGATGCCATTTGGAGAAGATATAGAATCTTGTTGGAGATGGGCTTGTAGATGCCATCCAATAATGTTTGTTGAATTGTAAATTGTAAGCTAAAAGAATGAGTATCAGAATGGCATCTGCGTTTGGAGCATATCTATACTATATCTGAACAATTGCATCTGAATGAGTATCAGAATGGCATACGTGTCTGGAGCGTATCCATACTGTATCTGAAAGTTGAATCTGAATGAGTATCAGAATGGCATCCGAGTCTGGAGCGTATCCATACTGTATTTGAACCTTGAAATCTAAATGAGTATCAGAATGGCATCCGTATCTGGAGCGTATTTGTACTATATCTGAACCTTGAAATCTGAATGAGTATCAGAATGGCATTCGTGTCTGGAGCGTATCTGAACTGTATCTGAAAGCTGAATCTGAATGAGTATCATAATGGCATCCGTGTCTGGAGCGTATCTGAACTGTATCTAAAAGTTGAATCTGAATGAGTATCAGAATGGCATCCGTGTCTAGAGCGTATCTGAACTGTATCATGATTGCACATTGTTAATGGTAGCTGTTAATCTTATCCTGAAAAGAGTAAAATGTTAGCTGAAACAAAAAAGTTATGTTTCATGAAATGTATGATGCAATATATGTGTTTTATCAATGTTTATGATATATTGATGTAATGTATGCGTATGTAAGCTGATTTGCTGTACTGCTATCAAATTGGGGAAAATAAATCCCTGACTGATGTTGAGGATATGTTGAATTTCCAACGTCTCGAGACTGAAGTACTAATGAACTCTTTGTTGAGAGAAGTAAATTCTGTTGTGAGGGCAACGTCATGTACAACTTGCAAGATCTGCTTGGGGAATCCAGAGAATTTTGGCGATTTCTACTGGGGATTAATGACTTTGAAGTTTTAGTTTCGCTGGGGATCTAAATGACATATTGTGGGGATTTCTTATGGAATAGCCTATAGACGTTTTCCTATCCTTCCAAACTATCAGTAATTGTCTTTCTCATTTTGTTTATTTGTAAAAAGTAATTATGTTCAAATGCATATGTTCATTAATGAATCATTGGACGTTTTTACAAATAAAACACAAGTGTAAAGAAAACGACAAATAGTTTTCTGTACTTTCAAAGAGATATCTTTGTATTGACTTTGAATAAGTATTTTTTACAAAGGAGACAATCATTCTAGTAAGAGAATGCTGCCATAAAAAGCAAGAAAAACTTTATACAAAGAAAGATAGTTATGTCTAATAATCCCATGGGGTTTCCATTCTGCTATAGCCTTCGTATCTCCAGATATCTTGTCTATTTGTTGCTTCGTCCGAAGATGATTGAATTGATCAGAAACTTCTGGTTTGTCAGTGGAAGTCAAGAGGTTGTCCTCAAAGTGATCTGACGGGACATAGTCATACACTTTAATTCCCTAACTTTTGCCTGGACCGCCCTTTCGAGTTTTCAGTCCACCGGGAAACCCTTTTTTGCCCAAGTCTCCCTTTCGAGTTTTCAAATTGCCGGGTGTATAGATTTTTTTATTTTATCCCTAATTTTTACCCGAACCTTTTTTGGTTCGCCGAGATGCCCTTTTTTTTGCCTAGGTGTGTCAACCTAGCGGGTCTCTTATGCGTAGTATCTTTTGACTATGTCCGTGTTCGCATGGTGTGGCAGGTCGTCGCCATCCATGGTGTTTAAGATCATTGCCCCACCGGAGAATATGTTCTTGATTACAAATGGTCCTTCATAGGTATGAGTCCATTTGCCCCTGGGATCACTTTGTCGTAAGATAATGCGTTTGATCACTAGATCTCTAACTTAATATACTTGGCGTCTGACTTTCTTGTTGAAAGCCTTGATCATCCGTTTTTGATACATCTGACCATGGCAAACAGCAATAAGTCTCTTTTCATCAATTAAGTTTAGTTGATCAAGTCGAGTTTGGATCCAATCGTCCTCATTCAAACATGCATCCTTCATAATTATCAAAGAGGGGATCTAGACCTCAATAGGCAAGACAACCTCCATGCCATAAACCAAAGAATAGGGTGTTTCCCCAGTTGATGTGCGAGCCGTGGTACGAATTGATGGCAGTTTCAACGGCACCATTCATCTTTGGCCGATAGGGGTTGAATTGTGATGCTGAATCTTGAACTGATTGCACAAGGTGGTGATCATAGTATTGTTAAGGTTTGTACCATTATCAGTTATGATCCTTTCTGGGATACCGTACCGGCAAATGAGATTCTGCTTGATGAAGCGGGCAACAACATTCTTAGTAACGAATGCGAAGGAAGCTACGGTGTCCATTGGAGGTTGTAAGCTTGATCTCTCATATCGATTCCCCACATAGCAAAGGGCCAAGGATCCGTCAAGACATTCATAGGAACCAGAGGTATGTGCACCTTGTCCGCATAAATTTGAAACTTATGACAGGTTCGAGAGTGTTGATAGCAATCTGCTTCCGTGGTAGACCAATAATAGCCTGCCCGTAGGATTTTCTTCGCCATCGTATGCCCACTGGAGTGAGTGCCAAAAGTATCTTCATGTAATTCAGCCATGATCTTTTCAGCCTCAATCCTATCCACACACCGGAGCATAATGGAATCATGATTACGTTTATACAGGATGCCATTACTCAAGAAGAACTTAGCAGAGAATCTCCTCAGGAACTTTTTATCATTGATTGAAGCTCCTTCCGGATATTCTTGAGCCTCGAGATACATCTTGACTTCATGAAACCAAGTTTGGTCCACTACTTCTTCAGTATTAATCTCGTGACAGTGTGCTGGTTCATCCATTCGTTCAATGGTGATCTGGGGAGCCTCATTATCCCAATTAAGTTTAAACATAGATGACATTGTGGCTAGAGCATCTGCTAGCTAATTTTCTTCTCGCGGGAAATGCTCGAAGGTAATCTGCTCAAAATGTGGTAGCAATGTCAAAACATGTTCTTTATAAGGGATAAGGTTTGGGTGCTTAGTGTCCCATTCTCCTTTGATCTGACTGACGACCAAAGTTGAATCTCCAAACACCTCTAAAGATGTGATTCCCAAGTCTATGGCAGCCTTGAGACCAAAGATGCATGCTTCGTATTCTGCCATGTTGTTCGTACAGTTGAAGCAAAGTATGGTAGTAAAGGGAGTGTGACACCCTTCCGGAGATATGAGTACAACGCCAATACCATTACCAAGTGCATTGGATTCCCCATCAAAGAACAGGGTCCATCGGGATCCTTGTTCAGGTCCGTCATATGGTCTGATTTCTTCACAATTGTCTAATGTCATGATGTCTTCATCCGAGAATTCAAATTTCATGGACTGATAATCTTCTACAGCTTGATGAGCAAGATGATCATCTAGTACACTGCCCTTTATAGCTTTCTGGGTAGTGTATTGTATGTCGTATTCTGTTAGGATCATTTTCCATCTAGCTATCCTCTCAGACAGAGCAGGCTTTCGGAAGATGTACTTTATTGGATCCATCTTAGATGTCAACAAAGTAGTATGAGTCAACATATAATGTCTTAGCCGGCGAGCAGCCCATGCCAGAGCGCAGAAAGTTTTCTTGAGCAGTGAATATCTGGTTTCACAGTCGGTAAACTTTTTGCTTAGGTAGTAAATAGCGTGCTCTTTTCGGCCAGACTCGTCATGTTGCCCCAATACACACCCCATTGAGTTCTCTAAAACGGTCAGATACATGATCAGTGGTCTTCCCTCGACTGGTGGCATCAAAACAGGAGACTCTTGTAAGTACTCTTTGATTTTGTCAAAAGTAGTTTGGCAATAATCATTCCATTTGACTACTTGATCTTTCTTCAATAGTTTGAAGATTGGCTCATAAGTAGCTGTTAGGTGAGAAATGAATCTGGCAATATAGTTCAGGCGTCCCAAGAATCCTCTGACTTCCTTATCAGTACGAGGAGCAGACATTTCTTGTATTGCTTTAACTTTAGCAGGATCAACCTCGATACCTTTGTTGCTGACAACAAAACCTAAGAGTCTACCGGACCAGACTCTGAATGTGCACTTGTTTGGATTCAACCTTAGTTTGTACTCCTTCAATCTCTCAAACAACTTTTGCAAATGATCAAGGTGATCCTCTTCAGTTTGTGACCGGGCTATCATGTCATCTACATAGACCTCTATCTAATGATGTATCATATCATGAAATAAAGCTACCATGGCACGTTGATAGGTTGCCCCAACATTCTTCAGTCCGAATGGCATCACTTTCTAGCAGAATGTGCCCCACTATGTGACAAATGTAGTTTTCTCCATGTCCTCAGGTGCCATTTTGATTTGGTTATAACCCGAGAATTCGTCCATGAAGGAAAATACTTTGTGATGGGCCGTATTGTCAATCAGGATATCGATGTGGGGGAGTGGAAAGTAATCTTTAGGGTTGGCCCTGTTTAAATATCTATAATCCATGCACATTTGTACTTTTCCGTCCTTTTTAGGCACGGGAACAATGTTGGCAACCCATTGAGGATAGGAAGTGACAGCCAATAATCCAGCATTAAATTGTTTCATGACTTCCGCTTTGATCTTCTCTGACATGTCAGGTCTCATGCGGCAGACTTTTTGTTTTACTGGTGGACAATCTTCTCTTGTGGGCAGACGATGTACCACGATGTCTGTATCAAGTCCTGGCATGTCTTCGTATGACCAAGCAAAGATCTCAACATAAACATGCAATAGCTGAATTAGACGCTCCTTGACATTCGTCTCTAGATTGGAACCCACCTTCATTACCTTTTTATTTTCCTCGGTACCCAAGTTGATTGTATCCAACGGTTCCTCATGAGGCTGACTAGCTCTTTCCTCTTGTTGTAGTAGTCTGGCCAATTCCCCTGGTACTTCACAATCTTCCTCACTTTCGTTTTCGGCTTGGAAGATTAGATCTTCAGAGTCACTAAAGGCCATAGCAGTATCGTTACCCATGGGATCCGGAATGGAGGGGTACCTGCATTTGCGAGTGTGGGTGTGTGTAAGGTTATATCCATCTTTAAACAATAAAAATGTAAAACAAAGACAATGAGCACAAAAGGTTTGTATGTGAAAAAACGTCCATGATTCATTGAATGTCATATGAAGATTAAATAAAAACCCTTACAAATGGACCACTATGCCTCGGGAAAGACACAATGTTTTTAATGTGCGAATTGTTTGTAAATATTACAAGTCCAACAGAAATATAAAAGATAAATTACTGAGAGATGAAAGTTATTGGGACAAAGTCTCTGGCTTCCCAATTGTGAAGTCCTTCGTTGATAGTAGGAAATATCTAATCCTCCAAGTTGCCATCTTCTTTACTATCTTCCACTGCGTTGACCTCTTGGTTGCTAATCTTCAGAGGTGGCCCTCCAGCACGGGCACGACGCACAGCCTTCTGAGCATTTGAAGTAAACTCTAAGCCATACTTGTTGGATTTATACGGAATGTCTGGAAGCTATCCCCAGATGGTGCATCCACCCTCCTCTACTAATGCATTGGCATCCTTTAGATATGACATCCGAAGAGGAGGTCTTGTGATCTTGGGGATTTGCGATACAATCTTGGTTACTGCTACCTCTTGAGAGACTTCTTCGAAAAGTTGAAAAGGAGTTTCAATGAACTCGCCATCCAACTCCACATACCGGAAAGAATTTAGATGGCTAATCATGTACTCTTCCTCTTCGTGGACAGTGATAATCTTTCCATGGACCGGGTATTTCAGCATCTGGTGTAGTGTTGAGGTGACAGCACCGGCATTATGGATCCAGGGCCGTCCTAGCAGACAGGAGTAAGAGGGGCGAATGTTCATTACATAGAAAGTCGAGTTGAAAGTCCGAGTTCCCACTTTTATGGGGATGTCCATCTCCCCGTGGACCATCCTCTTTGAGCCATCAAATTCTCTTACAACTATGTTACTGGGTTTCAATGCCAGTCCTTTGCAATCCAATATGTCAAGAGCTTTCTTTCGTAAAACAGTCAAAGATGAGCTAGTGTCCACCAAGATATAGGCCAGAGTTGTTCCTATACATTCGACAGAGACATGTAATGCCTCATTGTACTTTCTCCCTCTTGGTGTCAAATCAGCATCACAGAAGCCTAGGCTGTTATCAGCTGTCAAACTGGCCACACAATCTTGGAATTGGTCAGCAGACGTCTCTTATGGCACGTGGGCTGTCTTCAGAAACTTCACCAGAGCTTTTGAATGTGCCTCAGAATACAGCAACAATGCTAGCATGGAGATTTTGGAGGGATTTTTCCCCAATTGTTCAACCACTTCATAGTCACTCTTCTTTATTATTCTCAGGATCTCCTCCATTTCCTTATTGGAAGTTTCGGGGATAGTCAGTAGTTGAGCCTTCATCCGGACAGGCTCTTCTTGAATACTTTTTCCTTGAATTTCAGCAGTAGAAGTGTTGGTAGGGATAACAGCAAGGGTTATGTCATCTTTGCTAGTAGGATTACTTGCAGATATGATTATTGGTATGGAGGTAACCTTTGGAACAGCCACGGCTCCAAAAACTGCCTTTGGAGGGGCAATTTCTGGAGAGAAGATTTTACCGCTACGGGTAATCTTACTGGTTCCAGCAATATTACTGATTTCGTAATCTTCTTCTTCGGAGCTTGCTTCTTTGTTGGCCACCCCATCTTGTTTGATACCATGGTAGTAGATGTCTCCACCATAATTCCACGGTACTGTCTTGTTTGATTCGTAAGGGACCGGCCCGGACATTATAATTATAAGAGGAGTAGTATTTGGAATCGATGTAATCCTAACGGGTCTTTTGGGGACCCTAGAAGGATTGATAGAGATGGTTATGATTGAAATGTCTTCAACAGGAACAGATGAAACAGGAGCCTTTTCAAACAGAATTTCTTGGTTGTCTATCAAGCGTTAAATGCCTATCTTCAACAGAGGGCAAACAGTTGGTGAGGATAAGCAAAGATGGCAATCTTCATTACAACCTGGGAATATACCATCTCTCAATAAGTTTATCTTAATGATTGGGAGTGGAGTCAAGGGTTCATCCACTGTGGTAACAAACAAATCTTCTTCGATAGCATTGGCGTTGTGACCATGTCTAGGCATATGAGCGGAAATGATGTTTGGTTTCTCGGACGCCTCAAACTCAATCTCTTTTGCATCTATAAGGTCTTGAATTTTTTTTTCAAAGCCCAACAGTAGTTAGTGTCGTGACCTGGACTTTCGGAATGATATGCGCATCTGGCATACGGGTGATAATGAGGGGACGCCGTGTTGGGATTCTTTGGAGCTTCCTTCAAAGTTGCCAAATTAGATTTCAGAAGATGTGGTAAAACCTAGGATATAGTCATATTAATTCTGGTGAATTGCCGGACTGGCCTTTCCACCCTCGGTTGATTACTCCTTCATTGATCAGATATAAGCTTTGGGATCATAACGGCCCCTACCATTGGTCGGCGTTCAGCTCTCCCTTGGTTTCTTTGTGGATAAACAACAGATACCTCCTTCTTCCCAGTGAAGGGTTTTTTCACAGTTGTAGAGGCAGGCGAATCCTTCTGAATCTTTCCACTTTTTATGCCAGCTTCCACCCTCTCTCTGGTTAGTATTAAGTCAGTAAACCCAGTAGATTAGCTCCCAATCAAATGGTTGAAGAAAGGACCCGATAGCGTGCCTAAGAACATATCCACCAACTCCCTTTCAGACAGAGGGGGTTTCACTCTCCCATCAAGATCTCTCCATTTCTGTGCGTAATCTTTGAAGCCCTCATTTGAAGCCATAAGCATACTCTGAAGTTGAGTACGGGTAGGCGCCAAATCTGCATTATATTGGTATTGTTTATAGAAAGTTGCGGCAAGGTCTTCCCAGTTATGGACGTCGGCCCTTTCCAATTGGTAAAACCAATCGAGTTGTGTTCCAGATAAACTATCTTGGAAAAAATGCACCTACAGGTCTTTATCAGCAGAGTGCGGCTGAATCTTTCTCATGTATGATCGGAGGTGCATCTTAGTGAAACAACCGGCTGAAAATCATCAAAACAATGAAGTCGCCATCGAACTTCTTTTATCCCATATGGAGGGAAAGGTAAACATCGAGTAAACCTGAGAAGGGTGAAATCAAGGTCTTGCGACCGAGAGATAAGGGTAAGGGAGTCTTTTACACGAGGGGAAGGTATTAGCACCCCACACGCCCGTAGTACTCTACGGTATCCACTCTTGTTGTCTATCTTATGGGTGCGTTTAATCTATGCTTACGGTTTATTACTGCTGAAAGGAAAATGTATGCAAAAGAAAGGGGGAAAATGTAGGGAAAATAAAAGTTGTGCTCGTTCGGGCCCTACCCCAATGCCTCTGTGTCCTTTTTAAGGAATTAGAGCAGTCGTAGTTCGGCTTATATGTTTTGTTTGTTTGTATTTTCTTTAATGAACAGTATTAATCTCGCCTTCTGCCGCAACTCGACCTTTGGAGACTTACGCGTCAGCACAGAAGTGAATTAACATGTTCTTTCTGAAAAGGTTTGGAGAAAAATGTGCCTGGGCGCACAAAAAGTTTTGAATTTTTTTGTGTTTTAAATGAACGATAGTAATTTTGCCTTCTGCCGCAACTCGACCTTTGGAGATTTACGCGTCAGCACAGAAGTGAATTAATATGTTCTCTCTGAAAATAATTTTGCAAGGAAGGCCCGAAGGCAAAAAGAGTTTTGTATTTGTTGGTGTTTTTTGCTTGTAGAGAATAACTAGTTAATCTCAAGGGAGAGATATTAGCCACTTTTCTACTTATCTATGAAATGGGTTTTTGAGAATTGAACCACACCTAGACTTGAGATGGAGAACAATAAGATCGAGAAGAGACCCGCTTATCGTATCCAAGTTCAACGAAGGCATCATTCTCGTCAACAACTTTTTTTAGTATTTTTGAGGTTTGCAAGAAAAAGAAGTTTTTGTTTTAAATGCATATGCAAAAAAGGGAAGAAAAGTCACATGGAGACTAACCTATTTCTAAACCTAATGTTATCATGCGTTGTTAGACCTAAGTCAAGGATGAATGAAAGGGAAATGTCTACCTAATGTTAGCATGTATATGGTTTGCGATAAAACTCCTACTTTTCATGAAAAGCGGTAAAGAAACGTGATAAAGTGCGGAAATGAAGTATAAATTGAGGTCGCGATGATACCGAACGGAGAAGGTCCGTTGCCTCTTCAAAGCCGCGCTAGTGATATGAAAACTCTACGGAAACTGCTCCGCGCGAGTGATCAAAGAATTAGTCTCCAAGCATTCCATATTGCAAAGATTGCATCATTACCATCACGAAATATTGGTTAAAGATGAAAACAAAAATGGTTACTAAACATAAACAATAATAGAAAATTCTAATTAAAATTCTAAAAGAGAAATTCTAGAAAAATTCTATTATACACTACCACTTATTATTATTATTTTTTAGAGAAAATTCTAACAAACAAACAAGAATTAATTCCTAAATCAAAAAAACTAACAAGTTTTTTTATGGATTTTAGAATTTTATCATAAAAAAGAAATAGACATAATTATATGCAAAGATAAAATCCTAAAGATTATGAGGACAAGGGGTGTAGTATTGAAATCAGGGTGTTAGGCCCATCTTAGCAAGGATCCAGAAACTCCTTTTTATTATTCATAAGCATCACGTATAAAAAAATCAGAAGCAGGCCTAAGAGTATTCAGTTTTGGTCCAATAATTTTCAATAACACCAACCCAATTGTTTATTCTATTTTTTTATTACTTAGCAATATATGTAATCTATTGAATAAAAAAAATTAAATGAAAAGAACTAAATAGAAAAAGGGATTAGGGTTACAAACAAATGACCATTCAGCTTCTCAACGGAGTTCTCTTCGTCTCCTTCTGCCGCGACCAATCAAACACACCACTATAACCACGCCGTTCACCGTCGTGCCGCCATCTTTCTCTGCTTCTGTGAACGTTGTCATCAACCTAATCTTTATTCCCATCGCGCATAAATCCTTCGTCTTTAACTCTCTAAAAAAACGTTGCATTAACGGTGGACATGACAGATGGTGTCTAAAAAATGTATGGAATCCTCATCGGTCGGCCTCATCCCAATGCGCAAAGTTCACATCCACGGTTCCGAATCTCTGACGAAAAGGTGACCGCGATGCATGTGAAATCTCAGGTGATTTGTTTGAATGCTTTGATCTTCATCTATGTCTTACATTTCACGTTATTGACTCTTCTACTCCAAATTCTTCTTTGAATTTCATCTTCCTTGGTGCGTTATGTTGTTGATTGCAAATTCTCGAAGATGAAGCTTGAATAGTGAATTGAAGAACATTGATGAAGATGATGATGTTTGCGCTTGTTGCGGTTGCATTGTTGATGATAAAACAGAGTGAAAATTTTGTGGGTTCGATGTTGATGTTGAAGAAAAATGCGGTGAAACATTGTTGTTGTTGTGATATTGCAGAATTCGCGATGAAGAATTGTTGAGAGAGTGACGATAGTTGAGATGAATGGTAAATATGAATGAGGAGTTACGATTGAGAAAGAGATAATGGGAGATCTGCTTATGGCGATGTAGATTTAAGGATGATGATGATTGAAGAGATGCTGCTTGATGGTGCAAGGTTGTGGTGTGGGAGGTTCTGTGAGTATGTGTTCAGCAAGAGATGAAGAGTGAAGTTGTTGAAAGGTGGGGGTAGGAGAATAGGTTAAAGAAGAGGAATGAAGAAAATAAGGAGAAAAAATTGTTGAGAGAAGAGGTTGTAGATAGAATTTATGGAGAGGGTGAAGAGTGAAGAGAAGAGTTCTTGATTCCTTTTGTGAGTTTTCTGTTCTCAGCCTTTTGTATCAGTTTCTGAATAATTGTACATGTGTGTATGCTCTTTGTATGAATCCCCCTCTGTTATATAGCTCTCAAAAATCTGTTAGAAAGCAATTAGTTATGGTTACAAGTTAGTTGTATTGAAATTCTGTTATGGGTTGTTTATTCTGTTATGTAATTTGTTATTGATTGTTTACAGGTTGTTAGGATCCCTTGGGTGATGTTAATTAGGAAGTTAGAAGTTAGTTAGAGTTTGTTAGGAGTTTGTTAGGATGTCAACTGTTAGGGAGGTTGGGTATTCTGTTTGGTTTTCTAATTGACAGTTGGTTTAAAAAAAAATTTAGTTCGGGTCTGCTATCTCTACTAAGCAGTCAGGAGGTTATAAGTAAATTGGACTGGAAGTTTAGAATTTTTGTTTTGTGATTTTGAAGTTTTTATGTGATTTGTGAATTTTGATTGTGAATGAAATTTAAGGTTGAGATGTTGCAAGTCACTATATCCGGAAATATCAAGTGAACCTATAAGTAGAATATTCAGTTCTCTTACATCATCTAGGAATTTCTGGATGAAGAATAAAAATTTTCAATGCTTCAGGTAAAAGCTCTATAAAATGATATACTTGTTTTAAAATCCCATTGTAGTTGTCCTCTGCTTTACTCTTCCTCTCCAAATTTTCAATGTTACTTTCAGGTCAAAGAAGAAGTGCATCAGAAAGATGCATCTCACTATTAACGGTCAAATGAGGGTGTTTTACTGAAGGTAACAACAAGTTATATGGAATTTGTGATCGGTGGAAATAGAACTGACTGTTTTGGAATGCTGGTTCGCGAAATGTCGCGGTAAGCAAGAGTCGCCACCGTCTTTTATTTTCTCCAACAAGGAAAGGACAAAAGCACAGCAAAATTCCTTTTCGAGATGTTTCTCGGTTCGGGAGGTAGATTATAGAAAGGGAAGGTGCTAGCACCCTTTCTATCCGTGGTTATCCACGGGCTCTTAGGTACTTGCTCACTATGTTTTCAAAATGTTTGCTTTTCTTGTGTTTGTGGGTTTTGAAAAAGTTTCATTTTGAAAACTTCTAGGTAACTCTTGTATCAGTCCTCAAGAGTGTATGAAGTGTTTGTTTGAAAGTGTAGGTGCAAAAAATATTTTGTTGTTTTGAAAAGAGCAAGTACCCAGAAGAAATCTACCTACTCAAAAGAAATTAAGTTGTGTAAATGTCCTTTAGACAGTACCATCCCACTATTGAGAAGTAGGTAGCACTGCCGTTGGAGTTTGTCGGGTCAATTCGATTATAGGGACATGTATGGTCACCAAAGCAATAGTAGGACGCCTTAGCGGTAACCCTAATGTCCTAGATCCTTTTTATCCGAGGCAACCGTTTCGAGGCAACTTGGATCTTTAGACAGGAGGGCGACCTCTAAAACACCCTATACTCAATGACCACGTCGAGGCAACCAAGTGAGGCGTACCCTAGGAGTGGCATGTGCGAGTGTGTCAGGTTTCATGTTAAATTATCTTTGCACAAGTTATGGTGAGCTACGTTTTTATTTTAGTTTTCAGGCAAGTCTTGTCATGCATAATTAACAGTTAATAATTTGCGGAAAGTAAATTGCGAAAAGTAAATCTACGCTATTACAAGGCGTCGGGTATTTACATCGCCAAAAACATAACCCTTGAAAAGTAAATGCGAGAAAATAAAAGAAAGCGATAAAAGGGTCCTAATTAAAGTTATTACATCCTAGGAGCAGTTACATAAATATGATCAACAAATAATATGTGCGAAAAGAAATTAAATCGGAGAAGTCTTTAGGGTTTTGACCCTTTTTGAGAAAAAAAATGGAATTTTGGTCCTTTTTGCAATTAATTAAACCTAATTCTAATTAATTAATTAATTAAAAGGAAAAAAGTATTTTTTAGTTTTTTATGTTTTTAGGAAATAAAAGAAAAGAAATTAAAATTATCAAGAAAACCCGAATTCTAATTTATTTTATTTGTTATGAAAATAATTAAAGTTAACCTAATTAAAACAACTAAATTAATTAATTACATTTATTTACAAAAATAATATAAGGTGAAATTAATAATAATAATAATAATAATAATAAAAATATTTTATTGTTCTGAATTTATTATGAAAATAATTAAGTTAAATAAATATAATAATAATAAGTAGTAAAAGAAAATAAAAGGAAAAAGAAAATAAAAGGAATAATAAACCAGGGGGGGTGATGGCCCAACAAGGAGGTTAATCTGGAAATTCTGGCCCATTTGCACACAAGCCCTTGTTGACTTTGGAGATTATCCATGATACGCCTTGACTTGGAGTATGGTGGTCATCCACTTATGACCTTCTGATTTGTGCATGTGGCCACTTGGCGCCTGGGATTTGTAAGTGCATGGTGGACATCATTTAGGAAGCCTGCATATGAATAGGTAAAGAAAAATAGAAACAAGTATTTGGGGGGGACCTGGGATTCGAACCCAGGTCCCAATGATCACCAGCCAGCGCATCAACCACCAAGCCATTTGCACGCGTTTGATAATATAACAATAAGTCAATATAATATATACAAATTAATGCATATGCTGAAAAACAAACAAAAACGCGCGCTCTTTTTGAATCCACCACTCAGAAGCTTACACGTCCTTCGTCTTCCTCGTTTGTACCTGCAAAAGGAAATCAGATAGCGGGGGTTTTTAACCCCCACAAAACATGATGACGAAAAATAGCGATTAGCCCTACAGGCTACATAAATATTTCGCGATGGTCCAGTTACGTTCGTCTGAGTCTCCTGAATTCAACCATGGGTCTTATAAGGCCTAATTTTTCCTGTACTGTAAATCCCCAATTTTAGAGTTCAAGAACCCTAGAATTCATCAATGGTAACTTTCGATTCTGTGCATTATAATCCAATTAACCAATACCATTAGCTTTATATGAATTCAAACAATGCAAAACAATGAATAAAACATGTTAATTATGCATGAAATAGCCAATACGATTCTGGACATAAGAAGCAAACCGTGGTCCTGTAACTAGTGATTCTTTGAGCTTCAACGCTTGGTTTTGATTCCTACACGTCCCTGACACTTCCTGCAATGTGTTAGAATCCACAAATTGCTTTGAATCGTGCTAGAATGCAGAAAACAGTTTTGACTTTTCTTTGAATTTTCTCAATATGGTTATGGCTTTCTTGCAGCAAATTCACGTATGCATGAATAGGGTTGGCTTGTGTATATATAGTAGACTGAAATTAGGTTAAAATCTTGCACAAATATCCCTTGGAATGATGATTCAATATTTGATTGGAAATCAAATATTTTTGAATCTTTTTGATTGAAGAAAGTTACCAACTTGGGAGATTTTGATATCCTTGATTGATACACGAAATTGCCAGCATCATTAGGTCATTCTTGCTTCACAAAAAGATTAAAAAATCAAATCTTTGTATTTCCTACAATTTAAATTAATTAAATGAATTAAAATCAATTAAAAATTAAATTAATTAATAAAAAATAAGAAAATAATTCAATTTAAGCTTGATGGGTCGTGCATAGGCCTTGGATAAAGTTTCAAGAAGAAATTTGAGGCTCATTATCAAAAACAAAGTGTTTTGGGCAAAGTTGACTTTTGCAAAGTCACAAAAATTTCCCAACTTCTCCAATGCATATCTTGCTCAATTTTGATCATATGAACATGTTCTTGGACATTTTGGAAAGGTATTGAGGTCCTCTAACCAATTCCTTTGGTCCCATGTCATTTGGATTTACCAATCTCAAGTTATGGTCTTTGACTTAAAGTGCATTTTTGTTGACTTTTGAATTTGACCTATAATGTAGAAATTGATAACTTTTTATGAGAGCATTTCTTGGACTTGGAATGTGAAGATGGATTGTAGGAAATGTCATCCCCTTCAAAATGAGCATTGGATGGAATTTTTCTGATGAACCATGAAAAATTTATGCCCTGGTCAAGATACAGTTGACTTTTCTGCTGTCCAAAAATAGTAACTTTTGCATCTTGATGATTTTTGAGCTATCCTTGTGGAATCATGATCAAGACTTGATCAAATGATGATTGTGGACTCAAAATAAGATGTTGACCAAAAATTCCAACTTTTGACTGCAAAATGACCATTTTGCCCTTGCAGTTGACTGTAGGTCAAATGGAGCTTTTGACTGTGCAAATTGACACTGTGAATCTTGAAACTTGACATGTAGATGCTTGAGAATATGCATAGGCCTATGAGACTTGATTGAACCTTTGAAAACCTCAAATTCCTTGAAAGAACCAAAAACCCTAATTTTGACTGGCTTGGGAGGCATTTGGCCTGTGCAATCCTTGAGTAATCTTGAACCATTTGAAGATGATTCTTGACAAAACTTTGAAGAATATGGGAGGGCAAATTTTGGGGTACAACAGTTGCCCCTGTTCAATCTTCTTAGACCTGAGGATTTAGATTGGCTTGCGTGCCTTTCGTGATCCGAAGGTGGAAGATGATTGAACACTAAAGTGCCCAGAAATTTGCGCTCGCATGGTGTAGTATCAGCAGTGTGATGCCGGGAATGGGCTTACAGATGCCATTTGGAGAGATGATGGATAGGAGGATGGCCTTATAGATGCCATATGGAAATGTTTGTTGAATAGTTGTGGAGATGGGCTTAAAGATGCCATCTAAAAGTGATTGTTGAATTGTTTGAGCTGGTCGAGTAGATAGTTGTCTTGTCTGGTTTCAGGTATTAATCTTTGATCTCTTCTTGTAGATAACTTTCCTGTCTGGTTTTAGGTATAGATCTACAATCAGTTCATATAGGTGATTTTCCTATCTGGTTTCAGGTGTTAACCTATAATCGGTCGTCCACAGATATTTCCTGGCTAGATACAGGTGTTGATCTGGAACTTTAAGAAAAAGTTGGTCGAGATAGCTTTCCTGTCTGGTTTCAGGTATAGATCTCTGACCTGAGAAATAAAGATAATTTCCTGGCCTGTTACAGGTGTTGATCTTCAGTCTCTTCGTGTAGATAACTTTCCTGGCTAGTTACAGGTATAGATCTTCAATCAATCGTCCACAGATACTTCCTGGCTAGATACAGGTATTAATCTGGAACTTAAAAAGGTTGGTCAAGATGGCTTTCCTGGCTGGATACAGGTATAGATCTCTGACCTGAGAAATAAAGATGACTTCCTGGCTTGCTACAGGTATTGATCTTCAATCTCTTCATGTAGATAACTTTCCTGGCTAGTTACAGGTATAGATCTACAATCAATCGTCCACAGATACTTCCTGGCTAGATACAGGTATTAATCTGGAACTTAAAAAAGGTTGGTCAAGATAGCTTTCCTGGATGGATACGGGTGTTGATCTCTGACCTGAGAAATAAAGATGACTTCCTGGCTTGCTACAGGTATTGATCTTCAATCTCTTCATGCATATACTTTCCTGGCTAGATACAGGTATAGATCTACAATCAATCGCTCACAGATATGCCCTGCCTAGATACAAGTATCGAATTTGGAACTAAAAAGGTTGATGGTAATCATCTTTGGATTGACCTTTTCCTGAAAAGGCAAAACATTAGTTGTATGCAATGTCATGATGTATGCAATGCATGATGTCATGATGTTTTCAAAAAATGAGATTGTGTCGTATGCACTTTATCATGTGTGTAAGCAGGAGGTATGAAATGTGAAATGATTATGAATGTATTTTCGTCTAGGAAAATAAATCCTTGACGAGTGCCGGGAGCTTGTTAAATCCTGGGCTGATGTTGAAGAGTAGAGTTCTTCGTCTCCGCTGGGGATGATGAACGAAGATGATTGCAAGAATAAACCGGTAGGAGAAGACGACTCCGTTGGGGAATAAACCTGGTGAAGAGATTACTCGGCGGGAATTCCTCTGTGGGGAAGAGATACTTCGCTGAGATTTGAACGATAAACTCCACTGGGGATTTCGTTGATAAGCTCGTTGGGGAATTTGATGAACTCCGCTGGGGATAGGAAGAACTTCGCTGAGGACGATCTTTCCGTTGCAATTTGCTGAGGATAACCCAGTTAGACTCTGGTGGGGAATGACCTTCTGAATAAGGCTGGGGAGACGCATTTGCACTCTGCAGGGGATAAGCTTCCAAAATCTACTAGGGGAGGTGATTCAACTCTCCTGGGGAAACGTTTGAGGAAATGACTCCACTGGGGGTATCTTGTATTCCGCCAGGGAACAATCTTATATTTCTGTCGAGGAATATTAAGACTGTCGGGGATGCTTGCTAGGGAACATCCGTATAATCTGCTGGAGAATATTAAGATCTTTTGGGGGTACCCAACTTCCTTTTAGGGCTGATGGTAGACCAACTCTGCTCGGGGGAGAGTATTGTTGGCTTGTTGGTGATACTGTGCCTCTTAGGGCTGATGGGAGACCAACTCTGCTTGGGGAGAGTGTCGCTGATTCTTGTCTTACTCTGCGTGGAGTGAAGGTATCTTGGTCATATTCTTCAGCTGAAATTACCTTGGTACCATGGTGGACAGAGCAACTAGATCACTTAGACGATTTTTATTGCCCCTACTTCCAGTGTCACCTGTAATTAGTCTTTTGTTTCGCATGCAAATATTTATGATCAGCAATTAATGTCAAATGCATATATCAAAAATGAAACATTGGACGTTCTTTGCAAAACAAAACAGATAAAGAAAAAACAATTGGCGATTTTCCTGAAAAATGAGCTTGTATTGATTTTTAGATTTGCCTGTAAATAGGCGTTTTGTGTACAGGAGGCTGACGTCCTAGTAAGAGAACGTCGCCGAACAAAATAGAGTTTATACAATTGTGAAAAGGAAAACAAAACAGCTATGTGAAAAATCCCACTGGGTTCCAACTCTGCTATCGCCTTTATGTCTTCAAGCGTCTCATCACTTTGCTGCTTAGTTGAAGATGAAGCTGATTGATTGTTGCCGTTTGAGCCTGATGATCAATGTCGAAGTCTGGATGCAGGGTGATCCAATGAGACATAGTATTACGCTTATCCCTAACTTTTGCCTGGACCGCCCTTTCGGGTTTTCAGTCCACCGGGATACCCATTTTTGCCCAAGCCGCCTTTTCAGGTTTTCGACTTGCCGGGTGTACAGATTTTTTTATTTTCATCCCTTATTTTTGCCCGAACCCTTTTGGTTCGCCGGAAAGCCCTTATTTTTGCCTAGGCCAGTCGACCTAGCGGGTCTTTAATCATGTGTAGTATTTTTTTACTATGTCTGCATTGGCGGGGTGAGGAAGGTCGTCACCATCCATGGTTGTTAGAATCATAGCTCCTCCTGAGAAGATGTTCTTAACCATAAATGGCCCTTCGTACGTAGGGGTCCATTTGCCCCTGGGATGACCTTGAGGTAGAATGATGCGCTTGATTACCAGGTCTCCGACTTGATACTCTTGGCGTCTAACTTTCTTATTAAATGCCCTGATCATCCGTTTTTGGTACGTCTGACCATGATAAATAGCAGTGAGTCTATTTTTGTCGATTAGGTTTAGTTGATCAAGCCGAGTCTGGATCCAGTCATCTTCTCTCAAGCCTGCATCCTTCATGATCCGGAGAGAGGGTGTCTGAACTTCAATAGGCAACACTGCCTCCACGCCATAGACCAAGGAAAAGGGTGTTGCCCCTATTGACGTCCATGCTGAGGTACGGTACCCATGAAGAGCAAACGGTAACATCTCGTGCCAATCTTTGTAGGTCACTGTCATCTTCTGCACAATCTTCTTAATGTTCTTGTTAGCCTCTTCTACAGCCCCATTCATCTTCGGCCAGTAAGGAGAAGAGTTATGGTGCTGTATCTTGAATTGATCGCAAAGCTCAGTGATCATCTTGTTGTTAAGATTGGTACCATTATCCGTAATGATCCTCTCAGGTACACCGTATCAACAGATCAGGTTGTGCCGAATGAACTGTGCCACGACGTTCTTGGTTACAGTGGTAAAGGAAGCTGCCTCAACCCACTTCGTAAAGTAGTCAATCGCTACCAGGATGAAGCGATGCCCGTTGGATGCCGTAGGTCTGATCTCGCCGATCATATCAATGCCCCACATTGCAAAAGGCCAAGGTGCTGTCAAGACGTTCAGAGGAACTGGAGGAACATGCACCTTATCAGCATAGATCTGGCATTTGTGACATGTCCGAGAATGTTGATAACAATAGGCTTCCATTATGGACCAGTAATATCATGCCCGAAGGATCTTCTTTGCCATGGTATGTCCATTGGAATGCATTCCAAAAGTACCTTCATGCAGCTCCTCCATGATCCTTTCTGCTTCAGTCTTATCCACACAACGCAGTAAGGTTGAATCATGGTTTCGTTTGTAAAGAATGTCATTGCTGAGGAAGAACTTTGCCGCGAACCTTCTCAGAAACTTCTTGTCATTGACAGATGCACCCTCGGGGTATTCTTGAGCTTCAAGGTACCTCTTTACTTCATGATACCAAGGTTTTTCTGTTACCTCTTCGGTCTCAAGATCACAACAATGTCCTGGTTCATCCAATTTCCAAATAATGATCTGGTGAGCCTTGTTGTCCCATTTGACTTTGAACATAGAATACATCGTAGATAACGCGTCCGCCAACTGATTCTCCTCTCTTGGGAAGTGTTAAAAGGTTATCTCCTCGAAATGGGGAAGCAACGTCAACACATACTCCTTGTAAGGAATAAGATTTGGGTGTTTCGTATCCCACTCGCCTTTGATCTGACTGATCACAAGAGAGGAATCTCAGAAGACACTCAGA
Source organism: Vicia faba (assembly GCA_948472305.1). Classification (NCBI taxonomy): domain Eukaryota; kingdom Viridiplantae; phylum Streptophyta; class Magnoliopsida; order Fabales; family Fabaceae; genus Vicia; species Vicia faba. The sequence continues at coordinate 107,060,659 of OX451736.1, read as the reverse complement.
AACTTGATCCTTAGGTCAATTGCAGCTTGAAGACCCATGATGCATGCTTCATACTCCGCCATGTTGTTGGTGCAGTTGAAACATAGTCGGGCGGTAAGTGGAGTATGAGAGCCTTTAGGAGATATGATCACAGCGCCAATACCGTTACCCAAAGCATTTGAGGCTCCGTCAAAGTGCATAGACCATCGGGATCCTTCCTCAGGTCCTTCATCCGGTCCAGGTATTTCGCAATCAGTCACTACCATGATATTCTCGTCTGGAAATTCAAAGTTCATGGACTGGTAGTCATCCACTACCTGATGTGCCAAATGGTTTGCCAATACACTTCCCTTGATTGCTTTTTTAGTTGTGTACTAGATGTCATATTCAGTCAAGATCATCTGCCATCTTGCTATTCTTCCGGACAAGGCAGGCTTTTCGAAGATGTACTTGATTGGATCCATCTTTGAAATCAACAGGGTAGTGTGAGTCAACATATACTGTCTCAGCTGGCGAGTAGCCCATACCAAAGTGCAACAAGTTTTCTCGAGCAGTGAGTATCGGGTCTCACAGTCGGTAAACTTTTTGCTAAGGTAATAAATAGCGTGCTCTTTTTGGCCAGACTCGTCATGCTGCCCCAACACACACCCCATTGAGCTGTCAAGTACTGTCAAGTATAAGATTAGAGGTCTCCCTTCAATCGGTGGCATAAGAATGGGTGGCTCTTAGAGATACTCTTTGATTCTTTCGAAAGCGGCCTGACATTCATCGTTCCAACGTACTACTTGATCTTTCTTCAGTAGCTTGAAGATTGGTTCACAAGTAGCGGTTAGGTGTGAGATGAATCGGGCAATGTAGTTCAGCCGTCCTAGAAAACCTCTGACTTCCTTCTCAGTCTTTGGAACTGGCATCTCTTGTATGGCTTTCAATTTGGTAGGGTCCACTTGAATACCTTTGTCGCTCACGACGAAACATAGTAGTTTTCCAGATCTCACCCCGAAGGTGCACTTGTTCGGGTTTAATCTCAGCTTGTACAACTTCAACCGGTCAAACAGCTTCTGTAGATGGTCCAGGTGTTCCTCCTCAGTTTGGGACCTGGCAATCATATCGTCGACGTATACCTCAATCTCATTATGGATCATATCATGAAACAAAGCAACCATGGCACGCTGATACGTTGCCCCAGCATTTTTCAACCCAAAAGGCATGACCTTGTAGCAAAAGGTGCCCCACTGAGTAACAAAGGTGGTCTTCTCCATGTCTTCAAGAGCCATCTTGATTTGATTATAACCAGAGAAACCGTCCATGAAGGAGAACACCTTATGCTGGGCAGTGTTGTCAACCAAAACGTCAATGTGAGGCAGAGGGAAGTCATCCTTAGGGCCTGCCCTGTTCAAATCCCTGTAGTCAACACACATTCGGACCTTACCATCTTTCTTCGGCACTGGAACCACATTGGCGACCCACTGAGGGTAAGAAGTTACTGCTAGAAACCCGGCGTCGAATTGTTTCATAACCTCAACTTTGATTTTCTCGGACATCTCTAGACGCATACGGCGGACCTTCTGTTTTACCGGAGGGCATTCTTCCTTAGTAGGCAAATGATGAACCACAATTTCGGTATCCAGCCCAGGCATATCTTCGTAAGACCAGGCAAAAATTTCCACATAGTCATGCAACATCTGAATCAACCGTTGTTTCACAATAGACCCCAGATTGGCACCAATCTTGACCTCCTTTTTGTCTGTCTCAGTACCCAGATTTACTGTTTCCACTAGCTCTTCATGTGGCTGAATGGCCCTCTCTTCCTGGAGTAGTAGTCTTGCAAGCTCACCAGGCACTTCGCAATCATCTTCACCTTCGTCTTAGGCTAAGTTGATCGGATTTTTGAAGTCATAATTGGCAGTAGCAGAGTCGTTATCAGTGAGATCCAGAATGGATTGGGACCTGTATATGTGAGTGTGTGTAAATATAGCTATTTTGCAATATATAATAAAGAAAGACAAGGAGCGCAAGATTTGAAATGCAAAAAACGTCCAATGCTTTTATTAATGATATATGAAAATGACACACAAAAGCCCTCACAAATGAAGCCACAGTGCCCCGGGTAAGACACCGGGCCATAAAGTTTCACAATATTGTCTGTTACAAATTCAAAACAAAGGAGTTCATTTACTGAGTGACAAAAGTAATAGGTATGAAGTAATTCGCAGTCTAGTTGTTTGGTCCACCGTCGGTCGTAGGGTAGATCCAGCTGTCGAATTCAGATTCATCCATGTCCTCTTCAATAGCATTTACTCCCGGGTTGGTGATGAACACAGGAGGTCTTCCAATCCTTGCTTTACGAATAGCCCTCTGAGCTTCTGCAGTGAAACCCAAACCAAACTTGTCAGTCTTCGGAGTGAAATCAGGAAGTCGGCCCCAGTTTGCATACTCACCCTTCTCGATAACAGCCCGGGCATCCTTTAAGAAAGCCATCTTCAAAGGAGAATTTTCAACCACGGTCTCAGTTGCTGCCAGTGTTGGAGGGACCTCTTCAAAGTGTTGAAAGGGGGTCTCAATGAACTCCCTATCCATCTCTATGTACCGGAACGAGTTGAGGTGGCTGACCATATACTCTTCTTCCCCCTGAACTGTCATAATCTTCCTTCTGACCGGGTATTTCAGCTTCTGATGGAGTGTGGAGGTCACAACTCCAGCTTTATGGATCCATGGACGACCCAGCAAACAAGAATATGACAGTCGGATGTCCATCACATAGACTGTTGAATCAAAGATCTGAGAACCAATCCTGATTGGAATGTCAACCTCGCCATGCACCATTCTTTTGGACCCGTCAAAGGCCCGGACAACAATGTTACTTGGCTTTAGCTCCAAACCCTCGCAATCCAGCCTGTCTAGAGCTTTCTTGGGTAATACGTTCAACGAGGAACCAGTGTCAACCAGCACATGGGCAAGAGTAGTGCCCCTGCATTCAATGGAGACATGCAGGGCATCGTTATGGTTCTTCCCTTTGGCAGTTAGATCAGCGTCGGAGAAACCCAAACCATTATCAGCAGTTAAATTGGCCACACAATCGGTAAATTGGTCAGCAGATGTCTCTTGTGGCACGTGGGCCGTCTTCAGGAAGGTAATCAGGGCCTTGGCATGGGCCTCTGAACACAACAGCAGTGATAGCATAGAAATTTTAGATGGGGTGTGCCCCAGCTGCTCCACTACATTAAAATCACTCTTCTTGATAATCTTGAGAATCTCTTCCATCTCCTGTTTGGAAGCTTCAACAATGGTTGTCTTCGGTGCCTCCGTTTGGGCAGACATATCAATAGCGATCCCTTTGCCCCGAGCATCAGATGACTCGGCAGCAGGGGTAGAACTAAGAACTTGGTCAGAAGGAGAAATAGGCACACTTGCAGGTGTGATGACAATAGGTCTCTGGATAGCTGGAGGTGAAATATCTGGTGAGAAGAGCCTGCTACTACGAGTGACCTTGGCAGGCCCGGTGATGTTGCTGATGCCGGTACTAGTATCAAACTCTTGTTTTACTCTAAGCACATAAACATCTGCCCCATAGTGCCACGGGACAGCTTTGTCAGATGTATATGGGATGGGCCCCGGTACAGTAATGATTATGGGTGCCACCTTCTGAGCAGGCATGATTTTGACAGGCTTCTTTGAGGGAGCCTTGGGAGAATTGTTGAAAAGTAACAATGGACACTTCTTCAGTTGGGGTAGCAGGAACAACAATCTTCTCGAACAAGATCTCTTTATTATCCATCAGGCTTTGGATACCTGACTTCAAAGATGGACAACCAGCAGGTGAAACGGAACACAGATAGCAACCTTTACTATATCCCGGAAATAAACTGGCTAGCAACAGGTTCCTTTTGACGGTCAACAGCGGAGTAACAATATCATCCACAGAGGCTACATACAGATCTTCCACTACAGCATTCACTCCATGCTTGGGCATGGGAGCAGTCACAACATTGGGCCTTTCGGGCGCCTCGAACTCTATTTCTTTAGCATCGATAAGGTCATGAACCTTATTCTTCAGAGCCCAACAATCATCTGTGTTATGCCCCGGGCTGTCAGAATGATAAGCACAGCGGGCATTGGGATTGTACTTTAGAGAGGTCGTGTTCACAATCTTCGGAGCTTCTCTTAGAGTCACCAGATTGGTTGACGGTAACTGTGGCAATATCTGGGATAAGGTCATGCTGAGTCGAGTAAACTGCCTTCTAGGTTTCTCACCCCTTGGATGGTTATATTGCTGAGGAGCAGCAGAAGGCTTTGAGATTACCACCGCGTTGACAGTTTGGCGGCGTTCTGGTTTATTCTGTCTCCTTGAACCATAAACAGCACTAGATTCCTTCTTGAACGGTTTCTTCTCAGATCTCGAGGAAGTACCCTTCTGTATCTTTCCAGACTTGATACCAGCTTCTATTCTCTCACCAGTCAGAATGAAGTCTGTAAACCCTACACAAGAATTTCCAATCAGATGGTTAAAGAACGGACCAGATAGGGTCCCCAAGAACATATCCACGAGTTCACGGTCAGTCAAAGGTGGCTGCACCCTGCCAGCCAGGTCTCTCCACTTTTGGGCATATTCCTTAAATCCTTCACCCGTCCTTAGTGACATACCCTGGAGTTGGGTACGAGTAGGAGCGAGGTCGGAATTATACTGATACTGCTTATAAAATGCAGTAGCCAAATCCTCCCAGTTACGAATACTGGCTCCATCCAGCTGATAGAACCATTCGAGTTGAGTCCCTGAAAGACTATCCTGGAAGAAATGGATCCACAAATTCTTGTCAGCTGTATAAGGTTAGATCTTCCTTACATACGATCGGAGGTGCAGCTTAGGACAGGAAGCTCCGTCGTACTTTGTAAAAGCAGACGCCTTGAACTTATGGGGAATCACCACCCCCGAGGATAAGCCTAGGTCTCCAAAGTACAACCCGGACACATTTTGTATCTCCATAGCACTTAAGCGGTCCTCTAGCTGTTTGTACCTATCCTCGGCAAGAGGGTACTGTTCATCATTATAATCTGTCTCGTTGTCGGAGACCACGGAACTAGGAACCCCTCTCTCTTGTGGACTGTCTTTCCCTATAGATGGGGTAGTTAGTTCAACCTTATTCTGCAGTGCATTCCCATATCTGCGTCCGGTATTGAACAAGACAATCCTCTTCTTCTTCTTCTTCTTCTTCATAAGCAAGGTCTTCAACTCCTGTTGACCTTGGGCTAGGCTCATAACCATCTCTTGGAACTGGGAATTCTGGGCCTGGAGGGCCTTGATCACTTGCTCAGTACAAGGTTCAGAAGTCATGATGATTGCTGAAATAAACAGCGAAGAAGATAAGTGACCTGTAAAAAGAAGGGTACCTGTTATGCATATGATGCATGGTATGATATTTATGCAATGTATTCAAGGGTTCGAAAATTCAAATTCGTTGTAGACAAAAAAGGAACACACGTTATATTAAGAAGTAATTTGTTCAGTACATCAGGGCCTCATAGGAAAAATATTACAAAATACTTAATGCCAAAAGATACTGCGCATCCTTTTTGGAGTGATGTAGGTGTTGAGGGTCTTTTACTCGTGAAGTAGGCGGGTGAGCTCCAAGACCTTCTTCTCACTGGCATGTAGATTAGCTTCAAGAGAATACCGCTCTTCCTTTAGTTGGATCCAGCTTTTTTGCATTTCCTCCCAAGATGTTGGCATGTTAGGATGTAGAATGGTGTACGGGACCTCTCCTTCCACAACTGGCTCTTTGATCAAGGGGAGAATGTGAGGGTATGGAATAATAAGCTTCTGGGAGAGGGCTCGTACCCACTTGAGGTAAGGCTCAAGGGGGATGGAATTCTTGTGCCCCAATGTCTTGCTATCCACCTTGTTAGGCATCCTCCAAGCTCTGATGAACCTCTGGCGAAGTCCTTGCGCATCGTTGTCGAAGTCAAAAATTATGTCAGGAATCAGCATGTCATGAGGGCCATCCCTCCGAGCATATCCAAATTGTCTCAAAGCCAGACAGGGGTTGTAAGTAATGCCTCCTCTAATTCCAAGTAAAGGAACATTAGGAAATTCTCCGCAACGGTCAATGATAGTGACATTTTCTCTGGACCGAGAACACCAATGTATATCAGAATGTGTAAGAGTCATTAATCGTTGTGACCACCTTAAACCCCGCTCGTTCTTCAAAACTGATTGTGGAAGGTGCGAAATAAACCACCTTGCCAGGAGAGGAGTGCAGCACATGAGAACGCCTCTTTTTCTCATTGTTCGAGTGTAAAATGAGTGGAGGATGTCCCCAAGAAAAGTAGGTATAGGATTCCTGGACATAAAAATCTTGACAGCATTTATATCTATAAGTTGATCCGGATTTGGGAACAAGACCAACCCATAGACAAGGAATGCCGCCACTTCTTCAAAGGCTTGTAGGTCGAGATAATTCCAACATTATTGTGCCTTCTCAAACAAGAACTTTGCCAAGAACCCTTTGATACCACTTATAACTTCCCAATGCCCCTTGATGTCAGATGGTTGCAGACGTAATGCTTGAGCAACCTCTTCAAGTTTTGGTTCCTTTTCCGTACCATTGTAGGGTAGTTGACTAAGGATAGGAATTTTCAGAAGTTGAGAAAACTCTTCCAAAGTAGGCACCAATTGATAATCAGGGAAAGTAAAACAGTGATGTAAGGGGTCAAAGAACTGGAAAATAACTTTTATCATATCTTCTCCAATGTTGGTGTTGACCAAGCTGATGATTCTACCATGTCTTTCACTGAAGGAAGAGTTCTCGGGAATCCTGGATGTAAGTTCCTTGAGCTGAGGAGGGATCCTTCCAAGGTGGACCTAAATTGTTTTCCTGCGAAAAGACTCCATGTCCTACAAAACAAGAACAAATATGAAGATCCGAACCCTTGAAGTGGTTAGTAGATGCATATGATGCGTTATGATGTTATGATAAAGACACACCAGAAGTATTCACAAAAGGCAAACATGGTAAAGGCACACAAGTCACACCAGACAACCCTTATAGTTTAGGCCAACATGAAGTTTAGGTACTACCCTCTTGAAGTTAGTTGGCTCAAAACTTGTCCTATGAATAGTAACCGGGTGCTAAGGAGCTCAATATCATTGGATTGTTTTCTATGTTCATTGTTTTGATTTTGCCACTTTACTGGCGACCAAAATATTCCAAGAAAACAACCCTCAATGAGTGTAGTATCGAGTATCTACCAACTTCGGACTGCACCAAAGTCGGTCATCTCACTACCCCTAAAGAGGCCAGGATGGTTAAGTAAGGTTCCTAAGGTCAGTTGATGCTTCACGACACCATGCGGCGGCCCCGTACTCTCCTTGACTTGACTCAAGGGTTACCGGTACTCACCAAAGTGCCACATCAATGTAGCAACTGCTTCAACCATGTCGGTATACCCCACACAGTTCCCTCACAGTTTGTTGCTACTTCTAAAGGGTATCCCCCAGATCCGGATTAGGATCTATAGAACTCCGATGCAAGCCCACAATATTAAAGCAAACAAAGCATACAATTGAAAACAAGAATGGTCTAATCCTAAGGTACACCTCACTTATAATTTCCCCAGCAGAGTCGCCAGTTCTGTGATCGGTGGAAATAGAACTGACTGTTTTGGAATGCTGGTTCGCGAAATGTCGCGGTAAGCAAGAGTCGCCACCGTCTTTTATTTTCTCCAACAAGGAAAGGACAAAAGCACAGCAAAATTCCTTTTCGAGATGTTTCTCAGTTCGGGAGGTAGATTATAGAAAGGGAAGGTGTTAGCACCCTTTCTATCCATGGTTATCCACGGGCTCTTAGGTACTTGCTCACTATGTTTTCAAAATGTTTGCTTTTCTTGTGTTTGTGGGTTTTGAAAAAGTTTCGTTTTGAAAACTTCTAGGTAACTCTTGTATCAGTCCTCAAGAGTGTATGAAGTGTTTGTTTGAAAACTTTTTTTTGAAAGTGTAGGTGCAAAAAATATTTTGTTGTTTTGAAAAGAGCAAGTACCCAGAAGAAATCTACCTACTCAAAATAAATTAAGCTATGTAAATGTCCTTTAGATAGTACCATCCCACTATTGAGAAGTAGGTAGCACCGCCGTTGGAGTTTGTCGGGTCAATTCGATTATAGGGACATGTATGGTCACCAAAGCAATAGTAGGACGCCTTAGCGGTAACCCTAATGTCCTAGATCCTTTTTATCCGAGGCAACTGTTTCCAGGCAACTTGGATCTTTAGACATGAGGGAGACCTCTAAAACACCCTATACTCAATGACCACGTCGAGGCAACCAAGTGAGGCGTACCCTAGGAGTGGCATGTGCGAGTGTGTCAGGTTTCATGTTAAATTATCTTTGCACAAGTTATGGTGAGCTACGTTTTGATTTTAGTTTTCAGGCAAGTCTTGTCATGCATAATTAACAGTTAATAATTTCCGGAAAGTAAATTGTGGAAAGTAAATCTACGCTATTACAAGGCGTCGGGTATTTACATCGCCAAAAACATAACCCTTGAAAAGTAAATGCGACAAAATAAAAGAAAGCGATAAAAGGGTCCTAATTAAAGCTATTACATCCTCGGAGCAGTTACATAAATATGATCAACAAATAATATGTGCGAAAAGAAATTAAATCGGAGAAGTCTTTAGGGTTTTGACCCTTTTTGAGAAAAGAATGGAATTTTGGTCCTTTTGACAATTAATTAAACCTAATTCTAATTAATTAATTAATTAAAAGGAAAAAAGTATTTTTTAGTTTTTTATGTTTTTAGGAAATAAAAGAAAAGAAATTAAAATTATCAAGAAAACCCTAATTCTAATTTATTTTATTTGTTATGAAAATAATTAAAGTTAACCTAATTAAAACAACTAAATTAATTAATTACATTTATTTACAAAAATAATATAAGGTGAAATTAATAATAATAATATTAATAAAAATATTTTCTTGTTTTTAATTTATTATGAAAATAATTAAGTTAAATAAATATAATAATAATAATTAGTAAAATAAAATAAAAGGAAAAAGAAAATAAAAGGAATAATAAACCGGGGGGGTCATGGCCCAACAAGGAGGTTAATCTGGAAATTCTGGCCCATTTGCACACAAGCCCTTGTTGACTTTGGAGATTGTCCATGATACGCCTTGACTTGGAGTATGGTGGTCATCCACTTATGACCTTCTGATTTGTGCATGTGCCCACTTGGCGCCTGGGATTTGTAAGTGCATGGTGGACATCATTTAGGAAGCCTGCATATGAATAGGTAAAGAAAAATAGAAACAAGTATTTGGGGGGACCTGGGATTCGAACCCAGGTCCCAATGATCACCAGCCAACGCATCAACCACCAAGCCATTTGCACGTGTTTGATAATATAACAATAAGTCAATATAATATATACAAATTAATGCATATGCTGGAAAAAAAACAAAAACGCGCGCTCTTTTTGAATCCACCACTCAGAAGCTTACACATCCTTCGTCTTCCTCGTTTGTACCTGCAAAAGGAAATCAGATAGCGGGGGTTTTTAACCCCCACAAAACATGATGACGAAAAATAGCGATTAGCCCTACAGGCTACATAAATATTTCGCGATGGTCCAGTTACGTTCGTCTGAGTCTCCTGAATTCAACCATGGGTCTTATAAGGCCTAATTTTTCCTGTACTGTAAATCCCCAATTTTATAGTTCAAGAACCCTAGAATTCATCAATGGTAACTTTCGATTCTGTGCATTATAATCCAATTAACCAATACCATTAGCTTTATATGAATTCAAACAATGCAAAATAATGAATAAAACATGTTAATTATGCATGAAATAGCCAATACGATTATGGACATAAGAAGCAAACTGTGGTCCTGTAACTAGTGATTCTTTGAGCTTCAACGCTTGGTTTTGATTCCTACACGTCCCTGACACTTCCAGCAATGTGTTAGAATCCACAAATTGCTTTGAATCGTGCTAGAATGCAGAAAACAGTTTTGACTTTTCTTTGAATTTTCTCAATATGGTTATGGCTTTCTTGCAGCAAATTCACGTATGCATGAATAGGGTTGGTTTGTGTATATATAGTAGACTGAAATTAGGTTAAAATCTTGCACAAATATCCCTTGGAATGATGATTCAATATTTGATTGGAAATCAAATATTTTTGAATCTTTTTGATTGAAGAAAGTTACCAACTTGGGAGATTTTGATATCCTTGATTGATACACGAAATTTCCAGCATGATTAGGTCATTCTTGCTTCACAAAAAGATTGAAAAATCAAATCTTTGTATTTCCTACAATTTAAATTAACTAAATGAATTAAAATCAATTAAAAATTCAATTAATTAATAAAAAATAAGAAAATAATTCAATTTAAGCTTGATGGGTCGTGCATAGGCCTTGGATAAAGTTTCAATAAGAAATTTGAGGCCCATTAGCAAAAACAAAGTGTTTTGGGCAAAGTTGACTTTTGCAAATTCACAAAAATTTCCCAACTTCTCCAATGCATATCTTGCTCAATTTTGATCATATGAACATGTTCTTGGACATTTTGGAAAGGTCTTGAGGTCCTCTAACCAATGCCTTTTGTCCCATGTCATTTGGATTTACCAATATCAAGTTATTGTCTTTTACTTAAAGTGCATTTTTGTTGACTTTTGAATTTGACCTATAATGTAGAAATTGTTAACTTTTTATGAGAGCATTTCTTGGACTTGGAATGTGAAGATGGATTGTAGGAAATGTCATCCCCTTCAAAATGAGAATTGGATGGAATTTTTATGATGAACCATGAAAAAGTTATGCCCTAGTCAAGATACAGTTGACTTTTCTACTGTCCAAAAATAGTAACTTTTGCATCTTGATGATTTTTGAGCTATCCTTGTGGAATCATGATCAAGACTTGATCAAATGATGATTGTGGACTCAAAATAAGATGTTGACCAAAAAATCTGACTTTTGACTGCAAAATGACCATTTTGCCCTTGCAGTTGACTGTAGGTCAAATGGAGCTTTTGACTGTGCAAATTGACATTGTGAATCTTGAAACTTGACATGTAGATGCTTGAGAATATGCATAGGCCTATGAGACTTGATTGAACCATTGAAAACCTCAAATTCCTTGAAAGAACCAAAAACCCTAATTTTGACTGGCTTAGGAGGCATTTGGCCTGTGCAATCCTTGAGTAATCTTGAACCATTTGAAGATGATTCTTGACAAAACTTTGAAGAATATGGGAGGGAAAATTTTGGGGTACAACAGAATTTTTCCAAACAAGTTGTACAACTTTTTGGACTGGAATTTAGTTGAAGAATCGGTTAGGCGGTTAGAAGGTAGTTTATGATAATTGGTGAGGGTTGGTTAGAAAACAGTTGGTAGGTTACTTAGAATGGTTAGTTATATGTTAGGATGATTAGGAAGTCAGTTTTGGGAAATTTTGTTTGCTGTTGTTTTTCTGGTAGGGCTGAACTGATATATACTTTTGGTTTTTTTTTCTGAGTTGGTTTTGAAAACATTCTTGCAGGTTGCAGGTTTGTGCGATTTTGTTTTGGTACGTACATACTAGCTAACATTTGGGCATTAAGGCATAATGCACTAGAAGCATGGTTTGTATCAAGTCAAAAAGGGGAGAGATAACATGAAAGGTATGGATGTGGTGTGAGGAATTTAGGCACGGTTCAAAACATGTCATGAAGCCCATGGCAAAAGATGAAGACAAAAGATTAAGCTTAGGATACATTTTCTTGTAACTGATTAAATGCCTCTTTTTGTAAAAGTTTCTTTGGACCTTTGTAACTTTTTGTAATCTTGAAATGGCATGTACTGTAACATGAGTGAATGAAAGACGCTCAAATGATTGAACTTGAGTAATTTGAATAATTTGAATGACCATGGATGGGAATAGTTCTGACTTGTAATAGAATTTTGATTTCTTTTGTAAATTTGTAGCATTTCTTCCTTATAGCCGGTAGTAATTGTGTGATTTGTGTATTGAGAATTTATACCGCGCCTTCTTATAGTTTGTAGAAAATTTAAGCCTTTTGTATATTTTGAGAATTATGTAGTCAAAGCATAAGCTTGAATGAGATGTAACTGGTAGAATTTGAATACGCTGAAACTTGCTACAATTCAAAATTCCATGTCTATTATTTATGAGCTTTTTACAAGATGGATCCTCTTGAATTATACAATTTCTAAACATTCTTTAAGTTTCTTAGCTTTTGGTAAATGGAGGCCTTGATCACTTTTTAGTCAAATTAAGGAATTCTACCCATCCGACCTCAAATTTAATCCATGGTCCTCCATGATGAGTGTCTTATGTGTTTCACAAGAACTTGAATCAAAATTTCCCTTGTATGCCATATTCCTATAAGAACTTTGGTTCAAACAAACTTGCACACCATGCTTTGGATCTTAAAACTCAAATTTCGATGTTTGAACTTCCAATTCTAAACACCTCGCACCTCAAACTCGCATGAATGGAGACCCTTGACTTTTAACCTTGAATGATGACGGATATTTGTAAAAAATGATGATGATTTGTACTTGGAATTTGAAACTTTGATGACTGAGATGTCTTTTGTAACTTCGTTGTAATGACTTGAATTTGTAATGAACAAAACTTTATAACTTCTTGCATGACAAATTTCCAATTATTCAAAACATTTCTCTCATTCAGTTTGAGCTTGACTGGATACTTGAGTAAACTTGAGACAAACATGATAAACACTCGAATGTTATTTAAATGAATCTTTTTATCTTTTACCTTGGGATGAAAAATGATGTGGGATAATCTTGAAAATAACAACTTGAATCATGAAGAGATTTACTTGATACCATGTACTTTAATCTCAACTTATATTCATGTGCCATCTTCCTCCGCAAGAATTTATGAAATAACCTTCGGGCACGCTATTTCTTTTTTTTATCAAGTTGAACCTTAATCCATGTTTGAAACCAAAGTTCTTGGCACAAATATCCGAATAATAGATTGTATCAATTATTCGTAATGCCTTGACCGTCAAGCAACCAAACTTACCGTACAAAATATCTTGAATCATGAAGTACCCAATCCTAATTGATTAACTTATGGATAGATGAACTCAATGCAACAATGACATAGTCAACAACGTGTAATGCAAGCATCATATGCATCCTGGATTGATAAGAGGTCTTGATCCTTTAGATAAATCTTAATACACCTCTAGTATTGACAAAACCTTGACCAAATGATAAGCACAATGATAGAATGAGGTGTTTTGAATCAAGGATCATGTACGCGAGATCACAACCTTAAGTTATTGACAGGAATACCCTACAACCTATTGTTCAGCAGAAGATAATAGACTTGTAGCTTGACGGAGAAGAAATTCAAGCTGAACATTGAAACAAAACCCTAATTCCATGACCTTGTACACCGAGAAGATCGTGGACAATCAAACTTATTCAACACATACACCTCAAATCGGCTGTAAACCCTAGATCCCTAACTGCTGATCTTTTGAACCTCGGGCGATCTATTTTATGAAAAATGTGTGCTATGCACATGACCCATTGGAATGATGCGGATGAATGCAAAAAGTCTAAACCATAAAAGTGCAATTAGGAAGGCAAATTTTGGGGTGCAACAGCTGCCCCTATTTAATCGCCTTAGACCTGAAGGTGAGATTGGCGCCAGCCTTTCGAACCTTCAAGGTAAACGAAGATTAAATACTAAAAGAACCCAAAAATTTACGCTCCGAAGCCAGTCAGGTATTATTATTTTTGGTTTTCTGTATTTTATTTTTTTGCTTTCTAGGTAAAAAGGATTATCAGGGTTAGATGTATGTTTAACCAGAGTTTCACACACCGAAGGATAACTTGGTTATCGAGGAACTCTTGTTGGGATTTAGTAACAAACACCTGTAAGAAAGATATCAAAAGGTATATGCCTGAAGTCTGTAGCAGACATACGAAGAAAAAAAGTATCAGAGACACATATCTGGGGTTGGTAGCGGATATACAAGAAAGAAACATCAAAAATACATATCCGTGGTCGGTATCGGACACGTAAGAAAGAGATAGAAAAGATACATATCAGTGGTCGGTATCGGATACGTAAGAAAGAGATAGAAAAGATACATATTCGTGGTCGGTATCGGATACGCGCAAAAGATATAGAAAAGATACATATCCATGGTCGGTATCGGATACGCACAAAAGAGATATCAAAGATACATATTCGTGGTCGGTATCGGATACGCATAAAAGATATAGAAAAGATACATATCCGTGGTCGGTATCAGATACGCACAAAAGAGATATCAAAGATACATATCCATGGTCGGTATCGGATACGCACAAAAGATATAGAAAAGATACATATCCATGGTCGGTATCGGATACGCACAAAAGAGATATCAAAGATACATATCCGTGGTCGGTATCAGATACGCATAAAAGATATCAAAGATACATATCCGTGGTCGGTATCGGATACACACAAAAGAGACGTCAAAGATACATATTCGTGGTCGGTATCGGATACGCGCAAAAGAGACATCAAAGATACATATTCGTGGTCGGTATCGGATACGTACGAAAGAGACATCAAAGATACATATCCGTGGTCGGTATCAGATACGCACAAAAGAGACATCAAAGATATATATCCGTGATCGGTATCGGATACGTACGAAAGAGACGTCAAAGATACATATCCGTGATCGGTATCGGATACGTACGAAAGAGACGTCAAAGATACATATCTGTGGTCGGTATCGGATACATACGATAGAGACATCAAAGATACATAGAACATATGTCTGGGGTTGGTAGCAGACATATAAAACAGGTATCAAAAATACATATCCGTGGTTGGTATCAGATACGTAAGAAAGAGACAGACCGAAGAAAGCCCTTACAAAGATATCAAGAACACATGTCTGGGATTGGTAGCAGACATATGAAACAGGTATCAAAAATACATATCTGTGGTTAGTATCGGATACGTAAGAAAGAAAAAGATACATATTCGTGGTCGGTATCGGATACGTAAGAAAGAAAAAGATACATATCCGTGGTCGGTATTGGATACGTATGAAAGAGACAGACCAAAGAAAGCTCTTACAAAGAAAACACCAATCGAAGGTGAACTTACTGAGGGAAGAGACCAAACAAATGGGACTCCTGACAAATGATACCAGTCGACGATGGATTTTAACAAATGATACCAGTCGACGATGGATTTTAACAAATGATACCAGCCGAAGCGGGGTTTTGAAAGATACCAGCCGAAGAGGGATTTTGAAAGATACCAGCCGAAGCGGGATTTTGACAAAGGGTACCAGCCGAAGCGGGATTTTGAAAGATACCAGCTGTGATCGGTGGGAATGAGCACCGACTGTTTTGGAATGCTGGTTCGCGTTTGCGTTTGTTTTCACAAAATGTCGCGGTAAGCAAGAGTCGCCACCGTCTTTTATTTTAACCAACAAGGAAAGGACAAAAGCACAGAAAAATTCCTTTTTGAGATATTTCTCGGGTTCGGGAGGTAGATTATAGAAAGCGAAGGTGTTAGCACCCTTTCTATCCGTGGTTATCCACGGGCTCTTAGGTACTTGCTCATCGTGTTTTCAAAAGTTTGCTTTTCTTTGTGTTTGTGGGTTTGAAAAGAGTTTTTGTTTGAAAGGAGTGTAAGTGCGAAAAGTTTTTTTTTTTTTAAAAGGAGAAAGTACTTAAGAACCATCTACCTACTCAAAAAGGAATTAATCTATACAAATATCCTTTAGACAATTCTATCCCACTATTGAGGAGTAGGTAGCGTCAGCGTTGGAGTTTTCGGGTCAATTCGATTAAGGGACGTGTGGTCACTAAAGAAATGTTAGGACGCCTTAGTGGTAACCCTAATATCCTAGATCATTTTTTCGAGGCAACCGTTTCGAGGAAACTATGATCTTTGGACAAGAGGGCGACCTTTAAATCTCCCTATACTCAATGACCACGTTCGAGGAAACCAAGTGACGTGTACCCTAAGAGTGGCATGTGCAATTGTGTTAATTCGGTTAATTTTATCTGTACATGTCATGGGTGAGCTATATTGATTTTAGGTTAAAGATTGATCTTGTCATGCATTGACTATTTATCAAACATCTAACAGTTAATAGTTGCGGAAATTAAATTTGCGGAAAGTAAATCTAAACTATTACAAGGCATCGGGTATTTACATCGCCAAAAACAAACCCTTTAATTTAAATTACGGAAAATAAAAGAAAGCGATAAATAAATAAAAGTCCTATTGAAACTATTACATACTAGAAGCAATTACAATATTGGATAAAAATAAGACGCGTGCGAGAAAATTAGACCGGCGTATTTTTTAGGGTTTTGACCCTTTTTTATTTAAAGAAAATATTTTTGTTATTTTTGAATTAAATGGAAATTAGATCTAGGTTAATAATTAACTTAATTAATTAATGAAAATATTTTTGGATTTTTTTATATTTAAGGAAACAAAATAAAATGATTAAAATTATTAAAAACCTAATATTCTGAATTGATTTTAATTTATTGCAAAAAATATTAAAATTATACCTAATTAAAAACTAAATTAATTGGTTGATAATTATTTACAAAAATAATGAAATTAATAAAAATAATATTTTTGTGGTTTTCTGATTTTATTAAGAAAAATTTATTAATTTGTTAATGACATAAATAATAATTATAAAAATAATTAAATGAAAGAAATATAAGGAGAAAAAGAAATAAACCAAATGGGGGGTTGTTGGGCCTGATTTGAGTGTGTGATTTGCAATTTACAGGCCCAATAGTTGTCAGCCTTGTTTGACTTTCAGGATCACCCACGCGCCTGTTGACTTGGATGCATGATAGTCCCTCAATCTTAGCCTTCAGATTTGGCCAGGAGGCCATCTGGCTCCTGGATCTTTGAGGCATATGGTGGACCATGTTTTGAGCGTTGCATGAGAGTGCCTGAAGAAAAATCAAATAAAGGTTTTGGGGGACCTGGGATTCGAACGCAGGTCCCAAGGGACTTTGCAACAACACGCTTGCCATCTGAGCCAATGTGTTTCTTTGTTAGTGGAATGAGTAATGGACATAATATATGAAAACAATCAATTATGATGGAATTAAAAAAAACGCGCTAAACATATTTGAACTGGCCACTGAAGCAGGGACACGTCTTCGTCTTCTTCAATGAAGACTGTAATTTTTCCTGCGGATTTTATTCCGCATCAAGATCTGTGGCATCATCCTATAATGCGTTCTAGGTCATGGAAACGAGTTCTAAGAACTTCATCACGATCGTCTCCTTCCACTGATTCCATTCATGCCCATGATTTGTTCTAATTTTCCCTGAAATCAAAACGCCTAAAAACAAAGAACCAAAACCCTAGCTTCGGGCATGGCTGTACAGGCTATAAAAATGCAATTCAATTAAGCCAAAAGTTTCAGAATGCAACGAAAAGTATGAATATACAAATATTTAGGCAAAAAGATGCAAGAATCCAAGGTTGTGAAATCGTGTACAGGGCTATGTTCTTGAGTACTTACAGCGCGTTTCAGGCGATGAGAGGGCTTGGTTCTGATTGCTATAGCTTCAGTGGATTGCAAGCAAGAACACCACGTTGCGATTTTGGATTGAAACAAGCCCTAAGTGTGATTTCAGTTTCCACTTTTTCAAGATTTTTTTCAAAGTTTGTTTGGCCGTTTCTGCAGTGCTTTTTTTTTGTTCTTGTTATGCCTGGCTTCTACATGTATATTGGAATGCATTTAGGTTAAAACTTGGGCTTGAATCCATAGGAATTGATGAATCGTGATTTGATATGATCTTCCATTAACAAGTTTCAAAAAATGCCTCAAATCAAATATTCTTTGCACAACAATGCTTGATACGAATTTGATTGAGTGTATCATGATATTTGCAAGGTGTAATGATCAAAAAATCTCATTCCATTAATTTTTGGATTTTATTTGAATTAATATTGATTTAAAATGAATTAATTCAATAAAAATTAAATAAAATAGAAAAATAAATGATTGTCCATGAAATTGAAGATAGGACACGTGTGTGGTGTGACAAGACCAAATCAAGTGGAAAAAAGTGGGCCCTTTTGTCAAACATTAGAGTTTTGAGGATAGTTGACTTTTGGCAATTTTGGAAAAATGCCCAACTTCAACAATGCATAACTTCTTCAATTTTTTGAACTTTTGGAAGTGTTCTTGGACTTTTTAGAAACCTTGAGATGTCCTCTAATCAACCCTTCTAGTCTAATCGCATTTTTATATTCCATTATCAAGTTATAAGCTTTGGAAAAAGTGTTTTTGTTGACTTTCAAAAATGACCTATAATGTCCTAATTTGTAACTTTTTGTGAGTGCATTTCTTGATCTTGGGGTGTGAATATGGATTGTAGAAAATTGCATCCTCTTCAAAATAAGTTTTGGATAAGTCATTTCTCATAAAGTACGAGAAAGTTATGCTTGGTCAAAGTTGAGTTAACTTTTCCTACAAAACCCTAATTTAGCAACTTTTGAATCTTGATGAATCTTGAGCAATCCCTGATGAATCATGATCAACCCTTGATCAAATGATGAATTATCCTTCAAAATGAGAATGTTGGCAAAAAATCTTGAGGTTTGACTGTATTTAGGTCACAGTTGACTTTTGCCCTAGCACAATCGATTTTTGGACCTCTTGAGCAATTGACTGAGAAAACTTTCTATGCAAGGCTTGAAATTTGACATGGATTAACTTGAGAGCATATTAGGACATTTGGGAGCACTTGAGACCATTTGGATGTGAGTACCTTGATGCAACACAAAACCCTAATTTTGAATTGTCTGCCTTAGGAGATGATTTGATTGTCCAACTCTTAAGCCATCTTGAACAACTTGGAGATGATTCTTGACATGTCTTCAGAAATATGGGAGGGAAAATTTTGGGGTACAACAGTTGCCCCTGTTCAATCTTCTTAAACCTGAGGATATAGATTGGCGTTCGGGCCTTTCGTGATCCGAAGGTGGAAGATGATTGAACACTAGAGTGCCCAGAAATTTGCATTCGCATGAAGTAGTATTCGCCTTGTGATGTTGGGAATGGGCTTACAAATGCCATTTGGAGATTGATGATGGGATATGGGCTTAAAGATGCCATCTGAAGAAGTGTCGATCGCGTAAGAGATTCCTTAGCAAGAGCTTGTATACCTGTTGTTGAGGGAGATTCCGCTGGGGAATGATGTTCTTTGTCTTAGGAGAAATAGAACTTTAGGAGCTTCGGTCATCTGTTATTCTACTGGGGAATCACCTCTGTTGAAGAGGTGAGAGTGAACTACTATCTGGTCGTAACCCAGGCTTCATAGTGATAAGACCGACTGCTATCTGGTCGTAATCCAGGATTTACAGTGACTTACTGGGGAGATGAGATTAAACTTGCTATCCGGTTGTAATCTAGGTTTGCAATACCTCACTTCTTATCTGGTCGAAATCCAGGATTCAGAACAAATCAAGTGGTTATCCGGTTGCATTCGGGCTTCAACTTGAATTTAGGGCAGACTAATATTCGGCCGACTCTGGGCTTCTTAGTAGCTGTCCATGTAAACTGCTTTTTGGTCGGAATCCAAGCTTCACAGTGCCTTGCACCGCTATCTGGTTGTGATCCAGGCTTCACGATGTGTTATACCATTATCTGGTCGAATCCAGGCTTCATGGTTTCATGTAATGCTATCCGGTTGAATCCAATCTTCACAATACCTCACTTCTTATCTGGTCGAAATCCAGGCTTCAGAACAAATCAAGTGGTTATCCGGTCGCCTCCGGGCTTCCCTTTGACTGTTGAGTTTACTAGTATCCGGTCGAATCCGGGCTTCATAGCAACTGGCCGGGTAAACTGTTATTTGGTCGTAATCCAAGCTTCACATTATCCCTTAACGCTATCTGGTCGTAATCCAGGCTTCACGATGTATCATACCACTATCTGGTCGAAACCCAGGCTTCATAGTACTCTTGGTTGCCATGTGGTCGTAATCCAGTCTTCACAACATCTCCTACCATTATTTGGTCGTAATGTAGGCTTCATGGTCTTGTATTGCTTTCTGGTCGTAATCCAGGCTTCACAATAACTTGTTGAGCTGTTATCCGATCGTGATCCGGGCTTCTCGGCTTGTGTTTATGATATACCACTATCTGGTCAAATCCAGGCTTCATGGTGCTTACTGAGCTGCTATCCGGTCGTAATTCGGGCTTCATGACTCACTGGGGAATAAACTATTATCTGGTCATTCTCCAGGCTTCATAGCTTAATTTTAAGAGATATCACTATCTGGTCGTAATCCAGGCTTCGCGGTAGTTTGATATTGTTATCCGGTCGTAATCTGGGCTTCACAATATACTGTAGAAATCAAGCTACTATTCGGCTGTACCCGGGCTTCATAACTTGAATTTTGATTGTATCTTTCCTGAAAGGTAAGGGTCAGTCTTATGCAATGCATGATATGGATCAAACAATGATGTTCTCAACATAAATGAGATTGTATGGTATGATGTGTATATGCATGCATCATGATGTATGGACATGTAATGTCTTAGCTGGGGAAAATAAATCTCGGAGCTGTTGGAGAATAAAGTTGAATGCTTCGCTTCCGCTGGGGATGATGAACGAAGGTGATAAACATGCAGGAGAGGATAACTCTGTTGGGGAATAAACTGATGAGGAGATTATTCTGAGGGGAATTACTCTGGGGAAGAGATGTTCTGCTGAAGATTTTAACGATAAATTCTGCTGGGGATTCCGCTGATAAGCTCTGTTGGGGATTTTAATGATGACCTCCATTGAGGATGGATTACCGTTGCTGGTGATATTATATTTGTTAAAGATTGAACTCCTATTTGGGGAAAGAAAGGACCTCGCTGGGGAAGATTTTTTCAGTTGCTGAGGGATGTCTTTATACTCCGTTGAAGAATATTAAGACCTTCTGGGGATACCAAACCTTTTTAGCGCTTGATGGTGGATTAACTCTGCTTGAGGAGAGTATTGCTGATTCGTTCATGGGTGCCAGTTTCAGCTGAGAGAGTTATTATCACTGTCTTACCCTGCGGGGAGTGGAGGTATCTTAGCCATATCCTTCAGCTGAATCTATCTTGGTACCTGGTGGACAGAGCAACTTGTACAGTTCGGGCAATTCTTATTTGCCCCTGTTTCTATTATTACCAGTAACTCATCTTTCGTTTCGCATGTAAATATTTTATAATCAGCAATTAATGTCAAATGCATATATCAAAAATGAACATCGGACGTTCTTTGCAAAACAAAACAGATAAAGGAAGAACAACTTGAAATTTCTGAAAACGAATTTGTATTGATTTTGAAGTTTGGCCTGCAAATAGGCGTTTTTTGTACAAGAGGCTGACGTCCTAGTAAGAGAACGCCGCCGAACAAATAGAATTTATACAATTTGTGAAAAGGAAACAAAACAGCTATGTGAATAACCCCACTGGGTTCCAACTCTGCTATTGCCTTTATATCTTCAAGCATCTCATCACTTTGATGCTTAGT
Source organism: Vicia faba (assembly GCA_948472305.1). Taxonomy (NCBI): domain Eukaryota; kingdom Viridiplantae; phylum Streptophyta; class Magnoliopsida; order Fabales; family Fabaceae; genus Vicia; species Vicia faba. Next base: position 107,039,121 of record OX451736.1, on the reverse strand, counting down.
TGAAGATGAATATGTTTGATTAGTGTCGTCCGAGCTTGATAGTCAATACCGAATTCTGGATGCGAGGTGATCCAATGAGACATAGTGTTACGCTTTGATCCCTAACTTTTTCCTGAACTGCCCTTTCGGGTTTTCAGTCCATCGGGATACCCATTTTTGCCCAAGCCGCCTTTTCAAGTTTTCGACTTGCCGGGTGTACAAATTTTTTTTATTTTCATCCCTTATTTTTGCCCGAACCCTTTTGGTTCGCCGGGAAGCCCTTATTTTTGCCTAGGCCAGTCAACCTAGCGGGTCTTTGATTATGCGTAGTATCTTTTTACTATGTCTGCATTGACGGGGTGAGGAAGGTCGTCACCATGCATGGTGGTTAGAATCATGGATCCTCCTGAGAAAATGTTCTTAACCACAAATGACCCTTCGTAAGTAGGGGTCCATTTGCCCCTGGGATCACCTTGAGGTAGAATAATATGCTTGATTACCAGGTCCCCAACTTGATACTCTTGTCGTCTGACTTTCTTGTCAAATGCATTGATCATCCGTTTTTGGTACGTCTGACCATGACAAATAGTAGTAAGTCTATTTTCGTCGATTAGGTTCAGTTGATCAAGTCGGGTCTGAATCCAGTCATCTTCACTCAAACCTGCGTCCTTCATGATCCGGAGAGAGGGTATTTGGACTTCAATAGGCAAGACTGCCTCCATGCCATAAACCAAGGAATAGGGTGTTGCCCCTGTTGACGTCCGTGTTGAGGTACGGTACCCATGTAGAGCGAATGGTAACATCTCATGCCAATCTTTGTATGTCACTGTCATCTTCTGCACAATCTTCTTAATGTTCTTATTTGCCGCTTCGACAGCCCCATTCATCTTCGGCCGGTAGGGAGAAGAGTTATGATACTGTATTTTGAATTGCTCGCAGAGCTCGGTGATCATCTTGTTGTTGAGATTGGTACCATTGTCCGTAATGATTCTCGCTGGTACACCGTATCGACAGATCAGATTGTGCCGAATGAAACGTGCCACGACGTTCTTGGTTACAGTAGCAAAGGTAGCCGCTTTAACCCACTTCGTAAAGTAATCAATTGCTACCAAGATGAAACGATGCCCGTTGGATGCCGTAGGTCTGATCTCGCTGATCATATCAATGCCCCACATTGCAAAAGGCCAAGGCGCTGTCAAAACATTCAGAGGAACTGGAGGTATGTGCACCTTATCAGCATAGACCTGGCACTTGTGACATGTCCGAGAATGCTGATGACAGTCGGCTTCCATTGTGGACCAGTAATATCCTGCCCGAAGGATTTTCTTTGCCATGGTATGTCCACTGGAGTGAGTTCCGAAAGTACCTTCATGTAACTCCGTCATGATCCTTTCTGCTTCATCCTTATCCACACAACGCAGCAAGGTTGAATCACGGTTACGCTTGTAAAGGATGTCATTGCTAATGAAGAACTTTGCCGCGAACCTCCTCAGAAACTTCTTTTTGTTAACAGATGCACCCTCGGGGTACTCTTGAGCTTCAAGGTACCTCTTCACCTCATTATACCAGGGCTTTCCTGTTACTTCTTCAGTCTCAAGATCACAGCAATGTGCAGGTTCGTCCAATCTTTCAATGATAATCCAGGGAGCCTCGTTGTCCCAATTGACTTTGAACATAGAAGACATCGTAGCCAGCGCGTCCGCCAACTAATTCTCCTCTCTAGGGAAGTGTTCAAAGGTTATCTCCTCGAAATGGGGAAGCAGTGTCAACACGTACTCCTTGTAAGGAATAAGATTTGGGTGTTTCTTATCCCACTCGCCTTTGATCTGACTGATTACGAGAGTGGAATCTCCGAAGACACTCAAGAACTTAATCCTTAGGTCAATTGCAGCTCGAAGACCCATGATGCACGCTTCATACTCTGCCATATTGTTGGTACAGTTGAAACATAGTCGGGCGATAAATGGAGTATGAGAGCCTTTAGGAGATATGATCACAACGCCAATGCTGTTACCCAAAGCGTTTGAAGCTCCATCAAAATACATGGACCATCGAGATCCTTCCTCAGGTCCTTCATCCGTCCCAGGTGTCTCCCAATCAGTAACCAACATGATATTCTCGTCCGGAAATTCAAAGTTCATAGATCGGTAATCATCCACTGCCTGATGTGCCAAATGGTCTGCCAACACACTTCCCTTAATTGCTTTTTGGGTCGTATATTGTATGTCATACTAAGTCAAGATCATCTGCCATCTTGCTATTCTTCCGGACAAGGCAGGCTTCTCGAAGATATACTTGATTGGATCCAACTTTGATATCAACAGAGTAGTGTGAGTCAACATATACTGTCTTAGCCGGCGAGCAGCCCATACCAAAGTGCAGCAAGTTTTCTCGAGCAGTGAGTATCGGGTCTCACAGTCGGTAAACTTTTTTCTAAGGTAGTAAATAGCATGCTCTTTTCGGCCAGACTCGTCATGCTTCCCCAGCACACACCCCATTGAGTTGTCAAGTACTGTCAAGTATAGGATTAAGGGTCTCCCTTCAACTTGTGGCATCAGAATGGGTGACTCTTGGAGATATTCTTTGATCCTTTCGAAAGCGGCCTGGCATTCATCGTTCCAACGTACTACTTGATCTTTCTTCAGTAGCTTGAAGATTGGCTAACAAGTAGCAGTTAGGTGTGAGATGAATCAGGCAATGTAGTTCAGGCGTCCCAGAAAGCCTCTGACCTCTTTCTCTGTTCTGGGAGCTGGCATCTCTTGTATGGCTTTCACTTTTTCAGGGTCAACTTGAATACCTTTGTCGCTTACAATGAAACCCAGCAGTTTACCAGATCTCACCCCGAAGGTGCACTTGTTCGGGTTCAACCTCAACTTATACAACTTCAACCTGTCAAACAGCTTCTGTAGATGGTCCAGGTGTTCTTCCTCAGTCTGGGACCTTGCAATCATATCATCGACGTATACTTCAATCTCATGATGGATCATGTCATGAAACAAAGCAACCATGGCACGTTGATACGTTACCCCAGCATTTTTCAACCCAAAAGGCATGACCTTATAGCAAAAGGTACCCCACTGAGTAATAAAGGTCGTCTTTTCCATGTCCTCGGGAGCCATTTTTATCTGATTATTATCGGAGAAGCCATCCATGAAGGAGAAGACCTTGTGCTGAGCGGTGTTGTCAACCAGAACGTCGATGTGAGGTAAAGGGAAATCATCCTTGGGGCTTGCCCTGTTCAGATCCCTGTATTCAACACACATTCGGACCTTACCATCTTTCTTCGGCACTGGAACCACATTGGCAACCCACTGAGGGTAAGAAGTCACTTCTAGAAAACCGGCGTCAAACTGTTTCATAACTTCAGCCTTGATTTTCTCAGACATCTCTAGGCGCATACGGCGAACCTTCTATTTTACTGGAGGATAGTCTTCTTTGGTAGGCAGGCGATGAACCACAATATCAGTATCCAACCCCGACATATCTTTGTAAGACCAGGAAAAGATCTCAACGTAGTCACGCAGCATCTCAATCAACCGTTGTTTCACACTAAGCTCCAGATTTTCACCGATCTTGACTTCCTTCTTGTCTGTCTCAGTACCCATATTCACTGATTCTACCGGCTCTTCATATGGCTGAATGACCCTCTCTTCTTAGAGAAACAATCTTGCAAGTTCACCAGGCACTTCACAATCATCTTCACCTTCGTCTTTGGCTAAGTTGATCGGATTTTCAAAGTCATAACTGGCAGTAGCAGAGTCGTTACCAGTGATATCCAAAGTGGTTGTGGACCTGTATATGTGAGTGTGTGTAAAATAGCTGTTTTGCAATATATATTAAAGAAAAACAAGGAGCGCAAAATTTGAAATGCAAGAATGTCCAATGATTTTATTAATGATATATGAAAATGACACACAAAAGCCCTCACGAATGCAGCCACAGTGCCCCGGGTAAGACATCGGGCCATAAAGTTTAAGACATTGTCTATTACAAATTCAAAACAAAAATTTTCATTATTGGATGATAACAAAAACGAGCATAGAATCCTTCGCTGTCCAGTTGCTTAATCCAGCATTGGGAGTCAGGTAGATCCAACTGTCGATATCAAATTCTTCATCATCGTCATCCCTGATAGCATTCACCCATGTATCTTGTTTAGGCTTCTCTGGAGCTCAGAACTCGATCTCTTTCGCATCAATCAAGTCTTGCACCTTGCTCCTCAAAGCCCAACAATCATCCTTATCATGCCCTGGGCTATCAGAGTGAAAAGCACAACGGGCGTTAGGGTTATACCTTGGTGACGTTGTATTTGAATTCTTTGGGGGTTCCCTTAGAGTCACCAGATTACTCTTCAGCAACTGTGGCAGAATATGAGATAAGGTCATGTTGAGACGAGTGAACTGCCTCTTAGGTCTCCCATCCTTTTGTTGATTGTTGTGCTGAGGAGCACCAGCAGGTTTTCAAATAACAACCGCATTGACAGCTTGGCGATGTTCAGATCTATCCTGTCTTCTTGCACTATAGACAGCACTGGACTCTTTCTTATACGGCTTCTTTTTAGTGCTTGATGAAGCACCCTTCTGTATCTTCCCAGCCTTAATACCAGCTTCAATCCTCTCACCAGTCAAAATAAGATCTGTAAATCCAGATGAAGAGCTTCCAATCAAGTGGTTGAAAAATGGACCAGACAGGGTCCCCAGAAACATGTCAACAAGTTCCCGATCAGCTAAGGGTGGTTGTACTCTTCTGGCGAGGTCTCTCCACTTTTGAACATAATCTTTAAATCTTTCACTCGTTCCCATTGACATACCCTGGAGTTGGGTACGCGTAGGAGCAAGGTCGGAGTTGTACTGATACTGCCTATAGAATGCAGTAGCCCAATCTTCCCAACTGCGGATACTGGCTCCGTCCAACTGATAGAACAACTCAAGCTGAGTCCCTGCGAGACTGTCTTGAAATAAATGGATCCATAAGTTCTTATCAGCAGTGTAAGGCTGGATCTTCCTCACATATGATCGGAGGTGGAGCTTCGGACAGGAAACTCTATCATACTTGGCAAAGGCTGGTGCCTTAAATTTATGGGGAATCACCACCCCAGATGATAGACCTAGATCTCCGAAGTCCAGACTGGGCACCTTCTGAATTTCCATAGCGCTCAAACGGTCTTCCAGTTGTTTGTATTTATCCTCAGCAGGAGGATATTGTTCTTCATCGTAGTCCGTCTCGTTGTCGGAGACCACGGGGCTAGGAGCCCTCCTTTCTTGTGGACTATCTTTCCCTCCAGATGAGGTGGTCAGATCAACTTCATTCTGTAGCCTGTTCCCAAACCTGTGTCCTATGTTGAACAGGGTTGTCCTCTTCTTCTTCTTCTTTTTCTCCTTCAGAATCAAGGTCTTCAGGTCCTGCTGACCTTTAGCTAGGCTCATGAACAGCTCTTGAAATTGGGAATTCTGGGCCTGGAGGGCCTTGATAGCTTGCTCAATTGAAGGTTCAGTAGACATGATGATCGCTGAAATAAACAGCGAAGAAGATAAGAGACCTGTAAAGGGTACCTGTTTATGAAGTGCATGGGATGAAATGCGTATGATTATGATTTCAAAGACAATTGAGATTCAAATTTGTAAACAAGAAAGGAAACACACTTTATTAGATAACTTTGTAATTCAAAATGTTCAACAAATTGCCCTTAAGGCGTTACAAGAATGGAAATACTGAAAAGTAAACAAAACTAGAAAGGAAATCATCAAAGGTCCATCAATGCTCCCATGGTCTCTTCTTATCAGTGCGGACATAGTCGTTGAGAATTCGCTCATTCTCTAACTGCCTGGTCAACCTCTGGATCTTTTGCTCTTGCTCGTTGAACTTCTCTCGGTAAGAATCTCGTTCATCCCTCAACTGCATCCAAGACCTCTTCAGTGCCCCAATGTCAGTGGGCATATAAGGATGGAGAATGGTTGGAAGAACCCCTTCTTCATTAGCAAATTCAAGAGTGACAGGCCGGACGACTTCATATGGCATACCTAGCTTCTGGGCACGAATGCGGACCCATCTGAGATATGGATCCATTGGCAGAAAAGTCTTTGGACCCAACTCATGTGGATCTGGTTGGTGAACTCTGTCCCAAGCCCTTATGAATCTACGATGTTTCTCGTCGCTATCTCCTTGAAAATCAAAGATGATATGAGGCATTAGCATCTCGTGAGGTCCTTCTCTTCTGGATCTTCCAAACTGACGGAGAGCTAAGCATGGGTTGTAAGAAATTCCTCCATGGGTTCCTATCAATGGAACATTAGGATACTCTCCACAGCGATCAATGATAGTCACCTCATCCATACCCTTGAGAGTCCAAATGATGTCATTATGAGAAAGAGACATCACCCTATAAGCCCAGCCCATTCCTTCTTTGTTCTTTAGCACTGACTTAGGGAGGTGCAAAATAAACCACCTTGATAATAAAGGAGCACAGCACATCAAGGTTCCCCGCTTTCAGGCAGTGCGAGCATAGAGCTGATGAAGGATGACACCCAAGAGAGTGGGTACAGGTTTCTGAGAGATGAAGATATTTTTGGCATTAACATCAACAGAAGTGTCAGGATTCGGAAACAATACCAAGCCATATATCAAGAGAGACAGAATATCCTCGAAAGCCTTGAAGTCCAGATTGTCCTAGCAGTAATTAGCCTTTCCAACCAAGAACTTAGTCAGAAAGCCTTTTTCTCCACTCCAAGTCTCCCAATTAGCCATTACCTCCTCTTTGGTCAAATGAAGGGGTGCAACAATCTCTTCAGGCTTAAGAGTCTCCTCCCAACCAGTAAACGGAGTCTGCTCCAAAACGGAGATACCGAGCAGCTCAGAGAACTCTTCTAGGGTAGGAACCAGCTGGAAGTCCTGGAAAGTGAAACAATGATACAGCGGATCATAGAACTGGACCAGGACACTCATCATCTGCTCGTCCAATTTGGAGGTGACCAAACTGAGAAGAGAACCATGCCTTCTGATGAAGGAAGTAGTGTCAGGCATCTTGGCAACCAACTCTTTAAGCAAGGTAGGTACTTGGACAAAGTTGATCCGGATGGTATTCTTACGCATGGGCATCATGATGACCTACAAAACAGAGCAAAGATGAAACCCTCTTGTCTTTGAAATAGGCTAGTCTTATGCAAGATGTATGCAATGTTATAATGTCGTGATGTCATGATAAAGGCACACCACAAGTATCCACAAAAGGAAAACATGGTAAAGGCACACAAGTCACACTGAGAGCCCTTAGATTTCAGGCTGGCATGGAGCTTAGGTACTACCCTCTTTCAGTTCAGTTGGTTTAAACCTGTCCTAAAAATAGTAATCGGGTTCTAAAGGATATCAATATCACTGACTACCCTCAATCGGTCATAATTCCAATTTAGCAACCTTTTCTTGCGGCCGGAATCATCGCGAGAGTTTAGTCTCAATGAGTGTAGCATACTGCTACTGTTCTATGGCCAAGTTGGTCAATTTAAGGTTCTAAGGTCAGTTGGTGCTTAATGACTCCTTAGAAGACCTATATTCTCCTCGTTCCAACACAAGGGATATCGGTACAGACTAAAGTGTCACACCAATGTAGCTACTGCTTCATCCGTATCGGTCTACGCCGTACAGATCCCTCACAGTTTATTGCTACTTACCTAAAGGGTATCCCCAGATCCGGGTTAGGATCTATAGAACTCTGATACAAGCCCACAAAATTAAAGCATACAAAGCATACAATTGAAAACACAATGATCTAATCCTAAGGTACACCTCACTTATAATAAGTCCCCAGCAGAGTCTCCAGTTCTGTGATCGGTGGGAATGAGAACCGACTGTTTTGGAATGCTGGTTCGCGTTTGCGTTTGTTTTCGCAAAATTTCGTGGTAAGCAAGAGTCGCCACTGTCTTTTATTTTATCTAACAAGGAAAGGACAAAAGCACAGAAAAATTCCTTTTTGAGATATTTCTCGGGTTCGGGAGGTAGATTATAGAAAGGGAAGGTGTTAGCACCCTTTCTATCTGTGGTTATCCATGGGCTCTTAGGTACTTGCTCATTGTGTTTTCAAAAGTTTGCTTTTCTTTGTGTTTGTGGGTTTGAAAAGAGTTTTTGTTTGAAAGGAGTGTAAGTGCGAAAAGTTTTGCTTTGTTTTAAAAGGAGCAAGTACTTAAGAACCATCTACCTACTCAAAAAGGAATTAATCTATACAAATATCCTTTAGACAATGTTATCCCACTATTGAGGAGTAGGTAGCGTCGGTGTTGGAGTTTTCGGGTCAATTCGATTAAGGGACGTGTGGTCACTAAAGCAATGTTAGGACGCCTTAGTGGTAACCCTAATATCCTAGATCATTTTTTCGAGGCAACCGTTTCGAGGCAACTATGATATTTGGACAATAGGGTGACCTCTAAAACTCCCTATACTCAATGACCACGTTTGAGGCAACCAAGTGAGGTGTACCCTAAGAGTGGTATGTGCAAGTGTGTTAATTCGGTTAATTTTATCTGTACATGTCATGGGTGAGCTATATTGATTTTAGGTTAAAGATTGATCTTGTCATGCATTGACTATTTATCAAACATCTAACAGTTAATAGTTTCGGAAATTAAATTTGCAGAAAGTAAATCTAAACTATTACAAGGCGTCGGGTATTTACATCGCCAAAAACAAACCCTTTAATTTAAATTACGGAAAATAAAAGAAAGCGATAAATAAATAAAAGTCCTATTGAAACTATTACATACTGGAAGCAATTACAATATTGAATAAAAATAAGACGCGTGCGAGAAAATTAGACCGGCGTATTTTTTAGGGTTTTGACCCTTTTTTATTTAAAGAAAAGATTTTTGTTATTTTTGAATTAAATGGAAATTAGATCTAGGTTAATAATTAACTTAATTAATTAATGAAAATATTTTTGGATTTTTTTATATTTAAGGAAATAAAATAAAATTATTAAAATTATTAAAAACCTAATATTCTAAATTGATTTTAATTTATTGCAAAAAATATTAAAATTATACCTAATTAAAAACTAAATTAATTGGTTGATAATTATTTACAAAAATAATGAAATTAATAAAAATAATATTTTTATGGTTTTCTGATTTTATTAAGAAAAAATTATTAATTTGTTAATGACATAAATAATAATTATAAAAATAATTAAATGAAAGAAATATAAGGAGAAAAAGAAATAAACCAAATGGGGGGGGGGTGCTGGGCCTGATTTGAGTGTGTGATTTGCAATTTACAGGCCCAATAGTTGTCAGCCTTGTTTGACTTTCAGGATCACCCACGCACCTGTTGACTTGGATGCATGATAGTCCCTCAATCTTAGCCTTCAGATTTGGCCAGGAGGCCATTTGGCGCCTGGATCTTTGAGGCATATGGTGGACCATGTTTTGAGCGTTGCATGAGAGTGCCTGAAGAAAAATCAAATAAAGGTTTTGGGGGACCTTGGATTCGAACCCAGGTCCCAAGGGACTTTGCAACAACACGCTTGCCATCTGAGCCAATGTGTTTCTTTGTTAGTGGAATGAGTAGTGGACATAATATATGAAAACAATCAATTATGCTGGAATTAAAAAAAACGCGATAAACATATTTGAACTGGCCAATGAAGCAGGGACACGTCTTCGTCTTCTTCAACGAAGACTGTAATTTTTCCTGCGGATTTTATTCCGCATCAAGATCTGTGGCATCATCCTATAATGCGTTCTAGGTCATGGAAACGAGTTCTAAGAACGTCATCACGATCGTCTCCTTCCACTGATTCCATTCATGCCCATGATTTGTTCTAATTTTCCCTGAAATCAAAACGCCTAAAAACAAAGAACCAAAACCCTAGCTTCGGGCATGGCTGTACAGGCTATAAAAATGCAATTCAATTATGCCAAAAGTTTCAGAATGCAACGAAAAGTATGAATATACAAATATTTAGGCAAAAAGATGCAAGAATCCAAGGTTGTGAAATCATGCACAGGGCTATGTTCTTGAGTACTTACAGCGTGTTTCAAGCGATGAGAGGGCTTGGTTCTGATTGCTATAGCTTCAGGGGATTGCAAGCAAGAACACCACGTTGCAATTTTGGATTGAAACAAGCCCTAAGTGTGATTTCAGTTTCCACTTTTTCAAGCTTTTTTTCAAAGTTTGTTTGGTCGTTTCTGCAGTGCTTTTTTTTGTTCTTGTTATGCCTAGCTTGTACATGTATATTGGAATGCATTTAGGTTAAAACTTGGGCTTGAATCCATAGGAATTGATGAATCATGATTTGATATGATCTTCCATTAACAAGTTTCCAAAAATGCTTCAAATCAAATATTTTTTGCACAACAATGCTTGATACGAATTTGATTGAGTGTATCATGATATTTTCAAGATGTAATGATCAAAAAATCTCATTCCATTAATTTTTGGATTTTATTTGAATTAATATTGATTTAAAATGAATTAATTCAATAAAATATAAATAAAATAGAAATATAAATGAATGGCCGTGAAATTGAAGATGGGACACGTGTGTGGTGTGACAAGACCAAATCAAGTGGAAAAAAGTGGGCCCTATTGTCAAAAATTGGAGTTTTGAGGATAGTTGACTTTTGGCAATTTTGGAAAATTGCCCAACTTCAACAATGCATAACTTCTTGAATTTTGAACTTTTGGAAGTGTTCTTGGAATTTTTAGAAACCGTGAGATGTCCTCTAATCAACCATTTTGGTCTAATCTAATTTTGATATTCCATGCTCAAGTTATAAGCTTTGGAAAAAAAGGTGTTTTTGTTGACTTTCAAAAATGACCTATAATGTCCAAATTTGTAACTTTTTGTGAGTGCATTTCTTGATCTTGGGGTGTGAAGATGGATTGTAGGAAATTTAATCCTCTTCAAAATGAGTTTTGGATGGGTCATTTCTCATAAAGTATGAGAAAGTTATGCTTGGTCAAAGTTGAGTTGACTTTTCCTACAAAACCCTAATTTAGCAACTTTTGAATCTTGGTGAATCTTGAGCAATCCTTGATGAATCATGATCAACCCTTGATAAAATGATGAATTATCCTTCATAATGAGAATGTTGGCAAAAAATCTTGAGGTTTGACTGTATTTAGGTCACAGTTGACTTTTGCCCTAGCACAGTCGATTTTTGGACCTCTTGATGAATTGACTGACCAAACTTTCTCTGCAAGGCTTGAAATTTGACATGGATGAACTTGAGAGCATATTAGGACATTGGGGAGCCCTTGAGACCATTTGGATGTGAGGACCTTGATGCAACACAAAACCCTAATTTTGAATTGACTGCCTTAGGAGATGATTTGACTGTCCAACTCTTGAGTCATCTTGAACAACTTGGAGATGATTCTTGACATGTCTTGAGAAATATGGGAGGGAAAATTTTTTGGTACAACACCAGCCGAATCGGGATTTTGAAAGATAGCAGCCGAAGCGAGATTTTGAAAGATAGCAGCCGAAGCGGGATTTTGAAAGATACTAATTGAAGCGGGATTTTGACAAAGGGTACCAGCCGAAGCGGGATTTTAAGGGATGCCAGCCGAAGGTGGACTTCAGGATAAAGAAACTAGCCAAAGGGGAATCTTCATCGAGGAATACTATGCCGAAGGTAGATTTTAAAGGATGCCAGCCGAAGGTGGACTTTAGGATAAAGAAACCAGCCGAAGGGGAATCTTCATCAAGGAATACTATGCCGAAGGTAGATTCCTAAGAAAAGAACGTCGGTCGAAGGCGAACTTACAACTGCAAAGAGACCGGCTGAAGGGGAATCTTAACAAATGATACCAGCCGAAGGTGGATTTTAAAGGATTCCAGCCGAAGGTGGACTTTAGGATAAAGAGACCAGCCGAAGGGGAATCTTCATCCAGGAATACTATGCCGAAGGTAGATTCCTAAGAAAAGAACGCCGGTCGAAGGCGAACTTACAACTGTAAAGAGACTAGCCGAAGGGGACTCTCAACAAATGATAAAGGTATGCATATCTGGTCAAAGTTATATACACAAGAGCGAAGTTGATCATCAAGAAACAAATGTTTAGAATTGCTAGAAAACACAGGAACGAGACTAACCGAAGAAAGCCCCAATAAAAAAGGACGTATTCGTATAAACAAGGGCGCCAGACAACTGGACTTTGAAGAGACATTGAAAGACTCTTAATCATAAAAAGTTAGCTAGGCTAATGAAAGGAGGACCCGCCTAACGCGGATAAACCAAAACAAGGAACCGACTAAGCAGGACCTTCAAAGAGCACCGATTGAAGGTGAACTCTGCAAGAGAAAGGGACTGGTCAAATAAGACTTTAATAAAGAAAAACATGTTAGGCTTTCGATAGGTTGCAAATACGCAAGAACTAAAAATCCCTCAGGCCAGAGGTGGGGTGTTAATTCTTCAAGAGTGGCAATTGGCCAGAATTACCACACACCAAGTATGACTACTCAAACACTTGAGAAGCAAGAAAGTTTATAAGCCAACTCTTACTCATACTCTAACGACAAAGAAAACACGGGTAAAATAACCAAAGGCTTGCAAAGGCAAGCGCAAACCACAAACTTACTGGGGAATGGAGAAATACCAAAGACCTGGCTGGTGGTGAATCAAACAAACTCCGATGGGGAAACATAATTGAATTACCCTAGGCTTGTCGTAGAGATAAATCAAATATGAACGCATAATAATCTGGTTATCACAGGTGGACACAATTGGCTTATACTCATGCATGTTTGAATTTTTTTTAGCGTAATGCTCCATATAATGGAAATGCTACGCGTTTTAGTAGATGCAATGTAATGATGCAAATTTAGTAATGAATTACGAAAACATGCCAATAATCGACTGTTGAGAAGATAAAGAACTTTCAAACGATTATTCTGGCATATCTGATCTTCTATGGATAAAAATCAATTTGTACTTTAATGGGGAACCGAGATTTGGAACCGTCGACCCCTAAAGATCGATGTCACTGGGGAAATAACTTCCTGGGAAGATCATAAAAATAAATTGTAGTCCAGTGAAAATCTTGAATTCTGATCAAACTCCTCTTTTCACGGGGATAAAATTATTTATCCTCCGTTGGAAAGAGAAAAGCTTTGCTGGGAATGGAAATTTCTGGCATAGAAATTCTTGACGAAGATAACTTCTGTTGGGGAGTATAGAAATTCTTAAATAAAAAGAAATCTACTCAGACCGCACTGGGGATAACATTTCTGGGAGGTAAAAGGTCCTCACTTGGGGAAGAAACCACATCCCAAGATAGAAACTCCACTAGGGATATCTCAACAACATCTTCTACTTCTGGTAACGAAAGAGTTATGACTGGAATTCTTCGTGTACATCACACCTGAGAGATAGGAAACTTGCTCCATTACAGAAAGAAGAATAGTTCCACTGGGGAAATTGGATTTCGTTATACGAAAAACATCATGTTAGTCACATAGAGGCCCTCCTTGATTCATGTGTTGGTATGCATCTTGTCATGCAAGACCAACAGTATTTGCAAAATAGAAATTTGGGAAACATGCCGCAATTTGGGGATGGAAAACCTTATTTAATCTTGAACTATTAATTACCGGGTAAAAGCCGTGATGCAAGATTTCAACTCAAACATGTCGACTCCGGGGAGAAATGCCACCAAAAAGTGGACTTTAGAGAAGATGCTTCAAAAATAAATTGTAGTCCGACAAAAAGGAATCATCTAGACTTTAAACAACTTCTACATTTCCAGGGAGAAAGAACATTCTCCTCCTGCAGAGAAGTGAGGATGCTTTACTGGGGAGAAAATATCTCAAAAGAGAAACCCCTTGGCAGATGGGTGTATGTCAAGTAGCAACAGGACTTTTACTGGGAAGTAGCATCCTCCTAGGAAGCAATATTTCCATCGCGTATCACACGAGTAAACAAACCCAAATAATCTTTGCGTTACTGCTCATATCCTACTGTGGATAACAATCCAAACTTCAACTGGGGATAATAACCTTGACTTAGGACAAAGGATATCAGTAAATGGACTTGAGTTTCTGATAAGTTGAAGATAATAATCTTGAATTCTTGACATGATTTTCAAATTCATGAGTCATTTATCCTGCGTATGGACTTGGTCTGATCAACCATTGAAAAAGAGAGAAATCCCTTACATAAATTCCTGCCCCAGTTTGTAAGCCTTTTGCGGAAAATTGCCTCGAGAGGAATTTTTAAGATATGTACCACCAAGATAAACTGCCCCAGTGTTATGAACTTTGGAATATGATGTTTAGATAACCAAAATTGGAGAGGATTCCAACCATGCTTGAGCGAGTGCCCATACACCTTCAAATTCTGGGAAGATTCTCCTCTGATCAACAAATTCTTAGAGAGATTTATCAAATCTTGACATAAATGCCCCAGTTTAACTGTACTTTGAGGGATCGCATCCCGACTTAAATGCCTCAGATTGGCTGCATACTTACTCGACAGAGTATTTGACGCATCTTCCCCTTGCTTAACAGAATCTCGACAAATCTTTTCTTTGTCCCATGCTCACGGAGAGATGAAAACTTGAGAATTTTTGAAGATAACATAACCTTGGAGTGGTTTGCTTATATCTTGAAAGTAGGTTACTTCACAACCATACTTCTCGACTTGAACTGCTTTGTTCTCGAGCAAATACTTGAAGCAATACGTCCCTTGGGACCAACTGAAAGTAATGCACCACTGCTTGTCAGAAACTTTGGGAGACAAACTTTTGCACTCTACTTCAGATTGTTTCTCAAACTGGCATTCCTTTACTCGACGGAGTCAACTGAAGATTTTCCCCAGACTAAGACCATTCACCTGTAAACGGTATCCTGAAGCAATTTCTCCTCTGAGATAATCAAATTTTCATCTGATGCTCATTATGCAAACTTACTCGATGTTTAAGAACTTGCTCATAGGCAAAGAATGTTTATTATAAGAACGATAATTGTAATGCAAAGCTCATGTTTGTCTTGAAGTTAAAAACTTGTACTAAAAATACATTGAAATATCAAAAAATTTGTACAAAAGATAGTAAAAAGATGGAGTGATACCAACTCAAAAGTTTTTGCAAGCCTCTCTAGGAGTCAGATTACCGTATTTCTTGTTATAGTGTGCTTTCGAATTAACCCTTGCTTCAGTTAGGACTTTTCAGGGTTGTAACATGGTCTGGTTCATGGTTTTAGAAAAACGGATTTAAGGCTCAAAATATTTGGTGCCCACCCATTCTCCATGATGTTCTCCAGTCCTAAGTTCAGTTAAACCAATATGAGCACTCATCCCTCAAAAGAAGTTTACCATGGTTGAGGAGAATATGGCAGTCACTCACCTCTTTCATTCTTGGTGCTCGATCACACGACTTTATCCTTTGTGGAGGATCTTTATTTGGTAATCCCCTTTTTCTCTTTTCACGTTTTTTTCTTTCTTTTTGTATTCCCTAACTTTTTCCTGGACAACTTCCTTTGGGATTTGATTTTGAAGTCCAGCAGGATGCCCTGAATTTTTCCTAAGCGACTTGTTTTACAAGTTTCGGCTTATCGGGGATTTTTGTCTCTTTCTTTTATTATTTCTCTTTGCGGGAACCAGCCATGTGACTTTGAGTCATTCTTTGACTTGCTGAAAAAAGTGTGACTGCCTTACTGTTTAGTTGACGAGAAATAACCATTATGGTATCGTCACCTTTTGACCTTTTGATGTGCGAGAGATATCTATTGGGATATCATTATCATTGATGCACACTGCTGATATATGAGAGTTTACCACTGCGGTTTCATTCTTTCTCAACCTTCTGAAGGATAACCTTTGTTATATCTTTTGATGTGCACTCTTAATGAGTTTTGAACGCCCAACCAGATTAACTGAAATCTACCCTGCCCCGGGTTAAATGTAAAGGTTTGTTCTGAAAAGAAAAGAAACTCCTACTTCAAGGCTCAAAGGGGTTGACGAGGGTCTATCTCCCTTATATCTCCGGTGTTTGGGAATTTGAAACAAGGCATGTACATCGTCAGCAGGGTCCTATTCAAAGGCACACCGTTTAAATTTTTGGTATATTACTCATCATCCTCCCTCCAGAGGTTTTTCTTTATTTAACAAGATCTAAGTACCAAAAGAAACAAAGAAAACATTAATGAGTGAATATGAATGGATTAATTAAAAACAAACATACTCAATGCATTACGATTAGTATTCAACAATAAGCAAGTTTTGCATGCAAGAAAGTATTGAACCAAAACGAGCAAGATTACAAATGAGAATGCAAAATGTAATTTGAAAATGCCATGTTAAGGAGACCTATCTTCGTATGTACTTGTTGCTTCGGAAGATGATCTGCCAATCTTGATATCTACTGAGTCAATCGAGACATCAAATCTGACTGGCTGGCCTGAAATTAATAGCCTTTGCATCCAGCAAGTCTTGCATATTTTCTTTGAATGGCCTGCAGTCTTCGATGGAATGGCCTAGTGCCCCAGTATGGTGATCACATTGAATTCCTTCACCATATGTGATGAGGACTTTATCAAGCGAACTTGAATAAATTGCATCACAAAGTATCTTCTACCATAAAGAAGAAATGCCAACCATCTTCTATCACACAGAAGAGAAATCCAGCCACTGAATTCCGGAGCGTGTCCCATTACACAAAAGAAGCGACGTCTTATATCACATAGAAGCGACATCCAGCGACCATACCAAAGAATCTTCTACTACACAGAAGAAAGGAAGCTTCATCTCCTACTTCACAAGAGAGAAGTTTTAGCAACTGAATCACGAAGAATCTCCTACTTCACAAAAGTCTTCTACTACACAGAAGCAAAGTTCAGAAATTGTAACAAAGAATCTTCTACTACACAGAAGAAACTAAACTCTTAATATAACATTCGACCTTTGAGGTATTTTTCTTCTACACAACAGCAGATGTCCAAGAACTCGATATCCTATACTTCTTCATCACAGAAGAATCACCCCATCACATAAGAAGCATCCAACTGAGGGGAAAAAAAGCCTGAAATAGTTTTCCAAACCTGGACGGAACATTGGAAAAGAAGCCAAACAAATACCAAACTTCATACTTCAACCCCTTGTAGCATTTAATATTCTAACTAAGTGCCCTAGAATGGGGGATACATCTAGCATTTGTATCGAAATCAGGAGAGAAATTTGTTGGAGGATGGCCCAAAGCACGAAGCTTAATCAGTTGAGCTTCCAACACACAAGGAAGTAATTGGATACAAGGTATAGAGATTTTATCAACCTGCCTCTCAAGCTTTTTCTGTCTCTGCTGGTAAGTTTTACCCCATGGGTTCACTTGGAGGCCAGAAACTAGCTGCTAGCAAGAGAATCCGAGAACACGAAGCTCTGGGTGAGACCCACATAATATCTCATGATTTGAAAAGAAAAAAAAGTCCCATAGGCTGGGGATGAATGACAGCTCCTGTTGCAACAAATTATACATGATCACATTTCTTTGCCGACACTGTCTGGATATTTTTCCCTTTGAGGATTTCTGACTACAGGTCATTACTTGCATTTCCATGATAAACAACCCCATCTCTTTCCTTTTATCTCATCGAATTCCTCACAAAGTTGTTTCATAACTTGAATCTGATCACGAAGCGGCGAGAAGTCAAGATTGGCAGCTCTGAGAAGAAAATACTGAGTCTGAATAAGGATTCCCCATTATGAGTACCTTCTGAGTACCTGCCACGGATGCATGAAGATGCATGAGGATGCATGAAGATGCATGAGGTGAGTTAGAGAATTCTCCCTCTGATATGATTTGGACACTACAGTCTCTGGATTGATCTCGTCTTGGGTCTTGTCTCTGGATGACGTACCATCTTCAATCGATTGGCCAGGTGCCCCAGTATAATATGCGTCTAGATTTTTTTCAGAAGAACAAATGAATTCTTTTCCAAGCGAAACAATATAGGCTACATCATCAGTCATACTACGCCACACAAAGATACAGTCTGTCTTCTATAAGAACAAAAGAGACATCCCCCTGGTGAAAAAGAGTGTGGCAGTTGGCCAAAGAGGAATTGGACCTTTGGAAGAGACGCCAAACAGGTGTTGGGCTTTATATTTCAACCCCTTTGTAGTCTTCAATATTAAAACCGGGTATCCCGGAATAGGGGATGTATCTAGCATACGTATCGTAATCAGAAGAGATGTTTGTGGGAGGAAGACCTCAAAGATCAGAGCTGGGAAGAACTGGGAATACTAGGATGTCATGCATTGGGCTCGTATCAATATGCTCATCAGGATTCTTGTGTCTTGGCTTAAAAGCTTTTCCCCAGGATTTCACTTGGGGAATAAAGATTGGCTCTTATTGAACAAATTAGGGAACACAAAGTTGTGGAAGATGCCCCTAATTAAAAAGTCTGATGCCCCGGTGTGGCAACCACATATGACGTTGGTCAAAAAGAACGGAGCACTGATATAAGATCACATAGTAAATGGGAACCATCTCCTGATAAGATGTTCTAAAAATTCAAGATTGTGTAGTACTCCATGGTTGGAAGCAATTCCCAAAAGATGAGGAGAAGAGAGAACCTTTACTGTGATAGTAGGTGCAATATTGTTGACATCGTCATCAGAGATTTCATGACCTGGCTCATCTGAGTTTTGAATCAATTATCTTCCTGCTTGAAGAGATTTCTGATCATGGGCCAAATCTTGCATGTACATCACTCGGAGCTATTCCATAATCGATCTTTAAACAAGTGCAGTAAGAAATCAAGCTGAACCTCTGAGGAGAACACATGGTCTGAGTAAGAATCCCCAATCTTCGAGTACTTATTATGGATGAATATACATGGGGTGCATGAATGGATGCCATGTCATGTTCCGTCATTTCCAAGGAATTTACATGATTTGATTTTGATCTTACATAAGTAAGGATGGAAAAGTTTGGCACTAGGCTCACAAATATGATTCCATGGAAATCATAGGACATGTATGTTAAGCATGTGGTTAACCATGTTATGTATGCAACGAAATGAGATCAAACGGGATCAAGGTTCCATCATTTCTGGGTATGATTGCTGCATTGTTCTAAACCATATGAATATTATCAAATCAAAGGTCCAACATAGCTTCCGCACATATAAGAGCCGAGTACTATGTAGATCTAAGTAGCATGAGATCAAGGCTTCAGGAACATCAGATACTGTTTAGCATTTCTGAATATGCTGGGAATGCCAAGATCAAAGGCTTGAATGAACTTCCAAGTAAGCACGTTAGGAACTCAGAAAATAAATCTGAGAACCATATGGTCACCAACAGAACACGATATGCATAAGTCATTGATAGAAGTCCATAACATGATCATTAGAACCAATAATTACCGTCTGATCATAGTCCCTATCTGAACATAGTCACCATCTGAGCATGGATAACCATCTGAACATAGTCACCACCTGAGCACGAGTAACCATTTGAACATAGTCACCAACTGTACCTGTGATAAGATTCTCTCCCCACTCACGGGTGAAGACTAGGTCAGGGTAAGACAATGGTAACTCGAAAATCACGGGTCCTCCTGAAAGTGCTATGGGCTTACCCACAGACGTGGGTGTCGATATTAATTCATTTAAACCTCATCTGATCGTGGTATATGACATGACTGCACTAATCGGACCACGTCCTATAGCCATCATGCCCCCACTCTATTCCTAGTGTCCTAGTGCACTCTGGCCTGGGTACTGGGCCTTTTACCTCAATAGTAACATCCCCACCCAACATGGAAAACCAGAATCCAGCATAATAGATAACAAATAGAGAAAGCAATAAAATGCAATGCAAACTTATGCTCAGATAAACATGTGCAAATGACTAGACTGAAAGCGTAAAAATAAACACCCAAAGAAAAGAAAACAAGAGCTAGGAGCGACTCCGGGATGGACCAGCATTTGGTCGACCTATCCCCAGTGAAGTCGCCAGCTGAAACAACCAGCTGAAAATCATCAAAACAAGGAAGTCACCATCGAACGTCTTTTATCCTATATGGAGGGAAAGGTAAACATCGAGTAAACCTGAGAAAGGTGAAATCAAGGTCTTGCGACCGAGAGATAAGGGTAAGGGAGTTTGTTACGCGAGGGGAAGGTATTAGCACCCCACACGCCCGTAGTACTCTACGGTATCCACTCTTGTTGTCTATCTTATGGGTGCGTTTAATCTATGCTTACGGTTTATTACTGCTGAAGGGAAAATGTCTGCAAAAGGAAGGGGAAAAATGTAGGGAAAATAAAAGTTGTGCTCGTTCGGGCCCTACCCCAATGCATACGTATCCTTTTTAAGGAATCAGAGCAGTCGTAGTTCGACTTATATGTTTTGTTTGTTCGTATTTTCTTTAATGAACAGTATTAATCTCGCCTTCTGCCGCAACTCGACCTTTGGAGACTTACGCGTCAGCATAGAAGTGAATTAACATGTTCTTTCTGAAAAGGTTTGGAGAAAATGTGCATGGGCGCACAAAAAGTTTTGAATTTGTTTGTGTTTTAAATGAACGATAGTAATTTCTCCTCCTGCCGCAACTCGACCTTTGGAGATTTACGCGTCAGCACAGAAGTGAATTAATATGTTCTCTCTGAAAATAATTTTTCAAGGAAGGCCCGAAGGCAAAAAGAGTTTTGTATTTGTTGGTGTTTTTTGCTTGTAGAGAATAACTAGTTAATCTCAAGGGAGAGATATTAGCCACTTTTCTACTTATCTATGAAATGGGTTTTTGAGAATTGAACCACACCTAGACTTGAGATAGAGAACAATAAGATCGAGAAGAGACCCGCTTATCGTATCCATGTTCAACGAAGGCACGATTCTCGTCAGCAACTTTTTTTAGTATTTTTGAGGTTTGCAAGAAAAAGAAGTTTTTGTTTTAAATGCATATGCAAAAAAGGGAAGAAAAGTCACATGGAGACTAACCTATTTCTAAACCTAATGTTATCATGCGTTGTTAGACCTAAGTCAAGGATGAATGAAATGGAAATGTCTACCTAATGTTAGCATGTATATGGTTTGCGATAAAACTCCTACTTTTCATGAAAAGCGATAAAGAAACATGATAAAGTGCGGAAATGAAGTATAAATTGAGGTCGCGATGATACCGAATGGAGAATGTTCGTTGCCTCTTCAAAGATGCGCTAGTGATATGAAAACTCTACGGAAACTGCTCCGCACGAGTGATCAAAGAATTAGTCTCCAAGCATTCCATATTGCAAAGATTGCATCATTACCATCACGAAATATTGGTTAAAGATGAAAACGAAAATGGTTACTAAACATAAACAATAATAGAAAATACTAATTAAAATTCTAAAAGAAAAATTCTAGAAAAATTCTATTATACACTACCACTTTTTATTATTATTTTTTAGAGAAAATTCTAACAAACAAACAAGAATTAATTCCTAAATCAAAAAAACTAACAAGTTTTTTTTATGGATTTTAGAATTTTATCATAAAAAAGAAATAGACAAAATTATATGCAAAGATAAAATCCTAAAGATTATGAGGACAAGGGGTGTAGTATTGAAATCAGGGTGTTAGGCTCATCTTAGAAAGGATCCAGAAACTCCTTTTTATTATTCATAAGCATCACGTATAAAAAAAATCAGAAGCAAGCCTAAGAGTATTCAGTTTTGGTCCAATAATTTTCAATAACACCAATCCAACTGTTTATTCTATTTTTTTATTACTTAGAAATATATGTAATCTATTGAATAAAAAAAATTAAATGAAAAGAACTAAATAGAAAAAAGGATTAGGGTTACAAACAAATGACCATTCAGCTTCTCAACGGAGTTCTCTTAGTCTCCTTCCGCCACGACCGATCAAACACACCACTATAACCACGCCATTCGCCGTCGTGCCGCCATCTTTCTCGGATTCCGTGAACGCTGTCTTCAACCTAATCTCTCTTCCTATCACCCATAAATCCTTCTTCTTCAACTCTCTAAAAAAATGCTGCATTAACGGTGGACATGACAGATGGTGTCTAAAAATGAATGGAATCCTCATCGGTCGGCCTTATCCCAATGCGTAAAGTTCACATCCACGGTTCCGAATCTCTGACGCAAAGGTGACCGCGATGCATGTGAAATCTCAGGTGATTTTTTTGAATGCTTTGATCTTCATCTCTGTCTTATCTTTCACGTTCTTGACTCTTCTACTCCAAATTCTTCTTTGAATTTCATCTTCCTTGGTGCGTTATGTTGTTGATTGCAGATTCTCGAAGATGAAGCTTGAATAGTGAATTGAAGAACATTGATGAAGATGATGATGTTTGCGCTGGTTGCGGTTGCATTGTTGATGATAAAACAGAGTGAAAATGTTGCGGGTTCGATGTTGATGTTGAAGAAAAATGCGGTGAAACATTGTTGTTGTTGTGATATTGCAGAATTCGCGATGAAGAATTGTTGAGAGAGTGAAGATAGTTGAGATGAATGGTAAAGATGAATGAGGAGTTGCGATTGAGAAAGAGATAATGGGAGATCTGCTTATGGTGATGTAGATTTAAGGATGATGATGATTGAAGAGATGCTGATTGATGGTGCAAGGTTGTGGTGTGGGAGGTTCTGTGAGTATGTGTTCAGCAAGAGATGAAGAGTGAAGTTGTTGAAAGGTGGGGGTAGAAGAATAGGTTAAAGAAGAGGAATGAAGAAAATAAGGAAAAAAATTTGTTGAGAGAAGAGGTTGTAGAGAGAATTTATGGAGAGGGTGAAGAGTGAAGAGAAGAGTTCTTGATTCCTTTTGTGAGTTTTCTGTTCTCAGCCTTTTGTATCAGTTTCTGAATAATTGTACATGTGTGTATGCTCTTTGTATGAATCCCCCCTGTTATAAAGCTCTCAAAAATCTGTTAGAAAGCAGTTAGTTATGGTTACAAGTTAGTTGTATTGAAATTCTGTTATGGGCTGTTTATTCTGTTATGTAAGTTGTTAGTGACTGTTTACAGGTTGTTAGGATCCCTTGGGTGATGTTAATTAGGAAGTTAGAAGTTAGTTAGATTTTTTTAGGAGTTTGTTAGGATGTCAACTATTAGGGAGGTTGGGTATTCTGTTTGGTTTTCTATTTGACTGTTGGTTAAAAAATAAAAAATTTAGTTCGGGTCTGCTATCTCTACTAAGCAGTCAAGAGGTTATAAGTAAATTGGACTGGAAGTTTAGAATTTTTGTTTTGTGATTTTGAAGTTTTTCTGTGATTTGTGAATTTTGATTGTGAATGAAATTGAAGGTTGAGATGTGGCAAGTCACTATATCCGGAAATATCAAGTGAACCTATAGGTAGAATATTCAGTGCTCTTACATCATCTAGGAATTTCTGGATGAAGAATAAAGATTTTCAATGCTTCAGGTAAAAGCTCTAGAAAATGATATACTTGTTTTAAAATCCCATTTTAGTTGTCCTCTGCTTTACTCTGCCTCTCCAAATTTTCCATGTTACTTTCAGGTCAAAGAAGAAGTGCATCCGAAAGATGCATCTCACTGTCAACGGTCAAATGAGGGTGTTTTACTAAAGGTAGCAGCAAGTTATATGTAATTTTTCCAAACAAGTTGTACTATTTTTTAGACTGGAATTTAGTTGCAGAATCGGTTAGGCGGTTAGAAGGTAGTTTATGATAATTGGTGAGGGTTGGTTAGAAAACAATTGGTAGGTTACTTAGAATGGTTAGTTATATGTTAGGATGATTAGGAAGTCAGTTTTGGGAAATTTTGTTTGCTGTTGTTTTTCTGGTAGGGCTGAACTGATATATACTTTTGGTTTTTTTCTCTGAGTTGGTTTTGAAAACATTCTTGCAGGTTGCAGGTTTGTGCGATTTTGTTTTGGTACGTGCATACTAGCTAACATTTGGGCATTAAGGCATAATGCACTTGAAGCATGGTTTGTATCAAGTCAAAAAGGGGAGAGATAACATGAAAGGTATGGATGTGGTGTGAGGAATTTAGGCACGGTTCAAAACATGTCATGAAGCCCATGGTAAAATATGAAGACAAAAGATTAAGCTTAGGATACATTTTCTTGTAACTGATTAAATGCCTCTTTTTGTAAAAGTTTCTTTGGACCTTTGTAACTTTTTGTAATCTTGAAATGGCATGTACTGTAATGAGTGAATGAAAGACGCTCGAACGATTGAACTTGAGTAATTTGAATAATTTGAATGACCATGGATGGGAATAGTTCCGACTTGTAATAGAATTTTGATTTCTTTTGTAAATTTGTAGCCTTTCTTCCTTGTAGCCGGTAGTAATTGTGTGATTTGTGTATTGAGAATTTATACCGCGCCTTCTTATAGTTTGTAGAAAATTTAAGCCTTTTGTATATTTTGAGAATTATGTAGTCAAAGAAGAAGCTTGAATGAGATGTAACTAGTAGAATTTGAATACGCTGAAACTTGCTACAATTCAAAATTCCATGTCTATTATTTATGAGCTTTTTACAAGATGGATCCTCTTGAATTATGCCATTTCTAAACATTCTTTAAGTTTCTTAGCTTTTGGTAAATGGAGGCCTTGATCACTTTTTAGTCAAATTAAGGAATTCTACCCATCCGACCTTAAATTTAATCCATGGTACTCCATGATGAGTGTCCTATGTGTTTCACAAGAACTTGAATCAAAATTTCCCTTGTATGCCATATTCCTATAAGAACTTTGGTTCAAACAAACTTGCACACCATGCTTTGGATCTTAAAACTCAAATTTCGATGTTTGAACTTCCAATTCTAAACACCTCGCACCTCAAACTCGCATGAATGGAGACCCTTGACTTTTAACCTTGAATGATGACGGATATTTGTAAAAAATGATGATGATTTGTACTTGGAATTTGAAACTTTGATGACTGAGATGTCTTTTGTAACTTCGGTGTAATAACTTGAATTTGTAATGAACAAAACTTTATAACTTCTTGCATGACAAATTTCCAATTATTCAAAACATTTCTCTCATTCAGTTTGAGCTTGACTGGATACTTGAGTAAACTTGAGACAAACATGATAAACACTCGAATGTTATTTAAATGAATCTTTTTATCTTTTACCTTGGGATGAACAATGACGTGGGATAATCTTGAAAATAACAACTTGAATCATGAAGATATTTACTTGATACCATGTACTTTAATCTCAACTTATATTCACGTACCATCTTCCTCCGCAAGAATTTATGAAATAACCTTCGGGCACGCTATTTTTTTTATCAAGTTGAACCTTAATCCATGTTTGAAACCAAAGTTCTTGGCACAAATATCTGTATAATAGCTTGTATCAATTATTCGTAATTCCTTGACCGTCAAGCAACCAAACTTACCGTACAAAATATCTTTAATCATGACGTACCCAGTCCTAATTTATTAATTTATGGATAGATGAACTCAATGCAACAATGACATAGTCAACAACCTGTAATGCAAGCATCATATGCATCCTGGATTGATAACAAATCTTGATCCTTTAGAGAAATCTTAATACACCTCTAGTATTGGCAAAACCTTGACCAAATGATAAGCACAATGATAGAATGAGGTGTTTTGAATCAAGGATCATGTACGTGATATCACAACCTTAAGTTATTGACAGGAATACCCTTCAACCTATTATTCAGCAGAAGATAATAGCCTTGTAGATTGATGGAGAAGAAATTCAAGCTGAACATTGAAACAAAACCCTAATTCCAAGACCTTGTACACTGAGAAGATCCTGGACAATCAAACTTATTCAACACATACACCTCAAATCGGCTGTAAACCCTAGATCCCTAATTGCTGATCTATTGAACCTCAGGCAATCTATTTTATGAAAAATGTGTGCTATTCACATGACCCATTGGAATGATGCAGATGAATGCAAAAAGTCTAAACCATAAAAGTGCAATTAGGAGGGAAAATTTTGGGGTGCAACACTTAGGACATAACACGCCATCATATTTTTCAAACAACGGCACTTTGAACTTTGGTGGGATCATAATTCCTAACACTAGCCCCAATTCTTTGAAGTCTAGACCTGGTACCCTTTGTATTTCCATAGAGCTCAAACGCTCTTCAAGATGCCTGTACTTATCATCAGCCGGAGGGTACTGTTCCTCAGAGTAGTCTTCCTCCTCTTCATATTCTGAAGGAATTGCTGTTTCTTTTCCTTTCCCTTCCCCTTCATCAGATGTTGCTGCAAAATTCACGGTGTGATCGGTGGAAATAGAACTGACTGTTTTGGAATGTTGGTTCGCGAAATGTCGCGGTAAGCAAGAGTCGCCACCGTCTTTTATTTTCTCCAACAAGGAAAGGACAAAAGCACAGCAAAATTCCTTTTCGAGATGTTTCTCGGTTCGGGAGGTAGATTATAGAAAGGGAAGGTGTTAGCACCCTTTCTATCAGTGTTTATCCACGGGCTCTTAGGTACTTGCTCACTATGTTTTCAAAAGATTTTTGCTTTTCTTTTGTTTGTGGGTTTTGAAAAAGTTTGTTTGAAAACTTCGTTTTAACTCTTGTATCAGTCCTCCAGAGTGTATGAAGTGTTTGTTTGAAAACTTTTGTCAGAAAAGTGTACGTGCGAAAAGTATTTTTGTTTTTATTGAAAGAGCAAGTACCCAGGAGAAATCTACCTACTCAAAAGAAATTAAGCTGTGTAAATGTCCTTTAGACAGTACTATCTAACTATTGAGAAGTAGGTAGCACCGTCGTTGGAGTTATTCGGGTCAATTCGATTATAGGGACATGTGTGGTCACCAAAGCAATAGTAGGACGCCTTAGCGGTAACCCTAATGTCCTAGATCCTTTTTATCCGAGGAAACCGTTTCGAGGCAACTTGGATCTTTAGACAGGAGGGCGACCTCTAAAACACCCTATACTCAATGACCAAGTCGAGGCAACCAAGTGAGGCGTACCCTAGGAGTGGCATGTGCACGTGTGTCAGGTTTCAGTTAAGTTATCTTTACACATGTTATGGTGAGCTATGATTGATTTTAATTTTCAGGCAAGTCTTGTCATGCATAGCCTAATTAACATACATCTAACAGTTAAGATTTTGCGGAAAATAAATCTACGCTATTACAAGGCGTCGGGTATTTACATTGCCAAAAACATAACCCTTGAAAAGGAAATTGCGGAAAATAAAGGAAGCGATAAAAAGTCCTAATTAACGCTATTACATCCTTGGAGCAATTACATAATTATGATCAAAAAAATAATATGCGCGAAAGAATTAAATCGGAGAAGTCCTTAGGGTTTTGACCCTTTTTTTGAGAAAGAATGGATTTTTGTGATTTATGAATTAAATTAAATTAAACCTAAAACTAATTAGTTAATTAAAAGAAAAGAAATATTTTTTTAAGTTGTATGTTTTCAATGAAAATAAAATAAAGGAAATTAAAAGTTGTCAAAAACCTAATTCTATGTTAATTTTATTTATTGTGAAAAAGTCAAAATTAACCTAATTAAAAAGACTAAATTAATTAATTATATTTATTTACAAAAATAATAAATTAAAGGGTGAAATTAATAATAATAATAAAAATAATATATTTTAGTTTTTTCTGAATTTATTATGAAAATAAATAATTATGTTAATTAAAATAATAATAATTAATAATAATAATTAGTAAAAGAAAATAAAAAGCAAAGAAAAGAATGAATGAACCAGGGGGGTACTGGGCCCAACAAGAAGGTACGTTTGGCAATATGAAGCCCATTATCCTCAAGCCTGCTTTGACTTTCTGGATTAGATGTTTGTTGGTTGACTGAGCGCATGGTAGTCATCATCTCATGGCCATTAGATTCAAGTTTATGGCCACTTGGCGCCTGGATATTTGAGGTACACGGTGAACCTGCTTTGGAGATCTGCACAAGAATATGTAAAGAAAAATAACATAAGCGTTTGGGGGGGACCTGGGATTCGAACCCAGGTCCCAATGATTCCATGCCAACACGCTAACCACTCCAACCACCTGCACGCGTTTGATATTATAACACTAAGCAATCAATATATTAACAAACCAAACAATATGCTGTAAAAAGAAAAATGTGCGCTTCTTTTTTGAATGGTCCAATGATGTATCACCACATCATCATCTTCTTCATATTTCCTACAAAAAACACAAATAGATAGTGGGGGTTTTTGACCCCCACAAACTGCAGCGGCGAAAAATAGCGATTAGCCCTGTGATTAATATAAATATTTCACGAATGTTGGTTCACGTTCGTCTTGACTTAACGAATTCAGTCATGGGTCTTATGAGTCTCAATTTTTCCTGTATTGCAAAGCCCTAATTTGAAAGCTTATGAACCCTAAAATTCGTGAATGGCAATTTATGATTCTGTGCATTATAATTCAATTAAACTATCCCATTAGCTTCATATGGATTCAAGCAATGCAAAACAAACAAAAAATCACGTTAATGATGCATGAATTAACCAATACGATTCTCAAAATAAAATGCAAACCGTGACTCTGTTCTTGATGATTCTTTGAGCTTCAATGCTTGGTTTTGATTGCTACACGTTCCTGGGATCCCCTGCAGTGTATTAGAATCAATAAAAGTCTTTGAATCGTGCTAGAATATGGAAATCAGTTTTCAAGTTTTCTTGGAAAATTTCAATATGGCTATGGCTTTGTTCGCAGCTTGTTCACGTGTGCATGATCAGGGTTAGCTTGCATATTTATAGAGGACTGAAATTAGGTCAAATCTTTGAGCAAAAATCCATTGGAATGATGATTAAATATTTGATTGGAAATCATATATTTTTGAATCTTCATGATTGGAAAAAGTTGCCTAATTTGGAGATATTGCATCTTTGACTTGGTGCACGAAATTGCCAGCCTTTTTAGGTCATTCTTGCTTCACAAAAAGATTGAAAAACCATATCTTTATATTTTCCTACAATTTAAATTAATTAAATTAATTAATATTTATTAAAAATCCAATCAATTAATAAAAAATAATTCAATTAAGTTTGATGGGTCGTGCATAGGCCATGGATGAAGTATCAAGAAGAGAATTGAGGCCCATTAGCAAAAATAAGGTGTTTTGAGCAAAGTTGACTTTTGCAAATTCATAAAAATTTCCCAACTTCTCCAATGCATATCTTTCTCAATTTTGATCATATGAACATGTTCTTGGACATTTTGGAAAGGTATTGAAGTCCTCTAACCAATGCCTTTGGTCCCATGTCATTTGGATTTAACAATCTCAAATTATGGTCTTTGACTTAAAGTGCACTTTTGTTGACTTTTGAATTTGACCTATAATGTAGAAATTGATAACTTTTTGTGAGAGCATTTCTTGGACTAGTAATGTGAAGATGGATTTTAGGAAATGTAATTCCATTAAAAATAAGCATTGGATGGGATTTTTCTAATGAACCATGAAAAAGTTATGCCCTGGTCAAGATACAGTTGACTTTTCTACTGTCCAAAAATAGTAACTTTTTGCATCTTGATGATTTTTGAGCCATTCTTGTGGAATCATGATCAAGACTTGATCAAATGATGATTTTGGACTCAAAATGAGGTGTTGACCAAAAATTCTGACTTTTGACTGCAAAATGACCATTTTGCCCTTGCAGTTGACTATTGATCAAATAGGGCTTTTGACTGTGCAGGTTGACACTGTGAGCCTTGAAACTTAGCATGTAGATTCTTGAGGATGTATATAGGCATATGAGACTTGATTGAACCATTGGAAACTCCAAATTCCTTGAAAGAACCAAAACCCTAATTTCAGCTGGCTTAAGAGGTATTTGACTGTATAACCCTTAAGTAGACTCTAGCAATTTGAGGGTCATTCTTAAGGAAATTTGAAGAATATGGGAGGGAAAATTTTGGGGTACAACAGTTGCCCCTGTTCAATCTTCTTAGACATGAGGATGTAGATTGGCTTGCGTGCCTTTCGTGATCCGAAGGTGGAAGATGATTGAACACTAAAGTGCCCAGAAATTTGCACTCGCATGGTGTAGTATCAACAATGTGATGTCGGGAATGGGCTTACAGATGCCATTTGGAGAGATGATGGGTAGGAGGATAGGCTTATAGATGCCATCTGGAGATGTGACAGAATATTGTCGGGGATGGGCTTATAGATGCCATCTGGAGATGTGACAGAATCTTGTCGGGGATGGGCTTATAGATGCCATTTGGAAATATAATAGATAGTTGTGGAGATGGGCTTAAAGATGCCATCCAAGGGTGATTGTTGAATTGTTTGAGCTGGTTGAGCTAGTTGAGTAGATAGTTGTCCTGTCTGGTTTCAGGTATTAATCTACAATCCGTCGTTCACAGATATTTCCTGGCTAGTTACAAGTGTTGATCTGGAATTTAAGAGAGGTTGGTCGATGAGATAGTTGTCCTGGCTGGTTTCAGGTATTAATCTCTGACTTGAGAAAGAAATATAGTCTTCCTGGCTTGCTACAGGTATTGACCTTCAATCTCTTCAACGTAGATAACATTCCTGGCTAGTTACAGGTATAGATCTACAATCAATCGTTCACAGATACTTCCTGGCTAGTTACAGGTATTGATCTGGAACTTAAGAAAAAGTTGGTCGAGATAGCTTTCCTGTTTAGTTTCAGGTATAGATCTCTGACCTGAGAAATAAAGATAGTCTTCCTAGCTTGCTACAGGTATTGATCTTCAATCTCTTCAATGTAGATAACTTTCCTGTCTGGTTTCAGGTATAGATCTACAATCAGTCGTTCACAGATATTTCCTGGCTAGATACAGGTGTTGATCTGGAACTTAAGAAAAAGTTGGTCGAGATAGCTTTCCTGTCTGGTTTCAGGTATAGATCTCTGACCTGAGAAATAAAGATAGTCTTCCTGGCTTGCTACAGGTATTGATCTTCAATCTCTTCAATGTAGATAACTTTCCTGTCTGGTTTCAGGTATAGATGTACAATCAGTCGTTCACAGGTATTTCTTGGCTAGATACAGGTGTTGATCTGGAACTTAAGAAAAAGTTGGTCGAGATAGCTTTCTTGTCTGGTTTCAGGTATAGATCTCTGACCTGAGAAATAAAGATAGTCTTTTCGCTTGCTACAGGTGTTGATCTTCAATCTCTTCATGTAGATGACTTTCCTGTCTGGTTTCAGGTATAGATCTACAATCAGTCGTTCACAGATATTTCCTGGCTAGATACAGGTATTGATCCGGAACTTAAGAAAAGGTTGGTCGAGATAACTTTCCTGTCTGGTTTCAGGTATAGATCTCTGACCTGAGAAAGAAATATGACTTCCTGGCTTGCTACAGGTATTGATCTTCAATCTCTTCAATGTAGATGACTTTCCTGTCTAGTTACAGGTATAGATCTACAATCAATCGTCCACAGATACTTCCTGGCTAGATACAGGTATTAATCCGGAACTTAAGAAAAGGTTGGTCGAGATAACTTTCCTGTCTGGTTTCAGGTATAGATCTCTGACCTGAGAAAGAAAGATGAATTCCTGGCTTGCTACAGGTATTTATCTTCAATCTCTTCAATGTAGATAACTTTCCTGTCTAGTTACAGGTATATATCTACAATCAATCGTCCACAGATACTTCCTGGCTAGATACATGTATTAATCTGGAACTGCAAAGGTTGATGGCAATCATCCTTTGATTTGAATTTTTCCTGAAAAGGCAAAACATTAGTTGTATGCAATGTCATGATGTATGAAATGCATGATGTCATGATGTTCTCAAAATAAATGAGATTGTATGGTATGATGCGTATATGCATGTATCATGATGCATGACAATGTGATGTTTATGAATGTTTCTTCGTCTGGGAGATAAATCCTTGACAAATGTCGGGAAGTTTGTTAAGTCTTGGGCTGATGTTGGAGAGTAGAGTTCCTCGTTTCCGCTTTGGATGATGAACGAAGATGATTGCAAGAATAAACCGGTAGGAGAAGATGACTCCGTTGGGGAATAAACCTGGTGAGGAGATTACTCTGCGGGGAACTACTCTGTGGGGAAGAGATGCTTCGCTGAAGATTTGAACGATAAACTCCGCTGGGGATTCCGTTGATAAGCTTTGTTGGGGAACTTGATGAACTCCGTTGGGGATAGGAAGAACTTCACTGAGGACGGTCTTTCCGTTGCAATTTGCTGAGGATAACCCAGTTAGACTCTGGTGGGGAATAACCTTTGTACTCTGCAGGGGATAAGCTTCCAGAATCTACTAGGTAAGATGATTCAACTCTCATGGGGAAACTTTTGGGTTGTACTGGGGAAATGGATCCACTGGGATGTCTGTATTCCGCCGGGGAACAATCTTATATTTCTGTCGAGGAATATTAAGACTGCCGGGGATGCTTGCTGAGGAATATCTGTATACTCTGCTGGAGAATATTAAGATCTTCTGGGGATACCCAACTTCCTTTTAGGGCTGACAGTAGACTAACTCTGCTCGGGGGAGAGTATTGCTGATTTGCTGGGAATACTGTGCCTTTTTAGGGCTGATGGGAGACCAACTCTGCTTGGGGGAGAGTATTGCTGATTTGCTGGGAATACTGTGTATTTTTAGGGCTGATGGGAGACCAACTCTTCTTTGGGAGAGTATTGCTGACTCTTGTCTTACTCTGTGGGGAGTGAAGGTATCTTGGTCATGTTCTTCAGCTGGACCTACCTTAGTACCTGGTGGACAGAACGGCTTGTACAGTTCGGACAATTCTTATTGTCCCAGTTTCTGTGGGCGAAGGTACCTGTGGAGGTGCTTGATGACTGCCGATTAACAGGGAGTTGTCACTGTCAGTAGCGTGGTATCGCCATGCTACCAAAAGATGTCTGATCATGCAAGATTCGTTGCTGGAATTCATGTCCAATGCCCCAAGTGACTCAGGCGGAGATTTGCCCCTGGCTATTTGGCATCTTGAGAGATTCCTTGAATCTTGACTTGACTGCCCTAGATGATGAATAATGATCATGCAGTGCCCCTTGACTGGAAGTGTTTATGTTCACTAGATATTCTTCGTGCGAATTTCTCTGCTGTTTGAACAAATAGTCATATGCAAACAATGTTATTTTAAGAATGCAAAGCTTATGTCTGTCTTAAAGTTTTTTGGACATGCAGTTTTTTAATAAAACAAATGAATTTTTGTAAAATGTGATGTCAACTCAGGATTTATCAGCGAGCCCTACAGGAGTCAGGATACCTTTCGTAACAGTATGCTTTTGAACTAACCCATGCTTCAGCTAGGACTTTTAAGGGTTATAATGTGGCCTGGTTCACGGTTTAAGAAACAAAGGATAAAGGCTCAAAATTTATTTGTACCCACCCGCTCTTCGTGATGTTCTTCGATCCTAAACTCAACTAACCGTGCATTAGACCTCGTTTGAGTCTTTGCTCTGATATTCCGGTGATGGTTCGGATACTGATAGTTTATTTTGACTAGGCAGTCATTTCTTTTTTTTGTCGAGGGTTTGCAGGACCTCTTTCTTTTCTTTTTTTAATTTTTTTTATCCCTGTTTTTTTTGCCTGAACTGTTTCTTTTGTGATTACAGTCAGCGGGATGCCCCAGTTTTTGTAAGTCTCCTTCATAGGTTTTGACTTATTGGGCTTTTATTTTTGAAAGACAACGACTGCCTGTCTTGACGATTATAGGGAACCATCACCGTCTTTTGTTTCGGAAAGACTCCTTTGATGCCATTCATTGTGCACCTGGATCAACTGAGAGAACTACCCTTCCCCAGGTTATGATTAAGGGTTTTAATTTTTGAAAAGAAAAACTCCAACTTCTTTGGCTCAAAGGGGTTGACGAGGGATTATCTTCCTTATAACTCCACTGTTTAGGATTTGAAACAATGCCTGTACCTCATCAGCGGGGTCTGTTCAAAAGCATAATGTAAAGATCGTGGTATCGTTTTTGTCATCCTCCCTCAAGAGGCTTAGAATTTTTTAATCGAGAGTTTGAACATCACAAAAAAATGAAAGCAATTTGAATATAGTGAATGCGAATGGATTTATTCAAAACAGACGTATGCGATGCATTAATAAAATAAAAAAGTTGGCCATGACAATAATTGTTTGAATAAGCAAAGAAAAATACACTTGAAAATTCAAATAAAACAAAAGCCTTCAATGATTTGGCAAAGGAGCAGTGATTATGTTTGGAGTCTCTGGAGGGTCGAACTGGATTTCTTTGGCATCAATCATGTCTTGGACCTTGTTCTTCAGGGCCCAACAATTGTTTGTGTCATGTCCCGGACTGTCAGAGTGGTATGCACACCTTTCATTGGGATGATAGGTAGGAGAGGAAGTGTTGGGATTCCGGAGAGGAGCCCTTAATGTAATCAGCCCTGCCTTCAACATTTGCTGTAGCGCTTGAGTCAGTGACATGTTGATCTTAGTGAATTGTCTTTTAGGTGCGACCTCCTTTCGTTGATGCCCCGGTCTTTCTTGAGCAGGCGTAGGATCGGAGATCTGGGTTGCTCCTACATGTTGATCATGACGACTCTATCTACCATACACAGCATTGGACTCTTTCTTCCCATTGTAAGGCTTTTTCTGAGCATTGGAAGGTGTAGCTTCCTGAATCTTCCCGCTTTTGATGCCAACTTCAATTCTCTCACCAGTCAAGATAAGGTCTGTAAACCCGGCTGAAGAGTTTCCAATCAAATGGTTGAAGAACGGACCAGACAGGGTCCCCAAGAACATATCAACAAGCTCACGGTCAGTCAAAGGTGGTTGCACCCTTCCAGCCAGGTCTCTCCACTTTTGAGCATACTCCTTAAATCCTTTACCCGTCCCTAGTGACATACCCTGGAGTTGGGTACGCGTAGGAGCGAGGTCGGAATTATACTGATACTGCTTATAGAATGCAGTAGCCAAGTCCTCCCAGTTACGAATACTGGCTCCATCCAGCTGATAAAACCATTCGAGTTGAGTCCCTGAAAGACTATCCTGGAAGAAATGGATCCACAAATTCTTGTCAGCTGTATAAGGTTGGATCTTCCTTACATACGATTGGAGGTACAGCTTAGGACAGGAAGCTCCGTCGTACTTTGCAAAAGCAGGTGCCTTGAACTTATGGGGAATCACCACCCCAGAGGATAAGCCTAGGTCTCCAAAGTCCAACCCGGGCACATTTTGTATCTCCATAGCACTTAAGCGGTCCTCTAGTTGTTTGTACCTATCCTCAGCTTAAGGGTACTGTTCTTCATCAAAATCGGTCTCGTTGTCGGAGACCACGAGACTAGGAACCCTTCTCTCTTGTGGGCTGTCTTTCCCTACAGATGGGGTAGTCAGCTCAACCTCATTCTGTAGTGCATTCCCAAATCTGCGTCCAGTGTTGAACAAGACGGTCCTCTTCTTCTTCTTCTTCCTTTCCTTCAGAATCAGAGTCTTCAAATCCTGTTGACCCTGGGCTAGGCTCATAACCATCTCTTGGAACTGGGCATTCTGGGTCTGGAGGGCCTTGATCGCTTGTTTAGTGGAAGGTTCAGTAGACATGACGATTGCTGAAATAAACAGCGAAGGAGATAAGTGACCTGTAAAGAAGGGTACCTGTAATGCAATGATATGTATGATATATATATGCAAATGTTTTCAAGGATCTCGTGGGGTAAACAAAGAAACTTGTTAGAATTTGAATTTCGCAGTTTGATTGAAGGAACTTCATGTTGTTGAGAGTCCTTCTTCAAGAGTCAAGGCTCACCATATCGAGTGGGTCATAGCCCCTGACCCAAGTCATCATGTTTTGATCTCCAAACAACGTTGGCTAGAGGAAAATAAATCCCCTTTGCCCCTTGCTAGACATTTGGTTCATCATGACCTGCATCACAGACCCTTGAGATCCTTGAAATGGGTTAGTCCTTATGTAGGAGGTATGCAATGTTATGATGTGATGATGTTATGATGTTATGATAAAGGCACACCACAAGTATTCACAAAAGGCAAACATGGTGAAGGCACACAAGTCACACAAGAGGGCCCTTAGATTTCAGGCCAGCATGAAGTTTGGGTACTACCCTCTTGAAGTTAGTTGGCTCAAAACTTGTCCTATGAATAGTAACCGGGTTCTAAGGAGCTCAATATCATTGGATTTTTTTCTATGTTCATTGTTTTGATTTAGCCACTTAACTGGTGACCAAAACATTCCAAGAAAACAATCCTCAATGAGTGTAGTATCGAGTATCTACCAACTTCGAACTGCACCAAAGTCGGTCATCTCACTACCCCTAAAGAGGCCAGGATGGTCAAGTAAGGTTCTAAGGTCAGTTGATGCTTCACGACACTACGCGGCGGCCCCGTACTCTCCTTGACTTGACTCAAGGGTTACCGGTACTCACCAAAGTGCCACATCAACGTAGCAACTGCTTCAACCATGTCGGTATATCCCGCACAGTTCCCTCACAGTTTGTTGCTACTTCTAAAAGGGTAACCCCAGATCCGGGTTAAGATCTATAAAACTCCGATACAAGCCCACAATATTTAAAGCATTCAAAGCACACAATTTAAAACATGAGTGATCTAATCCTAAGGTATACCTAACTTATTATAGAATCCCCAGCAGAGTCGCCAGTTCTGTGATCAGTGGAAATAGAACTGACTGTTTTGGAATGCTGGTTCGCGAAATGTCGCGGTAAGCAAGAGTCGCCACCGTCTTTTATTTTCTCCAACAAGGAAAGGACAAAAGCATAGCAAAATTCCTTTTCGAGATATTTCTCGGTTCGGGAGGTAGATTATAGAAAGGGAAGGTGTTAGCACCCTTTCTATCCGTGGTTATCCACGGGCTCTTAGGTACTTGCTCACTATGTTTTCAAAAGATTTTTTCTTTTCTTGTGTTTGTGGGTTTTGAAAAAGTTTGTTTGAAAACTTCGTTTTAACTCTTGTATCAGCCCTCCAGAGTGTATGAAGTGTTTGTTTGAAAACTTTTGTCAGAAAAGTGTACGTGCAAAAAGTATTTTTGTTTTTTTTTGAAAGAGCAAATACCCAGGAGAAATCTACCTACTCAAAAGAAATTAAGCTGTGTAAATGTCCTTTAGACAGTACTATCCCACTATTGAGAAGTAGGTAGCACCGTCGTTGGAGTTATTCGGGTCAATTCGATTATAGGGACATGTGTGGTCACCAAAGCAATAGTAGGACGCCTTAGCGGTAACCCTAATGTCCTAGATCCTTTTTATCTGAGGCAACCGTTTCGAGGCAACATGGATCTTTAGACAGGAGGGCGACCTCTAAAACACCCTATACTCAATGACCAAGTCGAGGCAACCAAGTGAGGCGTACCCTAGGAGTGGCATGTGCACGTGTGTCAGGTTTCAGTTAAGTTATCTTTACACATGTTATGGTGAGCTACGATTGATTTTAATTTTCAGGCAAGTCTTGTCATGCATAGCCTAATTAACATACATCTAACAGTTAAGAGTTTGCGGAAAATAAATCTACGCTATTACAAGGCATCGGGTATTTACATCGCCAAAAACATAACCCTTGAAAAGTAAATTGCGGAAAATAAAGGAAGCGATAAAAAGTCCTAATTAAAGAAGTGAAAAACACAAGAAGGGGGGTTGAATTGTAAAACTGAAAATCAATGCAATGAACACGATATTTTAACCTGGTTCGTTTGATCTCAAACTATTCCAGTCCACCCGTCAAGGTTATTTCGCCTCTCTCCAACGAGGTCTTAATCCACTATATTCAACTGAATATTACAATCTGCTTTAACAACTGCTAAAGCCTTCTTGATGCAAACCACAAACCGGTCTGTCAAGGAAACACTTTCTTACAAAGAATAGAAGTCTAGGTGTGTGAATGTTTTCTACAAAACTGTTTATCACAACTGTGATATTACATAACTTAAGCTTATTGAAACTAGATTGCTAAAGATAATTGAGTAATGAAATGTGGAGCTTTTTTAGCAAACTGAGAATGAGAAGATGATGAATAGCTTTTAGGCGTGGAGATAGTTGTAGAGCATTAGCCAATTCAATCTTCATTGTCTTGTTTATATAGCACTGAAATTGTTGAACGTTGGAGCAATAATCTTGATTCAATGCCAATAACAAACTTTCCTTATTAAGCAGATCTTATCTGGAATGATGCCGTTGGTAATAATTCGCCTTGAATGCACAGTACCGTTGCTACTTAAAGCGTGTTCTGGCTTTGGCTCATTCTGACGCTGCTTAAGTGCTGATGAACTATTGTTGTCTTTATCAGAGTGTTGAGCGCAGTTCTGTTCATCAAGCTTCAGCATTCGCGTGAGTTGTTCTTCTGATTCTGGTATTCTGATATAGCATCTTCTGATGCTGATGTTGATAACCAATATTCTGATGCTGATTATGATGTACTCTTGCTGATACCTATCAGAGTTTCTGCAAATCAGAAGGTAATATTTTAGGTAGCAAATAGTTCTTACATGAATCACATAATTAATATATCCTTTCATTTTTTTATCATCAAAACTTAAACTTAGGGTAGTAGATTCAAACTTTGTTCTAACAATCTCCCCCTTTTTGATGATGACAAAAACTAGATATTTTTAATTGAAATTAACGTGAAAAAGTATCAGAGATAACTAAATGATAAGATGTATCAGAGTAAGAAGTTATCAAAGATAAGGGATAAAGCGATATCAGAGTTGAGATCGGAGATACTCCCCCTGAATTTATAACTTCCCTTTTTAATTCCAAGAGATCTTCAGGATCAGATCTTTATTGACTTTCTTTGAACATCAGAATATCAGAGCTTTTGACTGTCAGAAGCTTTAGATCAGAATATCAGAGCAGAGCTTCAGATCTGAATATCAGAGCTTTATCAAAGATTTGCTTTGGGTCAGAGTATCAGGACTTTGGTCTTTAGTGAATCAGAGAGCATTCTTGTACCTGTAGACTTAAGCAAAAACAGAAAGCATATTTAAGTATATCAGAGTTAGAATGTGTAAGATTTTCTGTCTCAGTAATCCGTTATTGAAAAATATCATTCTTGTTCTCCCCCTTTTTGTCAGCAATCAAAAAGTGTAAGTGATGTGCTAAAACATTTAGATCAGAAAAACTTGTCATATTAAAATAGTTAGAGCCAGACAAAACAGTACAGAAGATATGCAAAGAAAACATCAAAATGGCATGAATGAAAATCTAAGGTTGGGGAGGAAGGCGTGTGAACAGAGTCTCCAGCATTGCCTTAATCTGATCAGCAGTCTCATTCTGCTTGTGCACCATGCTGACTACTGTGTCTATCTTGATATCCTGCACATCCATTCTTTCCTTCATCTTCTGATCATTTTCATCCATCCTTTGCTGCAGACGAATATCATTCAGCTTCAGCTCTTCCAGAGTCTGCCTGTCCAAGGCAGCTTGAGAAACATCAGAAGCAGGGAGCTTCAGAGAGCTTTCTGCAACATCTTCAGCTTGACTGGCTTCAGCTTGAATTATCTGATCTTCTTCTGGCTGCACTTGTGAAGCTAGACGCTTCTCAGACCATGGCTCACTATCCAGAAGGAGCACGTCTTCTTTCAGCAGCTGACTTCCTACTTCGTTCAGAAGCTTGCTGAAATTCTGCTGTGCTTGCTCATAATTGATGTCTTGCAATTTTAGAGCTTCAACACGTACCCAAATTCTGAATCGTGTCCAGAGCTGGTCAGAGGCAGCTGGATCAATCATTCTAGGACAGACTTGCTTCAGAGAAGCAATCCACTGCTGCAAACCTGTTTCAAAATTCATAATGCCAGAGCCAACATCTGGCTGTTTTGGTTTTGGAATGGCTATTTTATTTTTCAGATCAGCAAGACGGTCAAGGATTGTTAAATCTATGAAGGTCCTGCTGGGGTCTTCTGTGGTTTGTTTGGGAGCTGTTTGTTTGGGAGATGGAGTGGGAGAATCAGAAATAATGATTGGACTGTTTGGGGTTTTGGGAGTGTTTGGAGGAGTGGTTTCTGGCGAGGATGGCAGTTGGGCCATTGTTACAGTTGTTCCACATGGCAGCTGTATTTCCAGAGGTTGTGGCTCAGGATTGAGGAGAATGAGGTTCAGGAGATGGAGGAGATGGAGATTCAGAATGATGAAACTCAGGTTGAGGTGATGGTTGAGGTGATGGTGGATGAATTTCTGGTTGAGGAGAGGGAGAAGGAATTGCTGGTTGTGGAGAAGGAGGAGGAATTTCTGGTTGTTCAGGAATATGTGGTTCTTCTGGAATGGGTGAGAGAGGTTGTTCTGGTTGAAGAGAGTGGGTAGTTTCTGGTTCAGTGTTTGGATTATTGGAGAGGTGATCAGAAGCATGATGATCAATATTAGACAGAACTTTGTCAAGTTCTGATGTTGTTGAAGTTGTTGGTTTGGGATGTTTGGTGCAGGGTATTCTGAGTTTTAGTGCCTCAGAAGGGTCATCTTCTGGTTCGGTTTCATCTATTGTTGGGATAGGGATTGGGATTTTATGAGAAGCTGGAGTTGGGATTGATGTTGGAATAGCAGAAGAATTTAAAACAGAAGCAGCAGATAAATTACCTCTTTTCTTGGGTGTCTGCTGGGATGTTCCTTCTGAAGGGGCCTTCCTTTTCTTCGTCTTCTTCAGTGTAACTTCTGGTTGAGGTTGATGCAGATCTTTGATATTCAGTTTGGGATCTGATCCATCAGCCTTGCACGCGCCCAAGTATCTGAGAACCACCACTGGTTTAGATTTTATCTCAGAAAATAATGGAAAGTCACTCAGTGGGACTCTTCTGCTGGTGATATCAGCAATAGGAGTAACGCTGGGTTCCTTTCTGATATTCTCTATTAATTTCATTTTCTTCAGATTCTTCACGTTCAGAGGCTTGCCAACAGTTGGTTCAATGGTGCTTAACTCTTGAGCTTCTATCAGGTGCTCTATCAGCCTATTCTCAGTCAGAATATCTGATATTAACCTTTCAAAGGGTATCCAATCCCTCTTTGTTCTTTCTTCTTCCCTGGTCTCCTTCACGCTTGTTCTGAGGTGATTAAACAGAAGATGAGCCAAGTTGATTTTTACCTTCTGATTGATAAAATAGATCAGAAACTGCTGATCTATATTTATGTAATCAGGGGAACTTGTTGGCTTCCTATGATTAAAGCACCCCAGAATGATCTTCGCCCAAACTCTGTGGTGATCCTTGAGGTCTCTGATTTTGCTGCTGGGCACCCCAATGGTGAAAATCTGTTCTACTATGACGCCAATTGTTGTCCCCAAAATTTTCCCTCCCATAATTCTTTAAGAGATTGCCAAGTCATGCTTCAAAATTCCCCAAGGGGTTGCACAGTTCAAGGGCCTCCTAACAGTCAAAATTAGGGTTTTTGTTCTGATCAAGAAAATGAAGTTTCCAAGGGTCCAATCAAGTCCCACATGCCTATAAATATTGTCAATCATCCTCATACCAAGTTTCAAGACTTTCAGCACAAAATTGCACAGTCAAAACCCTAATTGCACTACAGTCAACTGTAGGGGCAAAATGGTCATTTGACAGTCAAAAGTTCAAATTTTTGGTCAACATCTCATTTTGAAGCCACAAACATCATTTGATCAATGCTTGATCATGATTCTCAAAGCTAGGCTCAAAAATCATCAAGATGCAAAAGTTTCCTTATTTGGACAGCTGAAAAAGTCAACTGTAAATTGACCAGGGCATAACTTTCATATGGATTATCAGAAAAATTCCATCCAAATCTCATTTTGAAGAGAAAGACATTTCCTACAACTCCTCTTCACACTTCAAGTCCAAGAAATTCTCTCACAAAAAGTTATCAATTTCAACATTATAGGTCATTTTCAAAAGTCAACAAAAGGGGACTTTAAGTCAAAGGCCATAACTTGAGATTGGTAAATCAAAATGACATGGGACCAAAGGCATTGGTTAGAGGACTCAAAGACCTTTCCAAAATGTCCAAGAACATGAGCAAATCTTAAAAATTGAGCAAGTTATGCCTTGTGGAAGTTGGGAAATGTTTGGATATTTTGAAAAGTCAACATTGATTCAAATGACCTAAAATTGCCAATGGGCTTCTTTTTCTTCCACAATTCATTATCCAAAGCATGTGCACGACCACTTGGCCCAAAGGGAAGTTTTTCTTCATTTTTTATTTATTTATTTGGATTTTTATTATTAATAATTCATTTAAATTAATTAAAATGCATGAAAAATGTTAAACCTACTATTTCAAATCTTTTTGTGCATATAATATCTTCAATATTTCGTGTAAAGAAAATTAGGGAAGAATTGGAATTGATTGGATATGATTGAGAACTAAAAAGCATGAAAAAAGATTGAAAAATTATGGTTTGCAAATCAAATCTTTTTCACATCAATGCATGGATTTTGATCAAGTTTTTTAACCTAAATCACTCTCCTATACATACACAAGCAAGACCTAATGCTCATAACCAAAAAAAGCTGCGCAGAAAAAGCATATGAAAACTTGGAATTTTTCAAGAAAACTCCAAATCTGAAAACCTAGTTCTAGGACGATTCAAGGCCAAGTAATTGTTCCATTAGCTTCCTAAGGCGTCAAGGGAAGTTTTCCAATCAAAATCAATCATCCCAACACCCAGAATTGGTATACAGAAACCAATTTTTCTCACTTTTTTCTCACAATCGTGTTTTACAATTCAGGCATATTCATTGCATTTTATTTGTGGATTCATGCTAATTAAACCTTTCTGAAGCTAACCATCTACTTTAATTGCGTTTTTATACACTGTATGCGAATCTACCATTGTTGCTTTTTAGGGTTTATGAAGCTTTGAATTGGGGGTTTTAAAATATGGAAAAATTGAGACTCGAAACCTAGGCCATTTAATTCAGCACGCTTGGACGAAGAGAAGGAGACCATCGCGCCTAATTTATGAAGCCCCAGGGGCTAATCGCTATTTTCTAATAGGTTGTCTACAAGAACGGTGTAAAACCGTTGCTGATTGCTTTCTTGTTTCAGGAAAAATAAAGCCAAGGAGGAAGATGACCATGTGGCTAACAGCGGTTGGTTGATTCAAACTTCGCGCGAAAAGCGCCCCACTAACGTTGTTTATTTTATATTTTTTCTTAGGTATATTATAATCAGAACGCGTTGAGTGCTTCAGTGGCAAAGCTTGCAAGTGGTAATGTTCAGGACCTGGGTTCGAGCCCCAGGTCCTCACCCCTTTCCATATATTTTTTCAATTAATATTCATGTGCAATTTCAGTAGTAGTGTCCACCATGCACCCACAAAAACAAACCTGCCACGCGTATGCCAAGAGCAATCCCAGGGCTATAATTGGAGGAGCACCATAGACTTGAGTCAAAGAAGCTACACGCTAATGGAAAAGTCAACCAGGCCAAAGGCCATTGGGCCCAGATTACTAGAGTTTCACCTCCAAATTAGGGGCAGAACCCCCTGAGGTTTGCAATATTTTTCTTTGTTTTTCATTCTTTTTTTTACTTTCAATTATTATTTAATTCAGTTAATTTAATTATTTTTCATAAAAACACAAAGCAATAAAAAATCAGAAAAGATGAAAAAATAATAAATATTTTATTTTAGTATTTTTGCAAATAAATTACATTAATTAATTTTAGTTATTAAATTAGGTTTAACTATAATATTTTCATAATAAAAATCTAAAATTGGTAGAATTAGGGTTTAATTAATTTTTTATTCCTTTTTTTTATTTTCTTTCATAATAATTAATTATTAAAATATTATTTATTTTTATAATTAAATTGCATGTAAAATAATTAGGGTTAATTTTAGGTTAAACTTTAATATGTTTTCATGATAAAATAAAAATTGTATAATTAGGTTTAATTGCATTAAATTCTCCTAAATACCAAAAAAATACCAAAAAAACAATTCCTTTTCTTTTTAATTTTAATTAATTTCATCATTTAATTTAATTTTGCAAAAAGGGTCCAATGCCCTCGTTTTTTAATTCTTATTTAATTCGCGTATTTATTTCTTTTTCGTATGATTTTTATGTATCTCTCCCAAAGCTGTGTAATTAATTTCTCGTACTTTACTTTTCTTTAATTCTTAATTTTTTTGTCAAATCGGGTCCTGGTTTAATTTGGCGATGTGGACCCGCGCCTTTGTAATAGTTTAGGAACTTTA
This sequence comes from Vicia faba, assembly GCA_948472305.1. NCBI lineage: Eukaryota > Viridiplantae > Streptophyta > Magnoliopsida > Fabales > Fabaceae > Vicia > Vicia faba. The sequence goes on along the minus strand of OX451736.1, from coordinate 106,995,145 downwards.
TATTTCTCGCAATTTTTAACTATTAATAATGACATGCAAGAATGAATGATAAAATAAAAACAAACGCATAGATCACTTTGACAAAAGACAAAAATAAATGAAAACGACACACAAATCACACACCACCCCTAGGGTACGCCTCACTGTTGCCTTGCCTCGAAAGGTGGTCGTCGAGTAGAGGATGTCTTAGTAAGTCCTCATGATCCGGGCACTTTGGTGTGTACCGGTAACCCTTGAGTTCAGTCAAGGAGAGTACGGGGCCTCCGCGTGGTGTCGTGAAGCATCAACAGACCTTAGGAACCTTAATTGAACTATCTTGGCCTCTTTAGGGTAGTGAGATAATTGACTTTGGTGCAGTCCGAGGTTGGTTGATACTCGATACTACACCCAATTGAGGGTTGCTTTCCTGGAATATTTCGGTCGCCAGTTCAGTGGCTAAATCGAAACGATGAACAATGAAAGCAATCCCGTGATATTGGGACCCTTAGAACCCGGTTACTTCTAATAGGACAGGTTGAGCCCACCAACTTCAAGAGGGTAATACCCCGACCCCATGCTGGCCTGAACTCTAAGGGTTTCTCTTGTGTGACTTGTGTGCCTTCGTACTTGACTACTTGCATGCTTGTTATCTGAGACTTGAGTTTCTTGCAGGTTTTGTTTATAGTCCTTAATTGGGACTCACAACAGGGTTTACTAAGTTTCTTGCAGGTTTTGTGTATAGTCGTTAATTGGGACTCATAACAGAGTGTACTGAGTTCCCTGCAGGTTTTGTTCATAGTCCTTAATTGGGACTCATAACAGGGTGTACTAAGTTTCTTGCAGGTTTTGTTTGCAGTCCTTAATTGGGACTCATAACAGGGTTACTCACATTACCCCATGCATACCATGACATCATACCATTGCATACATCCTAATCCATTTCAAGGATCTCTAGGGGCTTGTGATGCAGGTCATGGTGAATCAACTACCCCAGCAAGGGGAAAAGAGGATTTATTTTCCTCTAGACAAAGTTGTCAGGGGCTATGACCCACTTGATATGGTGAGCTCTGACTCTTGAAGAAGGTTCCCCTAACCAAGGTTGTTTGGAAATCAAAACCAGACATGATGACTAAAGTCAGGGGCTATGACCCACTGGATATGGTGAGCCTTTGACCCTTGAAGAAGGACTCTCAACAACATAAAGTTCCTTCAATCAAGCTACCGGATCCAAATGCTAACAAATTTTCTTGTTTACCCCGCGAGGTCCTTGAAGACATTACATGCATGTCATACACATCATTGCATAACAGGTATCCTTGTTGCAGGTCACTTACCTTTCTCGCTGTTTATTTCAACAATGGCTTCCCGACAAGATAATCAGGGCCTTCTTGCTCAAGAGACTCGGTTCGGGGAAATCCTCCTGAGTCTATCCAAGGGGCAGGAAGAGCTGAGAGCACTTCTCATGGAGACTTTGGTCAGGAACAGTGCCGAGGACGAACGGCTGAAACATCTGCAAGCTGAAGTGGATGTAATGAAAGCCCAAATGCTGGGGCAGGTAACTATCCTCCAAGACTTAGCTCAAAGACAAGATGAGCTCTGGGTTCTCGTCAACCAAATGCTTCGGGGTAACCAACTGGGGCAAACGTCTAAGGGTAAAAAGCCATTCATCATTCAATCATCCTTGAGACAAGGAGATAAGGGGAGAGCTCCTCAAATGGCTGCAGCGCCACAAATTCAGCATCAACCTCACCAGCTTCATCCAGACAAGCCCAGGAGGCAATTCACCCAGCTCAACATGTCGTTGTTCCAAGCTTTACAACGCCTGTTAAGGTTGAACCTGATCACATTAAGGGCTCATCCCCGGAACCAGAACGCAGCATCTCCTGTCTATGATCCCAATAAAAGGTGTGCCTACCACTCTGCCTGTCCAGGACATGATACAAATGAGTGTTTGGCACTGAAGAATAAGATCCAGGACCTGATTGATGAAGGGGCATTGGAGTTCACCCCAAGATGGTCAGGCTGAGTTTTTCTACCATCCCTCCAAGGCTCACTATTCAAAGTAACAAGCCCGGAGATGAAAAGACTTTTGTTCATTCGAATGTTCAAGTTGTAATTTTCTTTTGTTCAAACATTTACTCATGTTAAACATTGTTATTTCATTAATGCATCGCACATGTCTGTTTTGAAGTAATATATTCGTATTCACTATATGCAAATTATTTTCATATTTTTTCTGATGATCAACTCTCAATAATTCTAAGCCTCTTGAGGGAGGATGACGAAAATGATACCACAACTTACAGTATGCTTTTGAACAGACCCCGCTGATGAGGTACAGGCATTGTTTCAATTCCTAAACACTGGAGTTATAAGGAAGATAATCCCTCGTCAACCCCTCTGAGCCAAAGAAGTAGGAGTTTTTCTTTTCGAAATTTAAAACCCTTAATCATAACCTGGGGCAGGGTAGTCTTCTCAGTTGATCCAGGTGCACAACGAATGGCACCAAAAGAGGTCCTTACAAAACAAAGAAAGACAGTGATGGTTCCGAATAATCAATAAAGAAAGGCAGTCATTATCTTTCGAAATAAAAACCCATTAAGTCAAAACCTATGAAGGAGACTTACAAAACTGGGGCATCCCGCTGACTGTAATTCCAAAAAAGGAAACAGTTCAGGCAAAAAATAGGGATAACAAAATCAAAAAAGAAAGAGGTCCTACAAACCCTCAGCAAAAAAAGGAATGACTGCCTATTCAAAATAAACTACCAATATCTGAACCATCATTGGAACATCAGAGCAAAGACTCAAACAAGGTCTAACGTACGATCAACTGAGTTTAGGTGTGGAGAACATCACGAAGAGCGGGTGGGTACAAATAATTTGAGCCTTTATCCTTTGTTTCTTAAACCGTGAACCAGGCCACGTTATAACCCTTAAAAGTCCTAGCTGAAGCATGGGTTAGTTCGAAAGCATACTGTTACGAAAGGTATCCTGACTCCTTAAGGCTTACGGTAAATACGGAGTTGACATCACGTTTTACAAACATTCACTTGTTTTGTGAAAAAAATGCATTCTCAAAATCTTCAAGACAGACATAAGCTTTGCATTTTTAACATAACTTTGTTTGCATATGACTATTTGTTTGAAAAGCAGGGAAATTCGCACGATGAATACCCGGTGAACAAAAGCACTTCCAATCAAGGGGCAGACATGACTCTTGTCCATCATCTGGGGCAGTTAAGTCAAGATTCGTAGAATCTCTCAAAGGCCAAACAGCCAGGGGCAAACCTCCATCTGGGTCACTTAGGGACATGTCAACAACAAATCTCGCCTGATCAAACATCTTCTGGTGACAAAACACTCCTGACAGGGGCAACTCCCTACATTCCAAGAGCATGGACATAGTCGAAAAGATACTACGCATAATCAAAGACCCGCTAGGTTGACATACCTAGGAAAAAATAAGGGCTTCCCAGCGAACCAAAAGGGTTCGGGCAAAATGAAGGGATGAAACAAAAAGAATCTGTACACCCGGCAAGTCGAAAACCTGAAAAGGCGGCTTGGGCAAAAATGGGTATCCCGGTGGACTGAAAAACCGAAAGGGCGGTCTAGGCAAAAGTTAGGGATTAAAGCGTACGACTATGTCCTGTCATCTTGTCACCTGCCTACCAGAAGAAGGCTGGTCCATCAACAACTATCAGCACCTCACAGGTCTTCCTCTCATACCTCAAAAACAAGGGCAATAAAGAGTTGCTCAAACGATCTAATTGCTCTGTCCTCCAAGGTATCAAGGTGGGTTTAGCTAAAGAACATAACCAGATATCTTAATTCCCCAGAGAGTGAGCCAGCAAGCAGTATACTCTCCTCAAGCCAAGCTATATTATCAACCTTAAGGAAGTTGAGTATCCTCCAGCAGATCTCAACATTCCCCAGCAGCATACACGTATTCATAACAAGCATCCCCAGCAGCATACACGTATTCATAACAAGCATCCCCGGCAGTCTTGACCTAAAGATTGTTCCCCGGCGGTATATCAAACATTCAAAAGAATCACTTTCCCCGCAGTTCAAAACTTCCCCAAGAGAGTCCAATCCAGTTTCCCCAGGAAAGTTGGAATTCATCTCCCCAAGCGGTAAGCTTATCCCCAGTAGATTCTGGAAGCTTACCCTCGCAGAGCACGAACGCATCTCCCGGCTTTATTCAAAGAGTTATTTCCTTACCAGGATATAACTGGGTTATCCTCAGCCAAAAGCCACGGAAAGGTCGTCCTCGACGAAGTCCTCTTACCCCCGGCGAAGTCTATTAACACTTCGGATACAACAATGGTATCCCCAGCAAGTTATTATCAACAACTCAACAAGGTATCTTTCTCCCCACAGAGTATTTATCCCCAGCAAGATCGTTAGAGTACTTTTCTCCCTGCAGAGTAATCCATTCGCCAAGTTTATTCCCCAACGGAGTTATCTTCTCCTACCGGTATTCTTGCAACTATCATCCCCGGCGGAAGCAAAATCTATTCTCCAACATCAGCCCAGGAGTGACTTCCCGGCACCCGTCAAGGATTTACTTTCCTAGACGAAAAATACATTCATAAACATCTTCATACATTATAGCATGCATACACGCATCATGAACATACAATCTCACGTATTCAGAGAGCTTCTCGCATGTCATACCACATGACATCGCATACAACTAACGCTTGTCTTTTCAGGACAAAAGTACAAAAATGATTACCATCAATGGTCGCAACTAAAGATCCGATTCCTGAATCTTGCCAGGGTGTATCTGTTGATGACCAATTACCAGATCCGATTCCTGTATCTTGCCAGGGTGTGTCTGAAGAGTTCGAGGATCCGATACCTGAATCTTGCCAGGGTGTATCTGTTGAAGACTAACATTACCAGATCCGATTCCTGTATCTTGCCAGGGTGTGTCTGAAGAGTTCGAGGATCCGATACCTAAATCTTGCCAGGGTGTATCCGTTGAAGACTAACATTACCAGATCCGATTCCTGTATCTTGCCAGGGTGTGTCTGAAGAGTTCGAGGATCCGATACCTGAATCTTGCCAGGGTATATCCGTTGAAGACTAACATTACCAGATCCGATTCCTGTATCTTGCCAGGGTGTGTCTGAAGAGTTCGAGGATCCGATACCTGAATCTTGCCAGGGTGTATCCGTTGAAGACTAACATTACCAGATCTGATTCCTGTATCTTGCCAGGGTGTGTCTGAAGAGTTCGAGGATCCGATACCTGAATCTTGCCAGGGTGTATCCGTTGAAGACTAGCATTACCAGATCCGATTCCTGTATCTTGCCAGGGTGTGTCTGAAGAGTTCGAGGATCCGATACCTGAATCTTGCCAGGGTGTATCCGTTGAAGACTAACATTACCAGATCCGATTCCTGTATCTTGCCAGGGTGTGTCTGAAGAGTTCGAGGATCCGATACCTGAATCTTGCCAGGGTGTATCCGTTGAAGACTAGCATTACCAGATCCAATTCCTGTATCTTGCCAGGGTGTGTCTGAAGAGTTCGAGGATCCGATACCTGAATCTTGCCAGGGTGTATCCGTTGAAGACTAGCATTACCAGATCCGATTCCTGTATCTTGCCAGGGTGTGTCTGAAGAGTTCGAGGATCCGATGCATGAATCTTGCCAGGGTGTATCCGTTGAAGACTAGCATTACCAGATCCGATTCCTGTATCTTGCCAGGGTGTGTCTGAAGAGTTCGAGGATCCGATACCTGAATCTTGCCAGGGTGTATCCGTTGAAGACTAGCATTACCAGATCCGATTCCTGTATCTTGCCAGGGTGTGTCTGAAGAGTTCTAGGATCCGATGCCTGAATCTTGCCAGGGTGTATCCGTTGAAGACTAGCATTACCAGATCCGATTCCTGTATCTTGCCAGGGTGTGTCTGAAGAGTTCGAGGATTCGATACCTGAATCTTGCCAGGGTATATCCGTTGAAGACTAGCATTACCAGATCCGATTCCTGTATCTTGCCAGGGTGTGTCTGAAGAGTTCGAGGATCCGATGCCTGAATCTTGCCAGGGTGTATCCGTTGAAGACTAGCATTACCAGATCCGATTCCTGTATCTTGCCAGGGTGTGTCTGAAGAGTTCGAGGATCCGATACCGGAATCTTGCCAGGGTGTATCCGTTGAAGACTAGCATTACCAGATCCGATTCATGTATCTTGCCAGGGTGTGTCTGAAGAATTCGAGGATCCAATGCCTGAATCTTGCCAGGGTGTATCCGTTGAAGACTAACATTACCAGACTCGATTCCTGTATCTCGCCAGGGCACGTATGAAGAGTTCGAAGATCTGATTCCTGTAACCAGTCAGGACACATCTATACAAAGCATCTGGAAACCAGATCCTGCAACATGTCAGGTACTCATTTTTCTTTTGCAGGTACGCAAGTTCTCGCTAAGGAATCTCTTACGCGATCAACATCCGGATGGCATATATAAGCCCATCATCCTATTCATCAACCTCTAAATGGCATCTATAAGCCCATTCCATCATCACACTGCTACTATGTGAGCGCAAATTTCTGGGCACTCTAGTGTTTAATCATCTTCCACCCTCGGATTACGAAAGGCACGTCAGCCAATCTGCATCCTCAGGTCTAAGAAGATTGAACAGGGGCAACTGTTGTACCCCAAAATTTGCCCTCCCATAATTCTTTAAGAGATTGCCAAGTCATGCTTCAAAATTCCCCAAGGGGTTGCACAGTTCAAGGGCCTCCTAACAGTCAAAATTAGGGTTTTTGTTCTGATCAAGAAAATGAAGTTTCCAAGGGTCCAATCAAGTCCCACATGCCTATAAATATGGTTAAGCATCCTCATACCAAGTTTCAAGACTTTCAGCACAAAATTGCACAGTCAAAACCCTAATTGCACTACAGTCAACTGTAGGGGCAAAATGGTCATTTGACAGTCAAAAGTTCAAATTTTTGGTCAACATCTCATTTTGAAGCCACAAACATCATTTGATCAATTCTTGATCATGATTCTCAAAGCTAGGCTCAAAAATCATCAAGATGCAAAAGTTTCCTTATTTGGACAGTAGAAAAAGTCAACTGTAAATTGACCAGGGCATAACTTTCACATGGATTATCAGAAAAATTCCATCCAAAGCTCATTTTGAAGAGAAAGACATTTCCTACAACTCCTCTTCACACTTCAAGTCCAAGAAATGCTCTCACAAAAAGTTGTCAATTTCAACATTATAGGTCATTTTCAAAAGTCAACAAAAAAGGACTTTAAGTCAAAGGCCATAACTTGAGATTGGTAAATCAAAATGACATGGGACCAAAGGCATTGGTTAGAGGACTCAAAGACCTTTCCAAAATGTCCAAGAACATGAGCAAATCTTAAAAATTGAGCAAGTTATGCCTTGTGGAAGTTGGGAAATGTTTGGATATTTTGAAAAGTCAACATTGATTCAAATGACCTAAAATTGCCAATGGGCTTCTTTTTCTTCCAAAATTCATTATCCAAAGCATGTGCACGACCACTTGGCCCAAAGGGAAGTTTTTCTTCATTTTTTATTTATTTATTTGGATTTTTATTATTAATAATTCATTTAAATTAATTAAAATGCATGAAAAATGTTAAACCTACTATTTCAAATCTTTTTGTGCATATAATATCTTCAATATTTCGTGCAAAGCAAATTAGGGAAGAATTGGAATTGATTGGATATGATTGAGAACTAAAAAGCATGAAAAAAGATTGAAAAATTATGGTTTGCAAATCAAATCTTTTTCACATCAATGCATGGATTTTGATCAAGTTTTTTAACCTAAATCACTCTCCTATACATACACAAGCAAGACCTAATGCTCATAACCAAAAAAAGCTGCGCAGAAAAAGCATATGAAAACTTGGAATTTTTCAAGAAAACTCCAAATCTGAAAACCTAGTTCTAGGACGATTCAAGGCCAAGTAATTGTTCCATTAGCTTCCTAAGGCGTCAAGGGAAGTTTTCCAATCAAAATCAATCATCCCAACACCCAGAATTGGTATACAGAAACCAATTTTTCTCACTTTTTTCTCACAATCGTGTTTTACAATTCAGGCATATTCATTGCATTTTATTTGTGGATTCATGCTAATTAAACCTTTCTGAAGCTAACCATCTACTTTAATTGCGTTTTTATACACTGTATGCGAATCTACCATTGTTGCTTTTTAGGGTTTATGAAGCTTTGAATTGGGGGTTTTAAAATATGGAAAAATTGAGACTCGAAACCTAGGCCATTTAATTCAGCACGCTTGGACGAAGAGAAGGAGACCATCGCGCCTAATTTATGAAGCCCCAGGGGCTAATCGCTATTTTCTAATAGGTTGTCTACAAGAACGGTGTAAAACCGTTGCTGATTGCTTTCTTGTTTCAGGAAAAATAAAGCCAAGGAGGAAGATGACCATGTGGCTAACAGCGGTTGGTTGATTCAAACTTCGCGCGAAAAGCGCCCCACTAACGTTGTTTATTTTATATTTTTTCTTAGGTATATTATAATCAGAACGCGTTGAGTGCTTCAGTGGCAAAGCTTGCAAGTGGTAATGTTCAGGACCTGGGTTCGAGCCCCAGGTCCTCACCCCTTTCCATATATTTTTTCAATTAATATTCATGTGCAATTTCAGTAGTAGTGTCCACCATGCACCCACAAAAACAAACCTGCCACGCGTATGCCAAGAGCAATCCCAGGGCTATAATTGGAGGAGCACCATAGACTTGAGTCAAAGAAGCTACACGCTAATGGAAAAGTCAACCAGGCCAAAGGCCATTGGGCCCAGATTACTAGAGTTTCACCTCCAAATTAGGGGCAGAACCCCCTGAGGTTTGCAATATTTTTCTTTGTTTTTCATTCTTTTTTTTACTTTCAATTATTATTTAATTCTGTTAATTTAATTATTTTTCATAAAAACACAAAGCAATAAAAAATCAGAAAAGATGAAAAAATAATAAATATTTTATTTTAGTATTTTTGCAAATAAATTACATTAATTAATTTTAGTTATTAAATTAGGTTTAACTATAATATTTTCATAATAAAAATCTAAAATTGGTAGAATTAGGGTTTAATTAATTTTTTATTCCTTTTTTTTTATTTTCTTTCATAATAATTAATTATTAAAATATTATTTATTTTTATAATTAAATTGCATGTAAAATAATTAGGGTTAATTTTAGGTTAAACTTTAATATGTTTTCATGATAAAATAAAAATTGTATAATTAGGTTTAATTGCATTAAATTCTCCTAAATACCAAAAAAATACCAAAAAAACAATTCCTTTTCTTTTTAATTTTAATTAATTTCATCATTTAATTTAATTTTGCAAAAAGGGTCCAATGCCCTCGTTTTTTAATTCTTATTTAATTCGCGTATTTATTTCTTTTTCGTATGATTTTTATGTATCTCTCCCAAAGCCGTGTAATTAATTTCTCGTACTTTACTTTTCTTTAATTCTTTATTTTTTTGTCAAATCGGGTCCTGGTTTAATTTGGCGATGTGGACCCGCGCCTTTGTAATAGTTTAGGAACTTTATATTTCTCGCAATTTTTAACTATTAATAATGACATGCAAGAATGAATGATAAAATAAAAACAAACGCATAGATCACTTTGACAAAAGACAAAAATAAATGAAAACGACACACAAATCACACACCACCCCTAGGGTACGCCTCACTGTTGCCTTGCCTCGAAAGGTGATCGTCGAGTAGAGGATGTCTTAGTAAGTCCTCATGATCCGGGAACCTGGCATGAGGGGAGCTTCTAAGGTTTCTTCCCATTGCTCTGGTGATCACCATGTCCCGAACCTCGAATTGACCCGAACACCTCCAACGGTGGTGCTACCTACCTCTCAATGGTGGGATGACACTACTTTAAAGGACATTTACACAGACGAATTCCTTAGGGTAGGTAGACGACTCGTGGATACTTGCTCTAATTCAAAACAAAACAAATCAAAAATACTTTTCACACCAACACATTTTCAAAAAGCTTTCGAAAGCATTTTTCAAACACTCTTGAGGACCGATACAAGAGTCGAACTGAAATTTTCAAAGAAACTTTTTAAAACCCACAGTTGAAAAGCAAACAAACCATTTTTGAAAACACAAATGAGCAAGTATCTAAGAGCCCATGGATAACCATGGATAGAAAGGGTGCTAACACCTTCCCTTTCTATAACTTACCTCCCGATACGAGAGCAATCTCTTTAAGGAATTTTTCTGTGCTTTTGTCCTTTCCATTTGGAGAAAATAAAAGACGGTGGCGACTCTTGCTTCCGCGACATTTCGCGAACCAGCATTAAACAGTCAGTTCCAGATCCACCGATCACACCAATGTCAGAGCATCTTTCAGCCATATCAATACAACGGACGCCACCGCCACTGTAACCAATCAACTTTGCTATGTGATCCTCAGTGATCACAATCTTCTTTCCCATTATGAAGGAGGTGACTTGATGCGTTGAAGCGGACGCATGAATCCAGAACTCCTTGACTAACATTGGGAATGTTGGTCCAACCAACCTGTCGAAATATCTCTCCCATTTTTGTGCCCTAACTTCTTCTGTCAAGTCAAAACCATTCTCTTTCAGACTGCCAAAATCAATAATCAGTTCAGATAACACTTTCAGATTCTTCACTGGTGTAAGGAGTGTTATGAATGGAACTTGGTACTATTCAGAGGAAGCTTTCTTCTGAGAACCTGCAGAAGCACTGCTGGAGGTTGCCATGTTCACACTTAGGGTTTTTCTGAGAAAACTGAGAAAATGGGTTTAAGTTTGAAAGAGATGAATCACAGAGAAAATGCAGAAAATATTTGAGAGATAATGAGAAACTGTAAGATTAATGTGAGAAGTTAACGTGCTTAAATAGATTTCAGAATATTTTGAAAGTGTAAACGGTTTCAAGAAGGAGAAATAAAATCATGATTACGTTTTAAAAACATGATTACTGTCATTTAATGCTTGCTGATTTTGGTGGATTTGAGAAAGATACTTGAAACGGTTACCAGACATGTGTCTCAATGCACCCAATCAGCGTTTTGCCTTCTCAGAAGCGTGCACGCGTTCTGCTTTAGAGATTTGCTGATGATTGGATGACACTTGTTTGATTTAGTTATCAACACGTCTATCCTTGAGCTGAAACGCTCAGATCTTTAAGACTAGCATCTGATATAATCTGCATGTTCTATCTTTCTGAAAAGAGATTGATCAGAAGTTCACAGTAAAACAAATACATTCTGAAGATAAATATATGGAATTAAAACATTTTCACTCTGGGAAGATTTTCATGCTGAGATGTTTCAGAATGAAATTGAATCTATCTTCAGAAAGGGGTTTAGTGAAGATATCATCCTATTGATGGTCTGTATCAATAAATTTTAGATTCAAAATTCCTTTCTGAATATAGTCCCTAATAAAGTGATGTTTTATTTCTATATGCTTAGCTCTAGAATGTAAAATGGGATTCTTACTTAAGCAAATAGCAGAAGTATTGTCACAGAGTATAGGGATGTTACTCTCAAAAATCTGGAAGTCTTCAAACTGACTTTTCATCCAGAGCATTTGTGTGCTACATCCTGCTGCTGCTATGTACTCAGCTTCTGCTGTTGATAGCGCAATTGTGGATTGCCTTTTGCTGGACCAAGAGATCAGATTGTCTCCCAGAAACTGGCAGCTTCCTGAATTACTTTTACGCTCTACCCTGTCTCCAGCAAAGTCAACACCGCAGTAGCCTACTAAGATGTAATCACTAGATTTTCTATAAAATAAACCCAGATTAGTAGTACCTTTCAGATACTTGAAAATTCGCTTAACAGCTGTTAAGTGAGATTCTCTAGGATCTGATTGGAATCTAGCACAAATACATACGCTGAATAGTATATCAGGTCTTGAAGCTGTCAGATAAAGGAGAGAACCAATCATACCTCTGTAGACCTTCTGTTCTACCTTTTTGCTTACCTCTTCTCTTTCCAGAATGCACGTGGGATGCATTGGAATCTTTGATGTCTTACATTCTGAGAGGTCAAATTTCTTCAGAAGATCTCTGATATATTTGCTCTGATGAATGTAAGTTCCCTCTGGAGTTTGATTGATCTGAATTCCTAGAAAGAATTCCAGTTCCCCCATGAGGCTCATCTCAAATTCTGCCTGCATACACTTAGCAAATTTTCTTCCAAGAGAAGGATTAGTAGATCCAAAAATAATATCATCAACATAAATTTGACAGACTAAGATGTCATTCTTAACTGACTTACAGAATAAAGTAGTGTCCACCTTCCCTCTGGTGAATTCATTTTCTAACAGAAAGTTACTTAGTCTTTCATACCAAGCTCTGGGAGCTTGTTTCAGACCATATAGTGACTTCTTTAGTTTGAAAACATGTTCTGGATGTTTTGTATTTTCAAAACCAGGGGGTTGGTGCACATAAACCTCTTCTTCTATATAACCATTTAAGAATGCACTTTTGACATCCATCTGATACAGAGTGATGCCTCTATTAACAACAAATGAAATTAAAAGTCTGATAGATTCTAACCTGGCAACTAGGGAAAAGGTTTATGTATAGTCTATCCCCTCTTGCTGACTATAACCTTGTGCTACCAGTCGTGCTTTGTTTCTGATGACTTCACCTTGTTCATTTAGCTTGTTTCTGAACACCCATCTTGTTCCTATGACGTTGAATCCTTTTGGTCTGGGAACAAGATCCCATACGTCATTTCTGGTGAATTGATTCAGCTCTTCTTGCATTGCCAGAATCCAGTTGTTGTCCAGAAGTGCTTCATCAATAGAAGAAGGTTCAATCAGAGACACAAGTCCCATGAGAGTTTCTTCAGAGTTTCTGAAGCTTGCTCTTGTTCTGATTGGATCTTCCTTTCTTCCTAAGATAGTTTCTTCTGGGTGATCCAAGTTGCTTCTGGGTAATCTCTTCTGAGGTTGATCAGCAGCTGTCGTAGGATTGCTAGCAGTGCTCCTTTCAGAAGTTGAAGGAGTGTTTGTATTGAGAGCTTCTGATGACTTGTCTTCAGAACCTGTAAATTCAATTTCCATACCTGCAAAAACTTCATTCTGCTTTGACTTTTCAGAGTCAAGCTTGTTATCAAAACGAACACTAATTGATTCTTCCACAATCTGTGTTTCTGTATTGTATACTCTGTACCCTCTTGAGCGTTCAGAGTATCCTAACATAATACACTTCTGTGCTTTAGAGTCAAACTTGTTCAAATAATTCTTTGTATTTAACATAAAACAAGTACATCCAAATGGATGAAAATATGAAATGTTGGGCTTTCTGTTCTTCCACAATTCATATGGAGTCTTTTCCAGAATAGGTCTTATTGAGATTCTATTCTGAATGTAGCACGCTGTGTTTATTGCCTCTGCCCAGAAGATCTTAGCAACGTTTGTCTCATTGATCATGGTTCTGGCCATTTCTTGCAATGTTCTGTTCTTTCGTTCTACAACTCCATTTTGTTGGGGAGTTCTAGGACAAGAGAAATCATGCAGAATGCCTCTGTCATTAAAGAATGACTCAAAATCTTTGTTTTCAAATTCTCCACCATGATCACTTCTGACTTTAACGATTCTAAGATCCTTTTCATTCTGAACTTGGTTACAGAAGGTAACAAACACAGAGTATGACTCGTCCTTGTGTCTTAAGAACTTTATCCATGTCCATCTGCTATAGTCATCTACGATTACTAACCCATACTTCTTGCCACTGACTGAAGCAGTCTTAACTGGTCCAAATAAGTCAATGTGCAGAAGTTCTAATGGCTTAGAGGTAGAAATAACATTTTTAGATTTAAAAGAGGGTTTTGCAAACTTGCCTTTCTGACATGCTTCACACAGAGCATCTGAATTGAACTTCAAATTAGGAAGTCCTCTGACCAGATTGAGTTTGTTAATCTGAGATATTCTTCTCAGACTAACATGCCCCAATTTTCTGTGCCAGATCCACTGCTCGTTGTTAACAGACAGAAGGCACTTTACATTCTGACTTTTCAGTTCAGAAAGTTTGATTTTGTAAATGTTGTTTTTCCTCTTTCCATTAAACAGGATAGTCCCATCTTTCTGACTAACAGCTTTACATCATTTTTGATTAAAGATTATATCATAACTGTTATCACTTAATTGACTTATGGATAACAGATTATGCATTAATCCATCTACTAGCAGAACATTATTAATAGAGGGAAGATTTCCATTACCTACAGTTCCAGAGCCAATTATCTTTCCCCTCTGATTGCCTCCAAAGCCAACGTGGCCTCCAGGCTTAAGTTCCAGGCTTTGGAACATATGCCTTCTTCCCGTCATGTGTCGCGAGCAGCCAGAGTCCAGGTACCATGACTGGTGTTTCTGATTTGCTGCTAAAGATATCTGTAACATGTATTATTTTATCCTTAGGTACCCAGATTTTCTTGGGTCCTGATTTGTTAGATTTACCAAAACTCTGGTTGAATTTTGGTTTCACAGAGTACTTACTTCTAGTGTATTTAATATCATGTGTGTGACCATACATAAAATGTGAGTTCAGAGGTGTGTGTTTAATGGTTAAATCCATGACATTCTTTGGTGTAGGAACCTTACCTTGGTATCCTATTCCCTTCCTTTCGTTTCTGCTAACGCCATAGATCATTGAAGCCATTTTGCTTCTATCTATGCTTTTAGCAAGGAACTTCTGGAAACTGTGATCATACTCCTTGATGATCTCATCAGCACTGCTGGGAGTTTCAGAAATTGGTTCCTTCTGAGAGTTTTGTAAAGTGTTTTCTAATTTTGAAATTTTATTTCTCAGCTCAGAATTTTCCAATTTAAGACTCTCAGACATATCAGAGTCAGATTCAAGATTCCTTTTCAGGTTTCTGAATTTAACTCTAATCTGTTGGTACCTTTCCAGGATTTCATTAAGGCTTTCAGCAAGTTCAGCCTTGGTAAAATTAACTGCAAAGTCAGGAAATACCTCTTCAGTATCTGATTTTGAGTCTGATTCAGAAGCTTCACTATCTTCTGAAATGTTGGCCATGAGAGCTATGTTGGCTCTCTCATCATCTGATTCTGAGTCAGCTTCAGACGAGTCAGAGTCATCCCATGTGGCCATGAGACTTTTCTTCTTTTCTCTTCCAAACTTCTTTTTGGGCTTTTCCCTCTGAAGCTTTGGGCAGTCACTCTTGTAGTATCCTTGCTCATTGCACTCATAGCAGATGATGTCCTTGGTGTTTGGCTTTATGCTTCCTGAGGAGCCTTCAGATCTTCTGTATTCAGAGGAAGAATTTGTCCTTCTGTATCTGGAAGAAGACTCGTTCTGATCAGATCTTCTGGGATTCCTGAACTTCCTTTGCCTCTGCTTCCACAGTTGATTCACTCTTCTGGAGAGGAGGGAGAGTTCGTCTTCTTCTGATGAGGATCCATCAGATGTTTCTTCAACTGCCTACAAAACTTTAGACTCATATTTTTTGTTAGATTTTAATGCTAAAGGCTTACCTTGCTTCTGGGGTTCATCAGCTTCTAGCTCTATCTCATGACTTCTGAGGGAGCTAATAAGTTCCTCCAGAGAAATTTTATTGAGATCTTTTGCTAGCTTCAGAGCTGTGACCATTGGCCTCCACTGCTTTGGTAGGCTTCTGATGATTTTCTTGACGTGATCAGCAATAGAGTAACCTTTGTCCAGAACCTTGAGACCAGCTACCAGAATCTGGAATCTTGAGAACATTGTTTCAATGGATTCACTTTCTTCCATTTTGAATGCCTCATACTTCTGAATGAGCGCCAGAACTTTAGTTTCTTTGACCTGAACGTTGCCCTCATGCGTCATTCTGAGTGAGTCAAACATGTTCTTTGTTGTGTCTCCGTTGGAGATCTTTTCATATTCGGCATACGAGATGGCGCTGAGAAGGATGGTTATGGCCTTGTGGTGATTCTTGAAGTCACGCTTTTGTTGGTCAGACATTGTTTTCCTATCAATCTTCTGACCGCTTGCATTCACAGGGTGCGTGTATCCATCTATCACCATGTTCCACAGATCAGCATCATGTGCCAAAAAGAAGCTTTCAATTCTGTCTTTCCAATAATCAAAATTTTCTCTATCAAAGACTGGAGGTTTTCCGCTGAATCTGTCTCTGTCCTCATGGTTGTCATTGCTGGTGTGAGAATAAGTTCCTGCCATTGTGTTTTTCTGATGCTGGATCTTATACTGACACGGTTAAGTGTTTTAGCTCAGAACCAGGCGCTCTGATGCCAATTGAAGAAGTAAAAAACACAAGAAGGGGGGTTGAATTGTAAAACTGAAAATCAATGCAATGAACACGATATTTTTATCCTGGTTCGTTTGATCTCAAACTACTCCAGTCCACCCGTCAAGGTGATTTCGCCTCTCTCCAACGAGGTCTTAATCCACTATATTCAACTGAATATTACAATCTGCTTTAACAACTGCTAAAGCCTTCTTGATGCAAACCACAAACCGGTTTGTCAAGGAAACACTTTCTTACAAAGAATATAAGTCTAGGTGTGTGAATGTTTTCTACAAAACTGTTTATCACAACTGTGATATTACACAACTTAAGCTTATTGAAACTAGATTGCTAAAGATAATTGAGTAATGAAATGTGGAGCTTTTTTAGCAAACTGAGAATGAGAAGATGATGAATAGCTTTTAGGCGTGGAGATAGTTGTAGAGCATTAGCCAATTCAATCTTCATTGTCTTGTTTATATAGCACTGAAATTGTTGAACGTTGGAGCAATAATCTTGATTCAATGCCAATAACAAACTTTCCTTATTAAGCAGATCTTGTCTGGAATGATGCCTTTGGTAATAATTTGCCTTGAATGCACAGTACCGTTGCTACTTAAAGCGTGTTCTGGCTTTGGCTCATTCTGACTCTGCTTAAGTGCTGATGAACTGTTGTTGTCTTTATCAGAGTGTTGAGCGCAGTTCTGTTCATCAAGCTTCAGTATTCGCGTGAGTTGTTCTTCTGATTTTGGTATTCTGATATAGCATCTTCTGATGCTGATGTTGATAACCAATATTCTGATGTTGATTATGATGTACTCTTGCTGATACCTATCAGAGTTTCTGCAAAACAGAAGGTAATATTTTAGGTAGCAAATAGTTCTTACATGAATCACATAATTAATATATCCTTTCATTTTGTTATCATCAAAACTTAAACTTAGGGTAGTAGATTCAAACTTTGTTCTAACACTAATTAACGTTATTACATCCTCGGAGCAATTACATAATTATGATTAAAAAAAATAATATGCGCGAAAGAATTAAATCGGAGAAGTCCTTAGTGTTTTGACCCTTTTTTTGAGAAAGAATGGATTTTTGTGATTTATGAATTAAATTAAATTAAACTTAAAACTAATTAGTTAATTAAAAGAAAAGAAATATTTTTTTAAGTTGTATGTTTTCAATGAAAATAAAATAAAGGAAATTAAAAGTTGTCAAAAACCTAATTCTATGTTAATTTTATTTATTGTGAAAAAGTCAAAATTAACCTAATTAAAAAGACTAAATTAATTAATTATATTTATTTACAAAAATAATAAATTAAAGGGTGAAATTAATAATAATAATAAAAATAATATATTTTAGTTTTTTCTGAATTTATTATGAAAATAAATAATTATGTTAATTAAAATAATAATAATTAATAATAATAATTAGTAAAAGAAAATAAAAAGCAAAGAAAAGAATAAATGAACCAGGGGGGTACTGGGCCCAACAAGGAGGTACGTTTGGCAATCTGAAGCCCATTATCCTCAAGCCTGCTTAAACTTTCTGGATTAGATGTTTGTTGGTTGACTGAGCGCATGGTAGTCATCATCTCATGGCCATTAGATTCAAGTTTGTGGCCACTTGGCGCCTGGATATTTGAGGTACACGGTGAACCTGCTTTGGAGATCTGCACAAGAATATGTAAAGAAAAATAACATAAGCGTTTGGGGGGGACCTGGGATTTGAACCCAGGTCCCAATGATTCCATGCCAACACGCTAACCACTCCAACCACCTGCACGCGTTTGATATTATAACACTAAGCAATCAATATATTAACAAACCAAACAATATGATGTAAAAAGAAAAACGCGCGCTTCTTTTTTGAATGGTCCAATGATGTATCACCACATCATCATCTTCTTCATATTTCCTGCAAAAAACACAAATAGATAGCGGGGGTTTTTGACCCCCACAAACTGCAGCGCCGAAAAATAGCGATTAGCCCTGTGATTAATATAAATATTTCGCGAATGTTGGTTCACGTTCGTCTTGACTTAACGAATTCAGTCATGGGTCTTATGAGTCTCAATTTTTCCTGTATTGCAAAGCCCTAATTTGAAAGCTTAAGAACCCTAAAATTCGTCAATGGAAATTTATGATTCTGTGCATTATAATTCAATTAACCTTCTCCCCGTGATTACAAAACCAGTTGGTTTCTTCTCTTTCTTCTTTTTCTCTTTTGCCAATAGAGTCTTCAGCTCCTCTTGTCCTTTGGCCAGGGTTGTGAGTAACTGTTGAAACTGCATGTTTTGAGATTGAAGATCTTTGAATGTCTATTCGAGATCCATCTTACTAAAATAAACAGTAGAGAGATGAGGAAACTTGTTGCAAAAGACCTTTTTATGTTATGATGAATAATATGTGCATATGTAATGTTTACAAGGATTTTAAAAGATTCAAGTTCGTTTTAAACAAAAAGAAACACACGTTATATTAATAAGATAGAGTTTGAGTACATCAATGCCCCTTGGGAAAAATAATACAACACTCTAAGATAAAAAAGTAGTGCGCATCCTCTTTGGTGTTATGTAGGCATTTAGAGTCTGCTCCTCATGAAGTAGCCTAGTGAGTTCCAAAACCTTCTTCTCACTTGCATAGAATTGGGCTTCAAAAGTATCTCGCTCTCCTTTGAGTTGTATCCAATCCCTTTGTAGGTCTTCAAGATATGTGGGCATGTCAGGAAGTAGGATAGTGTATGGAACTTCTCCTTCCTTAACAGGCTCAATAATCACCAGGAGAATGGAAGGATAAGGCATCATAAGACTTTGAGCGCGGGTTCGTACCCACTTGAGGTAAGGCTCAAGAGGGATGGAATTCTTGTGTCCTAAAGTCTTTCTATCTACCTTGTTTAGAATCCTCCAAGCTCGGATGAATCTTTGGCGAAGACCTTGATCGTCGTTGTCGTAGTCGAATACAAAGCCATGAATCAACATATCATGTGGGCCATCCCTTTGGGCATAACCAAACTGTCTTAGAGACAAGCATGGGTTGTAGGTGATGCCTCCCCTAATGCCAAGTAGAGGGACATTAGGGAATTCCCCATAACGGTCAACAATGATAACATTCTCTTTGGATCGAGAGCACCAATGAATATTTGAATGTTTGAGCGTCATTAACCTTTGTGACTACCTTAATCCTTGCTCATTCTTTAAGACTGATTGGGGAAGATGAGAAATAAACCATCTTGCCAGGAGGGGAGTGGAACACATAAGGACACCTCTTTTCCTCATTGTACGGGTGTGAAAAGAGTGCAGGATATCCCATATTAATGTAGGCACCAGATTGCGTGCATGAAGATTTTGACGGCACTCATATCTATCAGTTGGTCAGGATTGGGAAACAAGACCATCCCATAGATAAGAAGAGCCACAATTTCCTCAAATGCATGCAAGTCTAAGGAATTCCAACAGCTTTGAGCCTTCTCAAACAGAAACTTTGCTAAGAAGCCTTTGACACCACTTCTAGTTTCCCAATGAGTTGTGACATCAGACGAGTGCAACTGCAGAGCTTAAGCAATCTCTTCTGGATTTGGATCTCTTTCCGTACCGTTGAAAGGTAGTTGATTGAGAATAGGAATCCTCAAGAGTTGAGAGAATTCTTCCAAAGTAGGCACAAGCTGATAGTCAGGAAATGTGAAGTAATGATGCAAAGGATCAAAGAACTGGAAGAGCACTTTCATCATATCCTCCTCTGTGTTGGAGGTGACCAAGCTGAGTAAACGACCATTCCTCTCGGTGAATGGAGAGTTCTCAGGGATCCTTGAAGCTATCTCCTTGAGTTGTGGAGGAATTATTACAAGGTTGATTTGGATAGTTTTCCTGCGGAGTGAATCCATATCCTACAAAACAGGAACAAAGATGAATCTCAAAAATCCTTGAAATGGTTAGTGAATGCATATGATGTTCATGATGTCCATGATGTTATATACAAGTATGTATATACAAGCAAAGCAAATAGGTTCTTAGTTTAGGCTTGCATGGGGTTTTATAGGTAAGTACCCTCTTGAAGTTTAGTTGGCTCAACCTGTCCTAATAATAGTAACCGGGTTCTAAGGAGCTAAAAATCACTGGGCTGTTTCCTTGGTCATTGTTTCAGCTCAAGCCTCTTTAATGGAAACCGAAATATCCCAAGAAACCAACCCTCAATGAGTGTAGTATCGAGTATCTACCAACTTTGGACTGCACCAAAGCCGGTCATCTCACTACATCCTAAGGGCCAAGTTGGTCAAGTAAAGGGTTCTAGAAGTTCATTAGTGCTTCATGACATCACTCAGCAGCCCTGTATTCTCTCTGATTGACTCAAAGGCTACCGGTACCCACAAATATGTCACACTAACATAGATATTGCTTAGACCATGTCGGTATACCCTGCACAGTTTCCACAACGTATTACTATTTACCTATAATGTTTCCCAAATCCGGGTGGAGGATTCAAACCCAAACAAAGAACCATAATCTAAAGCAAACAAGTCAAACAATGTAAGCAAATAAATGTGATCTATCCCTAAGGTAACCCCACTTTTATATAATGATCCCCAGCAGAGTCGCCAGTTCTGTGATACGGTGGGAGAACTGACTTGAGGTTTTTCATTTTATCGCAAATGTTGCAGTTAGCAAGAGTCGCCACCGACTTTTCTTTTATCCAAAAGGAAAGGTGAAAAACCACAGGAAATACCTTTGAAGGTATAAGCACCCTTTTCATCTATGGTTTTCCATGGGCTCTTAGTTACTTGCTATATCACTTGCTTTTTGTTTTGAAGTTTTACTTTGTGTGGTTTTGAAAGTATTTTGTAAAAGAGGCCATTGTTTAGGAAATCTTTTTAATGATTCTCGTTCATAAGAATGTATACAAATATGTTTGTCTTTTTGAAAATGTTTTCAATGTTTGTAAGATGTTTTGAAATGTGTGTATTTTTTTTGAAAATAGCAAGGATAGTTGTTTGAAGTGGAGTAAGTAACTAGAAGTAATCTACCTACTCAAATGTCTTTCTTGTACATTTTCTATTCCTTTGACATTGTTGTCTCACCATTAATTTGGTAAGAAACCCTATCTTTGGATGTAAACGGGACGGGCGTGGGTCATTGTATAACCATGATTAGCAATATTTGCAAAGTATCTTAGCATTTGAGGGACTAAGATCATTTTGTAAGGCAAATTTTTCAATAGCGTCATCGAGGGACTATGATCTTTATATTTGTTTGTTTTGCCAAGATACTTCGCATGCGTAATATGGCCATTTTTGTTTTAGGCAACCAAGTGGAGAAACCCTAGGGATGCTCGTGTGCAAGTGTATCATTTTCATGCTTTGGTTTTATCTTGTATTTAGGGTTTTCTATTTTTCTTTGTTTCGATCTTATCATATAAACCCTAATTACTAATCATGACATATAAAGCGAAAAATTGCGTAATGTAAATATTACTAGGCTATTACAACAATTTTATGGGAAAGGGGAATACAAATTTTAAAGGGGATTTGCAAGAATGTAAACCTAAATAAATTATTACAACCAAATCGAATTTGTACGAATTAGAATAAATATAAATACAATATTTAAGTATGCAATATTATATACATGTAAGAAAAGATTTTTTTGTTTTATTTTTATGTAAAAAAATTTTTTAATCTAAACCTAAAATTATAAGGAAAAGAAATTAATTTTTTAGAATGGGAGGTTTTAACCCTAATTTCTATTTTTAAAGAAAATGAAGTGCATATGTATTATTTTTTATGTATTTTTTATATTAAAATAATAAGTAATATTGTATATAAAAAATATAAAGTTTTTATATATGCAAAAATGAATATTTATAAGTATGAGATAAATAAATTAAACTAAACATGTTTTGATTATATTTATAAGTTTATTAAGAAAATAGATGATATATATTAAAAATAAAATATATTTTTTATGTGAAAAATAAACTAAAATAAAAAAAGATGCAATATTATGAAATTTATATTTTCTTGGACTTTTATACATTAAAGAAAATATTAATATATTAAAATGAAAATAAAATAAATAAAATAAAAGTATAAAAAAAGTTGGGCAAAAGGGGTGCTGTAGAAAAACTGGCAGTAGTGTGTTAGTAAAAAAACTATGGCCCAAAGAACTAAGCCCAAACCTACAAAAGATCACAAAAAACTAAAAAATGGCAAAATATGGAAAACAAAAGTAACGCCCAGGTTCGAACCCAGGACATGGGTCTCACCAGCGCGCTACTTTGCCACTGGGGTGGCTATACATCCATTGTCTTAAGTGAAATGAAAATAACATAACATGAACCAAGTCCTTGCCCTGTTTCATCTTCTTCCTCAAGCTTGGCCAGATGTCATGTAACTCTCTCATTCTTCCATGAAAATGAAAACTCATAACATGAAAGTTGTAGTACTTGATCTCACGATTCTAACCATATAAGTTATATGAACTAACAATCAAAGATCAGAAAGAATTTTAAAAGCCCTAAATTTAAACCTAATATTTTCATAAACTTCAAGTTCTAAATTCTCTCAAGTCAAGTAAAATAAATGCAAGATAAAGATATGTACAGTTTCGTTGCAATGAGGACTACATTATTTATTCACAAATCGTGGCCAATGGTTGCCTGTACAAGGAGATAGAAGTTTGAGATTTTACCTCCTTCAGTTGAAATCGTGGATGGAACTGGAGTGAGTTTGATGGAGGCCTGATGCTTGCTTGAGCTTCCTTGAACTTTCCTGAATGTATTCCAACCCTTGTCTTGCTTTGAAAGTGTCTAGAACTCCTGGGCCAAGTCAACCTGCAAGCTTTGAAAACAAAAATGGCAGATGATGGAGAAGGGGTTATAGTATAAGGTTGAAGGTCTGGATTTGTTTGATATCAAGTAGGTAAGATGTTTTGATGATCAAGACTTGAAACACACGAGCCAAATAGGAGATTGGTATGCTTATGCAAAATCTGTAAGTCTTGACAGTTTTTGGGTGTTCTGAAGTGTGAGAGTGTTTCAGGCCTTCACTAATCGTGTGTTGTGTTGTATTATGTTTGTATATTAGTATAGAATCAGTTTCATGTCAACCCTCCAACAGATGTGCCAGTTCCCACCTTTTTGCAACCTTTCTTGCATTTGAAGTAAAATGAAGGGACAAGGCTTGCCATGCTTGTACTTGCTCTCTTAGGGTTGGTATAAACTTTTACAAATTGCTTTAGGCCTATAAGATTTGTATATGCAATGGAGACATGTGCAATCCTCAAGAATTGGAAAGTGGCGAAAGTTGTGCTTTTTCAAAATGGCAATGGTCACTTTATGCCATTTATGGAATTACAACTTGGGTAATGGCTCTAGGGAATGGATCAAAGCTTTGTCAACTTAGTAAGCATTAAATTAAGGAGTGAGGAACAAGTTTGGGACCTGTAAATCATGGATTAGGCAGCATAGGTACTAATTGGAACTTTGTTCTTCATGGAATGGCTTGGACAAAAAGTGAGAAATTGCCAACTTCATCTCTTCGATTCTCCATACTCAAAAATGATCTTGAGGAGTTCTTGGACATTTTGGAAAGCTTGAAATGTGATATGTAACTCATATTTGAAAAGAATTTTGAGATACCTCTTGGAACTAGGTGAAAAATTGCCATGATGTTCGGTCCAAAACCTGCCTAAATTAGGGAAAATTTTCACTAAGTTATTTAGTTCATGACCATGTATTCATAAATTTATATATTGATATCCAAGAATATTTAGGGAAAAGTGTGTGAAGAAAATTTATATAGTTCATGGAGGTCTAAAACTTTCATGTTGGGAACTTTCTTTGAATCATTATGCATCATGGTGAAAAAATGGCCTAAAGTTGAGAAAAAATAAGAAATTTTCTATACTTAGAAAATTTTCTAAGTTAAGAAAAATTTCAAATTCAAACCCTAATCTTAAAACTTGGATTTCTTGATGAACAAGTTTCACATTTTGACATGTTTTCATGAATTGTGACTCTTGGCACTTGATTTTGACCAAAAAGTCAATGTTTGACTTTTCAGTGTAAAGTTGACTTTTGATCAGTTGACTACAAATTTCATCTGTCAATCCAATGAAATTGCAATGTTTTGAGTCATTTAATTAGGTCAAGATGGTGCAATTGAATCCTTGAAATCATGCTTTAACGCAATTGATCATTTTCTAGGTTAAAAAGTAGAAATTGCCCTTCCTTAGTCAAAACCCTAATTTTTGACCATTTTGCCCTTTTGGTGATTTGATCAAATTTCTTGAGGAATTGTGATCCAAACTTAACCAAATGATACATATAAGTTTAAAATGTTGATGTGGATCAAAAATTATGAAATTTGACTGTAAATTGGCCGTGGTTGACTTTTTCCCAAATATAACTGATTTTTAGGTCAACTGTCCAATTGACTGATCAAAATGTGGTTCAAAGCTTGAAACTTGTCATGAGTAATATTAAAGGTCCATAATGAAGTTTGAAAGTCATATGAAGCATTGATAGTCCAAAAATCCTTGTGCAAACTCAAACCCTAATTTTGGGTCATCAGTGCATGATGAGATGTCCTGAGCTGACCAAACCCTAATCCAGTCTTGAGTCAAAGAAATCTTGTGAGAAAAGTCTTGATAAATGAGAGGGAAAATTTTGGGGTACAACACATTGCATGTCTCTGTCGAATGCAGGGGCACAACTTTGGCCCATGTCTTGGTTGATATCGGTTCGTCTTTGAATGTGCTGCCTAAGAAAGCTCTTGATAGACTCGACTGTGAAGGTTTGACCTTAAAACTCAGCAATATAATGGTAAGGGCCTTTGACGGTTCAAAGAGAATGGTGCATGGGGAGGTGTACATCCCCATAAATGTTGGAACTCAAACCTTTGATTCAACTTTTTACGTGATGGACATCCACCCTTCCTATTCCTGCTTATTGGGCCGACCATGGATTCACAACGCTGGTGCAGTTACCTCTACATTACACCAAATGCCAAAGTATCCAACCAAGGGGAAAATCATTACTGTCCATGGAGAAGAGGAATATATGTTCAGTCACTTAAACTCCTTCAGATATGTGGAATTGGATGGTGAATTCATTAAAACTCCATTTCAGCATTTCGAGGAAGTCCCACAAACCGTGGCAGTAACCAAGATTGTTTCCCAAGTCTCGAAGATTACAAGACCTCCATTAAAGATGTCTTCATTGAAAGATGCAAAGGCAGTGATCGAAGAAGGTGGGTGTACTATTTAGGGCCAGCTCCCGCATATCCCATATAAATCTGACAAATCTGGTTTGGGTTTCACTTCAGGAGCCCAAAAAAGTTATACGTCGTGCTCATACCAGGGGACCACCCTTGAAGATCAGCAACCACAGAGTCAACACAGTGGAGGATGATGAGGACAACTACGGCCTGGAGGAATGGATTTTCCCAACTGTCAATGGAGGACTCAACAACTAGGAAGCTAACGATTTTGTCCCAATTACTTTTATCCAATAGTAATTATCTTTAAATTTTTCCGGACCTATAATAATTAACCAATTCATACTTTTAAAACCTTGTGTCTTACCCGAGGCACAACGGTCCATTTGTGAGGGTTGTTACATCATTTTCATATGTCATCAATGAATCATGGATGTTTTTGCATACAAACTTTGTGCTCTTTGTCTTTCTTTTTACATTTTTATTTATTTCAAAGATAGTTATACTCTTACATACACTCACATTCAAAATGCAGATCTACATCCATTCGGGATCCCATGGGTAACGATTCTTCTATGGCTTTCAGTGACTCTAAAAATCTAATCTACCAAGCCGAAGACGAAGGTGAGGAAGATTGTGAAGTGCCAGGGGAACTTTCCAGGCTACTACAACAAGAAGAGAGGACCATACAGCCCCACGAAGAACCAGTGGACACAGTTAACTTAAGTACCAAAGAGTACAAGAAAGAAGTCAAGGTGGGTGCCAATCTGGAACCCAGTGTCAAGAAGCGTCTAACTCAGTTACTACATGATTATCTTGAGGTCTTTTCCTGGTCGTATGAAGACATGCTAGGACTTGATGCTGATATCGTGGTACATCATCTACCAACAAAAGAAGAATGCCCTCTGGTAAAACAGAAAGTTCATCGCATGCGACCAGACATGTCAGAGAAGATCAAAGCGGAAGTCATGAAACAATTCAATTCCGGATTCTTATCCGTTACCTCCTATCCACAATGGGTCGCCAATTTTGTTCTCGTGCCTAAAAAGGATGACAAAATACGCATGTGCGTGGACTATAGAGATTTGAATAGGGCAAGCCCTAAGGATGATTTCCCACTTCCCCACATTGATATTCTGGTTGACAATACAGCACATCATAAGGTGTTTTCCTTCGTGGATGGATTCTCAGGCTACAATCAAATCAAAATGGCCCTTGAGGACATGGAGAAAACAACTTTTTTCACCCAATGGGGCACATTCTGTTACAAGGTTATGCCATTCGGGTTGAAGAACGCTGGGGCAACCTATCAGCGTGCCATGGTAGCTTTATTTCACGACATGATACATCACGAATTAGAGGTATATGTGGACGACATGATATCCAGATCTCAAACTGAAGAGGAACATCTTAACCATTTACAGAAACTCTTTAAGAGACTAAAGAAATACAAGCTGAGGTTGAACCCGAATAAATGCACATTTGGGGTGAGGTCCGGTAAACTCCTAGGCTTTGTCGTCAGTGGTAAAGGTATCGAAGTGGACCCTGCTAAGGTGAAAGTGATACAAGAAATGCCCGCTCCTCGCACCGAGAAAGAAGTCAGAGGATTCTTGGGACGATTAAACTGTATTTCCAGATTCATTTCTCGCCTAACATCTACTTGTGAACCAATCTTCAAATTACTGAAGAAAGATCAAGTAGTCAAATGGAATGATGAGTGCCAAACTGCCTTCGACAAGATCAAAGACTACCTGCAAGAGCCTCCTGTTTTAATGCCGTCAGTTGAGGGAAGACCCTTGATCATGTATCTAACTATTTTGGAAAATTCAATGGGGTGCGTGTTGGGGCAGCATGACGAGTCTTGACGAAAAGAGCATGCTATTTATTACCTGAGCAAAAAGTTTACCGATTGTGAAATAGGATATTCACTGCTCGAGAAAACTTGTTGTGCTCTGGTATGGGCAGCTCGCCGACTAAGATAGTACATGCTGACCCATACTACCTTATTGATATCCAAGATGGATCCAATAAAGTAAATATTCGAGAATCCTGCCCTCTCTGGGAGAATAGCGAGATGGCAGATGATCCTGACGGAATATGACATTCAATACACTACCCAAAAAGCAATAAAGGACAGTATGCTAGCCGATCACCTTGCTCATCAAGTTGTGGATGACTACCAGTCCATGAAGTTCAAATTCCCAGATGAAGACATCATGATGGTAAACAACTGTGAAGAACTTATACCATATGATGGACCTGAACAAAGATCCCGATGGTGCCATGTTCAACTGTACAAATAACATGGCAGAATACGAAGCGTGCATTTTTGGTCTCAAGGCAGCCATAGTTTTGGGGATCAATTCCTTAGGTGTATTCGGAGATTCAGCCTTAGTCATCAGCCAGATCAAAGGAGATTGGGACACTAAGAACCCTAACCTTATCCCCTTCAAAGAACATGTGTTGACATTAATCCCACAATTTGAGAAGATTAACTTTGAGCACTTACCGTGAGAAGAAAATCAACCAGCGGCTGCGCTAGCCACAGTGTCATCCATTTTTAAACTGAAATGGGATAACGAGGCTCCCCAGATCACCATTGAACGGATGGATGAACCATCTTACTGTCACGAGATCAATACCTAAGAAGTAGTGGACCAACCTTGGTTCCATGAAGTCAATAGGTATCTCGAGGCTCAAGAGTATCTGGAAGGAGCTTCAGTCAATGATAAGAAGTTCTTAAGGAGATTCTTTGCTAAGTTCTTCCTTAGTAATGGCATTCTCTACAAACACAACCATGACTCTGTTTTGCGTCTTGCGTAGACAAGGTTGAGGCAGAAAAGATCATGGCTGATCTACATGAAGGAACTTTTGGCACCCACTCCAGTGGGAATATGATGGCAAAGAAGATCCTGCGGGCAGGTTATTACTTGTCTACCATGGAAGCAGATTGCTATCAACATTCGCGAACTTGTCATAAGTGTCAGATCTATGCTGACAAAGTGCATATACCTTCGGTTCCTCTGAATGTCCTGAATGATCCTTGGCCATTCGCAATGTGGGGCATCGATATGATTGGAGAAATCAAGCCCACAACCTCTAATGGACACCGCTTCATCTTAGTGGTTATTGACTATTTCATGAAGTAGGTTGAGGCAGCTTCTTTCGCTACCATCACTAAAAATGTCGTGGCCCAGTTCATCAAATAGAATCTCATCTGTCGGTACGGTATCCCAGAGAGAATCATCACAGATAATGGTATGAATCTCAACAATACTATGATCATCGCACTGTGTGTGCAATTCAAGATCCAGCACCATAATTCTTCCCCTTACCGACCAAAGATGAATGGTGTTGTCGAAGTCGCAAATAATAACATTAAGAAGATCATACAGAAAATGACAGTAACCTACAAATACTGGCATGAGATGCTACCATTCGCTCTTCACAGTTACCTTACCACGGCGCGCACATCGACCAGGGAAACACCTTACTCTCTGGTATACGGCATGGAAGTTGTCTCACCTATTGAGGTCCAGATACCTTCTCTGAGAATTATGAAGGATGTAGGTTTGAGTGAAGATGACTGGATCCAAACTCGACTTGATCAACTAAACTTGATTTATGCGAAAAGGCTTATTGCTTTCTGTCATGGTCAAATGTATCAAAAACGGATGATCAAGGCTTTCAATAAAAAGGTCAAACGACAAGTGTATCAAGTTGGGGATCTGGTGATCAAGCGCATCATACTGCCGCAGGGTGATCCCAGGGGAAAATGGACTCCTACATATGAAGGACCGTTTGTGATCAAAAGCATATTCTCTGGTGGAGCAATGATCTTAACCACTATGGACGGCAACAACCTTTCGCATCCTGTGAACATGGATATAGTTAAAAGATACTACGCATAAGAGACCCGCTAGGTTGACACACCTAGGCAAAACAAGGGCATCCCAGAGAACCACAAAGGTTCAGGCAAAATTTAGGGATAAAATAAAAAAATATGTACACCCGGCAAGCTGAAAACCTGAAAAGGCGGCTTAGGAAAAAAAGGGTATCCTAGTGGACTGAAAACCGGAAAGGGAGGTCCAGGCAAAAGTTAGGGAATTAAAGCGTATAACTATGTCCCCATTGGATCATCTTACAGACAACCTTTAGCATCGACTGGTAAGCTCAAACGGGCCTAATCAATCCAATCAGCTTCGGACAAGGAAGCAAGTGGGAACCCCAGGGGATTATTTCAGATAGCTATCTTTTCTTTGTATAAAATTTTCAGTTTTTACGACGATATTCTCTTACTAGAATTTTCGTCTCATTGTACAAAATATTCTTATTCAAGTTAATACAAAGATACCCATTTGAAAGTGCAAAGCTATTTGTTTTTCTTCTTTGTTTCTGTGTTTTGTTTACAAAAACATCTAATGATTTATTTTTGAACATATGCATTTGAACGTAACTACTGTTTACAAATGAACAAAAAAGGGAAGGGAACAGAAAATAGAAAGACAATCACTAATGGCTCTAAGAAAAAGGATAATGTCTTTAGACTATTCCATAAAATCCCCCACAGTGTGCAGCTTAATGATATCAAGCTCTCTCAAACCCTCGGTAGAACAAAGCTTCCAGTTATCACTCCCCAGTAAAAGGTTGCTCAATTTCTCAGGATTCTCCGACAATATTTCACAAGTAATACATGGCATTTCCCTTACAATAGAGTTTATTTCTCTAACAAATAGAAGCTCATCAGCACTTCAAAACATGAAGACTTACCCTCCACATCCCTAGCAGCAGTCAGGAATTTATTCTCCCTAATCCAACAATAATATAGCAGCATAGCTTACATGCCCATACATCGCATCCATACGTCATAACGTTGACAACAAGAATTCATACAACATAATCTCATTCATTTTATTGAGAACATCATTGTACAATGCATTTCATACATCATGACATTATATACAACTAATCTTTCATCTCTTCAGGAAAGATCAGTCAGCAGATGGCTGAAACAACCGGCTAAAAATCATCAAAACAATGAAGTCGCCACCGAACGTCTTTTATCCCACGGGAAGGGAAAGGTAAATATCGAGAAAACCTGAGAAGGGTGAAATCACGATCAAACGATCGAGAGATTTGGGTAAGGGAGTCTGTTACGTGAGGGCAAGGTATTAACACCCCACACGCCCGTAGTACTCTATGGTATCCATTCTTGTTGTTCTAATCTTATGGGCGTGTTTAATCTATGCTTATTTTTTACTATGCTACTGAAAGGAGAATGCATGTAAAAGAAATGAGAAAATAATGTAGGTAAAATAAAAGTTGTGCTCGTTCGGGCCCTACCCCGATGCCTACGTATCCCTTTTAAGGAATCAGAGCAGCCGTAGCTTGGCTTATATGTTTTTGTTGGTTTATATTTTTAATGAACAGTATTAATTTTGCCTTCTTCCACAACTCGACCTTTGGAGACTTACGCGTCAGCACAGAAGTGAATTAACATATTCTTTCTGAAAAGAGTTTTGGAGAAAATGTGCCTGTGCGCACAAAAAGGTTTGAATTTGTTTGTGTTTTAAATGAATGATATTAATATCGCCTTCTGCCGCAACTCGACCTTAGGAGATTTACGCGTCAGCACAGAAGTGAATCAACTTGTTCTTTTGAAAAGAGTTTGAAAGAGAGGCCCGAAGGCAAAAAGAGTTTGTATTCGTTGGTGTTTTTGCTTGTAGATAATAGCTAGTTAATCTCAAGAGAGAGATATTAGCCATTTCTATAATTATTCATGAAATGATTCTTTGAGACTTGAACCATGCCAAGGCTTAGAAGGAAAAACGATAAGATCGAGAAGAGACCCGCTTATCATCTCCCATGTTCAACAAAGGCACGATTCTCCTCAGTAATTTTTAAGTATCTTTTGAAGTTTGCGAGAAAAAGAAGTTTTTGAGAAAAATAAGAAGTTTTTGTTTTAAATGCATATGCAAAAAGGGAAGAAAAGTCACAGGGAGACTAACCTAAATCTATCCCTAATGTTATTATACTTTACATAATCTCTTGGAGGCAATAAAGTGTGAAAATGAGGAATAAAATGAGATTGTGATGATACCGAACGGAGAAGGTTTGTTGCCTCTTCAAAGCCATGCAAGTGATAGGAAAACTCTACAGAAGTTGCTCCGCGCGAGTGATCAGAGATTAATCTCCAAATATTCAACATTGCGATAGTTGCATCAATATTCTATCACAAAATCTCAACAAACGGATATTAATCTGTAGCAAAGCGTATCAAAACAAAGAAACCCGAAAGCTTCACTAATCAACAAAGAAGAGTCAGAAATCGAATGCTCATAATGAGTGTCGAAGCATTATCGATGTGAAAATAAATCACAATCAAAAGGTGCACCAAGAATATCCGAATATCACATAATAAATCTACATACGACTCAAATCTCAACAAGAGAAGGTGAATTAGAAATCTCAAGTAATAAAATAATTACTAAACATAAACAATAATAGAAAATTCTAAC
This sequence comes from Vicia faba, assembly GCA_948472305.1. NCBI lineage: Eukaryota > Viridiplantae > Streptophyta > Magnoliopsida > Fabales > Fabaceae > Vicia > Vicia faba. The sequence goes on along the minus strand of OX451736.1, from coordinate 106,963,171 downwards.
CAAAATTATAAAAATAAATCCTAGAGAAATACTAATATATTCCCTAAAAAAAGAAATTAACAAATTTTTTTGTTTTCATTATTTTTGTTAACTAAATTTCAAGAAAAGAAAAAAATATTAGCAAAATCTAAAAATCAATTACAAAATAGAAAGGTGAGGAATCAGATGGTGCATTGCAGCAATCCGGGAGTGTGAAAGTAATCTGGGCACTAGGCCCATCAAGTTAAATCCAGTAAATTGTTTTTGTCCAAGGAAACCAAGTGGGCCTAATGCAATTGGGTCCAACCCAACAAGCACCAAACCAGATTTTCTATTATATTCAGCATTTTTTGTTTTATTACAAACAATATATGGTCCATGAATATAACAAAAAGAAAAATAAAAAAAATAAAAAAATAAAAAAATAAAAAATGCAAAACGAAAATAGAAAGAGGATTAGGGTTAAATTGAGTGATTCTTCATCTCCATTCTCTTCTCCCTTCAAACATGTGGCGTCCGAAATCTCCTTCTTCATTGATCGACTTCCACTGTCAACCTCGCCGTCATGGCCTACCCAACCTTCACTCAGTCTCACCCTCATTCTCTGTTTCAACGATCCCAATCGTTCGATCTGTGTTCTCAACTCGGCGATTCATCATCATTCACTCCATTTATCTCCGGTCCCGGTCTCACTATATCATTGTGATTATGCCTCATTTCAAAAGCTTTGATTCAGCCGTTCGATCTTCTTAAATCCCTCTATCCATCTCCGGCCTTCTCCTTCGCCAACCGCGAATTCGAAATGCATTGGCAAAGTGAAGCGATTCAGAAATTACACAGTTATGCTTACAGTAGTTCAATTAACATCATAGCCAAAAATAATCAAGCACGAACATAAAGAAAGGTGGAAACTCAAGGCTTACCGATCAAAGTCGCACCAATGGCGTTCCAACAACGTCGATAACAAGAAGCTCAGGTAATCATTCTTGCTCTCTATTCTTCTACACTTTCTGTGTTTGGATTCTCTTCTCTGATTTAATGCGTTGATGGTTGTTACGTGTTGCGGAGAAGGAAGGCATTGCGGTTGGAGAGTTGGTGCACGAAGACGATGAAACATGATGAAGATAGGATCCGTGGAAGAAGGTTAAAGGTTGTAGTAAAGTTTAAGGGAATGGAGTTATGGTGATAAATACTAAATCGATAAAGATGATAAAGGATGTGTTAAAGATTAATGGTTAGTGGTCGATAGAGATGATGAGGAATTCTGAGAAGTGAAGAGTGAAGAGTGAAGAGTGAAGAGTGAAGAGTGAAGAGTGAAGAGTGAAGAGTGAAGAGTGAAGAGTGAAGAGTGAAGAGTGAAGAGGTTTATGGAGATTGTTCTGCAGAAAATACCAAATGAATATGAATTGGTAAGTTTTTATATTTTAATATATTCTGTAGAGTTGAAAAATAATGAATCTAAATCCCCCTCAATCTGAAAACTAAAATTCTGTTATATAGACTGCTGAGAGTTGGTTAGGAGTTAGTTAAGCGGTTAGGAAGTTTTAAATTCAGTTACAGTCGGTTATCAGTTAGGAATCAGTTGAGAACTGTTAGAAAATTTTGTTTTAACAATGGTCGAAATCTGTTAGTTATTTTATCTGCTGGAAGTTTGTTATGGAATGGTTAGAAATTGGTTATGACAGTTAGGAGTTTTAGAGGGTTGTTTAGAGGTTGTTAGGGATTGAAACAAATCTGTTAGAAAACAGTAACAGGTTACTAGAATGGTTAGAGGTTAGGAATCAATTAGTTGGCTTGGTAATAATAGTATAGTCTATTAGCAAATTCTGTTAGTGAAAACATATTCATCCACAAATTGATTATAATCAATGCCCATGCTTCTGTAGACAAATGTCTTGCCACTGTGAATGAGTATTTGCCTTTGTATTTGATAAAAAACTCTACTGCCAATCTTTATCTCACTTCAAATTGATAGGCCACAGTGAAGCTCACTAACCCCTTTTCCTGCAATGTTCATTTTCTGATATCTTAATGCAGGGCTGCATTTTTTTTGAATAATTTATTCAGGCTGTAACCAGTAGCATTTTGAACTGATTTGGTTTTAGGCATTATCCCAATTGGTTTTACAATTTACATCTGATTTTTGTGCAGGCGATTGTTTAAAGAATGCAACAAGTTAGTTCGCTTGGGGCATGAAGGTTGAAGAATACATGAAGATGGAGAGCTTTGGCATGGCATGGACTTGGAAGTTTACTCATGGAATTTTAGCACCTTTAGGACTAAGGAATTTTGTTCAAGTGCATTTTGTAACCGTTTTTCTTTGTGGATTATTGGTGCAATGGGATTGTAATGGTTTTGTAATGAATGTTTAGTTTGGATGAACTTGAATATTATAGTGTGAATTGTAAATGACCTTGAGCTTGTAATTCACTTCAAACCAAGGTAATGCAATATGTTCTTTGAATAAAATGTAACTTTGGGAAATCTTGAATCAAATGACAAATTATCAAGTATTCAAACTACTTTCTTTCCATATGATTTTGAGTTTCTCATGAATGAAATGCTTTCCTTTCTTTTTGAGTTTGATATCCCAAGTCCTTCTTTGAACTTATGTTTGTGAAATCCCAATGTCTCGCATTCTATCAATTTGAATGAACTCTCTTGCTTAAATGTTTTCAAATAAATGAATCTAAGCTTCTTTAAATCAACTTGAGTGAATACATGCTTAGATGCCTTCATGTACTTAATCCATAACCTGAATCTTCCATATGAAACTTTAGATTTTGATCTTAAAAGTATTGAAATGACAATTGAAATTGGATTTGAAGTATAACTTTGATTCATATAGGGGAATATGACTTCTTTTTTTTTTAAAAATGATAAAGTTTGAATTTCCCTCCATTATGCTTTAACTTGAATGAATCTTCAAGCATCTAATATTTTCTCCAAATTTCAATCTTGAACCTTGCTTTCATATTATTATATTTCATCTGGATTCTTCAATATTTCTCGGCTGAGTTTTGTGATACTTGGTATCTTGGAGATGAAATATGACTTGAATCTTTCTTTCCCTCCAAAAGCTTCTTTTAACCTTTCAAATTTTGCTTCAAATTGCATCCTTTAATATAACACATCATTCGATCAGATACTCTTAGTCTATCAAAGGAACTCAAGTAAGATACTATCACAACCTTGGATTCAACTATGACCCAATACACCAAGTTCACCTCAAAGCCTTGTGTGAGAACCAAAGAGATAACTTGTATGGCCTAAGCAATGTGAAATCTTGATCCTCAAGCATCATAGATAATTGAAAGAATTTATTTGAATCAATGATAAACAAAGATCCAACGGTAAAGTGGGCACCAGTATATCCATATTTGTCTTCTATATGAAGTTTCCGATCACATAGCTTGTGACTTAAGTAATAAGTTCCCCCTTTCGGTTTACAAAGAAAGGTCGAAAGAAAACCCTAGCAAGTCATTGATGAAGAACCTTTGACTATTAGCCCTGCCAAATTCATCCGATAAACCCAAGCATAGGAAAATAAACCCTACTCCATGACCAAAGATGCCTTGTTGAAGATAACCCTTTCATGAAGTTGAATAAGAAGTTCATAGTGACCATATGATCAAATCCTAATTCGAGACCAAGAAGTCTTCGATAGAACCAAGCTTATATAAAGTAAGCACCTAAATCCATATGAACCCTGCTTGTATGATTACTGAACCTTGAACCTCAAGTGCCTATTTTTTGAATGAAAATGTATGTTAATGACCTACTAAAAAGATATGAATGCAATGCTAAGCCTAAGCCAAATATAAGAAACTAGGAGGGAAAATTTTGGGGTGCAACAACTGCCCCTATTTAATCGCCTTCAACCTGAAGGTGAGATTGGCGCCAGCCTTTCGAACTTTCAAGGTAGAAGAAGATTAAATACTAAAAGAACCCGAAAATTTGCGCTCTGAAGCCAGTCAGGTATTATTATACTTTTTTTTTCATTTTTCCTATTTTATTTTTATTATATTATTTTTCCTTTTTGGATTACAGTAGTTAGCTGAGTAAATCTCTTAGACGTCAGGTCAAAGTTAGACATACAAAAGAAAGAGACCGACCGAAGGAGGTTCTGACGAAGGGACGCCAATCGAAGGAAGACTTACTGAGGAAATAGACCAAACGAATGGGACTCCCAACAAATTATACCAGCCGGAGGTGGATTTTAAGGATTCCAGCCAAAGGTGGACTTTAAGGGCGAAGAAAGTGGCCGAAGGGGAATCTTCATCAAGGAATACTATGCCGAAGGTAGATTCCTAAGAAAAGAACGTCGGTCAAAGGTGAACTTTCAACTGAAAAGAGACCAGCCGAAGGGGACTCTCAACAAATGGTACCAGCCGAAGGTGGATTTTAAAGGATGCCAGTCGAAGGTGGACTTTAAGGGCGAAGAAACCAGCCGAAGGGGAATCTTCATTAAGGAATACTATGCCGAAGGTAGATTCCTAAGAAAAGGACGTCGATCAAAGGCAAACTTACAACTGAAAAGAGACCAGCCGAAGGGGACTCTCAACAAAGGGTACCAACCGAAGGTGGAGTTTTAACAAAGGATACCAGCCGAAGCGGGGTTTTTAAAGGATACCAGCTGAAGCGGGGTTTTAACAAAGGATACCAGCCGAAGCGGAGTTTTAACAAAGGATACCAGCCAAAGAGGGGTTTTAATAAAGGATACCAGCCGAAGCGGGGTTTTAACAATGGATACTAGACGATGTGGGATATTAACAAAGGATACCAGCCGAAGCGGGATTTTAACAAATATACCAGCCGAAGCGAGGTTTTTAAAGGATACCAGCCGAAGCGGGGTTTTAATAAAGGGTACCAGCTGAAGAGGGGTTTTAACAAAGGATACCAGCCCAAGCGGGGTTTTAAAGGATACTTGCCGAAGCAGGGTTTTTAAAGGATACCTGCCGGAGCGGGGTTTTTAAAGGATACCAGCTGAAGCGGGGTTTTAACAAAGGATACCAGCCGAAGCGGGGTTTTTAAAGGATATCAGCCGAAGTGGGGTTTTAACAAAGGATACCAGTCGAAGTGGGGTTTTAACAAAGGATACTAGCCGAAGCGGGGTTTTAACAAAAGATACCAGCCGAAACGGGATTTTAACAAATGATACCAGCCGAAGCGAGATTTTAACAAATGATAAAGATATGCATGCCTGGTCAGAGTTAGACACACAAGAGTGAAATTGAGCATCAAGAAACAAATGTTTAGAGTTGGTAGTGACCACAAGAACGAGACTAACCGAAGAAAACCCCAACAAAAGGACGTATTCGCCTAAACAAGTACGCCAAACAACTGGACTTTGAAGAGACACTGAAAGACTCTTAACATAAAAAGTAGGCTAGGCTAACGAAAGGAGGACCCGACTAACGCGGATAGACCAAGACAAGGAACTGACTAACGCAGGGCCTTCCAAGAGCACAGATCGGAGGTGAACTCTACAAGAGAAAGAGACTGGTCAAAGCAGAATCTAACTAGGATTGCCAAAACATGTTGGACTTCCGGTAGGTCATAGAGTGGCAATTAGCTGAATTACTACACACCAAGTATGGATACTCAAACACTTGAGAAGCAAGAAAGGTTATACACCAACTCTTACTCACACTCTAACGGCAAAGTAAACAAGGGTAAAATAACCAAAGGTTTGCAAAGGCAAGCGCAAACCACAAACTTACTCGGGATTCCCATATGTGTTGAACTTAAACAGAAAGCCGGTCGAAGGAGGACTTGTGATTAGAAAAAGAGACCAACTGTAGGGACTCTAAACAAGGATTGCCAACACGCGTTGGGCTTTAAGAGTTTACAAATACGCAGGAACTATAGAATCCCTCGGGCCAAAGGCGGGGTGTAATTCTTCAAGGGTGGCAATTATCTGAATTAGCACACACCAAGTGTGGATACTCAAACACTTGAGAAGTAGGAAAGGCTATACACCGACTCTTACTCGCACTCTAACGGTAAAGCAAACACGGGTAAAATAACCAAAGGCTTGCAAAGGCAAGGGCAAACACAAACTTGCTGGGGAAATGGAGAAATACCAAAGACCCGACTGGTGGCGAATCAAAACAAACTCTGTTGGGGGAACATAATAGAATTACCCTAGGCTTGTTTGTAGAGATAAATCAAATCCGAGCGCATAATAATCTGGTTATCACAGGTGGATACAATTGGCTTATATTCATGCATGTTTGAATTTTTTATAGCGTAATGCTCCATACAATGGAAATGCTACGCGTTTTAGTAGACGCAATGTCATGATGTCATGTAATGATGCATGTTTAGTAATGCATTAGGAAAACACATCAATAATCGGCTGCTGAGAAGGCAATGAACTTCCAAACGATTATTCTTACACATCTGATATTCTGTAGATAAAAGGCAATTTGTACTTCAATGGGGAACCGAGATTTGGAACCACCAGCCTCCAAAGATCGATATCACCGGGGGAGTAACTTCCTGGGAAGAATATGGCAAACGTAAATTGCAATTCAGAGAAAGTCTTGAATTCTGATCAAACTCCCCACTTCACGGGGAACAAATTCTTTATCCTCTATTGGAAAGGGAAAAGCTTGGCTGGAAATAGAAACTTCTGGCATAGAAACTCTGGACAAAGACAACTTCCATTGGGAAGTATAGGAATTCTTAAATAAAAAGAATTCTACTCAGGCCACAGTGGGGGTAACACCGTTGGGAGGTAGAAGATCCTTACTTGGGGAAGAAACAAACATCCCGGGATAGAAACTCCACTAGGGATATCTCAACAAAATCTTCTACTACTGGTAATGAAAGAGTCAAGACCGGAATTCTCCTGTACACCTCACTAGGAAGATAGGACACTCGCTCCATTAAGGAGAGAAGAATAGTTCCACTGGGGAAATCGGATCTTATTATACGAAAATTCTTACTTTACCCTTCTTGATTCATTTGTTAGTATGCAACTTGTCATAAAACACAAACAATACTTGCAAAACAGAAATTGGGGCAACATGCCCCCATTTGGAATGGAAAACCTTACTGAAGAATAGGCAACTTGAACTATCAATCACCGGGTAAAAACCGTGATGCGAGATTGCAACTTTAACATATTGACTTCGAGGAGAAAAGCCACTAAAAAGTGGACTTGACAAGATGCTGCAAAAATAAATCCCAGTCCAATGAAAAGGGATCATCTTGACTTAAAACAACTCCCAATTTTATAAGGAGAAGGACCATTCTCCTCCTGCAGAGAAATGAGGATGCTTCACTGGGGATAAAATATCTCAGAAGGGAAACCCCTTGGTAGATAGGTCTATGTCAAGTAGCAACAGGTCTTTTACTGGGAGTAGGCATCCCCTTAGGAAACAATATTTCCATCACATCTTGTACGAGTAAACAAACTCCAAATGATCTTTGCGGTTACTGCTCATATCCCACTGAGGATAACAATCCAAACTTCAAATGGGGATAATAACCTTGACTCAGGATAAAGAATATCAGTAAATGGACTTGAGTCTCTGATAAGTCGAAGATAAAAATCCTGACTTCTTGGCATGATTTTCAAATTCATAGGTCATTTAGCATGCGTATGGACTTGATCTGACCAACTACTGAAGAAGAGAGAAAACCCTTACATAAATTCTTGCCCCAGTCTGTAAGGCTTTTGCAGAAAAATTTCCTCGAGAGGACTTTTTGAGATGTGTACCACGAAGATGAACTTCCCCAGTGTTATGAACTTTGGAACGTTATGTTTAGATAACCAAAATTGGAGATGATTCCAACTATGCTTGAGTGAATGCCCATACATATTCAAATTCTAGGAAGATTCTCCTCTGATCAACGCATTCTCAGAGAGATTTGTCAAATATTAGTATAATTGCCCCAGTTTGACTGCACTTTGAGGGATAAAATTCTGACTTGAATGCCTCATATTGGCTGAATGCCTACTCAACAGAGTATTCGACACGCTTTCCCTTGCTCAACATAATCTTGGCAAATCTTTTCCTTTACCTCATTCTCACGGAGAGATGAAAGCCTGAGGGGTTTTTTTTTTAGGCAACATAACCTTAGAGTCATTATCTTATATCTTGAAAGTAGGTTACTTCATAATCGTGCTTCTCGACTTGAACTACTTCAGTCTCTAATCGGATACTTGAAGAAGTTGACCCCTCGGGACCAACTGAAAGTAATGCGCCACTGCTTGACAGATACTCTGGGCAACCAACTTTTGTAATCTACTTCAGATCATTTCTCAAACTGGTATTCTTTTACTTAACAGAGTCAATAGAAGATTTTCCCCAGATTAAGACCATTCTCACAAATGATTCACCTTTAAACGGTATTCTAAAGCAAACTGTCACTGGAGATGATCAATTTTTCATCCGATGCTCATTATGCAGGCTTACTCGATGTTTAAGCACTTGTTCATATGCAAAGAATGTTTATTCTAACAACGGTAATTGTAATTCAAAACTTATGTTTGTCTTGAAGTTTAAAAACTTTTATTGGAAAGATTAAACAGAAAAAAAATTTGTATGGAAGAAAATTAAAAAGATAGCGTGATGCCAACTCAAAAAGTTTTTGCAAGCCTCCTAGGAGTCAGATTACCGTATTTTTTGTTACAGTGTGCTTTCGAATTAACCCTTGCTTCAGTTAGGACTTTTTGAGGGTTGTAATGTGGCCTGGTTCACGGTTTTAGAAAAAAGGATTTGAGGCTAAAAATATTTGGTGCCCACCCATTCTCCGTGATGTCCTCCAGTCCTAAATTCAGTTAAACCAATACGAGCACCCATCCCTCAAAAGGAGTTTACCATGGTTGAGGAGGATGTAGCAGTCACTCACCTATTTCATTCTTGGTGTTTGATCACACGACTTTATTCCTTGTGGAGGATCTTTATTTGGTAATCCCCTTTTTTCTCTTTTCACACTTTTTGCTTTCTTTTTGTATTCCCTAACCTTTGCATGGACAAATTCCTTTTGAATTTGACTTTGAAGTCCATCGGGATGCCCTGACTTTTGCCTAAGCGACTTGTCTTTTCAAGTTTCAGCTTAGCGGGTCTCTTTGTCTCTTTCTTTTATCATTTCTTTTAGTTTGAACCAGTCGTGTAATTTCGAATCGTTTTTGTCTTCCTGAGAAATTGTGACTACCTTACTACTTGGTCGACGAGGAATAATCATTATGGTATCGTCCTCTTTTGACCTCTTGACGTGCGAGATATATAGATTGGGATATCATTAGCATTGATGCACAATGCTGATTGATGAGAGTTAACCATTTTGGTCTTGTTCTTTCTCAACCTTCTGAAGGATAACCATTGTTGTATCCTTTGATACGCACTCCTAATGAGTTTTGAACGCTCATTCAGATTAACTGAAATCTACCCTGCCCCGGGTTAAACATGAGGGTTTTTTCTAACAAGAAAAGAAACTCCTACTTAAAGGCTCAATGGGGTTAATGAGGGTTTAAATCCCTTATATATCCAGTGTTTAGGAATTTAAACAAGGCATGTACATCGTCAGCAGGGTTTTATTCAAAAGCACACCGTTTGAAATATTTGGCATATTTCTCATCATTCTCCATCCAGAGGTTCTTTGCTTTGTTTAACAAGAGTTAAGTATCAAAAAGTCAAAGAAAAACATTCATGAGTGAATACGAATGGACTAATTCAAGACAAACATATTCAATGCATTGTAATGAATATTCAAAAATAGGCAAGTTTTGCATACAAGAAAGTACTGAACCAAAACAAGAAATATTCCAAATGAGAATGCAAATGTAATTTGAAAATGCCATGTTGAGGAGACTAGTCTTCGTATGATCTTGTTTCTTCAAACGATTATCTTCTAGTCTTGACATTTACTGAGTCGACGGAGACTTCAAATCTGACTGGCTGGCCCGACATTAATAGCCTTTGCACCCAGCAGGTCTTGCACATTTTCTTTGAAAGCCCAACAGTCTTCAATGGAATGGCCTAGTGCCCCAGTATAGTAATCACATTGAATTCCTTCACCATATGTGATGAGGGCTTTATCAAGCGAACTTGCATAAATTGTATCACAAAGTATTTTCTACCATAGAGAAGAAATATCAACCATCTTCTATCACACAGAAGAGGAATCCAACCGCTGAATTCCGGAGCGTCTCCCACTACACAAAAGAAGCGACATCTTCTATTACATAGAAGCGACATCCAGCAACCGTACCAAAGAATCTTCTATTACACAAAAGAGAGTAAACTTCATCTCCTACTTCACAAGAGAGAAGTTTTAGCAACTGAATTACGGAGAATCTCCTACTTCACAAAAGAGTCTCCGTCTTCTACTATACAGAAGCAAAATTCAGAAACTGTAACAAAGAATCTTCTACTACACAGAAGAAAGTAAACTTCATCTCCTACTTCACTAGATAGAAGTTTTAGCAATCGAATTGCAGAGAATCTCCTACTTCACAAAAGTGTCTTTGTCTTCTACTACACAGAAGAAAAATTCAGAAACTTGTAACAAAGAATCTTCTACTACACAGAAGAAACTAAAATCTGAATATAGCATTCAGCCTTTGAGGTATTTTTCTTCTACACAACAGCAGATATCCAAGAACTCGATATCTTATACTTCTTAAACACAAAAGCATCACCCCATCTTATACTTACACATAAGAAGCATCCAGCAGAGGAAAAAGAGTCTGAAACGATTTTCCAAACATGGACTGAACCTTGGAAAAGAAGCAAAACAAGTACCAAACTTCATACTTCAACTTCTTGCAGTATTCAACATCCTAACTAAATGCCCCAGAATAGGAGACACGTCTAGCATTTGTATCTAAATTAAGAGAGAAATTTGTTGGAGGATGACCCAAAGCACGAAGCTTAATCAACTGAGCTTCCAACACATGAGGAAGTAACTAGATACAAGGCATTGAGATTGTATTAACCTGCTTCTCAAGCTTTTTTTTGTCTCTGCTGGTGAGTTTTACCCCATGAGTTCACTCGGAGACCAGAAACTAGTTGCTAGCAAGAAAATCCGAGAACACGAAGCTCTGGGTGAGACCCACAAAAGTATCTCATGATTTGAACAAAAAGTTACATAGGCTGGGGATGAATGACAACTCCTGTTGCAACAACGTATGCAATATCACTTTTCTTTGCTAACACTGTCTTCAAAACTTCCATACCCGACTCAACTAAGTCTTCAACTGGCTATTCATTCTCCCTTGAGGATTTCTGACTACAGGCCATTTCTTGCATAACCATGATAAACAACCCCATCCTTTTCTACCTCATCGAACTCCCCACGAAGTTATTCCATGGCTTGGATCTGATAGCAAAGCGACGAGAAGTCATGATTCACAATTCTGAAGAGAAAATATCGGGCCTGAATAAGGATTCCCCATTATGAGTACCTTCTGAGTACCTTCTACGGATGCATGAAGATGCATGAGGTGAGTGAGAAAATTCTCCCTCTGATATGATTTGGACACTACAGTCTCCGTATTGATCTCGTCTTGGGCCTTGTTTCTAGATGACGTGCCATTTTCAATCGAATGATCAATTTCCCCAGAATAATATGCGTAGAAGATTCTTTCAGGAGAACGAATGAATGCCTTTCCAAGCGAATCGATATAACTGCATCATCAGGCATACTACGCCACAAAAACTAATACAGTCTATCTTCTTATCGAAACAAAAGAGACATCCACCTGGTGATAAAGAATGTGGCAATTGGCCAAAAAGGAATTGGACCTTTGGAAGAGACGTAAAACAGGGGCTAGGCTTTATATTTCAACCCCTTTGTAGTCTTCAATATCAAAACCGGGTACCCCAGAATAGGGGATGTATCTAGCATACATATCGTAATTAGAAGAGATGTTTGTGGGAGGAAGACCTCAAAGATCAGAGATAGGAAGAGTTGGGAATAACAGGATGTAATGCATTGGGCTCGCATCAACATGCTCATCAGGATTCTTGTGTCTTAGCTTAAAAGGTTTGCCCCATGAATTCAAAAGGGGAATAAAGATTGGCTCTTGTCGAACAAATTAGGGAACACAAAGTTGTGGAACACCCCTGATTAAAAAGTCTGATGCCCCGGTGTGGCAACTACGTCTGACGTTGATCAATAAGAACGAAGCACTGATATAAGATCCTATAGTAAATGGGAACCATCTCCTGATAAGATGTTCCAAGAACTCAGGATTGTGTAGCACTCCATGGTTGGAAGCAATTCCCAAAAAATGATGAGGTGAAGAGAGAACCTGCTGCAGTAGTAAGTTTATTGATCATCATTAGAGCTTCCATGACCTGGATCACCTGAGTTTTCAGTAAATTATCTTCCTTCTTGAAGAGATTTCTGACCAAGGGCCAAAGCTCGCATCTATACCACACAAAGTTGTTCCATAACTGATCTCTGAACATGTGGAGCAAGAAATCAAGTTGAACCTCCGAGGAGAGCACCATGTTGAATAAGAATCCCTAATCTTCGAGTACCTGTTATGGATGCATGAAGATGCATGGGGTGAATGAACGGATGCCATGTCATGTTCCATCATTTCCAAGGAATTTACATGCTTTGATTTTGATTTTACGTAAGTAAGGATGGAAAAGTTTGGCACTAGGCTCACAAATATGATTCCTTGGAAATCACAGAACATGTATGTTAAGTATGTGGTTAACCATGTTATGTATGCAAAGGCATGAGATCAAATGGGATCAAGGTTCCATAATTTATGAATGTGATTGTTGAACTACTTTTGAACCACATGAATATCATAAAGTCAAAGGTTTGTCATAGCTTCCGCACATATAAGAACCGAGTACCATGTAGATCTCCCATTGTACGGGGTCAAGGCTTCTGGAACATCGGATATTGTTGATCATTTTCTGAATATGCTGGGAATGCCAAGATCAAAGGCTTGAATGAACTTCCAAGTAAGCTAGTCAGGAGCTCAGAAAATAAATATGAGAACCATATAGTCATCAACAAAATACCATATGCATAAGTCACTGACAGAAATCCAGAACATAATCATTAGAACCACTAATCACCATCTAATCACAGTCTCCCTCTGAGCATGAGTAACCATCTGAACATAGTCACCAATTGTACCTGTAATAATAATTCCCTCCCCGCTCACGGGTGAAGACTAGGTCAGGGTAAGACAATGGTAACTCGAAAATCACGGGTCCGCCTGAAAGTGTTATGGGCTTACCCACAGACGTGGGTGCTGATAGTAAATCATTTGAACCTCATTCGAGCATGGTATATGACATGACTGCACTAATCGGACCACATCTTATATCCGTCATGCCCCCACTCTATTCCTAGTATCCTAGTGCACTCTGGCCTGGGTATTGGGCCTTTTACCTCAATAGTAATATCCCCACTCGACATGGAAAACCAGAATCCAGCATAATAGATAACAAATAGGGAAAGCAATAAAATGCAATGCAAACTTATGCTCAGATAAACATATACAAATGAGTAAACTGAAAGCATAAAAATAAACACCCAAAGAAAAGAAAACAAGAGCTAAGAGAGACTCCGGGATGGACCAGCATTTGGTCGACCTGTCCCCAGTGAAGTCGCCAGCTGAAACAACCAGCTGAAAACCATCAAAATAATGAAGTCGCCATCGAACATCTTTTATCCCACGGGAAGGGAAAGGTAAACATCGAGAAAACCTGAGAAGGGTGAAATCACGATCAAACGACCAAGAGATATGGGTAAGGGAGCCTGTTACGCGAGGGGAAGGTATTAGCACCCCACACGCCCGTAGTACTCTATAGTGTCCACTCTTGTTGTTCTAATCTTATGGGCGTGTTTAATCTATGCTTATTTTTTACTATACTACAGAAAGTAGAATGCATGCAAAAGAAATGAGAAAAGAATGTAGGGAAAATAAAAGTTGTGCTCGTTCGGGCCCTACCCCGATGCCTACGTATCCCTTTTAAGGAATCAGAGCAGCCGTAGTTCGGCTTATATGTTTTTGTTGGTTTATATTTTTTAATGAACAGTATTAATTTCACCTTCTGCCGCAACTCGACCTTTGGAGACTTACGCGTCAGCACAGAAGTGAATTAACATATTCTGTCTGAAAAGAGGTTTGGAGAAAATGTGCCTGAGCACACAAAAAGGTTTGAATTTGTTTGTGTTTTAAATGAACAATATTAATCTCGCCTTCTGCCACAACTCGACCTTTGGATATTTACACTTCAGCACAGAAGTGAATCAACTTGTTCTTTTGAAAAGAGTTTGAAAGAAAGGCCCGATGGCAAAAAGAGTTTGTATTGGTTGGTGTTTTTTCTTGTAGATAATAGCTAGTTAATCTCAAGAGAGAGATATTAGCCATTTCTCTACTTATTCATGAAATGATTCTTTGAGACTTGAACCATGCCAAGGCTTAGAAGGAAAAACGATAAGATCGAGAAGAGACCCGCTTATCATCTTCCATGTTCAACAAAGGCACGATTCTCGTCACTAATTTTTAAGTATCTTTTGAAGTTTGCGAGAAAAATAAGTTTTTGAGAAAAATAAGAAGTTTTGGTTTTAAATGCATATGCAAAAAGGAAAGAAAAGTCACAGGGAGACTAACCTAAATCTATCCCTAATGTTATTATACTTTACATAATATCTTGGAGGCAATAAAGTGTGAAAATGAGGAATAAAATGAGATTGCGATGATACTGAACAGAGAAGGTCCGTTGCTTCTTCAAAGTCATGCAAGTGATAGGAAAACTCTACAGAAGTTTCTCCGCACGAGTGATCAGAGATTAATCTCCAAATATTCAACATTGCGATAGTTGCATCAATATTCTATCACAAAATCTCAACAAACGGATATTAATCTATAGCAAAGCGTATCAAAATAAAGAAACCCGACAATTTTCATGAAAGCTTCACTAATCAACAAAGAAGAGTCAAAAATTGAATGCTCAGAATGAGTGTCGAAGCATTATCGATGCGAAAATAAATCACAATCAAAAGGTGCACCAAGAATATCCGAATATCACATAATAAATCTGCATACGACTCAAATCTCAACAAGAGAAGGTGAATTAGAAATCTCAAGTAATAAAATAATTACTAAACATAAACAATAATAGAAAATTCTAACCAAAATCCTAAAAATAAATCCTAGAAAAATACTAATATATTCCCTAAAAAAAGCAATTAACAAATTTTATTGTTTTCATTATTTTTGTTAACTAAATTTCAAGAAAAGAAAAAAATATTAGCAAAATCTAAAAATCAATTACAAAATAGAAAGGTGAGGAATCAGATGGTGCATTGCAGCAATCCGGGAGTGTGAAAGTAATCTGGGCACTAGCCCATCAAGTTAAATCCAGTAAGTTGTTTTTGTCCAAGGAAACCAAGTGGGCCTAATGCAATTGGGTCCAACCCAACAAGCACCAAACCAGATTTTCTATTATATTCATCATTTTTTGTTTTATTACAAACAATATATGGTCCATGAATTTAACAAAAAGAAAAATAAAAAAATAAAAAAATAAAAAATGCAAAACGAAAATAGAAAGAGGATTAGGGTTAAATTGAGTGATTCTTCATCTCCATTCTCTTCTCCCTTCAAACACGCGGCGGCCGAAATCTCCTTCTTCATTGTTCGACTTCCACCTTCAACCTCGCCGTCATGGCCTACCCAACCTTCGCCCAGTCTCACTCATTCTCTGTTTCAACGATCCCAATCATTCGATCTGTGTTCTCAACTCGGCGATTCATCATCATCAACTCCATTTATCTCCGGTCCCGGTCTCACTATATCATTGTGATTCTGCCTCATTTCAAAAGCCTCAATTCAGTCGTTCGATCTTCTTAAATCCCTCTATCCATCTCCGGTCTTCTCCTTCGCCAACCGCGAATTCAAAATGCGTTGGCAAAGTGAAGCGATTCAGAAATTACACAGTTATGCTTACAGCAGTTCAATTAACATCATAGCGAAAAAGAATCAAGAACGAACATAAAGAAAGGTGGAAACTCAAGGCTTACCGATCAAAGTCGCACCAATGGCGTTCTAACAACGTCGATAACAAGAAGCTCAGGTAATCATTCTTGCTCTCTATTCTTCTACACTTTCTGTGTTTGAATTCGCTTCTCTGATTTAATGCGTTGATGGTTGTTACGTGTTGCAGAGAAGGAAGGCATTGCGGTTGGAGCGTTGGTGCACGAACGATGAAGACAGGATCCGTGGAAGAAGGTTAAAGGTTGTAGTAGAGTTTAAGGGAATGGAGTTATGGTGATAAATACTAAATCGATAAAGATGATAAAGGATGTGTTAAAGATTGATGGTTAGTGGTCGATAGAGATGATGAGGAATTCTGAGAAGTGAAGAGTGAAGAGTGAAGAGTGAATAGAGAAGATGAAGATGAAGATGAAGATGAAGATGAAGATGAAGATGAAGATGAAGATGAAGATGAAGATGAAGATGAAGATGAAGATGAAGATGAAGATGAAGATGAAGATGAAGATGAAGATGAAGATGAAGATGAAGGGGAGGGAAGAAGGAAGAGGTTTATGGAGATTCTTCTGCAGAAAAGTTCGAATGAATATGAATTGGTAAGTTTTTATATTTGAATCTATTCTGTAGAGTTGAAAAATAATGAATCCAAATCCCCCCTCAATCTGAAAACTGAAATTATGTTATATAGACTGCTGAGAGTTGGTTAAGAGTTAGTTAAGCGATTAGGAAGTTTTAAATTCAGTCACATTTGGTTATCAGTTAGGAATCGGTTGAGAACTATTAGAAAATTCTATTTTAACAATGGTTGAAATCAGTTAGTTAATTTTTCTGCTGGATGTTTGTTATGGAATGGTTAGAAATTGGTTATGACAGTTAGGAGTTTTAGAGGGTTGTTTAGAGGTTGTTAGAGATTGAAACAAATCTGTTAGAAAATACTAGCAGGTTACAAGAATGGTTAGAGGTTAGGAATCAATTAGTTGGCTTGGTAATAATAGTATAAGCTATTAGCAAATTCTGTTAGTGAAAACATATTCTGCCGCAAATTGATTATAATCAATGCCCATGCTTCTATAGACAAGGGTCTTGCCACTGTGAATGAGTATTTGCCTTTGTATTTGCTAAAAAACTCTGCTGCCAATCTTTATCTCACTTCAAATTGATAGGCCACAGTGAAGCTCACTAACCCCTTTTCCTGCAATGTTCATTTTCTGATATCTTAATGCAGGGCTGCATTTTTTTTGAATAATTTATTCAGGCTGTAACCAGTAGCATTTTGAACTGATTTGGTTTTAGGCATTATCCCAACTGGTTTTACAATTTACATCTGATTTTTGTGCAGGCGATTATTTAAAGAATGCAACAAGTTGGTTCACTTGGGGCATGAAGGTTGAAGAATACATGAAGATGGAGAGCTTTGGCATGGCATGGACTTAGAATTTACTCATGGAATTTTAGCACCTTTAGGACTAAGGAATTTTGTTCAAGTACATTTTGTAACCGTTTTTCTTTGTGGATTATTGGTGCAATGGGATTGTAATGGTTTTGTAATGAATGTTTAGTTTAGATGAACTTGAATATTATAGTGTGAATTGTAAATGACCTTGAGCTTTTAATTCACTTCAAACCAAGGTAATGCAATATGTTCTTTGAATAAAATGTAACTTTGGGAAATCTTGAATCAAATGACAAATTATCAAGTATTCAAACTACTTTCTTTCCATATGATTTTGAGTTTCTCATGAATGAAATGCTTTCCTTTCTTTTTGGGTTTGATATCCCAAGTCCTTCTTTGACCTTATGTTTGTGAAATCCCAATGTCTCGCATTCTATCAATTTGAATGAACTCTCTTGCTTAAATGTTTTCAAATGAACGAATCTGAGCTTCTTTAAATCAACTTGAGTGAATACATGCTTAGATGCCTTCATGTACTTAATCCATAACACGAATCTTCCATATGAAACTTTAGATTTTGATCTTAAAAGTATTAAAATGACAATTGAAATTGGATTTGGAGTATAACTTTGATTCATATAGGGGAATATGACTTCTTTTTAAAAAAAAATGATAAATTTTGAATTTCCCTCCATTATGCTTTAATTTGAATGAATCTTCAAGCATCTAATATTTTCTCCAATTTTCAATCTTGAACCTTGCTTTCATATTATTATATTTCATCTGGATTCTTTAATATTTCTCGGATGAGTTTTGTGATACTTGGTATCTTGGAGATGAAATATGACTTGAATCTTTCTTTCCCTCCAAATGCTTCTTTTAACCTTTCAAATTTTGCTTCAAATTGCATCCTTTAATATAACACATCATGCGATCAGATACTCTTAGTCAATCAAAGGAACTCAAGTAAGATATTATAACAACCTTAGATGCAACTATGACTCAATACACCACGTTCACCTCAAAGCCTTGTGTGAGAACTAAAGATATAACTTGTATGGCATAAGAAATGTGACATCTTGATCCTCAAGCATAATAGCTAATTGAAAGAATTTATTTGAATCGATGATAAACAAAGATCCAACGATAAAGTGGGCACCATCATATCCACATTTGTATTCTGTATGATGTTTCCGATCACATAGCTTGTGACTTAAGTAATAAGTTCCCCCTTTCGATTTACAAAGAAAGGTCGAAAGAAAACCCTAGCTAGTCATTGATGAAGAAACTTTGACTATTAGCCCTGCCAAATTCATCCATGACCAAAGAGGCCTTGTTGAAGATAACCCTTGCATGAAGTTGAATAAGAAGTTCATAATGACCATATGATCAAATCCCAATTCGAGACCAAGAAGTCTTCGATAGAACCAAGCTTATATGAAGTGTTCACCTAAACCCATATGAACCCTGCTTGTATGATTACTGAACCTTGAACCTCAAATGCCTATTTTTTGAAGGAAAATGTATGTTAATGACCTATTGAAAAGATATGAATGCAATGCTAAGCCTAAACCAAATATAAGAAACTAGGAGGGCAAATTTTGGGGTGCAACAATGGCTATCATCAACAATTTGCAAAAGGTCAGAGATTGATACCTGAAACAATCCAGGACAATTATCTGCACGACCAGCTAATGTAATCCTACACTGGCTCCTTCTTATTCAGCTTCTAGATACAGTTCATATACGCTCCAGATACGGATGCCATTCTGATACTCATTCAGATTCATCTTTCAGATACAGTTCATATACGCTCTAGATACGGATGCCATCCCGTGATACGGTGGCAGAACTGGACTGTTTTGGAATGCTGGTTTGCGTTTTGCATTTGTGTTTGCAAAATATCGCGGTAAGCAAGAGTCGCCACCGACTTTTATTTTATCCAACTGGAAAGGAAAAAAGCACATAAATATTCCTTTTTTCGAGATTTTGAGTACGTGGGGTAGATTATAGAAATGGAAGGTATTAGCACTCTTTCTATCCATGGTTTTCCATGGACTCTTAGGTACTTGCTCATCATTTTCAAATTTGCTTGTGTGTGTTTGATTTGAAAAATGTTTTTTGACTTCGATTTAACCCTTGTTTCTATATTCAAGAGTGTTACGAAGTGTTTTTGAAAGCTCTATTTGAAAAGAGTATAAGTGTCGAAAAGTTTGTTTGAATTGAGCAAGTACTTAAGAAATAATCTACCTACTCAAAAAAAAAGAATTATTCTATGATTGTTTCCTTTAGACAGAGTTATCCTACTATTAGTGAGAAGGTAGCACCATCGTTGGAGTTTTGAGGGTCAATTCGAAAGGGACGTACGGTCACTAAAGCAATGTTAGGACATCTTCGTAATAACTCTAATGTCTTAAGATCAATATTCGAGGCAACAATTCTGAGGCAACCATTCCGAGGAAACCTTTTCCGAACGGGACTTTGATCTTTGTTTAGACAAGAGAGCGACCACTAAAGCATCCTATACTTAATGACCGTTTACCGAAGGCCACCAAAGTGGGAGTGTACCCTAGGAGTGCGCATGTGCGAGTGATTCACTTTCAAGTTTATTATCTTTGCACATTTAAGGTTAGCTAACCGTTTTAAAGTTAATCATACATTCTTGTCATGCATCCCTATTATTCATACATCTAACAGTTAATATTTTGCGGAATTTAAAGTGCAGAAAATAAGCTACGCTATTACAAGGCTTCGGGTATTTACATAGCCAAAAACAAACCCGTAAAAAAATGATAAATGAAAGAAAAAGGTCCTAATTAATCTATTACAACTTGTGAGCAATTACATCAATATGGTAAAAGTAATTAAAGCACGCGCGAATAAAGAACGAGAGAGAACTAGGGTTTTGACCCCATCTAACCTAATTAAAAAGAAAAAAAAAATTATTTTTGTTGTTTTTAATTATTTTTAAGAAAAAGAATTAGGTTTTTAAAATTAAATACAAAATTAATTAGTAATTAAATTAATAAAAAAATAATAATTTTCATGGCCTATTCTTATACTTTGGTTATTTTTAGGAAGAAAAAAAAAGGAAATAGAAATAAATTAAACTAAAACCCTAATTTTCTAATTGTTTTTAATTTATTTACAAAAGAATTTAAATTACCCTAAAAATAAATAAAATAATTAAATTAATTAATTTAATTTATAAAAAATAAACCTAAATCTAATTGGATGAAAATATTTTTTGTGACTTTGATAAAAAGAATTATTAATTTGTTTTAGTGAAATAATTAAATAAATTAATAAAGAAAAATGAAAGAATAGAGAAAAGAAAGTTGGGCCTGGAAAAAGTAATCTTGGGGGGTGTGGATAACACTTTTCTGGGCCCAAAACAGCTGGTCCACGTTGACTTCCCCTGACTCCATATTGTGCGTTGACTGGGGTGTACCATGGACACCATATCATGGCCATCAGATCTGGCTTCCTGGACATCTGGTTGGTTGTGCCTTGAGGTCACATGGTAGTCCTCATGCTTTGTGGAACATGGAATCTGTAGAGAAAATTCAAGAAAAATGCAAATGTTGGAGGCAGGGGTCGAACCCCTGACCTCATGCGCTCTAAAGCCTTAGCGCTTCCATGGCCACCACTGGGCCATTTGGTTCAATTGATTGTTAAACGAAACAAAAATAATAAAATGAATAAAATGACACTAGCTGTAAAACACGCACCAGATTTCAAATTAGCGAATGAGATGGAGCCTTGTATGTCATCTTCTTCCTCTCTTCGTTGATAAAAGTTACAGACTTTTTCCTACGGACATATGTCCATAGCTACAGATCCTGCAATTCTCAAAATCCAACACAAGCAAGATAAATAAAATTTAAGGCCATGGATTGATTCATCTTGGCCTGCTGAGCACGATGGTTCCCTTCTTGTGGCCCAATTTTACCTGTGTGAAAAGATCCCAAATCGAGACCAAGAACCCTAACAGTGGCAAATCTTGATACAGTCCACAAAAACGCAATTAAATGTTATAGAGAGCTTGCAAATGTGTTAAGGAACAAGAATATACTATTAAAACATGATGAATATGCAGGAATAGCAAGATTCGATTCTGAAAAATATGGAAAACTGTGTATCACTTACATTGAGTTTTTGCACTGGAAAATCCCTGTTCTTGGTTGGTATCGCTTGCTTGTGATCCCAGGAAGCGATTGGGATGGCTAGAGGGTCTTGAGAATTCCTGGAAGTGCAAAATTGAATCACCACTTTTCTTTGATTTTTTCAAGTTTGTTCTGACTTTGTGCGCCTCTCTAGCCTTGTGTTTTAGGTCTGCAATTGTATACTATATACCAAGGACTGAATTAGGTTTACAATTATGCTCTCAATCTTCCTCCATTATAGCTTTTGATTTGGATTTGATTCACTTGAAAATCTTTCTAAAAATAGGTCAAAACCAATCGTTGTGTGCACACAAAGGCCTTGCACGAATTCAATCTTTTGCTAGCTGGATATAGAACCTGAAACATGCACAATATCTTGAGATTTTAATGTTTTGGATCTTTTCATGATTTGTTTTGATTTAAATTGATTTAATTCAAATCAATATCAAAATAAATAATAAAAAAAAAGATAATGACAAGTGGAAAGATCTAGGGCTCGTGGACCATGCTAAAAACTCAAAACAAGTGCAAAAGACTGGGCCCATTTGGCAAAAATTGCAATTTGAGGCATAGTTGACTTTTGACAATTTTGCAAAAAAGGTCAACTTCACCAATGAATAACTTCCTCAATTTTGACTCTTTGAAGGTGTTATTGGACTTTTTAGAAATCTTGAGATGTCCTCTAAGAAACCCTTTTGGTCTCATCTCAATTTGGTATTCCATGTTCATGTATGAAGCTTTGACAAAAAAGGTGTTTTTGTTGACTTTTCAAAATGACCTATAATGTCCAAATTCATAACTTCTTGTGAGTGCATATTTTTAACTTGGAAGCTGAACATGGATTGTAGGGAACTACATCCTCTTCAAAATGAGCTTTGGATGGGTCTTTTATCATAAAGTATGAGAAAGTTATGCTTGGTCAAAGTTGAGTTGACTTTTCCTACAAAACCCTAATTTAGCAACTTTTGGTTCTTGATGAATCATGAGCAATCCTTGATGAATCATGACAAACCCTTTATCAAATGATGAAATATACTTCAAAGTGATGATGTTGACCAAAAATCTTGAAGTTTGACTGTATGTGGGCCACAATTGACTTTTGCCCTAGCATAGTCAATTTTCAGGCCTTTGAGAAATTGACTGAGAAAATTTCCTCTGCAAGGCTTGAAACTTGACATGGATGATCTTGAGAACATTTTAGGACAATGGTGAGAATTTGGGATCCTTTGGAATTAAGTATCTTGATGCAACATGAAACCCTAATTTGAGGTAGACTGCCTTAGGAGAGAATTTGTCTGGCCAACCCTTGGACTTCCTTGAGCAACTTGAGGATCTTTCTTGAAATGTTTTGATAAATATGGGAGGGAAAATTTTGGGGTACAACAGCTGCTCCTGTTCAATCTTCTTAAACCTGAGGATGTAGATTGGCTTGCTGGCCTTTCGTGATCCGAAGGTGGAAGAGGATTGAACACTAAAGTGCCCAGAAATTTGCACTCACATGAAGTGATATTTGTCTTGTGATGTCGGGAATGGGCTTAAAGATGCCATTTGGAAAGTGATGAAGGAATATGGGATTAAAGATTCCATCTGAAGGAGTGTTGATCGCCTAAGAGATTCCTTAGCGAGAGCCTGTATACCTGTTGTTGAGGAGGACTACGCTGGGGAATATTGATCTCTGCCTTGAAAGAAATAGAATTTTAGGAGCTTCGGTCGTCCTTTATTCTACTGGGGAATCGTCTCTTAGTCAAGGAGGTGAAAATGAACTACTATATGGTCGTGATTCAGGCTTCATAGTGATAAGACTGACCGCTATCTGGTCGTAATCCAGGCTTTACAGTGACTTACTGGGGAGATGAGATTAAACTTGCTATCCGATTGTAATCCAGGCTTCGCAATTTCTCGATTCTTATCTGGTCGTAATCCAGGCTTCAGAAAGAATTAAGTTGTTATCCGGTCGTATCCGGGCTTCAAGTTGAATTTAGGGCACACTAATATCCGGTCGACTCCGGGCTTCTTAGTATTTGTCCAGGTAAACTGCTATTTGGTCGAAATTCAATATTCACAGTATCCCTCACTGTTATCTGGTCGTAATCCAGGCTTTAGTGTTTTTTACCGCTATCTGGTCGTTATCCAGGCTTCGCGATGTCTCATACCATTATCTGGTCGAATCCAGGCTTCATGGTGTTCGGAGAAATCAAGATACTATACGATCGTAATCCGGGCTTCATAACTTGTATTAAAGATATACCACTATCTGGTCGTAATCCAGGCTTCGCGGTGTCTTTGGCTGCTATCTGGTCGTAATCTAGGCTTTACAACGTCTTCTACCATTATCTGGTCGTAACCCAGGCTTCATGGTCTTGTATTGCTATCTAGTCGTAATCCAGGCTTCACAATAACTTGTTGAGCTATTATTCGGTCGTAATCCAAGCTTCACGGCTTGTGTTCATGACATACCACTATCTGGTCGAATCCAGGCTTAATGGTGTCTCGCACTGCTATCTGGTCGTAATCCAGGCTTCACAGTAACTTGTTGAGCTGTTATACGGTCGTATCCGGGATTCACGGCTCACTGGGGATTAAATTATTATCCGGTTGAATCCGGGCTTCATATCTTAAAGATAAACCACTATCTGGTCGAATCCAGGCTTCGCGGTGTTTGATACTGCTATCCGGTCGAATCTGGGCTTCACATTATGCTATAGAAATCAAGGTACTATACGGTCGAATCCGGGCTTCATAGCTTGAACTTGGTGAGAATTTGAATGTATCTTTCCTGAAAGGTAAATGTTAGTTGTATGTAATGCATGATATGTATCAAGCAATGATGTTCTCAAAATAAATGAGATTGTGTTGTATGATGCGTATGCATATGTCATGATGTCATATGTCATGATGTATGGATATGCAAATGTTTTTGTGATGTTGTCTAGCTGGGGAAAATAAATCCCGGACTGCTGCTGGAGCAAGAGAGTTGAACTCTTCGTTCTCGCTGGGGATAACGACCGAAGATGATTGTGAGAATAATCCTGATGGAGAATAAACTGGTGAGAGAATGACTCTGTGGGGAAGAGATATTCTTCTAGAAGATTTGTTGATTTGGAGGAATAACCTCGGCTGGGGATGAATTACCGCTGTTGGCGATAATGAAACCTGTTGGGGATTGAATTTATGCTTGTGGAAGAAATAAACTCCACTGGGGATAATCTTATAGTGCTGGCGATAGAGAAAATCTGCTTGGGGAGAACCATTCTTTTTTAGATACCTTATTCTCTGCGGGGAGTGAATGTACCTTTAGTCGTTTTCTCCAGCTAGGTCTATGCCTATACCTGGTAGACAGAGCAACTGTAAGGTTCAGACATTTCTTGTTTTCCCCTGTTCCTGATATTACGAATAATCGTCTTTTGTTTCGCATGTAAATGTTTATGAGTAGTAATTATTGTCAAATGCATATATCAAAATGAAACATTAGACGTTCTTGCAAAACAAAACAGGAAAAAGAAAGACAATTTGAAATTTCTTTGTGAAAATGAATTATATTGATTTTGAAGTTGGCCTGAACATAGGCGTTTTTGTATAAGAGGCTGACATCCTAGTAAGAGAACACCTCCGAACAATAGAATTTATACAGTTTGTGTAAAACAAAGAAAAACAGCTATGTGAACAATCACACTGGGTTCCAACTCTGCTATTGCCTTTATATCCTCGAGCATCTCATCACTTTGCTACTTGGTTGAAGGTAGATCAGATTAATTAGTGTCGTATGAGCTTGATAGTTGATACTGAAGTCTGGTTGCAAGATGATCCAATGAGACACAGTGTTACGCTTCAATCCCTAATTTTTGCCTGGACCGCCCTTTCGAATTTTCAGTCCACCGGGATACCCTTTTTTGCTCAAGCTGCCTTTTCAGGTTTTCGACTTGCCGGGTGTACAATTTTTTTATTTTCATCCCTTATTTTTGCCCGAACTCTTTTGGTTCTCCGGGAAGCCCTTATTTTTGCCTAGGCCAGTCAACCTAGCTGGTCTTTAATTATGCGTAGTATTTTTTCAATATGTCTGCATTGACGGGGTGAGGAAGGTCATCACCATCCATGGTGGTTAGAATCATAGCTCCTCCTGAGAAAATGTTCTTAACCACAAATGGCCCTTCATACGTAGGGGTCCATGCCCATGGGATCACCTTGTGGAAGTATGATGTGTTTGATCACCAGATCCCCGACTTGATACTCTTGTTGTCTAACTTTCTTGTTGAATGCCTTGATCATCCGCTTTTGATACGTCTGACCATGACAAATAGCAGTAAGTCTCTTTTTGTCGATTAAGTTCGGCTGATCAAGCCGGGTCTGGATCCAGTCGTCCTCGTTCAAACCTACATCCTTCATAATCTGAAGAGAGGGTATCTGGACCTCAATGGGTAAGACCGCTTCCATGTCGTATACCAGAGAGTAGGGTGTTGCCCCTGTCGAAGTCCGTGTTGAGGTACGGTACCCATAAAGAGCAAATGGTAACATCTCGTGCCAATCTTTGTATGTCACCGTCATCTTCTGCACAATCTTCTTGATGTTCTTATTAGCTGCTTCAACAGCTCCATTCATCTTCGGCCGGTAAGGAGAAGAGTTGTGATGCTATATCTTGAACTGCTTGCAGAGCTCGGTGATCATCGTATTGTGGAGATTTGTACCATTGTCCGTAATGATCCTCTCTGGTACACTATATCGACAGATCAAATAGTGCCAAATAAACCACGCCACGATGTTCTTGGTCACTGTAGCAAAGGAAGCTGCCTCAACCCACTTTGTAAAGTAATCAATCGCTACCAGGATGAAACGATGCTAGTTGGACGCAGTAGGTCTGATCTCACCAATCATATCGATGCCCCACATTTCAAAAGGCCAAGGAGCTGTCAAAATATTCAGAGGTACATGCACCTTATCAACATAAACTTGGCACTTATGACAGGTCTGAGAATGCTGATAACAATCGGCTTCCATAGTAGACCAATAATTTCCTTCCCGTAGGATTTTCTTTGCCATGGTATGTCCAATAGAATGAGTTCTGAAAGTTCCTTCATGTAATTCGGCCATAATTATTTCTGCCTCGCTTTTATCCACACACCGCAGTAAGGTTGAGTCATGGTTAGGCTTGTAAAGGATGCCATTGCTGATGAAGAACTTCGCAGTGAACCTCCTCAGAAAATTCTTATCATTAACAGATGCACCCTCGGGATACTCTTGAGCCTCAAGATACTTCTTTACCTCATGAAACCAGGGTTTATATGCTACCTCTTCAGTCTCGATGTCACAGTAATGTGCGGGTTCATCCAACCTCTCAATGGTAATTTGGGGAGCTTCATTGTCCCACCTGACCTTGAACATAGAAGACATGGTAGCTAGCGCGTCCGCTAATTGATTATCCTCCCTCGGGAAGTGTTCAAACGTTATCTCCTCGAAGTGCGGAAGCAACATCAATACATACTCTTTGTAAGGAATAAGATTCGGGTGTTTCGTATCCCACTCGCCTTTGATCTGACTAATCACGAGGGCGGAATCTCCTAATACACTTAAGAACTTAATCCTCAGGTCAATAGCTGCTCGAAGGCCCATGATGCACGCTTCATACTCCGCCATGTTGTTGGTGCAGTTAAAACATAATCGGGCGGTGAATGGAGTATGAAAGCATTCAGGAGATATGATCACGGTGCCAATGCCATTTCCCAACCCGTTTGAAGCTCTGTCGAAATACATAGACCATCGGGATCCTTCCTCGGGTCCTTCATCCGGTCCGGGCTTTTCACAGTCAGTTACCAACATGATGTTCTCATCCGGGAATTCGAAGTTCATAGACTGGTAATCATCCACGGCCTGATGCGCCAAATGATCTGCCAACACACTCCCCTTGATTTCCTTTTGGGTTGTGTATTGGATGTCATACTCGGTTAAGATCATTTTCCATCTTGCTATTCTTCCGGACAAGGCAGGATTTTCAAAGATATACTTGATTGGGTCCATCTTTGATATCAATAGGGTAGTGTGAGTCAGCATAAACTGTCTCAGCCGGCGAGCAGCCCATGCCAAAGCGCAGCAAGTTTTCTCAAGCAGTAAGTATCGGGTCTCGTAGTCAGTAAACTTTTTGCTAAGGTGGTAAATAGCATGCTCTTTTCAGCCAGACTCGTCATGCTGCCCCAACACGCACCCCATTGAATTATCGAGTACTGTCAAGTATAAGATCAAAGGTCTTCCTTCAACTGGAGGCATCAAGATAGGTGGATCTTGGAGATATTCCTTGATCCTTTCGAAAGCGGCCTGACATTCATCATTCCATGTTACCACTTGATCTTTCTTCAGCAGCTTGAAGATTGGCTCACAAGTAGCAGTCAGATGTGAAATGAATCGGGAAATGTAATTCAGACGTCCCAAAAAGCCTCTGACTTCTTTTTCAGTTCAAGGAGCTGGCATCTCCTGTATAGCCTTCACCTTTGCAGGATCCACTTGAATACCTTTATCAATAACGACGAAACCCATCAGCTTACCAAACCTTACCCCGAAGGTGCACTTGTTCGGGTTTAACCTCAGCTTGTACAACTTCAACCTGTCAAATAGCTTCTGAAGATGGTCAAGGTTTTCCTCTTCAGTTTGGGACCTTGCAATCATGTCATCAATGTAATCCTCAATCTCATGATGAATCATGTCGTGGAACAAAGCAACCATGGCGCGCTGATACGTTACCCCAGCATTCTTCAATCCGAACGGCATGACTTTGTAGCAAAAGGTACCCCACTGCGTAACGAAGGTCGTCTTCTCCATGTCTTCGGGAGCCATCTTAATCTGATTGTAACCAGAAAAACCATCCATAAAGGAGAAGACCTTATGTTGCATGGTGTTGTCGACCAGAACATCGATATGAGGGAGTGGGAAATCATCCATGGGACTTGCCCTTTTCAGATCCCTATAGTCCACACACATCTGAACCTTACCATCTTTCTCCGGCATCGGAACCACGTTGGCAACCCACTGCGGGTAAGAAGTAACTGCTAGAAAACCGGCATCAAACTGTTTCATGACCTCAGCTTTGATTTTCTCAGACATCTCTGGGCGCATACGGCGAACTTTCTGCTTCACTGGAGGGCAGTCTTCTTTAGTTGGCAAGCGGTGAACCACAATATCAGTATCCAACCAAGGCATACCTTCATAAGACCATACGAAAATCTCAACATAGTCACACATCATTTGTATCAACCGTTGCTTAACACTAGACTCCAGATTTGCACCGATCTTGACCTCTTTCTTATCTTCTTCTGTACCTCGATTCACTGATTCCACTGGCTCTTCATGGGGCTGTATGGCCCTCTCTTCCTGTAGTAACAGTCTAGCAAGTTCCCCAGGAATTTCGTGATCCGAAGGTGGAAGAGGATTGAACACTAAATTGCCCAGAAATTTGCACTCGCATGAAGTGATATTTGTCTTGTGATGTTGGGAATGGGATTAAAGATGCCATTTGGAAAGTGATGACGGAAGATGGGCTTAAATATGCCATCTGAAGGAGTGTCGATCTCCTAAGAGATTCCTTAGCGAGAGCCTGTATACCTGTTGTTGAGGAAGACTACGCTGGGGAATGCTGATATCTGCCTTGAAAGAAATAGAATGTTAGGAGCTTCGGTCGTCCGTTATTCTACTGGGGAATCGTCTCTTAGTCGAGGAGGTGAAAATGAACTACTATCTGGTCGTGATCCAGGCTTCATAGTGATAAGACCGACAACTATATGGTCGTAATCCAGGCTTTACAGTGACTTACTAGGGAGATGAGATTAAACTTGCTATCCGATTGTAATCCATGCTTCGCAATTTCTCGATTCTTATCTGGTCGTAATCCAGGCTTCAGGAAGAATTAAGTTGTTATCTGGTCGCATCCGGGCTTCAACTTGAATTTAGGGCACACTAATATCCGGTCGACTTCGGGCTTCTTAGTATTTGTCCAAGTAAACTACTATTTGGTCGTAATCCAAGCTTCACAGTATCTCTCATTGTTATCTGGTCATAATCCAGGCTTCAGTGTTTTTTACCGCTATTTGGTCGTTATCCAGGCTCCGCGATGTGTCATACCATTATCTGGTCGAATTCAGGCTTCATGGTGTTCCGAGAAATCAAGATACTATCCGGTCGTAATTCGGGCGTCATAACTTGTATTAAAGATATACCACTATCTGGTCGTAATCCAGGCTTCGCAGTGTCTTTGACTGCTATCTGGTCGTAATCCAGGCTTCACAACGTCTTCTACCATTATCTGGTCGTAACCCAGGCTTCATGGTCTTGTATTGCTATCTGGTCGTAATCCAGGCTTCACAATAACTTGTTGAGTTGTTATCCGATCGTAATCCGGGCTTCACGGCTTGTGTTCATGACATACCACTATATGGTCGAATCCAGGCTTCATGGTGTCTCGCACTGCTATCTGGTCGTAATCCAGGCTTCACAATAACTTGTTGAGCTGTTATCTGGTCGTAATCTGGGCTTCACGGCTCGATGGGGATTAAACTATTATCCGGTTGAATCCGGGCTTCATAGCTTAAAGATAAACCACTATCTGGTCGAATCCAGGCTTCGCGGTGTTTGATATTGCTATCCGTTCGAATCCGGGCTTCACAATATGCTGTAGAAATCAAGGTACTATCCGGTCGAATCTGGGCTTCATAGCTTGAACTTGGTGAGAATTTGATTGTATCTTTCCTGAAAGGTAAAGGTTAGTTGTATGTAATGCATGATATGTATCAAGCAATGATGTTCTCAAAATAAATGAGATTGTGTTGTATGATGCGTATGCATATGTCATGATGTCATATATCATGATGTATAGATATGCAAATGTTTTTGTGATGTTATCTAGATGGGGAAAATAAATCCCGGACTGCTGCTGGAGCAAGAGAGTTGAACTCTTTGTTCTCGCTGGGGATAACGACCAAAGATGAAGATGGATTTTAGGACACATCTTCAACAGGAATCAACGGAGTCAAAGTTTTCACAAATGAATCATTGTCCACAGCATTTACTCCATGCTTGGGCATAGGAGCAGTCATAATGTTAGGCTTTTACGGTGCGTCAAACTCAATTTATTTAGCTTCAATCAAATCTTGCACCTTATTCCTCAAGGCCCAGCAGTTGTTTGTATCATGCCCCGGGCTATCGGAGTGATAGGCACAGCGGGAGTTTTTATTATACAGCGGTGATGTAGTACTGGGATTCTTCGGGGCTTGCCTCAGTGTTATCAGGTTAGTCTTCAACAATTGCGGCAGAATTTGAGATAAGGTCATACTGAGCCGAGTATACTGTCTTTGCGGTCTCTCTACTCTTTGTTGATTGTTGCATTGTGGGGCAACGGTGGGTCTTGATATTACTACCGCATTCACTGCTTGGTGGCGTTCAGGCCAGTTTTGGCTCCTCGAGCTATAAACTACACTAGCTTCTTTCTTTAAAGGCTTCCTTTCTGTACTGGACGAAGCACCTTTCTGTATCTTGCCACTTTTCATACCAGCTTCTACCCTCTCCCCCGTCAAAATCAATTCAGCAAACCCTGATGACGAACTCCCGATCAAATGATTGAAAAATAGACCCGACAAAGTCCCAAGAAACATATCCACCAACTCCTTATTAGACAGAGGGGGTTGGACTCTTCCAGCCAGATCTCTCCATTTCTGAGCATAATCCTTAAAGCCTTGGCCTGCACCCGTAGACATACCCTGAAGTTTAGTACGCGTGGGAGCAAGGTCGGTGTTATACTGGTATTGCTTGTAAAAAGCAGCAGCAATGTCTTCCCAGTTACGGACATTAGCTCCTTCCAGTTGATAAAACCATTCAAGTTGAGTCCCTAACAAACTATCTTGAAAGAAATGAACCCACTAGTTCCTATCAACAGTGTAGGGTTGGATTTTTCTGACGTACGAGCGGAGGTGTAGCTTTGGACAAGATACTCCATCGTACTTAGCAAAAATAGGAGCTTTAAACTTGTGAGGGATGACCACCCCAGATGCCAATCCCAGATCTCCGAAGTCCAACCCAGGGATCTTCTGAATCTCCATTGCACTTAACCTGTCTTCAAGTTTCTTAGACCTATCCTCAGCAGGAGGAAATTGTTCTTCATCAAAATCAGTGTCATTATCAGAGACCACAAGACTAGACCCTTTCTTTCGTCTTGATTTTCTCCCCCTTCAGATGAATGAGACAGATCAGCTTCCTGTCGCAACCTATTCCCAAATCTGTGACCCATATTCAGCAGAACCACCTTCTTCTTCTTCTTCTTCTCTTTCAAGGTGAGAGTCTTCAAATCATGTTGTCCTTTAGCCAAGTTTAGGAACATCTCTTGGAACTGAGCATTTTGTGCTTGAAGAGCTTTGATGGCTTGATCAGTA
The DNA here is from genome assembly GCA_948472305.1 of Vicia faba. Taxonomy (NCBI): domain Eukaryota; kingdom Viridiplantae; phylum Streptophyta; class Magnoliopsida; order Fabales; family Fabaceae; genus Vicia; species Vicia faba. Next base: position 106,931,242 of record OX451736.1, on the reverse strand, counting down.
GGTGTTTCAGAAGACATTTTGTGCTGAAATAAACAACGAAGAAGATGAGAAACATGTAATGGTACCTGTGGTGAGGTGCATGATAATGGAATGCGTATGAAATGATTTCAAATAATTTGGGAGATTTAAATTTGTGAACCAAGAAATAAACAAACTTTATTAGATTCAAACTTGTAAAAATGTTTAACAATGCCTTTAAGGCGTTACAAAAGAAATAAACTGAAAAACAAAATCTAAATTAGAAACAAGCAGAAATCAGAAATCCCATGGTCGCTTTCCCTTCGTGCTGACATAATCATTGATTGTCCTTTCATTCTCAAGCTTCCTTGTGAGCTTCAAGATCTCCCTCTCTTGCTCATGATACTTCTCCTGGTAGGTATCCCTTTCCTCCTTTAACTGGATCCAATATCTCTTCAATGCCCCAAGATCAGTAGGCATATAGGGATGGAGGACCGTATAAGGAACACCTTTTTCATTAGTATGCTCTACAATCATCGGCAAAACAGCTTCATAAGGCATCCCTAGCTTTTAAGCACGGGCTCGAATCCACTAGAGATAAGGTTGCATATGGAGAGAAGTCTTTAATCCTATCTCTTGAGGGTCATACCTGTTCACCATGCCCTAGGCTCGTATAAACCTTCGGCGATGCTCTTTAACGTCCTCCTTATAGTCAAAGACAATGTCTGTAAGAAGTAACTCATGAGGACCGTCTCTCCGAGCGCGACCAAACTGTCTCAAAACTAAATAAGTATTGTAGGTTATACCCCCTATAATTCTAAGCAACGGGACATTAGGGTATTCCCCACATCGATCAATGATAGCAACTCTTTCCACATCCTTAGAACTCCAAAGAATGTCCGTATGAGAAAGAGTCATGATTCTGTAAGCCCAACCAACACCTTACTCATTCTTCAATACATACTTGGGGAGGTGCGAAATAAACCACCTCACCAGCAGTGGCGTGCAACACATGAGGGTCCCTCTTCTTCGCACAGTACGAGTATAGAGAGCATGTAAAATATCACCCAGAAGAGTAGGCACTGGATTACGAGACAAGAAGATCTTGACCGCATTCACATCTATGAAGGAATATGGATTCAGGAAAAGAACCAAGCCATAGATGAGGAGAGCCAAGATGTCTTCGAAAGCTTGAAAATCCAAGTTATCCCAGAACTGTTGAGCTTGATCGATCAGAAACTTAGCCAAGAAACCTTTAACCCCGCTCTGTGTCTCCCAATTAGACACTACATCAGCCTTTTTCAAGTGTAAAGCTGAAGCAATGTCCTCTGGCCTAGGAACCTCCTCCAAACCTGTGAAGCGTGTCTGCTCGAGGATAGATATGCCTAATAAATCAGAAAACTCCTCCAAAGTGGGGACTAGATGATAATCCGGGAAGGTGAAACAATGATGCAACGGATCAAAGAACTGGAAAAGGACACTCATCATCTGCTCATCCAACTTTGAAGTGACCAAACTAAGGAGATGACCATGTCTTCTAACAAATGAGGAAGTATCAGGAACTTTTGAGACTAACTCTCTGAGCTGAGCAGGGATTTGCACGAAGTTGACTCAAATGTTATTTCTGCGTATGGAAGCCATAATATGCAAAATAGAACAAAGATAAATCCCCTCGGTCTTTGAAATGGTTAGTACAATGAAGTATTCATGCTATGTCATGATGCATGATGTCATGATAAAACACACAACAGGTATAGCAGGTAACAAACATGGTAAAGGCACACAAGTCACACAAGAGCCCTTAAGTCTCAGGCTTGCATGGAGTCTAGGTACTACCCTCTTGAAATCCAGTTGGTTCAACCTGTCCTAATAATAGTAACCGGGTTCTAGAGGTTCTCAATATCACTGACCATCCTCCACCGGTCATGGTTTCAGCTCACGCAATCTTTTCTTGCGGCCGAAACTATCTCGAGAGTATGGTCTCAATGAGTGTAGTATCGAGTATCAACCAGTTCTCAGCTCTATACCGAGGTCGGCTATCTCACTACTTCCTATGGCCAAGTTGGTCAATTATAGGTTCTAAGGTCAGTTGATGCTTAACGACCCATATAGCAGCCCCGTATTCTCCTTGTTCCTCCACAAGGGATACCGGTACCAACTAATGTGCCACATCAACGTAGCTAATGCTTCAACCGTATCAGTCTACGCCGTACAGTTCCCTCACAGTTTATTGCTACTTACCTAAAAGGTTTCCTCAGATCCGGGTTAGGATCTATAGTAACTCTGATACAAAGCCCACAAAGATAAAGCAATCAAATCAAACAATAAAAGAAATATGATGAACTAATCCTAAGGTATACCCCACTTATTCTCTCCCTAGCAGAGTCGCCAATTCTATGATACGGTGGAAGAACCAGACTGTTTTGGAATGCTGGTTTACGTTTTGCGTTTGTGTTTGCAAAATGTCGTGGTAAGCAAGAGTCGCCACCGACTTTTATTTTATCCAAATAGAAAGGAAAAAAGCACAGAAAAATTCCTTTTTTTGAGATTTTGAGTACGAGGGGTAGATTATAGAAAGGGAAGGTATTAGCACCCTTTCTATCCATGATTTTCCAGTGGGCTCTTAGGTACTTGCTCATCATTTTCAAATTTGCTTGTGTGTGTTTGATTTGAAAAAAGTTTTTTGACTTCGATTTAACCCTTGCTTCTGTCTTCAAGAGTGTTACGAAGTGTTTTTGAAAGCTCTATTTGAAAAGAGTGTAAGTGTGGAAAAGTTTGTTTGGATTGAGCAAGTACTTAAGAACTAATCTACCTACTCGAAAAAAAGAATTGTTCTATGTTTGTTTCCTTTAGACAGCGCTATCCCACTATTAGTGAGTAGGTAACACCATCGTTGGAGTTTTGAGGGTCAATTCGAGAGGGACGTACGGTCACTAAAGCAATGTTAGGACGTCTTAGTAATAACTCTAATGTCTTAAGATCAATATTCGAGGAAATAATTCCGAGAAAACCATTCCGAGGCAACTTTTCCGAACGGGACTTTGATCTTTGTTTAGACAAGAGAGAAACCACTAAAGCATCCTATACTTAATGACCGTTTACCGAAGGCAATCGAAGTGGGAGTGCACCCTAGGAGTGTGCATGTGCGAGTGATTCACTTTCAAGTTTATTATCTTTGCACATTTAGGGTTAGCTAACTGTTTTAAAGTTAATCATACATTCTTGTCATGCATCCCTATTATTCATACATCTAACAGTTAATATTTTGCGGAATTTAAAGTGCAGAAAATAAGTTACGCTATTACAAGGCTTCGGGTATTTACATAGCCAAAAACAAACCCGTAAAAAAACGATAAATGAAAGTAAAAGGTCCTAATTAATCTATTACAACTTGTGAGAAATTACATCAATGTGGTAAAAATAAATAAAGCGCGCGCGAATAAAGAATGAGAGAGAACTAGGATTTTAACCCCATCTAACCTAATTAAAAAGAAAAAAAATTATTTTTGTTGTTTTTAATTATTTTTAAGAAAAAGAATTAGGTTTTTTAAATTAAATACAAAATTAATTAGTAATAAATTAATTAAAAAAAATCCATGGCCTATTCTTATATTTTGGTTATTTTTAGGATAAAAAAGAAAATAGAAATAAATTAAACTAAACCCTAATTTTCTAATTGTTTTTAATTTATTTACAAAAGAATTTAAATTACCCTAAAAAGATATAAACTAATTTAATTAATTAATTTAATTTAAAAAAATAAACCTAAATCTAATTGGATGAAAATATTTTTTGTGATTTTTGATAAAAATAATTATTAATTTGTGTTAGTGAAATAATTAAATAAATTAATAAAGAAAAATGAAAGAATAGAGAAAAGAAAGTTGGGCCTGAAAAAAGTAATCTTTGGGGGTGTGGATAACACTTTTCTGGGCCCAAAACAGCTGGTCCACGTTGACTTCCCCAGACTCCATGTTGTGCGTTGACTGGGGTGTACCATGGACACCACATTATGGCCATCAGATCTGGCTTCCTGGACATCTGGTTGGTTGTGCCTTGAGGTCACATGGTAGTCCTTATTCTTTGTGGAACATGGAATCTGTAGAGAAAATTCAAGAAAAATGCAAATGTTGGAGGCAGGGGTCGAACCCCTGACCTCATGCCCTCCAAAGCCTTAGCGCTTCCCTGGCCATCACTGGGCCATTTGGTTCAATTGATTCTTAAATGAAACAAAAATAATAAAATGAATAAAATGACACTAGCTGTAAAACACGCGCCAGATTTCAAATGAGTGAATGAGATAGAGCCACGTATGTCATCTTCTTCCACTCTCTGTTGGTAAAAGTCACAGACTTTTACCTACGGACATATGTCCATAACTACAGATCCTGCAATTCTCAAAATCCAACACAAGCAAGATAAATAAATTCTAAGGCCATGGATTGATTCGTCTTGGCCTGTTGAGCACGATGGTGCCCTTCTTGTGGACCAATTTTACCTGTGTGAAAAGATCCCAAATCGATACCAAGAACCCTAACAATGGTAAATCTTGATACAGTCTACAAAAATGAAATTAAATGTTATAGAGAGCTTGCAAATGTGTTAAGGAACAAGAATATACTATTAAAACATGATGAATATGCAGGAATAGCAAGATTCGATTCTGAAAAATATGGCAAACCGTGTATCACTTACATTGACTTTTTGCACTGGAAAATCCTCGTTCTTGGTTGGTATCGCTTGCTTGTGATCCCAGGAAGCGATTGGGATGGCTAGAGGGTCTTGAGAATGCTTGGAAGTGCAAAATTGAATCACCACTTTTCTTTGATTTTTTCAAGTTTGTTCTGACTTTGTGCGCCTCTCTAGCCTTGTGTTTTAGGTCTGCAATTGTATACTATATACCAAGGACTGAATTAGGTTTACAATTATGCTCTCAATCTTCCTCTATTTTAGCTTTTGATTTGGATTTGATTCACTTAAAAATCTTTCTAAAAATAGGTCAAAACCAATCTTTTTGTGCACACAAAGGCCTTGCACGAATTCAATCTTTTGCTAGCTGGATATAGAACCTGAAACATGCACAATATCTTGAGATTTCAATGTTTTGGATCTTTTCATGATTTGCTTTGATTTAAATTAATTTAATTCAAATCAATATCAAAATAAATAATCAAAATAAGATAATGAAAAGTGGAAAGATATAGGGCTCGTGGACCATGCTACCAACTCAAAACAAGTGCAAAAGACTGGGCCCATTTGGCAAAAATTGCAATTTGAGGCATAGTTGACTTTTGACAATTTTGCAAAAAAGGTCAACTTCACCAATGCATAACTTCCTCAATTTTGACTCTTTGAAGATGTTATTGGACTTTTTAGAAAGCTTGAGATGTCCTCTAAGAAACCATTTTGGTCTCATATCAATTTGTTATTCCATGTTCAAGTATGAAGCTTTGACAATAAAGGTGTTTTTGTTGACTTTTCAAAATGACCTATAATGTCCAAATTCATAACTTCTTGTGAGTGCATATTTTTAACTTGGCAGCTGAACATTGATTGTAGGGAACTGCATCCTATTCAAAATGAGCTTTGGATGGGTCATTTCTCATAAAGTATGAGAAAGTTATGCTTGGTCAAAGTTGAGTTGACTTTTCCTACAAAACCCTAATTTAGCAACTTTTGGTTCTTGATGAATTATGAGCAATCCTTGATGAATCATGACCAACCCTTGATCAAATGATGAAATATACTTCAAAATGATGATATTGACCAAAAATATTGAAGTTTGACTGTATGTGGGTCACAGTTGACTTTTGCCCTAGCACAGTCGATTTTCAGGCCTTTGAGCAATTGATTGAGCAAATTTCCTCTGCAAGGCTTGAAACTTGACATGGATGATCTTAAGAACATTTTAGGACAATGGTGAGAATTTGGGATCCCTTGGAATCAAGTATCTTGATGCAACATGAAACCCTAATTTGAGGTAGACTTCCTTAGGAGAGAGTTTGTCTAGTCAACCCTTGGACTTCCTTGAGCAACTTGAGGATCTTTCTTGAAATGTTTTGAGAAATATGGGAGGGCAAATTTTGGGGTACAACACATCCTGATACTCATTCAAATTCAAATTTCAGATACAGTTCAAATACGCTTCAAATACGAATACCATCCTGATACTCATTCAGATTCAACTTTCAGATACAGTTCAGATACGCTCCAAATACGGATGCCATTCTGATACTCATTCAGATTCAGCTTTCAGATACAGTTCAGATACGCTCCAAATACAGATGCCATTCTGATACTCATTCAGATTTAGCTTTCAGATACAATTTAGATATGCTCCAGATACGGATGCCATCCTGATACTCATTCAAATTCAACTTTCAGATACAGTTCAGATACACTACAAATACGGATGCCATCCTGATACTCATTCAGATTCAACTTTCAGATACATTTCAAATACACTACATATACGGATGCCATTCTGATACTCATTCAGATTCAGCTTTCAGATACAATTCAGATATGCTCCATATACGGATGTCGTTCTGATACTCATTCAGATTCAGCTTTCAGATACAGTTCAGATATGCTCCAGATACGGATGTCATCTTGATACTCATTCAAATTCAACTTTCAGATACAATTCAGATACGCTCCAAATACGGATGCCATCCTGATACTCATTCAGATTCAACTTTCAGATACAGTTCAGATAAGCTCCAAATACAGATGCCATTATGATACTCATTCAGCTTTCAGATACAGTACAGATATGCTCCAGATACGGATGCCATCCTGATACTCATTCAGATTCAACTTTCAGATACACTTCAGATATGATCAAGATTCAGATTTCATTCTGTCACTCATTCAAATACAATCTAGATACGAGTCAGATAAAGTCCATTTATGGATATTATTCTGGTACTCAACCCAACACATCCATTATTTCAGTATAAATCAACTAGAGATTTATTCTGACACTTCTTATATTTCTACCAACAATCATTTTTGGATGGCATCTGTAAGCCCATCTCCAACAACTTTCCATCATCTCTCTAAATGGCATCTTTAAGCCCATTCCCTACACCATCAAGCACCACATCATCGAGTGCAAATTTCTTGGCACTCTAGTGTCCAATCATCTCTCACCTTCCAATCACGAATGGCGGATCTGCCAATCTAACTCTTCAGGTTTGAGAAGATTTAACAGGGGCAGCTGTTGTACCCCAAAATTTTCCCTCTCATTTATCAAATATTTTCTCACAGAATCTCCTTTGGTTCAAGACTGCACAAGGTTTGATCAGCTCAAGACACCTCCTTAAGCACTGATGACTAAAATTAGGGTTTGAGATTGCACAAGGATAATTGAATTTTCAATTCCTCATATTACTCTCATGGATCATTATGGACTCCCAAGTTTGCTCATGTCAAGTTTCAAGCCTTGGATCACATTTTTGCCCAGTCAATTGAGCAGTTGACCTAAAAATCAATTGTATTGGGAAAAAGTCAACTATGGCCAATTTACAGTCAAACTTCATAATTTTTTATCCATATCAACATTATAAACTCATATGTATCATTTTATCATGTTTGGACCATAATTCCTCAAGAAATTTGATCAAATCATCAAAAGGGCAAAATGGTCAAAATTAGGGTTTTGACTGAGAAAAGGCAATTTCTGATTTTTGACCTAGAAAATGGTTATTTGGTTTGAGGCATGATCTTAAGAGTTCAATTGCATAATTTTTACCTAATGGCATGACTCAAAACATTTCTCAAGATCAATTGGATTGATAGTGAATTTTCAGTCAACTGATCAAAAGTCAATTGTACACTGAAAAGTCAAACTTTGACTTTTTGGTCAAAATCAAGTGTCAAAGTTCATAATTAATCAAAACATGTCAAAATATGAAACTTATTCATCAAGAAATCAAAAAGTCAATATTTCATTTTGAAAAGTCAAAGTTTTCAAACTTAGAAATTTTTCTAAGTGTTGAAAACTTCATGTTATTTCACAACTTTGAGCAAATTTTTCACCATGATGCAAGATGATTCAAATAAAACTTTCAACATGAAAGTTGTAGATATACATGATGTCTATAACATTTCTTTATACAACTTCTCCTATAAGTTCTTGTATTTCAAGTTATTAATTCATGAAGTCATGGTCTTGAAATTAAACACTTTGTGAAATTTTACCCTAGTTTAGGCAGGATTTTGACCTAACTTCATGGCACTTTTCATATAGTTTCAAGATAAATTTTCAAAAGTAATTCAAAGATGGGTTGTAGAGAACATTACAAGCTTTATAAAATGTCAAATAACTCCTTGAGATCATTCTTGAGCAAGGAGAATCGAAGAGAGGAAGTTAGGGTTTCAAACTAAAATTATAGGTCATTTTGTGATGAACAAAGATTCAAATCTCAAACCTATGCTGCATAATCTCTACTTTTACAGGCCTCAAACTTGTTATTCACTCCATAATTAAATGCTTGCACAGCTGTTAGAGGCCTCAACTCAAGCATTCAATGCAATGTCATGCTTTATATCCATTTTAGGAAGAAAGTGCACAATGCCATTTTGAAAAAGTAGCTTTATGCACAAAACTTGTTCTTGAGCCTTGCAATGGTTTTCTTCTGATCATACATGTCATATAACTCAAGAGAAGTTTGTCTTAAGCCTTACAATCACTCAACCCATGCTTGTACTTCATCTTGGAACCATACATTCACTTTTCTTCAAAATCAAGCAACCTAGCCATAACTCTATAACTTAGAAAATCCTTTGTGTAAAACCTCTCCAACCTTTTGTTTATACATACACAAGTCCTTTGCAAGAAAACACGCATGCTTGAGCCTAAAAACTCCTAAGAATCAGAACTGTATCACACACCTCCATTCTTGCATAACCTGACCAAAAGTTTGAAACTCACATCTCCCTCGTGTGTTTTTAAGCCTTTTTGTTCCTAAAGCTTCTAAACATCATTTAGAACTCATCCCACACCCTGTTACAAGACTGTAACACCATTAACACCATCCTCCATTTTCAAAAATAGAGCTTTGCACTTGGACTTCTCCAGAACTCCTCAAGCACTTTCAGCTCAAGCTAAGCATCACATTAGCTTCCTAGGAACTTGAGGAAGCTAATGCAATCATTATAACTCATTAAAAGCTGCTCAAATTCAAAACATGATACCCTCTTGCAAGGTGAGTTTTATGACTTTTAAACTCTTCATACAAATATCATTAATGTTTAGTTTGTGAATGAAAAGTTTAGACATCATTGTTCTGAAGCTAACAATGTCTTTAGATTTCATTTATATTGCTTAAGTAGTTAGAATTTTGAATCTGAACATCCTGGAAAAATTAGGTCAGAATTTGGTACCATTCAAAATTCATGCTCATTTTTTATCTATAGCTTTAGTTAATTACATTTCTAGAATCGTGGCGAAATTTGCCACAAGTTTCATGTTTACATTTTTGCAAATGGATGAGAAATGAACAAGATGCAGGTGGTCCGACCAGAGGTTGAACATGAAGTTGTTTTCATGAAGTAGTTTCTAATATATATTTGTAGTTTTACATAATTTAATGGATGTATCACCACCCCGGTGGTTAAAGCATGCGCATGTCACCATGAGGTCCTGGGTTCAAGCCCGAGCGTGACCTTTTCGCATTTTCTTCATTTTTTGACATTTTTTGACTTTTTGCAGCGCTTGGGCCAGCAAGTTTGGGCTTGACTTTTTTTCTTACAATACTCCTTGTTTCACTTATTAACCCCCTCTGACTTTATTTTTTATTTTATTTTATTTTTTTACTTTTTTATCTTTTACTTATTATTATTATTATTATTATTATTATTATTATTATTATTATTATTATTATTTTCATTAATAACAAAAATCCAAAAATATTTATATTTTATTATTTATATTTTTAATTTATTTTTTCTTTACAAAAATAAAAGAACAAAAACATTTTCTTTAATTAATTTCTTTTTTAAAAAAACTTAGATAATTTAATTTTAAAAATTATTATACTATTTTCTTGTAAATTAAAGTCAATTTAGAATTTAGGATTTTTATTTAATCATTTTTATTTACTAGTTTAATTAAGTTCACAAAAAACCCTAAAAAATACTTTTCCTTAAATTAATTATTTTTACTAACTCAACCTTAATTTTCTTTTTAGTTAATTATTTTATTTTAGTTAGTTAGGTTAAAAACCCTTTTCATTAAAAAACAAACAAAAATCATCTTCCTTTTCACATTTACATTCTTGTATTTTATTTGTTCATTTTGTACATTTATTCAAAAATTTAATATGGTTGTAATAGTTATTTAGATTTAAATTCTTGCAATATTCCCCATTTGTAATTTGTACACCCCCTCCCCTAATTGATGTAATAGCGTAGTAACTTTAAATTCCGCAATTTATCGCTTTATATACAAATGCTAGTAATTAGGGTTTTATATGGAAAGACTAAAACCAACATATAGCAAACCCTAATCAAAGATAAATCAAGCATGAAAATTAATCCACTTGCACATAAACACTCCTAGGGTAAATCCACTTGGTTGCCTTGCAAAATGGCCATATTACGCATGTGAGATATCCTAGCAAAAACTAACAAAATACAAGATCATAGTCTCTCGATGACGCTATCTATGTTGCCTTTCAAAATGATCTTAGTCCCTAAAGAAAATGCTAAGGTACCAAGCAACATTTCTAATCATGGTTATACAATGACCCACGCCCGTCCCTTTTACATCCAAAGATAGGGTTACTTACCAAATCAATGGTAAGATGACAATGTCAAAGGAAAAAGGAAATGAACATGAAAGACTTTTGAGTAGGTAGAATGTTCCTACTTACTTGCTCAATTTAAAAAATAAAACATCCTTGCTATTTTCAAAACAAACACCAACACTTTCAAAACATCTTTCAAAATTTGAAGATATTTTTCAAAATATCAACACCTTTGTATACCTTCTTACGAACGAGAATCATTACAAAGTTTTCCTAAACAATGGCCTCTTTTCAAAATACTTTTAAAAACCACACAAAGAACATTTTCAAAGAAAAGCAAGTGATATAGCAAGTAACTAAGAGCCCATGGTAAACCATGGATGAAAAGGGTGCTAATATCTTCCCTTTTCATAATCTACCCCCCGAACTCAAGAAAACAACTCATAGGTCTTTCCTGTTCTTTTCAGCCTTTCCTTTTGGATAAAAGAAAAGTCGGTGGTGACTCTTGCTAACTGCAACATTTGCGATAAAACGCAAAACAACCAAGTCAGTTCTCCCCCTGTATCACAAATATTCTCTTGTAGTAAGACTTGACATGCTTCTTAGGACAGGTTGTGCCATTATATTTGACGAAATTAGGTACTTTGAATTTTGGGGGAATCCTTACCCCAGGAACCAATCCCAAATCAATCATATCTAAAAATGAAGTTCCTTGGATCTCTATGGCTCTCATGTGCTCCTCAAGCATACACAACTTACAGTCAGCTTCAGTAGGTTCATCATTATTGGAATACCAATCATCATAATTGTCTTCTTCAATATTATGCATTGGAATCTAAGCTTCCCTTCTAGCCTGTTGCTGAGCAAACAACTACTAGGGAGTCAAATGCGGGGGAGTTGGTGGAGGAAGATTACCCACGACATGATTCATGTTAACAACTTGTTTATGTTCTACCAGATTACCTTGAATACCACCGCCAGGATTACCAATAATAACACCACTAGGATTACCAAGATCATTATTCAGATTGCCAGGAACACCATTCAGATTACCAAGAACACCATTCAGATTACCATTCAGATTACCACCACCATGATTACCAAGAATACTGTGATACGGTGGGAGAACTGAATTTAAGGTTTTGCGTTTGATTGCAAATGTTGCGGTTAGCAAGAGTCGCCACCTACTTTTCTTTTACCCAAAAGGAAAGGTGAAAAAGCACAAGAAAGACCTTTGAGATTATTTCTTGAGTTCGGGGGGTAGATTATGAAAAGGGAAGGTATTAGCACCCTTTTCATCCATGGTTTTCCATGGGCTCTTAGTTACTTGCTAGATCACTTGCTTTTGTTTGAATTTGTGCTTGGTGTGGTTTTTGAAAGTATTTTGTAAAGAGGCCTTTGTTTAGGAAATCTTTGTAATGATTCTCGTTCGTAAGAATGTATACAAAGATGTTGATCTTTTGAAAAAAATTTCAAGTTTGAAAGATGTTTTGAAAGTTTAGGTGCTTGTTTTGAAAATATCAAGGATATTTGTTTGAAATTGAGCAAGTAATTATGAGCATTCTACACACTCAAAAATCTTTCTTGTACATTTCCTTTTCCTTTGACATTGTTATCTTACCATTGATTTGGTAAGTAACTCAATCTTTGGATGTAAATGGGACGGGAGTGGGTCATCGTATAACCATGATTAGCAATGTTGCAAGGCATCTTAGCATTCGAGAGACTATGATCTTGTATTTTCTTGTTTTTGCTAAGATATCTTACATGCGTAATATAGCCATTTTTGGAAGGCAACTGTGATACGGTGGCAGAACCAACTGTTAAATACTGGTTTGCATTTTTTGTTCGCAAATGTCACGGTAAGCAAGAGTCGCCACCAACTTTTATTTCATCCAATCGGAAAGGAAAAAAGTACAGAAAAAATCCTTTTTCAAAATTTTGAGTACGGGGGGTAGATTATAGAAAAGGAATGTATTAGCACCCTTTCTATCCGTAGTTTTCTACGGGCTCTTAGGTACTTGCTCATCATTTTCAAAATTTCTTGTGTGTGTTTGATTCGAAAAAAAGTTTTTTGTTTTACTTCGATTTAACCCTTTCTTCTATCTTCAAGAGTGTTACAAAGTTGTTTTTGAAAACTTTGTTTGAAAAAAATGTAAGTGTGAAAAGTTTGTTGTTTTGAGCATGTACCTAACAGTTATCTACCTACTCGAAAAAAGATTGTTTTTATTCTATTTCCTTTAGACCGTGCTATCCCACTATTACTGAGTAGGTAGCACCGTCGTTGGAACTTGTAAGGGTCAATTTGAAAGGGACGTAATGGTCATTGAAGGCAACATGTAAGGATACCTTAGCATTACGAAGGGACTGTCATCATATATTCGTAGGCAACATCGAGGGACAAGATCATATACCGTAGGAAACTTCGAGGGACATCGAGGGACCATGATCTTTATGATGATTTTAACCGAGGGTCTTTGCTAAGGGTATCCCTACGTTCGAGGGACATGACCATTGTTTTCCGAGGCAACCAAGTGAGGAGTACCCTAGGAGTGAATATGTGCATATGATTTGTTTCAGTTATTTAATCTTTGCACATTAGGTGATCTACCGTTTTAACATTCCAGACATTCTTGCCATACAATCCTATTAGCCATACATCTAGACAGTTAATATTTGCGGAATTTAAAGTGCGAAAAATAAGCTAAGTTATTACAAGGCTTCGGGTATTTACATAGCCAAAAACAAACCCTTAAAAAAATGATAAATGAAAGTAAAAAGGTCCTAATTAATCTATTACAACTTGTGAGCAATTACATTAATATGGTAAAATAAAATAAAGTGCGTGCGAATAAAGAACGAGAGAGAATTAGGGTTTTGACCCCGTCTAACCTAATCGAAAGAAAAACTATTTTTTTTTTGTTTTTAATTATTTCCAAGAAAAAAGAATTAGGTTTTTTAAAATTAAATACAAAATTAATTAGTAATTAAATTAGTTTAAAAAAATAATTAAATGGCCTATTTTTGTGTTTTGTTATTTTGAGAAAAAAAGAAAATAGAATTATGTTAGAAACAAAATCCTAATTGTTCTAATTAATTTTAATTTATTTACAAAACAATTAAAGTTACCTAAAATTAAATTAAAACCTAAAATTAATTATTCGAGTTTATTACAAAAAATCAAAGGTTTGTGAAAAATGTTAAGTTTTATGAAAAAAGATTTTAAACAGAAAGAATAAAAATAGGTAAAAGGATAAATAGAAAGGAAGAAAATCAAAACCAATAGGGGTGGTTGTTGAACCCACGCCCTTAACCTTCTCGGGATGTCTGTCTTGTCATGCATTGGTGCCATGTGTTAGTTGTTCTGTTTTGGCCATTTGTGTTTTGGCCTCAGCGTTCTGTAATGAACCTGCATGGGATCCTGCCTAAATCTGCAGTGTTGAATCTCATGAACACATTAAATAAATTACTATATATATCATAAAATACAAATAAATCCAATATATGAAAAAGTTTAATGTTAAAACTGATATGGCATGTATTAATGATTATACCCTTTTGATCATGGAGATCAAACCAGCCTTACCCTTACTGGAGAAGTAGTGAGATGAATGATTTTATGCCCTTTTGATCATGGAGTTCAAGTCAGCCTTACCCTTACTGGAGAAGTAGTGAGATGTGAGTTTGTAACAGGGATGGCTTATTTGTAGTGAGATGGATATTTGTAATAAGGATTTCAAGGTAAAATAATATTTCAAAGTTTTGACCCAGATAAAATAATATTCAGCATTCAGGATTTTCGGCGCATCACACGCACTCTGAGAAAAAAAACGAAGGCCTTTTTAATACCGTTCGAACTTGATACCTCCTGTGAAAACGTAGACAACTCAATTTTTGAAATTTTGGCGCCGGAACCAGCTCGATACGATGAAAATCAACCAAGTTATGCTTTTCTGAACATGACGCAAATAAATTTCTGTCACAAATTTTCTGTACGAAAATACTTGATAAATCCGCATTTTTGAAGACCTTCTGATCGAAATTGGCTTCCACCCATGAGAGATGAAAACATATTTGACGTCAATACGGAATTTTGGCCACCGGAACGAGTTCAAAACGAGCAACGATCTTCAAGTTATGAATTTTTTAGCGCATAAAAACTACACTTTCAGTACACTTTTTCACCAAATTTCTTCGAGAAAACTCACACATTCAGATACCTTCTTTAAAGAATTGACTCTTGAGCCAGACCTGAATTTGAGAATACGTTATCAGAGATATCTTGGTGAAAGAACACCTGAATATGACGCGCCAGGTTGGACTTGTGAATCTTTGAACCCCAAATCATTGTAAAACGGCGAACCAATCTTTAGCACGAAAAATACTCTGAGAATATCCATTGACGAAATAAACATCACTTGTAACCTGAAGAAGCTTGATAAATATACCTTTATTCAATAACCATAAAACCAATAATATGCGTGTATGAAAAGAGGGCAAATTTTGGGGTACAACAGCTGCCCCTGTTCAATCTTCTTAAACCTGAAGATTTAGATTGCCTTGTCTGCCTTTCGTGATCTGAAGGTGGAAGATGATTGAACACTAGAGTGCCCAGAAATTTGCACTCATCTGTAATGATGCTTGACTATGTAGGTAGTATCGGGGATGGGCTTACAGATGCCATTTGGAGGAGATGACGAAAGGTCACTGGAGATGGGCTTAAAGATGTCATCCAGAAGATATGACGGAGAATAGTCGGAGATGGGCTTAAAGATGCCATCTAGAGGATGTTGATTTCCCGAGATATTCCTTTGATGAGAATTCCTGTTCCTATCGTTGAGGAGGAATCTGCTGAGGAATGTTGGTCTCTGTCTTGGGAGAAATAGAATTTTAGAAGCTTTAGTTGTCCGTTAATCTAGTGGGGTATTAACTCCGGCTTGAGGAAGTGGAAGTGAACTGCGAATATAGTCGTGTATAGGATGCATCGCGACCTACTAGGGAAAGGTGAAACTGATCGTGTTTGATAGGTCCGGGTCTTACAATGTTGTGGAATGCTGTTTGGAGATAAGAGAAAAGAAACCTGGATGGTAAGGTTATGAGAAGGAACCTGGATAGTAGGGCTTATGGGAAGGAACCTGGGTAAGGTTGCTTCGTGAGGAGTTTGGATAAAACTGCATCTGAACCGAGAAGGAACCTGGGTAAGGTTGCTTTGTGAGGAGTTTGGGTAAAACTGCATCTGAACCGAGAAGGGACCTGGGTAAGGTTGCTTTGTGAGGAGTTTGGGTAAAACTGCATCTGAACCAAGAAGGAACTTGGGTAAGGTTGCTTTGCGAGGAGTTTGGGTAAAACTGCATCTGAACCGAGAAGGAACCTGGGTAAGGTTGCTTTGCGAGGAGTTTGGGTAAAACTGCATCTGAACCGAGAAGGAACCTGGGTAAGGTTGCTTTGCGAGGAGTTTGGGTAAAACTACATCGGGAAATTATAAGGAGGAACCTGGGTAAGGTTGCTTTAGGATGAGTCTGGGTGAAACTACATCAGGAAATTTTAAGGAGGAACATGGGTAAGGTTGCTTCAGGATGAGTCTGGGTGAAACTACATCGGGACCGAGAAGGAACCTGGGTAAGATTGCTTCGGGATAAGTCTGTGTAAAACTTCAGGAGGAACCTGGGTAAGGTTACTTCAGGATAAGTTTGTGTTAAACTTCAGGAGGAACCTGGGTAAGGTTACTTTGTGATAAGTTCGTGTAAAACTTCAGAATGAACCGGGGTAAGGTTACTTTGAGATAAGTTTGTGTAAAACTTCAGGAGGAACCTGGGTAAGGTTAATTTGTGATAAGTTCGTGTAAAACTTCAGAGTGAACCGGGGTAAGGTTACTTTGAGATAAGTTTGTGTAAAACTTCAGGAGGAACCTGGGTAAGGTTACTTTGTGATAAGTTCGTTTAAAACTTCAGGAGGAACCTGGGTAAGGTTACTTTGTGATAAGTTCGTGCAAAACTTCAGGAGGAACCTGGGTAAGGTCACCTTGTGATAAGTTCGTGTAAAACTTCAAGAGGAACCTGGGTAAGGTTACTTTGTGATAAGTTCGTGTAAAACTTCAGGAGGAACCTGGTTAAGGTTACTTTGGGATGAGTTCGTGTAAAACTTCATTCAGAAATATATGAGAAAGGACCCGTGTAAGATTTTTCAGGATAAACCCGTGTGAAGCTGCATTTAGGAGAAACCCGTGTAAGATTTCTTTGTGACGAACCCGTGCAAAGCTGCATTTGATCGTGCAGATAATTACTCTATTTAGTTTCCGGAGTTAATCTTGAACTTGCTGGAAGTTGTTGATGATAACCATCTTTCCTGAAAAGGTACATGATTAATCGTATATGATGCATGACATGCATTGTATGGTGATGTTCTAAAAATAAATGAGATTATGCTGTATGCAATATGTATGCGCACATCATGATATATGAACATGAAATGCTATTGTGGCATGTCCGAGTTTGGGAAAATAAATCCCTGACTGTTGTTGGAGAATAAAGAGTTTCGCTCTCTAGGGATAACAACCAAAGATGATTTGAGAATAACTTGGTCGGGGAATAATTCCGCTGGAGAATAAACTGGCGAGAAAAAAAAGACTCTATGGGGAAGAGATACTCTATCAGAAGATCCACTTATTTGGAGCAATAACTTTGGTTGGGGATGAATTACCGTTGCTGGTGATGATGAACTCTGTCGTGGATAAAATTTATGTATGTGGAAGAAATAAACTCCACTGGGGATGGTCTTCCATTGTTGGTGAAAGATGAACTCTGCTTGGGGAGAATTAACACCACTTCTTTTGGATATTTCTTACTCTGCGGGGAGTGTAGATGTTACTAGGACGCGTGCTGAGGATATGACAATGACTTTGCATCAAGACTTTTCTGCCCCTGCTGGAGAAAGTGTCTGCGGAGGCCTCGTGGATTGAGTGTCATCCCAACTTATGAGGTGCTTGGTAACTATCGATCGGAATGATAAGTCTTTTACTGATAGGAAAGTGACAAGATAATGGGACATAATCGTACGCTTTAATCCATAACTTTTTCCTGGACTGTCTTTTCAGATTTTCAGTCCACCGGGATACCCTTTTTTGCCCAAGCCGCCTTCTCAGGTTTTCGACTTGCTGGGTGTACAAATCTTTTTTTGTTTTTATCCCTAATTTTTTCCCGAACCATTTGGTTTGCCGGGATGCCCTTGTTTTTCCTAGGTGTGTCAACCTAGCGGGTCTTTGTTCATGCACAGTATTTTTTGACTATGTCCATGCTCTCAGGGTGTAGGGAGTTGTCACTGTCGGTAGTGTTGTGTTGCCACACTATCAGAAGATGTTCGTTTGATCATACAAGATTCGTTGCTGGAATTCATGTCCAATGCCCCAAGTGATTCAGATGGAGATCTGCCCCTGGCTATTTGGCATCTTTGAGAGATTCCTTGAATCTTGACTTGACTGCTCCAGATGATGGAGAATGATCATGCTGTGCCCCTTGGTTGGAAGTGTTTTTTCCACTTGAGGTGATCCTTTTTATTGAGAAGGTTTTTGTTCACTAGATATTCGTCATGCGAATTTCTCTGCTGTTGAACAAATAGTCATATGCAAACAATTTTATTTTAAGAATGCAAAGCTTATGTCTGTCTTGAAGTTTGAAAATTCATTTTTTAGTAAAATAAGTTTCTTTTTGTAAAAGTGTGATGTCAACTCAGGATTTACAGCAAGTCCTACAGGAGTCAGGATACCTTTTGTAACAGTATGCTTTCGAACTAACCCATGTTTCAGCTAGGACTTTTAAGGGTTGTAACGTGGCCTAGTTCACGGTTCAAGAAACAAAGGATAAAGGCTCAAAATTTATTTGTACCCACCCGTTCTTTGTGATGTTCTTCAGTCATATGCTCAGTTAATTGCGCGTTTAGAATCCGTTTGAGTCTTTGCTCTGATATTCCATTGATGGTTCGGATATTGACAGTTTACTTGAAAAAGGCAGTCATTTTGTAATCTTTTTTATTTTTTGCCGAGGATTTGTGATAACCTCTTTTTGTTTTGTTTTACTATCCCTGTTTTTTACCTGAACTGTTTCTTTTGTGATTACAGTCAGCGGGATGCCCTAGTTTTTTCTTAAGTCTCCCTCATAGGTTTTGACTTAATGGGATTTTATTTCGAGAGATAATGACTGTCTGTCTTGACGATTATAGGGAACCATCACCGTCTTTTTTTTGGAAGGACATCTTAGAAGCCATTCATTGTGCACCTGGATTAACTGAGAAAACTACCATGCCCCAGGTTGTGATTAAGGGTTTTAATTTGTGTGAAAAGAAAAACTCCTACTTCTTTGGCTCAAAGGGGTTGACTAGGGATTATCTTCCTTATAACTCCACTGTTTAGGATTTGAAACAACTCCTGTACATTGTCAGCGGGGTCTGTTCAAAAGCATACTGTAGAGATCGTGGTATCATTTTAGTCATCCTCCCTCTAAAGGCTTACAGTTTTTTAGTCGAGAGTTGAATATCACGAAAAGGAAATATAAAGCAATTTAAGCATAATGAAAAAATTAATTCAAGACACACATGTGTAATGCATTAATGAAATAAGAAAGTTTGACATGACAATAATTGTTTGAATAAGCAAAGAAAATACAACTTCAGAATTCAAATGAACAAAAATGCTTTCAATCCTAGCCATGTTTTGGCAAGGGAGTAGTGATCACATTGGGAGTCTCAGAAGGGTCGAATTCGATCTCCTTTGCGTCAATCATATTCTGAATCTTGTATTTCAGCGCCCAACAATCATTAGTATTGTGCCCCAGGCTACCAGAATGATAAGCACACCTTGTATCCGGGTTGTAGTTAGGAGAAGAAGTCTTGGGATTCGGATGAGGTCCTATCTACGTAACCAGATTCATCCTCAACATGTGTTGTAAAGCTTGAGACAACAACATGTTGAGTTTGGTAAACTGCCTTTTGGGCATATCTGGCTTACTCTGATTAACCCATTGTATTTGGCGAGGTTGTTGTTGGACCCGTGATGTAGTAGCAATTTGGAAAGGTCCACTCTTCACCAAACCAACATTTTGTCTTCTTGGAGGTTGATCCATGACTTGGTCCCCGGGCTCGACTGTTTGCTTCATACTGTTGTATCCGTCTTGATGAAGTTGGTTGATGATGGCTTTTAGCTCTTCTTGTCTTCGGGCTAGGCCTTGGATAAGAGTCATCTGCCCCATCATCTGGGTTCTCATTGCACCTACCTCAGCTTGTAGTTGTTCCAGTCGTTCGTCCTTATTGTCTTCAGGACTTTTCTGGACCAAGTTCCCAACGAGGAGTGTTTTAAACTCTTCCCACCCCTTGGATAGGTTTAGGAATATGTCCTTGAACTGAGCTTCTTGAGTTTGAAGGTCTCTGTTGTCTTGTTTGAGAGCCATTGCTGAAATAAACAGCGAGAACATGAGAGACTTGTACTGGAAGACCTGTTATGCAATGATATGTATGATATATGTATGCAATTTTTTCAAGGATCTCGCGGGGTAAACAAGAAACTGTTAGAATTTAGTTGCAGCTTGATTGAAGAAACTTCGTGTTGTTAAGAGTCCTTCTTCAAGAGTCAAGCTCACCATATCGAGTGGGTCATAGCCACTGACTCAAGTTATCATGTTTTGATCTCTAGATGGCATTGGCTAGAGGAAAATAAATCCCCTTGCCCCTTGCTAGACATTTGGTTCATCATAACCTGCACCACAGGCCCTTGAGATCCTTGAAATTGTTAAGGAAATGCTATGGTATGATGTTATGATGTGTATGCTATACGTTTAAGCAAAAGTGCGAGGTGATGTAAGCAAGTAAAGTCGGCAAGAAAATCAAGTTATTGGATAAGGAATGTAAACAAAACCTGCAAGGAACTCATGTTGTCAGATAATAAAAATGTGCAAGTAGTTCAAGTTGAAAGCACACAAGTCACACAAACAGCCTTAGGTTTAGGCTTGCATGGGTTTTAAGGTAGTATCCTCTTGAAGTTTAAGTGGTTCAAACCTGTCCTAGAAAAGTAACCGGGTTCTAGAGGATCTTATTATCACTGACCATCCTCCATCGGTCATGGTTTCAGCTCACGCAATCTTTTCTTGCAGCCGGAACTATACTGAGGCCGACTATCTCACTACTTTCTAATGGCCAATTTGGGCGATTAAAGGTTCTAAGGTCAGTTGATGCTTAACGACACCACGCAGCGGCCCCGTATTCTCCTCGTTTCTCCACAAGGGATACCGGTACCAACTAATGTGCCACATCAACATAGCTACTGCTTCAACCGTATCGGTCTACGCCGTACAGTTCCCTCACAGTTTATTCTACTTACCTAACAGGTATTCCCCAGATTCAGGTTAGGATCTATAGTAACTCCAATACAAAGCCCACAAAAGTAAAGCAATCAAATCAAATAATAGTAGAAATATGATGAACTAATCCTAAGGTATACCCCACTTATTAATTCCCCAGCAGAGTCGCCAGTTTTGTGATACGGTGGCAGAACCGACTGTTAAATACTGGTTTGCGTTTTTTGTTCGCAAATGTCGCGGTAAGCAAGAGTCGCCACCGACTTTTATTTCATTCATTCGGAAAGGAAAAAAGTACAGAAAAAAATCCTTTTTCGAGATTTTGAGTACGGGGGGTAGATTATAGAAAGGGGAGGTATTAGCACCCTTTCTATCCGTAGTTTTCTACGGGCTCTTAGGCACTTGCTCATCATTTTCAAAATTGCTTGTGTGTGTTTGATTCGAAAAAAGTTTTTTATTTTACTTCGATTTAACCCTTGCTTCTATCTTCAAGAGTGTTACGAAGTTGTTTTTGAAAACTTTGTTTGAAAAAAGTGTAAGTGTGAAAATTTTATTGTTTTGAGCAAGTACCTAACATTTTTCTACCTACTCAAAAAAAGATTGTTTTTTTTTCTATTTCCTTTAGACCGTGCTATCCCGTTATTAGTGAGTAGGTAGCACCATCGTTGGAATTTGTAAGAGTCAATTTGAAAGGGACGTAATGGTCATTGAAGGCAACTTGTAAGGATAACTTAGCATTACGAAGGGACTGTCATCATATATTCATAGGCAACGTCGAGGGACAAGATCATATACCGTAGGCAACTTCGAGGGACATCGAGGGACCATGATCTTTATGATGATTTTAACCGAGGGTCTTTGCTAAGGGTATCCCTACGTTCGAGGGACATGACCATTGTTTTCTGAGGCAACCAAGTGAGGAGTACCCTAGGAGTGAATATGTGCATATGATTTGTTTCAATTATTTAATCTTTGCACATTAAGTGATCTACCATTTTTATTTTCCAGACATTCTTGTCATACAATCCTATTAGCCATACATCTAGACAGTTAATATTTGCGGAATTTAAAATGCGGAAAATAAGCTAAGCTATTACAAGGCTTCGGGTATTTACATAGCCAAAAACAAACCCTTAAAAAAACTATAAATGAATGTAAAAAGGTCCTAATTAATCTATTACAACTTGTGAGCAATTACATTAATATGGTAAAATAAAATAAAGCGCGTGCGAATAAAGAACGAGAGAGAATTAGGGTTTTGACCCCGTCTAACCTAATCGAAAGAAAAAAAAAATTTTGTTGTTTTTAATTATTTCTAAGAAGAAGAAAAAATTAGGTTTTTTAAAATTAAATAAAAAATTAATTAGTAATTAAATTATTTTAAAAAAATAATTAAATCGCATATTTTTATGTTTTGTTATTTTAAGAAAAACAAATATAGAATTAAGTTAGAAACAAAATCCTAATTGTTCTAATTAATTTTAATTTATTTACAAAATAATTAAAGTTACCTAAAATTAAATTAAAACCTAAAATCAATTATTCGTGTTTATTACAAAAAATCAAAGGTTTGTGAAAAATGTTAAGTTTTATGAAAAAAGATTTTAAACAGAAAGAATAAAAATAGGTAAAAGGATAAATAGAAAGAAAGAAAATCAAAATCAATAGGGGTGGTTGTTGAACCCACGCCCTTAACCTTCTCAGGATGTCTGCCTTGTCATGCATTGGTGTCATGTGTTAGTTGTTCTGTTTTGGCCATTTGTGTTTTGGCCTCAACGTTCTGTAATGAACTTGCATGGGATCCTGTCTAAATCTGCAGTGTTGAATCTCATGAACACATTAAATAAATTACTATATATATATCATAAAATACAAATAAAGCTAATATATGAAAAAAATTTAATGTTAAAACCGATATGGCATGTATGAATGATTATACCCTTTTAATCATGGAGATCAAACCAGTCTTACCCTTACTGGAGAAGTAGTGAGATGAATGCTTTTATGCCCTTTTAATATGGAGATCAAGTCAGTCTTACCCTTACTAGAGAAGTAGTGAGATATGGGTATGTAACAAGGATGGCTTGTTTGTAGTGAGATGAGGATTTGTAATAAGGATTTCAAGGTTTTAGGGTTCTTGAAAGAATTTGATATTCAGACAGTGTTGTGGCAAAAGCTTTTTTTCCCTCTTTTTTTGTGTGAAAAGAATGAGATTATATAATGGAAATTCGAGAGAAAAAATGGGCTTTGAATGTGCAATTGGGCCTCCAATGTTCACTTGAGTCCGTCACGTTCTAGGCAAAATCGCAGGGGCTTAAGTGCAATTTTTGAAGTCGAAATGTGAAAACAAAATGTATCCGACATCGAGAACTAACTACTGTCCGAAAATGGGCTCAATCGGATAAACAGTGAATTAGTTATGAATTTTTGAAGTTTCAGCTCAGACAAACTTATTTTGGGCTCCAGTGTCGACTCTGACACGTTCTTCAATAAAACACTAGTACTGATCGGAGCATAATTCGGTCTTGACTTTTGAAGAAAAGTTGTAGATCTCTGAGTCCGTGACCTTATGTAAAAATATAAGACCAATCCGATAATAATTGATCGAGTTATGAATTTTCGATGTTTCGACCCAAATAAAATAATATTCAGCATTCAGGATTTTCGGCGCGTCACACGCACCCTGAGCAAAAAAAGAAGGCCTTTTGAATACCGTTCGAACTCGATACCTCCTGTGAAAACGTAGCCAACTCAATTTTTGAAATTTTGGCGCCGGAACCAGTTCGATACGATAAAAATCGATCAAGTTATGATTTTCTGAACATGACGCAAATAAATTTGTGTCACAAATTTTCTGTACGAAAATACTTGATAAATCCGCATTTTTGAAGACCTTCTGATTGAAATTTGGCTTCCAACCTTGAGAGATGAAAACGTAGGTGACGTCAATACGGAATTTTGGCCACCGGAACGGGTTCAAAATGAGCCACGATCTTCAAGTTATGAATTTTTTAGCGCGTAAGAACTGCACTTTCAGTACACTTTTTCACCATATTTCTTCGAGAAAACTCACACATTCAGATACCTTCTTTAAAGAATTGACTCTTGATCCGAACCTGAATTTGAGAATATGTTATCAGAGATATCTTGGCAAAAGAACACCTGAATATGACGCGCCGGGTTGGACTTGTGAATCTTTGAACCCCGAATCGTTGCAAAATTGCGAACCGATCTTCAGCATGGAAAATACTCTGAGAATATCCATTGACAAAATAAACGTCACTTGTAACCTGAAGAAGCTTGATAAATATACCTTTATTCCATAACTATAAAACCAATAATATGCGTGTATGAAAAAAGGACAAATTTTGGGGTACAACAGCAACAAAGTGGGATAACCCTAGGAGTGCTTGTGTGCAAGTGTATTGATTTACATGCATTAATTTGTCTTTGATTAGGGTTTTCTATTTGGTTGGTTTTAATATTTCCATATAAAACCCTAATTACTAGCATGGGAAGATAAAGCATTTAAATTGCGAAAAATAAAAATACTAAGCTATTACATGATTTGCGGGAAGGGTTGTACAAATTGAATGGGGTTTGCAAGAATTTAAAGCCTAATTAGTCTATTACAACCATATTGAATTTATACAATAATTGAAATAAATAAATGTACAAAAATAAATATGCAAGAATGTAAATACAAAGAAAATGGATCTTTTTGTTTGGATTTTTTATAAGAAAAAGGAATTTGTTTTAGCCTAATTAATTAAAAGAAAATAATTAATTAAAATAATAAAAGTAAACCTAATTTACTAAGAAAAGATTTTTAATAAAAACTAAAATCTATTAATTGATTAGAAAGAAATTAAGTTTATAACAAAAGCATTTTTTGTTATTTTTCTCTTGGAAATAAATTATAGTATTATAAAATATTTTTGGCCTTTTTTTTATATTAAAATGATATATTTAAATAGGTATAAAAGAAAATAAATAATAACCTAGTTTTAATTAAATTTACAAGATAGTAAGTAAAGATAAATAAAATATGATGAATAAAATAATTTTTTTTGTGAGAAAAATATTTAAATTATGTCAAAACATAAATTTCCTATTTTTATATTTTTTATGACTTTTTAGTATTTTAGAAAATATATTTAAAAAGAAAAATGCAATAAATAAATAAATACAAATGGGCCAGGGGGTGCCAAAAGTCAGGATGGGAGTCAGCAAAGAAAAGAAGCACAAGGCCCACTTATTGGAAGCCCAGGCGCCTAGTTGAACAAAAATGAGAAAAATGCTGAAAAATAATGGCAAAAGGTAGCGACGAATATTGAACCCATGACCTGCCATACACATGCGGGCTACCTTTGCCATTGGGGTGGTTGTACATCTGTTAATACAAATGAAACAATAAATACATAAGGTAATACGTCTCTATGACCTGTACTCCGTCTTTAACCTTCAGTCAGTTGGACCACCTTTATCTCATTCATTTCTCAACAAAAATGGAAAATACAAACATGAAAGTTGTGCTATTTTTCCTCATGTGTCTAACCATATAACTTATGTAAGCTAAAAGTCAAATATGAAGATTAATTTTGCTGGCCCTAAATTGAAACCTAATTTTTTCAGAAAAATCAAATATGAAATTCTCTACATACAATTAATATAAATGAAAACAATGAACATGGTCAGTTTTAGAGCAATGATATCTACATTTTATCTTCACGAGTCGGAAACAAATGATGCCTGTATGAAGAGATGGAAGTTTTAAAACTTACCTCTTGCAGCTGGAGTCGTGAATGGAGTTTGAGCAACTTTGGAGATGGCCTGATGATCTGTTTAGCTTGCCTGGACCTCCTTGAGTGTATTCTGACTCTTACTTTGCTTTGAAAGTCCTTGAATCTCCCTACTCAAGTCAACCTGCAAGCTTGATATTTGAAAATGGTGGATTGTGATAGAGGGGTTATAGTCTTGAAACAGGGGCCTGGATCACTTGTGTATGATGTATGTAAGGTGTTTGTATGATTAGGAATCAAAATGCACGAGTGGAAATGGAGATGGAGAGTTTTAGCTCAAAATTGTCAAGTTAAGCAGTCTTGTGCAGCAAGGGTGTTTGGGAGAGTTTTGGGACTTGTGGAAATGTGTCTTAGCTTGCAATAAACTTGTTAATATGTATGGAAAAGATTAGAGCACCAAATCACTCAAGGTTTCTGAGTTATAGGGTTATGGCTTTATAACTTGCTTTTGACTAAAAGTGAAAATGACAAATCCCAAATATTATACAAGCATGTTCTGAGCTTTCTTAGGTATTAGACACATTGATTTTGGTTTATAGGAGTTATGTGTGCAGAAAGAAACAGTTAGAAGCTCAAGACAAGTTGACTTTGTGATTAAAGCAACTTTTCAAGAATGGAATGGTAGCTTTCTTCCAAAAATGGCAAATTGGCTTGGACAATGCTTGGAACACTTGGATAATAGCTCAAAAGCAAGTGTAATCTTCTGATTATGGAGAGATCTTGAGGTTTAGAAGCCTGCAAAACAAGATTGTGCAGCATAGGTTTGAAATTGGATTTTTGTTCATCACAAAATGCCTTGTAATTCAAGTGACAAAACACCAACTTCATCTCTTCGATTATCCCTACTAAAAAATGATCTCAAGGAGTTCTTGGATATTTTGGAAAGCTTGCAATGTTCTATACATCCCATCTTTGAAATTCTTTTGAATATTCACCTTGGAACTATGTGAAAAATTTCCATGAAGTTAGGTCAAAAAATCTGCCTAACTAGGGCAAAATTTCACTGTTTTTTTAGTTCATGAGCATGTATTCATAAAATTATAACTTGAGATCCAAGCATTTTTGGAAGAAGTTATGTGAACAAAAGTTGTATATTTCATGGAGATCTACAACTTTCATGTTGGAAGTTTATCTTGAATCATCTTGCATCATGGTGAAAACTTGGCTCAAAGTTATGAAAAAACATGAAATTTCCAACACTTAGAAATATTTCTAAGTTTAGAAATTTTGACTTTTCAAAATGAAATATTGACTTTTTGACTTCTTGATGAATAAGTTTCATATTTTTATATGTTTTGTGAATTATGATCTTTGGCACTTGCATTTGACCAAAAAGTCAAAGTTTGACTTTTCAGTGTACAATTGACTTTTGATTAGTTGACTGCAAAATTCATCTGTCAATCTAATGGATTTTCAATATTTTGAATCATGTCATTAGGTAAAAAAGATGCAATTGGACTCTTGAGATCATTCCTTAAACCGATTGACCATTTTCTAGGTCAAAAATCATAAATTGCCCTTTCCCAGTCAAAACCCTAATTTTGACCATTTTGACCTTCTGGAGATTTGATCAAATTTCTTGAGGAATTATGGTCCAAACTTGATCAAATGATACATATGCGTTTAAAATGTTGGTGTGGATCAAAAATTATGAATTTTGATTGTAAATTGGCCATAGTTGACTTTTTCCCCAATACAATGGATTTTTAGGTCAACTGCTCAATTGACTGATCAAAAGTGTGATCCAAGGCTTGAAACTTGTCATGAGTAATATTGGGGGTCCATAATGGTCCATGAAAGTCATATGAAACATTGATAGTTCAAAAATCCTTGTGAAAACTCAAACCCTAATTTTGGTCATCAGTGCCTAAAGAGATGTCTTGAGCTGATCAAACCTTAGTGCAGTCTTGAGGCCAAGGAGATCTTGTGATAAAATTCTTGATAAGTGAGAGGGAAAATTTTGGGGTACCACAGCTGCCCCTGTTCAATCTTCTTAATCCTGAAGATTTATATTGGTATTTTTTCCAGTCGTGACTCAAAGGTGGAAGATGATTGGACACTAGAATGCCCAAAAATTTGCACTCGGCGATGCGATGGTTGAGCGAATGGGCTTAAAGATTCCATTTGGAGAGGTGATAGAAAGCTGTAGGAGATAGGCTTAAAGATGCCATCCAAAAGTGATTGTTTAAATTGTAATTTGTAAGCTGAAAGAATAAGTATCAGAATGGCGTCCGTGTCTGGAGTGTATCTGAACTGTATCTGGGAGCTGATTTTGAATGATCATCAGAATTGCATCCGTGTATGGAGCGTATCTGACTTGTAATTGAAAGCTAGTTTTGAATGAGTGTCAGAATGGCATTCGTGTCTGGAGCGTATCTGAACTGTATCTGAACTGTATCTGAGAGTTGAATCTGAATGAGTATCAGAATGGTATTTGTGTTTAGAACGTATCTGAATTGTATCAAAAGGTTGAATCTGAATGAGTATCAGGATGGCATCCGTGTCTAGAGCGTATATGGACTGTATCTGAAAGCTGAATTTGAATGAGTATCATAATGGCATCCGTGTCTAGAGCGTATCTGAACTGTATCTGAAAGTTTCACTTGAATGAGTATCAGAATGGCATCTGTGTCTGGAGCATATCTGAACTGTATCTGAAAGTTGAGTCTGAATGAGTATCAGAATGGCATCCGTGTCTGGAGCGTATCTGAATTGTATCTGAAAACTCTGAACTTTGTTATTGATAGTTGTTAATCTTATCTTGAAAAGGGTAAAATGTTATCTAAAATGCAAAGTCATGTTGAATGAAATGTATGATATAATGCATTCGTTTTATCAATGTTTATGATATGCGAATGCAATGTATGTGTATGTGAGCTAGTCTATCACGCTGTTTGTTGGATTGAGGAAAATAAATCCCTGAATTTTGCTGAGGATATGTAGGTCTTCATGTTGTGAAGTTGAAGTGTTGATGAATTTCCGCTTAGAGAAACAAACTTTGTTGTAAGGGAAATGTCGTGTACTGCTTGTAAAATCCTGAGAATTTGAACGACTTCTACTGGGGATTGATAATTGGAAGCTCGATCCGCTAGGAATCAAACTGTAAATTGTGGGGGATTTATGGAAATAACTTAGAGATATTTCCCTACCTCTTAAAGACATTAGTAATTGTCTTTTATTTTGTTTATTTGTAAACATTAATTATGTTTAAATGCATATGTTCAACAATGAATCATTGGACGTTTTTTGTAAACAAAACACAAGAGTAAATAAAAACAGATAGTTTTGCACTTTCAAAGGAATATCTTTGTATTGACCTTGAGTAAGTATTTTTGTACAGTGAGACAAACACTCTAGTAGGAGAACGCCGTCGTAAGAAAAAATGAAAATTTTAATACAAAGAAAAGATAGCTATGTGTATTTATCCCATGGGGTTCCCATTCTGCTATAGCTTTTGTATCTCTGAGCATCTTATATATTTGTTGCCTCGTCCGAATATGATTGAATTGATCAGAACCTCTGAGTTTACAGTTTAAATCCAATGTTTGTCCTCAAAGTGATCCAACGGGGCATAGTCATACGCTTTAATTCCCTAAATTTTTCCTGGACCTCCCTTTTGGGTTTTCAGTCCACCAGGAAACCCTTTTTTGCTCAAGTCTCCCTTTCAGGTTTTCAACTTGCCGGGTGTACAGATTTTTTTTGTTTTATCCATAATTTTTGCTCGAAGCTTTTTGGTTCGCCGGGATGCCCTTGTTTTACCTAGGTGTGTCAACCTAACGGGTCTCTTATGCGTAGTATCTTTTGACTATGTCTGTGTTTGCAGGGCGTGGCAGGTCGTTGCCATCCATGGTGGTTAAGATCATTGCCCCACCAGAGAAAATGTTTTTGATTACAAATGGTCCTTCATAGGTAGGAGTCCATTTGCCCCTGGGATCACCTTGTGGCAATATGATGTGTTTGATTACCAGATCCCCAACTTGATACACTTGGCGTCTGACCTTCTTGTTGAAAGTCTTGATCATTCGTTTTTGATACATTTGACCATGGCAAACAGCAGTAAGTCTTTTCTCATCAATCAAGTTCAATTGATCAAGTCAAGTCTGGATCCAATCTTCTTCGTTCAGCCCTGCATCCTTCATAATCCTCAGAGAGGGGATCTGGACCTCGATAGGCAAGACATCCTCCATGCCATAAACCAAAGAGTAGGGTGTTGCCCTGGTTGATGTGTGATCTGTGGTACGATACCCATGGAGAGCGAATGGTAGCATCTCATGCCAGTCTTTGTATGTGACTGTCATTTTCTGTATGATCTTTTTAATGTTCTTATTTGTAGCTTCGGCAGCACCATTCATTTTCGGTCGATAAGGAGAAGAATTGTGATGTTGAATCTTGAATTGCTCGCACAAGGCGGTGATCATTGTATTGTTTATATTTGTACCATTGTCTGTAATAATCCTCTCCGGGATACCATAACGGCAGATGAGATTCAGCTTGATGAACCGGGCGACAACATTTTTGGTAACGGAAGCGAAGGAAGCTGCCTCCACCCACTTGGTAAAATATTCAATGGCCACTAAGATGAAGTGGTGTCCATTGGAGGCCGTTGGCTTGATTTCCCTAATCATATCAATCCCCCACATAGTATAGGGCCAAGGAGCCGTCAAGACATTCAGAGGAACCGGAGGTACGTGCACTTTGTCAGCATAGATCTGACACTTGTGGCAGGTTCGAGAGTATTGATAGCAATCTGCTTCCATGGTAGACCAGTAATAACCTTCCCGTAGGATTTTCTTTGCCATCGTATGCCCACTGGAATGGGTGCCAAAAGTGCCTTCATGCAATTCAGCCTTGATCCTTTCAGATTCAACCTTATCTATGCATCGAAGTAACACTGAGTCATGGTTGTGTTTGTAAAGAATGTCGTTACTAAGGAAACACTTAGCAGTGAATCTCCTTAAGAACTTCTTATCATTAATTGAAGCTCCTTCTAGATATTCTTGAGCCTCGAGATACTTCTTGACTTCGTGAAACCAAGGTCGGTCCACTACTTCTTCAGTATTAATCTCGTGACAGTGTGTTGGTTCCTCCATTCGTTCGATGGTGATCTGGGGAGCCTCGTTATCCCAATTAAGTTTAAACATAGATGACATTGTGGCTAGAGCGTCTGCTAGCTGATTTTCTTCTCACGGGAAATGCTTGAAGGTAATCTTCTCAAAATGTGGTAGCAACGTCAAAACATGTTCTTTGTAAGGGATAAGGTTTGGATGTTTGGTGTCCCATTCCCCTTTGATTTGACTGATGACCAAAGCTGAGTCTCCGAATACATCCAAGGATTTGATTCCCAAGTCTATGGCAGCTCTGAGGCCAAAGATGCATGCTTCGTATTCCACCATGTTGTTTGTATAATTGAAGCAGAGTCTTGCGGTAAAGGGAGTATGACACCCTTCCGTAGATATGAGTACATCACTGATACCGTTGCCAAGTGCATTAGATGCCCCATCAAAGAACAGAGTCCATCGGGATCCTTGTTCAGGTCTGTCATATGGCTTGAATTCTTCACAGTTGTTTACCATCATGATGTCTTCATCTGGGAATTCGAACTTCATGGACTGGTAGTCTTCCATATCTTGGTGAGCAAGGTGATCATCTAGTACACTGTCCTTTATAGCTTTCTGGGTAGTATACTGTATGTCATATTCTATCAGGATCATCTGCCATCTCACTATTCTCCGGAGAGAGCAGGTTTCTCGAAGATGTATTTTATCGGATCCATTTTAGATATCAGCAAAGTAGTATGAGTCAGCATATACTGTCTTAGCCGGCGAGCATCCCATGCCAGAGCACAACAAGTTTTCTCGAGCAGTGAATATTTGGTTTCACAGTCGGTAAACTTTTTTCTCAGGTAATAAATAGAATGCTCTTTTCGGCCAGACTCGTCATGCTGCCCCAATACACACCCCCATTGAGTTTTCTAAAACAATCAGATACATGATCAATGGTCTTCCCTCGATTGGTGGCATCAATACAGGAGGCTCTTGTAAGTATTCTTTTATTTTGTCAAAAGCAACTTGGTACTCTTCATTCCATTTGACTACTTGATCTTTCTTCAACAATTTGAAGATTGGTTCACAAGTAGCTGTCAGGTGAGAGATGAATCTGGCAATGTAGTTCAAACTCCCTAAGATCCCTCTGACCTCCTTCTCAGTACGAGGGGAATGCATATCTTATATCGCTTTAACTTTGGCAGGATCGACCTCGATACATTTTTTTCTGGCGACAAAGCCTAGGTGTTTACCAGACCGTACCCCAAATGTGCATTTGTTCGGATTCAACCTCAGCTTGTACTTCTTCAGTCTCTCAAATAGTTTTTGTAAGTGATCGAGATGCTCTTCTTCTGTTTGAGATCTGGCTATCATGTCGTCTACATAGACCTCTATTTCGTGATGTATCATGTCGTGAAATAGAGCTACCATGGCACGCTGATAGGTTGCCCCAGCATTCTTCAGTCCGAATGGCATCACCTTATAGCATAAAGTGCCCCATTGCGTGACAAACGTTGTTTTCTCCATGTCCTCAGGCGCCATTTTCATTTGGTTGTAACCTGATAAACCGTCCATGAAGGAAAACACTTTGTGTTGTGCCGTATTATCAACTAGAATATCAATGTGGGGGAGTGGAAAATCATCCTTAGGGATTTCCCTATTCAAATCTCTGTAGTCCATACACATTCGCACTTTGCTGTCCTTTTGGGCAAGGTAATAACATTGGCAACCCATTGGCGATAAGAGGTGACAGCCAATAATTCAGTGTTGAATTGCTTCATGACTTCTGCTTTAATCATTTCTGACATATCAGGCCTCATGTGGTGAACCTTTTACTTTACTGGCGGACAATCCTCTCTTGTAGGCAGACGATGTACCACAATATATGCATCAATTCCTGGCATGTCTTCATACGACCAGGAAAAAACTTAGATATAATCGTGTAACAACTGAATCAGATGTTCCTTGATACTGGTTCCAGATAGGCATCCACCTTGACCTCTTTTTTGTCTTCTTTGGTACCTAGGTTGATTGTATCCACGGGTTCTTCGTGAGGATGAATGGTTCTCTCTTCTTATTGTAGTAATCTGGTAAGTTCCCCTGGTACTTCACAATCTTCGTCACCTTCGTCTTTGGCTTGGTAGATTAGATTCTCAGAGTCACAAATGGCCATAGCAGTATCGTTACCCATGGGATCCTGAATGGATGTATACCTGCATTGTGAGTGTGAGTGTGTGTAAGGGTATAGCTATCCTTGAAAGAAATAAAAATGTAAAAAGAAAACAATGAGCACAAAAGTTTGTATGTGAAAACATCCATGATTCATTGATGTCATATGAAAATGAGACAATAACCCTTACAAATGGACCATTGTGCCTTGGGTAAGACACAAGGTTTTAAGAGTGTGAATTGTTTTAATATTATAGATCCAATAAAATGTAAAGACAGATTACTGCGGGATAAAAGTGATCAAGACAAAATCTCTAGCCTCCCAGTTGTTGAGCCCTCCACTGACAGTTGGGAATATCCAGTCCTCCAAGTCACAACTATCTTCATCATTTTCTACGGCGTTAACCTCGCGGTTGTTGATCTTCAGGGGTAGTCCTCCGGCACGAGTGTGATGTACAGCCTTCTGAGCGCTTGAAGAGAAACATAAAGCAAACTTATCTGACTTGTATGGGATATCCGAGAGTTGTCCCCAAATAGTGCACCCACCTTCTTCTACCACTGCTTTGGCATCCTTCAGAGATGACATCCGGAGTGGTGGACTTGTGATCTTGGGAATAGCCTTGGTTACTCCCACATCTTGCGAGACCTGTTCAAAGTGTTAGAATGGAGTTTCAATAAATTCACCATCTAATTTCACATATCTGAAGGAATTGAGATGGTTGATCATATACTCTTCTTCTCCATGAACGGTGATAATCTTCCCTTGAATCGGATATTTCAACATTTGGTGCAACGTAGAAGTGACAGCGCCAACATTGTGAATCCATGGTCGGCCTAGAAAGCAGGAATATGAGGGACGGATATCCATTACATAAAAGGTTGAATCAAATGTTTGGGTTCCAACTTTTATGGGGATATCCACCTCCCCATGTACCATCTTTTTCGAGTCGTCAAAAGCCCTTACTACTATGTTACTTGGCTTCAATTTCAACCCCTCACAGTCAAGCCTATCAAGAGCTTTTTTAGGCAATACATTCAGAGATGAGCCAGTGTCCACCAAAACATGAGCCAGGGTTGTGCCCCTACATTCAACTGATACATGCAATGCCTCAATATGCTTCCTTTCTCTTGGCGTTAAATCAGCATCTGAAAACCTAGACCATTATCTGCAGTCAAGCTGGCTACGCAGTCTTGAAACTGATCGGCAGATGTCTCTTGGGGTACAAGGGCAGTTTTCAAGAATTTTACCAAGGCTTTTGCATATTCCTCAGAACATAGTAGTAATTCCAGCATGGAAATTTTAGAGGGAGTTTTCCCCAGTTGTTCAACTACATCATAGTCGCTTCTCTTTATGATCTTCAGAATTTCCTCCATCTCTTTCCGGGAGGTCTCAGGGATAGCTAATGACTGAGCCTTCATCCGGACATGCTCGATCAGAATACTTTTACCTCAAGTCTCAGTTAACTCAGAAGCAGGAGTGTTGGTAGGAATGGTAACATGGATTGTAACTGCTTTGTCAGTTGGAGTATTAATGAGGATGATTGTAGGACTGGGAACAACTTTTGGAGGGGTAACAATAGGAATGATTACGGGTCCAGAAACTGCTTTTGGGGGAGTAATTTCTGGAGAGAATATCCTTCCACTTCGGGTAATCTTGCTAGTTCATGCAATATTACTGATGTCGGAATTGACTTTCACGAAACTCGAATCTTCGACGGCTGGCCAATCTTGCTTGATACCGTGGTAGTAGACATCCCCTTCATAATTCCATGGTACGGTTTTGTCTGACGAATACGGGACTGGTCCAGGCATTGTAATTATTAAAGGAGTTGCTTTCAGAACTGATGTAATTCTAACATGTCTTTTGGTTGAGACCCTTGAAGAATTGGCGGAAATGATAATGATAGAAACATCTTCAAAAGGAACAGGTGGAACAGAAGTCTTTTCAAACAAAATTTCTTTGTCATCTATTAGGCACTGAATGCCTGCTTTCAACAAAGGACAGCTGGTTGGTGAGGAAAAACAGAAGTGACAGCTTTCATCACAGCCCGGGAACACGCCGGCATTCAACAAGTTCACTTTAATAGTCAGGAGTGGGGTCATAAGTTCATCAACTGAAGTAACAAACATTTCTTCTTCAATGGCATTGGTATTATGGCCATGTTTGGGCATAGGGGCAGAAATGGCATTTGGATTTTCAGGCGCATCGAATTCAACCTCTTTTTCTTTAATGAGGTCTTGTATTTTGTTCTTTAGAGCCCAACAGTTATTAGTGTCATGGCCGGGACTTTCAGAGTGATATGCGCAACGGGCATTGGGATGATAGTGGGGAGAGGTCGTATTGGGGTTTTTCGGAGCTTCTTTCAAGGTCACCAAATTGGATCTTAGTAGATGCGGTAATACCTGATATAGGGTCATGTTAATTCTGGTGAATTGTCTGACTGGCCTTTCCATCCTCGGCTGATTATTTCTTTGTTGATCAGGCGCCGATTTAGGAATCATAACAGCCCCCACCATTGGTCGGCGTTCGGCCCTATTTTGATTTCTCTGAGGATAAACAACAACCACTTCTTTCTTTCCGATAAATGGCTTCCTTATGGCAGCAGAGGAGGATGTATCTTTTTGGATCTTTCCATTATTTATACCGGCTTCTACCCTTTCTCAGGTCAATATTAGTTCAGTAAAACCTGCAGATGAACTTCCAATTAAATGATTGAAGAAGGGACCAGACAAGGTGCCCAAGAACATGTCTACCAATTCCCTCTCAGATAGAGGGGGTTGAACTCTTCCGGCTAAATCTGTCCATTTTTGCGCATAGTCCTTGAAACCTTCATTGGAAACCATGGCCATACTCTGGAGTTGAGTACGGGTAGGCGCAAGATCAGCATTATATTGGTATTGTTTGTAAAAGGCTATAGTAAGATCTTCCCAGTTGTGACTGTTGGCTCTTTCTAACTGGTAAAACCAATCAAGTTGAGTTCCAGACAGGCTGTCTTGGAAGAAGTGTACCCATAAGTCTTTGTCAGCGGTATGGGGCTGGATTTTCCTCACACAGGACCAGAGATGCATTTTTGGACATGAGACTCCGCCATACTTGGCGAACACAGGTGCTTTGAATTTCGGAGGAATAACAATCCTCGACACTAAACCCAATACCTCAAAGTCCAAGCCAGGCACTTTTTGGATTTCCATTGCACTTAACCGCTCTTCGAGATATCTATACTTGTCATCAGCTGGAGGGTATTTTTCTTCAGAATAGTCTTCTTCTTCCTCTTATGATTCTGAAGGGACAATTGTTTCCTTGCCTTTCCCATCTTGATTGTCTCTTTCACCAGATGTCATTGCAAAGTATAAGGTCTTTCTTGTATGCTCATGAAATCTTCTTCCCATGTTTAGGACTCCGGTTACCTTCTTTGTCTTCTTTTTCTTCTCCTCGGCTAGCAAAGTCTTCAACTCTTCTTGTCCTTTGGCTAGGGTCAAGAGCAACTGTTGAAACTTTTTATTATGAGCTTAGAGATCCTTCACTGTTTGATCGAGATTCATCTTACTGAAATAAACAGTAGAGAGATGAGGAGACTTGTTGCAAAAGACCTGCTTATGTTATGATGAATGGTGTGTGCATATGTAATGATTTCAAGGTTTTCAAAGTTTCAAATTTGTTTTAGACAAAAAGGAAACACACGTTATATTAATAAGTTAAAGCTTGAGTACATCAATGCCTCTTGGGCTTATAAGGAAATACAAAATCTCTAAGATAAAAAGGTAGTGCGCATCCTCTTTTGCGCGTTGTAGGCATTGAGAGTTTGCTCCTCATGAAGTAGCCTAATGAGTTCCAAAACCTTCTTCTAGCTTGCATAGAATTGGGCTTTGAAAGTATCTTGCTCTCCCTTGATTTGTATCCAATCCATTTGTAGGTATTCAAGAGAGGTAGGCATGTCAGGATGTAGGATAGTGTATGGAACTTCTCCCTCCATGACAGGCTCAATGATTACCGAGAGAATGGAGGGGTAAGGCATCATAAGACTCTGAGCACGAGTTCGTACCCATTTGAGGTAAGGCTCAAGAGGGATGGAATTCTTGTGCCCTATAGTCTTGATATCCACCTTATTCAACATCCTCCAAGCTCAGATAAATCTTTGGCGAAGACCTTGATCGATGTTGTCATAATCAAATACCAAACCTTGAATCAACATCTCATGCGGGCCATCCCTTCGGGCGTAACCAAATTGTCTTAAGTCTAAACATGGGTTGTAGGTGATACCTCCGCTAATGCCAAGTAAAGGGACATTAGTGAATTCTCCACAACGGTCGACAATGATAACATTCTCTTTGGATCAGGAGCACCAATGAATGTCCGAATGTTTGATACAGTGGGAGAACTAACTTGAAGGTTTTTCATTTGATCGCAAATGTTGCGGTTAGCAAGAGTCGCTACCGACTTTTCTTTTATCCAAAATGAAAGGTGAAAAAGAATAGGAAAGACCTTTGAGATTGTTTCTTGAGTTCGGGGGGTAGATTATGAAAAGGGAAGGTATTAGCACCCTTTTCATCCATGGTTTTCCATGGGCTCTTAGTTACTTGCTAGATCACTTGCTTTTGTTTGAAATTGTGCTTGGTGTGGTTTTTGAAAGTATTTTCTAAAGAGGCCTTTGTTTAGGAAATCTTTGTAATGATTCTCGTTCGTAAGAATGTATACAAAGATGTTGATCTTTTGAAAATGTTTTCGAGTTTGCAAGATGTTTTAAAAGTGTAGGTTCTTGTTTTGAAAATATCAAGGATATTTGTTTGAAATTGAGCAAGTAATTAGGAGCATTCTACCCACTCAAAAGTCTTTCTTATGCATTTCCTTTTCCTTTGACATTGTTATCTTACCATTGATTTGGTAAGTAACTCTATCTTTGGATGTAAACGAGACGGGCGTGGGTCATCGTATAACCATGATTAGCAATGTTGGAAGGCATCTTAGCATTCTCTTTTAGGGACTATGATCATTTGTAAGGCAACTTAGATAGCATCATCGAGGGACTATGATCTTGTATTTGCTTGTTTTTGCTAAGATACCTTACATGCGTAATATGGCCAATTTTTTAAGGCAACAATGTGGGATAAACCTAGGGGTGATTGTGTGCAAGTGTATTGATTTACATGAATTGATTTGTCTTTGATTAGGGTTTGCTATTTGGTTGGTTTTAATTTTTCCATACAAAACCCTAATTGCTAGCATGTGAATATAAAGCATTTAAATTGCGGAAAATAAAAATACTAAGCTATTACATGATTTGTGGGAAGGGGGTGTACAAATTAAATGGGAATTGCAAGAATTTAAAGTCTAATTAGTCTATTACAACCATATTGAATTTATACAATAATTGAAATAAATAAACTTACAAAAATAAATATGCAAGAATGTAAATACAAAGAAAATGGATCTTTTTGTTTTGATTTTTTATGAGTAAAGGGAATTTGTTTTAACCTAATTAATTAAAATAAAAACAATTAATTAAAATAATAAAAGTAAACCTAATTTACTAAGAAAAGATTTTTAATAAAACCCTAAATATATTAATTGATTAGAAAGAAATTAAGTTTATAAGAAAAGCATTTTTTGTTATTTTTGTCTTAGAAATAAATTATAGTATTATAAAATATTTTTGGCTTTTTTTATATTAAAATAATATATTTAAATAGGTATAAAAGAAAATAAATAATGACCTAGTTTTAATTAAATTTACAAGATAATTAGTAAAGATAAATAAAGTATGATGAATAAAATAATTTTTTTTTGTGAGAAAAATATTTAAATTATGTCAAAATATAAATCTACTATTTTATATTTTTTTATGACTTTTTAGTATTTTAGAAAATATATTTAAAAAGAAAAATGCAATAAATAAATACAAATGGGTCAGGGGGTGCCAAAAGTCAGGATGGGAGTCAACAAAGAAAAGAAACGCAAGGCCCACTTATTGGAAGCCCAGGCGCCTAGTTGAACAATAATGAGAAAAATACTGAAAAATAATGGCAAAAGGTAGCGCTGGGTATTGAACCCATGACCTGCCATACACATGCGCACTACCTTTGACATTGGGGTGGTTGTACATCCGTTAATACAAATGAAAAAATAAATACATAAGGTAAAACGTCTCAATGACTTGTACTTCGTCTTCAACCTTCATCCAGCCGGACCACCTGTATCGCATTTATTTCTCAACAAAAATGGAAAACGCAAACATGAAAGTTGTTCTACTTTTCCTCACGAATCTAACCATATAACTTATGTAAGCTAAAAGTCAAAGATGGAGATTAATTTTGCTGGCCCTAAATTGAAACCTAATTTTTTAAGAAATTTCAAATCTGAAATTCTCTACATACAATCAATATAAATGAAAACTATGAACATGGTCGGTTTTAGAGCAATGATATATATATATATTTTATCTTCACAAATCAGAAACAAATGATACCTGTATGAAGATATGGAAGTTTGAAAACTTACCTCTTGCAGCTGGAGTCATGAATGGAGTTTGAGCAACTTTGGAGATGGCCGGATGATCT
The DNA here is from genome assembly GCA_948472305.1 of Vicia faba. NCBI lineage: Eukaryota > Viridiplantae > Streptophyta > Magnoliopsida > Fabales > Fabaceae > Vicia > Vicia faba. Next base: position 106,891,622 of record OX451736.1, on the reverse strand, counting down.
GTTTAGCTTGCCTGGACCTCCTTGAGTGTATTCCAACTCTTACTTTACTTTGGAAGTCCCCGAATCTCCCTACTCAAGTAAAAGCTTGATATTTGAAAATGGTGGATTTTGATGGAGAGGTTATAGTCTTGAAACAGGGACCTGGATCACTTGTGTATGATGTATGTAAGGTGTTTGAATGATTAAGAATCAAAACGCACAAGTGGAAATGGAGATGGAGAGTTATGGCTCAAAACTATCAAGTTGAGCAGTCTTGTGCAGCAAGGGTGTTTGGGAGAGTTTTAGGACTTATGAAAACGTGTCTTAGCTTGCAATAAACTTGTTAATATGTATGGAAAAGATTAGAGCACCAAATCACTCAAGGTTTCTGAGTTATAGGGTTATGGCTCTATAACTTGCTTTTCAAGAAAAGTGAAAATGACAAATCCCAAATACTGTACAAGCATGTTCTGAGCTTTCTTAGGTCTTATATTTCTTTTGGTTTATAGGAGTTATGTGTGCATAAAGAACAAGTTAGAAGCTCAAGACAAGTTGACTTTGTGATTAAAGCAACTTTTCAAGAATGGAATGGTAGCTTTCTTCCAAAAATGGAAAATTGGCTTGGACGATGCTTGGAACACTTGGATAATAGCTCAAAAGCAAGTGTAATCTTCTGATTATAGAGAGATCTTGAGGTTTAGAAGCCTTCAAAACAAGGTTGTTCAACATAGGTTTGAAATTGGATTTTTGTTCATCACAAAATGCCTTGTAATTCAAGTGATAAAACACCAACTTCATCTCTTCGATTATCCCTACTCAAGAATGATCTCAAGGAGTTCTTGGACATTTTGGAAAGCTTGTAATGTGCTATAAAACCCATCTTTGAATTTATTTGGAATATTCACCTTTGAACTATGTGAAAAATTGCCATGAAGTTAGGTCAAAAAATCTGCCTAACTAGGGAAAAATTTCACTAAGTCTTTTTTAGTTCATGAGCATGTATTCATAAAATTATAACTTGAGATCCAAGCATTTTTGGAAGAAGCTGTGTGAGGAAAAGTTGTATATTTCATGAATATCTACAACTTTCATGTTGGAAGTTTCTCTTGAATCATCTTTCATCATGGTGAAAACTTGTCTCAAAGTTATGAAAAAACATGAAATTTCCAACACGTAGAAAAATTTCTAAGTTTAGAAATTTTGACTTTTCAAAATGAAATCTTGAATTTTTTATTGCTTGATGAATAAGTTTCATATTTTGACATGTTTTGATGAATTATGATCTTTGGCACTTGAATTTGACCAAAAAGTCAATGTTTGACTGTTCAGTATACAATTGACTTTTGATCAGTTGACTGTAAAATTCATCTATCAATTCAATGGATTTGCAATGTTTTGAATCATGTCATTAGGTAAAAATGATGCAATTGGACACTTGATATCATGCCTTAAACCAATTGATCATTTGCTAGGTCAAAAATCAGAAATTGCCATTCCTCAATCAAAACCCTAATTTTGACCATTTTGCCCTTCTGGAGATTTGATCAAATTTCTTGAGGAATTATGGTCCAAACTTGATCAAATGATACATATGAGTTTAAAATGTTGATTTGGATCAAAAATTATGAAGTGTGACTGTAAACTGGCCATAGTTGACTTTTTCCCCAATACAACTGATTTTTAGGTCAATTGCTCAATTGATTGATCAAAAGTGTGATCCATGGCTTGAATCTTGTCATGAGTAATCTTGGGGGTCCATAATGGTCCATTAAAGTCATATGAAGCATTTATAGTTCAAAAATCCTTGTGCAAACTCAAACCCTAATTTTGGTCATCAGTGCCTAAGGAGATGTCTTGAGTTGATCAAACCCCAATGCAGTCTTGAGCCCAAGGAGATCTTGTGAGCAAATTCTTGATAAGTGAGAAGGCAAACTTTTGGGTACAACAAATACCATTCAACTATTTACTTTCGTTGTCAACGGTTGTAACAGATCTTACCACCAGAGCCCTTAGTTCTTCATGCCCCCTAGCCATGTTTTTTATAATGTCCATTAACTACTCCACACGAGTGTCCATCTTGACCCCCATAGCAGACACATCAGCCTCTATCTTCTCCATTAGTATTCTTTGATTTCCTATGGTACCGTACCGGTGAATGCTTTAATTTGCAATCTCTGATAAGAACAAACCAGATCAGAAGTAAGAAGACCAAATCTTGATAACCTGACATGATATGATATGTTATGAGTGTATGATTATGCATGCAATGTTTTATCATTTCCAAGGAGATCCTTAAATTCTATCATTTAATCAAGAATAAAAAGTAACAAGATAAGGAAAGCAAATAAGATAGAATCTCCACCTGATAAAAAATAGCTTATCTCATAAAAATCCAATCACAAAATGGTTCTCAATACAAATTCTTACAAAGACAAGGTCATAAATGATAAAGACCCCGACCAACAATCCTGACGGTGATCAAAAAGATATACAGAAGAAACAACAATACTAAGAACTACCATCAAACTCTAAATGGGTTAAAGGTCCCTCCCCCAAATGCTTCTGGCTCCAAGCCTTGGACTCTTCAAACTGCTCCTTTGTTACCCCATGCTTTGGCCTTTTAATCCAATTTTAAATCAAACAGTCATTCATGTTCATCATAGTCGTAAAGTATCTGCACTTTAGCTCCCAATATTCAGCACCTAAACCTTTTATGTTGATTTCTTCCATCAGAGTCGCCCTTGTCAACTAGTTGAACTTTGAGTCTTGCAACTTCTTCTACTTCTTGTGATAACTAGATATTTCATCCCTTCAGTTGAGTCTCTGCTTCAAACTTTTGATCATCTTTCTCTTCAAGTTGAATATTAAGCATGTCGATTTCGTCAGTCATCCTATCTATCTACACCTGTCTACTCTTAACCTGAAGCTCAAACCTTTTTCTCTGAATGCAAACTTCTTTAGTTCTGGCTTCCATATCTCGAATTTGCTTCCTCAAAACTATAATTTCCGCTATGTGCTTAGCTTTCAATTTATATTTGGACATCTGGAAATTCTCACACTTTTGTTGACTCTTTAAACGATCTTCTTGAGTCTTTTTTAGAACTTTTGTTTGATCATTAGCAGCATGATAAATTTCGTCCCTTGGTTTCTTCCTATTTCTATTACTTCAAAGCAAACCATTGTATTCTAACAGCTTGTCCTTCATCTTGGCTTCATGGATCTTTTTCTTCTTCTCGTGCAAATCAAAGGAAAGTTATATGTGTTTCTCTTGCTTTTCTGTTTGTAGCTTGAGATTTTCAGTTTTAACCTGTTTGAAGTATGCCATAGGCACAAACTCTGACATATTAGGAATAAGTTGTTTAAGAGATGATCTACAAGGAAGTGGTGGATCAGAGGTTGCATCTAATGGTAGTTGATTGTCGCCTGATGGATCAAAATATGGTTGCAGAGATAAGGGCTCTTCCCTTTTGAAAGGCAACAACATAACTTCAACTCGTTTTTTAATCGACTCTGCATAAGAAGCAAAAGCTATACACCCCTTCTGACCGAAGAAAACTTTTCCTTTCTTATGTACCTGGCCCTAAGCAACTCTCGCATTTTATAACATAATAGGGTCCCTTCCTTTACCAAAGCACACAATTTCTCTCACCTCCCTATTTGTAGGTCTATCTCTCGTAATAAACCCTAGCTGACGAAGTGCCAGGACGAGATTGTAATTAATGCAACCCTTTGTCCCTATGAGAGAAACATTAGGAAATTCTCCATAACTTTCAATGATTTCCCTTCCACACATTATTTTGTACCAACTTATATCGTAATAGGTGAGCGTCATAAGCCTTTGAAACCAAAGGAGTGAATCTTTGTTGTCTATAAAGGGCCTTTTCACGAGTGGGTGTGACATGAACCATTTGTATAGTAGAGGAATGAAACAAGCGACAACTCATTTCTTATCGTGTTTGGAGTGGATGGCATAATAAGTATCCCCAAGTATCATTGGCACTGGATTACAATTCATGAAAACACAAATTGCGGCTAAGTCCACGTAATTCTCTACATCAGGAAAAATAATTTTGCCATAGATCATGACAGCCAATAATGCGTTGAATGCAACCAAAACTTTACTATTTGCAAACTCTATGGCCTTATCTTCCAGCAACTTCATAGGAAAACTGCATGTGTCGCTCTTGCTCTTCCAATTATTTTTCACATCACTAATGCTCAAATAAAGAGCAACAAAAATAGATTCAAGATCAGGCTCTTTTGGTATGCGGACGAAGGGAACATGACATTTGATCTTAATCCCAAGAATGCTAGCGTATTCCTCGAGAGTTGGTTCCAATTGATAGTCTTAGAAGGTGAAATACGTAACTATGGGTCATAGAATTGTAAGAGTGACCGGATGGCCCATGCTTCAAAATCAGTATTTAACAAGGATAGGAGATTCCCATATTCTTTCCTGAAAGCTTCTTCATTGTGATCTGTCACGTGAGCACCTGCCCCTCTTAGAAAGTTTAGAGTAACATGAGGTAACTTGTAGGAGAATGTGTTTCTGGTGGGATCCTTGACTATATCTGTGTTTCTCGTCATTTATTGATGAAGACAATAACTTTGAGATACCCTAGAAATGGTATGCATATGCATGTTAGCTTTTTCTAGTATATATACTTTTTTTTATGAAAATAAAAGGATGCCATGATGCAAATGCAATATTATGGGGTCACGTTTTCCATATGATTGGATATTTGTTGTGCTATTTTTGAATACCACATGATCAAAATTTCGACACCATCTCGAAAACCAAGCATCAAGAACATTAACAACAATACATGTTTTAAGATCAATTCCCACCCCATTTCATGGGCGAAATCTAGGTCAGGGTAAGGGATAAGTGTAAATTATAGCTATTTTTTATTATACTTTTGTTGAACTTATCTACTCTTTGTTGTTAACATCGTGGAATAAACCCTGCTTTTGTGTAAATACGTTTAGTTTGTGTTTATTTGTGTTTTTGTGTACATAGTGTACCATTTGATATTTTTCCATTCATTTTGTAGGTATTTGTTGCATTTTAGATTTGAGGAATAAGGTGTCGAAGGCACGACTCCGGATGCGTATTTTCAAAATAAATGACCAGTTTTATGAAGTTCTCTCCAGGAGAGCCCGCTTAGCACGCAGAAGGCCGCTAAGCGCGAGTGCGCTCAACGAATTTTGTAGCGCGCTGCTTGCATTTTGAAATTTTGGCAGAAGCATTTCTTTGAAGCCCGCTTAGTCTAGATAGCATGCTTAATACGGTTTAGGTCAGTGTGATGTGTAAATATCGTGCAACCCACTTAGCGCGGTGAGCCCGCTGAGCGCGGTCTATTGAAGTTTGTTTTATAACTTCATTTTTAGTTCACTTTTTGTCATGGTTTTGGGGAATTTTTTGCTCCCAACTCCATCAACCTCCAATTTTGTTAGGATTAGCTTAGATAACAACTATGGATCTTGCATACGGATGATCCAGGGTGGATTACTCTTTGATCGACACTAACAAACGGGTATATCTACGGTTCATTTCTCTTTTTATTTGTGTATTCTCTATTGGTTGGGTTTGTATATGTATTTTCTTTGAACTCATGTATATTTGTCACCCTTTGCCTTATATAAAACTTGCTTTACAAATCTTTGTCGATTGTTATCCTTGATTTTTTGCTCTATGCAAGGGATTTGAGTTGCTATATACATATATTGCTTGAATTCTTATCTAGGATGATTATCTAATAGTGTATGAATTCTAGAGATAGATTTAGTGTTGTTATTCACTTAGGGTGTCTGTGATTAATGCCTCGGTGTTGTTTATGTCTCTCTGAGAGATTATCGACGCAAGTGAGCACGATTGACTTTTGTGTTGTTAAGGTATGTTGAGAGATCTTCGTCGAGGTGATACAGTAGTGTTGTGTTTGACACGTGATGACATTGATGAATATTGTAGGTTTAATATAACAAGTTGATAGGTTTAAGTCTGTGAGAAGTAGTATATATGCATGCTTGATAAGTTATTCCTTTTTCCTTTTTATAGATTTATTTTTTGATGGTACCTTTACTTTCAACCCATTTATCCCCAAACTCATTAGCAAGAAATTTTTCGACCGGCATTTCAATACACCAATCTATATGGATACGATACAATATAACCTAAATATCACCCGGTAAATTAATAACTTACTTTTTGCTTGTCGCTTTACCGCTTCCAGCAAAATGGCGTCGTCGTCGGGGATTGGTGTTTATTGTTTTTCATTGCGATAGTTTATTTGTTTTTGAGTTTTGTAATTAATTTATATGTTGTATAGAATGTGTACATAAACTTGGCCATAGTGTTATCCTTCTTTTGTTGTTCGGGACTATATATTGACCATTGCGGGTCATGCCCCATGTTCAAGCTATATTCATAATCGCATGTCCTTGGCTATTGATGGTTCAGATTCTTGTTTTAAACCATTAACGTAAACAATAGTATCATAACTCCACGACACAACTTTACCACTTTCATATGGTGTGGGGGATAGTCCCTTGATCACCATCGTACTTTTTGGAAGCACTGATATCTTCAGTGTTTGACCTTGTCATGATATTGTTACTGGTATTTCTTGTGTTGGGCTCTCCACACGAGATTATAAGAGTTTTCTTGACAAAACTCATCCCTTGGCAAGGAATCACCAATGGCCTCCTTGTACTTCCGTTAATTGCATCTACATATTCTTCTTCAGGATATCGCTCGAATTGGACTATCCCCTTATCCATCATATTTTTTAAAGTCTTCTCAAAAGTGTCATTATGTCATTATGTTTCAGGATATCACTCGAATTGGACTATCCCCGGAAATTAAGAAGGCAGCTGGATACCAGAAGATCCGTGTCTTTGCTAATTTGGTTGATAGCTGTAGGATTTTTGAGGAAGATAACAATGCTCATTACAAGATTATCAGTGAGAAGAGGGGTAAGCACCCGCAGAATCATGGTAAACCCTATGATTCCCCAGCTGGTAAGGGTAAGCAAAGAGTTGATCATGGTCAGAGGACTAGTGAGGGAGATGCTCATGCTGGTGTGGTTTGTTTTAAGTGTGGGAAACCTGGACACAAGAGTAATGTGTGCACTACTGAAGTGAAAAGGTGTTTCTGTTGTGGCAAGAACGGAGATGTTGTATCTGAGTGTGAGCACAAGAGTGTGGTTTATTTCAACTGTAAAGAGGAAGGGCACATTGGTAGCCTGTGTCCGAAACCGAAGAAGGCTCAGTCTAGTGGTAAAGTGTTTGCTTTGGCGGAGGATCAGACAGCTTTCGAGGACGGACTTATTAGAGGTACATGTTTCATTAATAGTACTCCTTTAATTACTATTATTGATACTGGTGCTACGCATTGTTTTATTGCTGCTGATTGTGTCGAAAGATTGGGTCTTGTGTTGTCTTATTTGAATGGATAAATGGTCGTCGATACTCCAGCCAAGCGATTGGTGACTACTTATTTTGTGTGTTCTAGGTGTCCCTTGTCGATCTTCGACAGACACTTTGTTGTTGATTTTGTTTGTTTACCGTTAAGAGGTTTGGATGTGATTTTAGGCATGAACTGGTTAGAGCATAACTGTGTTCATATTAATTGTTATGACAAGTCGGTGAAGTTTTCTACTCCTGAAGAAGAGGAAGATGGTACGTTGTCTACTAGACAGTTGAGAAAGTTGAGGCAAGAGGAAGCACATATGTTTTCATCGATGGCGTCGCTATCTGTAGAGACTCGAGCTATAACTGAGGAATTATCGGTGGTATGTGAATTTCCTGATGTTTTCCCTGATGAGATTTCGGATGTACCGCCAAAGAGGGAAGTTGAATTTGCAATTGATCTTGTACCTGGTACCAGACCTGTGTCTATGGCACCATACAAGATGTATGCGTCTGAGTTGTCTGAGTTGAAGAAGAAATTGGAAGAGTTACTTGAGAAGAGGTTTGTAAGACCAAGTGTATCACCGTGGGGAGCTCCAGTGTTGTTAGTGAAGAAGAAAGATGGAAGTATGAGGCTTTGTGTTGATTATAGACATTTGAACAAGGTGACAATTAAGAATAAGTATCCGCTTCCAAGAATAGATGACTTGATGGACCAATTGGTGGATGCTCGTGTGTTTAGTAAGATTGATTTGAGGTCGGGTTACCATCAGATTAAAGTGAAAGATAAAGATATTCAGAAGACGGCTTTCAGAACGCGTTATGGACATTACGAGTATTCGGTGATACCTTTCAGTGTTACTAATGCGCCGGGAGTATTCATGGAATATATGAATCGTATCTTTCATACTTATTTGGATCGGTTTGTAGTGGTGTTCATTGATGATATTTTGATTTACTCTAAGTCAGAAGAAGAGCATGCTGAACATTTAAGAGTAGTATTGCAGATTTTGAAAGAGAAGAAGTTGTATGCAAAGTTGTCCAAGTGTGAATTCTGGCTGAAAGAGGTTAGTTTTCTTGGTCATGTGATTTCAGGTAGTGGCATTATTGTAGATCCATCGAAGGTTGATGTTGTGTTGCAATGGGAAACTCCAAAGTAAGCTACTGAGATTAGAAGCTTCTTGGGATTAGCTGGTTATTATAGAAGGTTTATCGAAGGGTTTTCTAAGTTGTCACTTCCGTTGACTAAGTTGACTTATAAAGGTAGAGCTTTTGTTTGGGATGTTCAGTGCGAAGAAAGTTTTACGAAATTGAAGAAGAGGTTGACGTCGGCTCCGATTTTGACGTTTCCTAATCCAGGAGAGCCTTTTGTGGTGTATTGTGATACTTCCAAGATGGGTTTGGGAGGTGTGCTTATGCAGAATGGTAAGGTAGTTGCTTATGCATCAAGGCAGTTAAGGACTCACGAGAAGAACTATCCTACACATGATTTAGAACTTGCTGTAGTTGTTTTTGTGTTGAAGATTTGGAGGCATTATCTTTATGGTTCTAGATTTGAAGTGTTTAGTGACCATAAGAGTTTGAAGTATTTATTTAACCAGAAGGAGTTGAATATGAGGCAACGAAGATGGTTGGAATTTTTAAAGGATTATGATTTTGGTTTGAATCATCATCCAGGAAAGGCGAATGTGGTAGCTGATGCGTTGAGTCGAAAGACTTTACATATGTCAGCAATGATGATTAAAGAGTTGGAATTGATTGAGCAGTTCAGAGATATGAGCTTAGTTTGCGAGGTTACTCCGCAGAGTATTATGTTGGGTGTGTTGAATATTAATAATGAATTTCTAGACAGTATCAGAGAAGCTCAGAAGTTGGATGTGAAACTGGTAGATTTGATGGTTGGGATTGATCAAGTTGAGAATTGTGATTTTAAGCTAGATGAGCAAGGTGTGTTGAGACTTCGTAGCCAGATTTGTATTCCTGATGATGTTGAGATGAAGAAAGTGATACTTGAAGAGAGTCATAAAATTAAGTTGAGTATTCATCCAGGAGCTACAAAGATGTATCAAGATTTTAAAGGTTTATTTTGGTGGCCTGGGATGAAGAGTGATGTGGCTCGATTTGTGTATGCATGTTTAACTTGTCAGAAGTCGAAAGTTGAACATCAGAAGCCTGCAGGATTGATGCAACCATTGGAAGTTCCAGAATGGAAATAAGATAGCATTTCAATGGACTTTGTGACGGGGTTTCCTAGTACTTCAAGAGGACATGATTCTATTTGGGTGATTGTTGATAGGCTTAAGAATTCAGCTCATTTTATTCTTATTAACATCAGTTTTCCAGTGTCGAAGTTGGCTGAGATTTATATTAGTGTGATCGTGAAGCTGCATGGTGTTCCTTTGTGCATTATGTCAGATAGAGATCCAAGATTTACTTCTAATTTTTGGAAGAGTTTGCAAGAAGCGTTGGGTTCTAAGTTGAGGTTGAGTTCAGCGTATCATCCTCAGACAGATGGTCAGACTGAACGGACGATGCAATCGTTAGAAGACTTGTTGAGGGCTTGTGTTCTCGAGCAGGGAGGTTCGTGGGATACTTATCTTTCGTTGATAGAGTTCACTTATAATAACAGTTACCATTCTAGTATTGGGATGGCACCTTTTGAAGCGTTGTATGGTCGAAGATGTAGAACTCCATTATGTTGGCATGAATCTGGTGAGAGAGTAGTACTTGGACCTGAACTTGTTCGTGAGACTACTGAGAAGGTGAAGTTGATTCGAGAAAAGATGAAAGCTTCACAAAGTAGACAGAATAGTTATCATGACAAGCGAAGGAAAGATTTAGAATTTCAAGCTGGTGATCATGTGTTTTTGAGAGTTACACCTGTGACTGGTGTTGGGCGAGCGTTGAAGTCTAAGAAGCTCACTTCTCATTTTATTGGACCGTGTCAGATTTCAGAAAGAGTGGGGAATGTTGCTTACAGAGTGGCTTTACCTCCTAATCTTTCGAACTTGCATGATGTGTTTCATGTGTCGCAACTTCTGAAGTATATTTCAGATCCATCTCATGTGATTCATATGGACGATGTGCAAGTACGAGATAATCTTACGGTGGAGACGATGCCTGTACGGATCACAGATCGTGAAATGAAGACTCTGAGGGGCAAAGAGATTGCATTGGTTAAAGTGGTTTGGCTAGGAGCTGCAGGAGAAAGCATGACTTGGGAATTGGAGAACAAGATGCGAGACTCCTATCCTGAATTGTTTGATTGAGGTAAATTTTCGAGGACGAAAATATTCTAAGTGGGGGAGAGTTGTAACGCCCGTAATTTAATTAAATTATTTTTGGAATAATCGTGAAGAAGTGTTATTAAATTGGATTTATTTTATTAAATGAAGAAATAATAATATATTAGAGATATTATATTATTATGTGGTGAAATAATGTTAGAAGCTAATATTATTTAATGTGGGCCTATATGGTGTGAGTGGAAGTAATAAGGGGGTGTAGGTTTGGAGCCCAATAAAGAATAATATAATAAAATTAGGTTATTTTATTATTTGTTGTTAGAATAGAAGGAAGAAGCAGTAAGAAGAGAAATAAGGATTGTGAAGAACGTGAAGCTGCTGGACTTTGAAGGAAACGACAACAACAAAGGTTCAACCAAGAAATTGTAGAGCGACCTTCGATCCAAGGTAAGGGTGGGGTTCTGGCTTTATAATTGGGTTCATGATGTTTGATATGTGGGGTTAGAAGATTGTTGTTTTTGTTATTGAATTGAATGATGTATGATGAATATTGATGAATTCTCTATGGATAAATGATGTTATGATGTTGTGTAATCAATGTAGTATTGTAAGTTAATGTTAAGTGATGAATTATCATGGTTATAATAAGGTTTTTGGGGCTGTAGTATGATTCCCGTAGCAAAATACAGAAGAAAACACAGAAAAATTATGCAGACTGTCGAAGGATGTGTCGACCTCAAACCAGATGTGTCGATACATGAAGGATATTTGACTCAGGATGAGTCGATGCATGCAGGGCTTGCGTCGATGCATGTTAAGTATAAGACTCAGATGATTTGACGCGAAGAGAGGATATGTCGATGCATGATGAGTACAAGACTCAGGATGAGTCGACGTGAAGAGTGCATGTGTCGATACATGCTGTATTGAAAACCAGAATGAGTCGATCCATAAGAAGGATGTGTCGACTCATAGTATACATATGAAGCAGGATGAGTCGATCGAAGGTGTTTTGTGTCGACCCATGCTGAATAATTTTGACAGAATCAGTTTTTGAATTGCTATAACTTGAGTTGTAGGATGTTGTTTGAGATGTCATTCAAAGTGTTGATTAGCTAATGTGATGAACTTTATTCTAGAGGATTAAAATGATGGATAAGAAGTGTAATCCCAGTAACTAATTTAGGATTTAGAATTAATTCCCGTAGATGACTGTTATGCTGGACTTTGGACAGAATGATGAATTTTGAGATGTTAGAGGCTGTTGTTAGAATTATGACAGTAGGATTTAGTGCCAATGATGATGTACAGTAGTAGAATAACAGTATGGCTTACTGTATTATTAATATGCAGCTGAGTTATTAGTGAAATGTGGTTATTAAAGTGGTGTTTGATAATTTATGATTAACAAATGATGTTTTATAAATAAGTAATGTTTAATAAATTATTTTGAGATGTTGTTCCGGGATGATTGAGATGTTGTTTTTTGAGATGACTGAGATGTTCTCGTTTTGAGATGATTGAGATGTTGCTGTTTTGAGATGTGTTTTGGGGTGTGTTATTACATAACTGAGTGTGTTATTACATTCATGTTGAGTCGCATGCATTGCATTTTTGAGATGGAGCTTATGCTCGTTGATATGGCCTGGATTGGCAAATTTTGAGATGAAGGATATGCCTTGTTGACGCCTCTATTAATTGGAAGATTAGATTTTTGAGATGGGAGTTTTGCTCCAATGGTACCACATGCATTTGCATAGTTTTGAGTCGCATCATATGAATGAATAATGAGATGTATTTAATGTTGATGAATGAGTATATATGATGTAATTATTGTTGACTATGAGATGAGAAGTGGTGATATTATTGATCTAATTTAATATATTAATTATCATGCGCTTTATTATATTGTTAGATATCTCACCCCTTTTGTTTGAATGTTGCCCTTATTTTGGTAACATGCAGGTAATCGAGAGTGAAGGCCGTATACCTTCAATAGATCGAGTCGGTGTCATCGCTCTGATATGTAACACTCGGGGGGATGAACGCTTGCTGATTTTTAATTGTTGAACTTTAAATTGTTTATTTACTAAATATGAGATGTTTCGAGGTTGCTATTTTATTTAAAGATGTTATTGAAGAATTCTGCTGCGTAGTTGTTGAATTATTTTATTAAATATGCTATATTGATGGTTCATCCGATGTTTTATTAAAAGTGTTATATATCCATGATGAATGCAATGAATTTATTAGAAGAATTTGTGACGTCCCGATTTGTTTGTATGAATGAAATTTTATAACTCTGATTTATTTTGCATAATTTGCTTGGGGTAGAATTGGGGTGTTACAACCTTTATCATCTTTAGATTTCTTAGCTGGTGATGATCTAGGTTTCTTTACCTTTTATCAAGTGTAGGGATCATTGATAGAGGAGTAACATCTAGTACTCTGTCAAGAGAAATATTTTCATTTGCAGATTTTGAAGAGGATGATGTGTGATGTTGAGACATGTTTGAAATTTTTTTGGCAAGGAGATGAGGAATGTCAAGGGTTCTTCTTCTGTTGAGGAGAATGAAGAGTTTGTGAAAGTAAAGAGAAGAGATGTAGTAGCGTGTGGGAAACAATTTTAGTCAGTCTTGTAATGATTGTTTTCTAAAATTTATTTTTTGGAAACAAAACAATATAATACCACTTTAATGGTATTCCCACACACTTTTAATTTCTACAAACCCTCATATAAACATATCCCTAATTTTCCTCTTAAATTCTCAAATTGGTTAGCATCCAAAGCCTTTGTGAAGATGTCATCCAGTTGCAATTCAGTGGCTACATGTTCTAAGGCCATGATATTTTCTTCAACAAGCTCTCTTATGAAGTGATGACGGATGTCAATATGCTTGGTCCTGCTATGTTGAATAGGATTCTTTGAAATGTTTATGGCGCTTAAATTGTCACATAATAATGTCATGACATCTTATTTGACATTGTATTTTGTTAACATTTGTTTCATCCATACCAATTGAGAACAACTGCTTCCTGCAGCAATGTACTCAGCCTCAGCAGTGGATAGAGACACACAATTTTGCTTCTTGTTGAACCAAGATATGAGATTATTTCCCAGAAATAAGCATCCTCCTGATGTACTCTTTCTATCATCAGCATTCCCTACCGAATCAGCATCACAAAAGCCAGTTAAGGCAGAATTTGATCCATGAGAGTACAGCATACCATAGTCACTTGTCCCATTCACATATTTGAGAATCCTCTTTATATGGTTTGCATGACTAACTTTGGGATCAGCTTGATATCTTGCACACACCCCTACAACAAAGGCAATGTCTGGTCTGCTAGCTGTGAGATATAGAAGACTTCCTATCATGCTTCTGTAGAGACTTTGATCTACACTTACTCCTTTTTCATCTTTAGTCAACTTCAGAAGTGTGGGAGCAGGGGTTCTTTTGTGACTTGCATTCTCCATCCCAAACTTCTTTAATATATTCCTGGCATACTTTCACTGAGATAAAAATATGGAGTATTCCATTTGTTTAACTTTCAGACCAAGAAAATAGGTTAATTCACCAACAAGACTCATCTCAAATTCAAATTGCATCTACTTGAAAAAATGTTGAACCATCTCAGTTGACATCCCACCAAATACAATATCATCAACATAGATTTGAGCAATCATAATCTTCCCTCCTTATTCTTTGACAAAGAGAGTCTTGTCTATACCACCTTTCCTATATCCATGCACCCCAAGGAATATTGTTAGTCTCTCAACCAAGCTCTCAGAGCTTGCTTCAATCCATACAGAGCTTTCTTCAATTTATAGACATGTTTAGGAAAACTTGGATCAACAAATCCTTTTAGTTGTTCAACAAAAAATTCTTCATTCAGGTATCCATTCAAGAAGGCACTTTTTACATCCATTTGAAATAATTTAAATTTCAAAATGCATACAACTCCTAACAGAAGTCTGATTGATTCAAGTCTAGCCATAAGAGAAAAGGTTTCATCAAATTCCACTCCTTCAATTTGAGTGTATCCTTTAGCAACTAACCTTGCCTTATTTCTAGTTATCACCCCTTTTCATCAGATTTATTCTTGTATACCCATTTAGTGCCAATCACGTTTGTCCCTTCAGGTCTTGGGATCAGATCCCAAACTTCATTCCTACTAAATTTTTCCAGCTCCTCTTGCATAACATTAATCCAGAACTCATCAGTTAGGCCCTCTTTGACATTCTTAGGCTCAATTTTTGATAGAAAGCAAGAGTTAGAAATCCCTTCTCTTGATCTGGTAATAACTCCCTTGTTTGGTCTCCTATGGTGAGTTCCTTAGGATGGTCTTTCTAAGTTCTTATTGAAGGTCCTTTATTGAGCTGACTAGGTTGGGGATCTTCTTGAGGAGGATTAGAATAAATACTTGTGTCATTTGATTCAGTTGGACTATCATGCAAAGATGTTCCAACATCTTCTGAGACATCTTCTTCAACATTCCATCCTTTATCATCAATAGTAACATTTATTGACTCCATCATTACTTTGGTTATGGAGTTAAACACTTTGTATGCTCTGCTATTTATAGAGTATCCTAGGAATATTCCTTCATCACTCTTAGGATCCATCTTCCTCCTTTGTTCACGATCATCTAAGATGTAACATTTACTTCCAAAAACATGAAAGTATTTTACAATTGGTTTTATTCCCTTCCATATTTCATATAAAGTGGCTGAAGCGCCTTTCCTTATAGTGACTCTGTTATGAATATAATGTGCAGTATCCATAGATTCAGCCCAAAAGTGGTAGGGTAGTTTCTTAGCATGAATCATGGATCTGGAAGATTCTTGGAGAGTTCTATTCTTACGTTCTACAATCCCATTCTGTTGAGGAGTAATGGGAGAAGAGAATTCATGGCTGATTCCTACAGAGGAGCAAAACTCAGCAAATTTGTTATTCTCTAAATTCATGGCTGATTCATGGGACAAGTTCACTAAATAGTATCAATTCATAGACCCTCAGTAAATAACCAGTTTACGATCTAATCACTTAATCACTACCCAAGATAAACTTCTACCTGAGACTCACCTAGGTATGAGGCCATCCTCAAATCCCTTCAATCACTTACAGTGAAGAACTTAACAGAATTAATAAGTTTGAAACACTTTAATCATTCAATGCTTAAAAGCTTATGAATGATACACAATTAATAACCCAAATAAAAACTCAAGTACTTAAACTAATACTTAGAGTGTATTAAAAATAAAAAGCCTAAACTTAATCAGAAAGAAAGTATTCTTCTTCAAAAATTGCTTGTCTTTGAATAAGGAAGCAAGTCCTTATATATGCGCAACTTTGGGCTTGGACTTGAAAAAAAATATTCAAATGTTTTAAATATTTCCATAAAAACAGGCCAAGATATAATTATGCAATTTGAAAAATATTCCTCCATATTTTTCGCAACCTGTAATTCACAAATCCTGAATTATAGAGTGCTGAAAATCAGGAAATAAAAGACTTAACTGATTTTGGGCTGAGATCAGTTCAGTAGGAAGATGTCAAGACATCTGCTTTGACATCATTCAAAACAGTTTTGCTCCAAATGTTAAGACATTTAGCAAAGCAGTAACAAGTCATTGTTTTACTAAAATTGCTGCCAATAAACACTTACACTTAGGAATTTGATCTTGTCTTTCTAAGATGTTCTTCAAGGCTAGAAGAACTTGACTCATATTATCTTTTATTGAGTCAATACTTCCTCTCATTTGTTCCAAGTCTTCTTGAAAGATGGCTTGATTCTGTTCGAGTTGTTCCATTAATTTCTTCTGATGAGATCTTATTTGATATGGAGGTCGGGAAGGTAGTGTGATTTTCCCAATGATTTAACTGGTGAGTATCCCAAAGAGTATACATAAATAAAATACTGAAATAAAGTACTTTTTATTGAATAGAAATCATCATCCTTGAAAGGGAAATGCAATTCGTACGGAAGCAAATACTGAAATGAAATACTGAATCAAAACAAATATCAAATATTGAAAGAAACAACAAAAGGGAAACTAAATCATCTAAGCCTGTTTGTAGATGTCTTCCCTAAAACCATCAACCATCTCCCTACAAAGCTTGAGGAAGTCTTCAACATCCTTCGGAAGAGGGACCATCATGACTTCTGCATCTCTCAAGCTTCTAGAACTGTCACCAATAAGATTATTTGCCAAGAAGGCAAGCTTTGCATGCTTGTCTTTGTACTTCAGATACTCCTTGTATAGTGTCGGGGTTATGATCTTGTTATCTTCTCCCGCTTAAGCAGTATTTGTATACTACTCTTCCCAATATCTCTTTTCACCTCTAATCTCCTTATAGAGTTCCTTTGTATAAGGAAATCTTTTCAGAGGCCTTTTAACTCTTGACAGACTTGTTCATATTCCTTCATATTTTGAGAGAGAAGTTATTTTGCTCTCATTTTTATAAGGTGCTCTCTCATCTCTGCTTCTTGGCTTTCTTGGAGACTTGTGAGAAGGATTTGAGTCTAGTCTGCTTAATCTTGATCACCTTCTTGTAACCCTTGAATTTGGATTCTCAAAACTTTTTCTAATTTTCTTTTGTCTTATAATGCTTTATCATACGATTTATTTAATTTGGAATTTTCTGTCGCAACACCATCCAACTGTTGATTGTGGGAATCAAGATTGAAATTAGCACTTAGCAACCCCTAAGTCGTACGCTTTCTTTTAGACCTCTCCTTTTCATCCAATTCAAGTTTTATTTGAATCTATTGGTCTTTCATCTCAAGCTCTCGTTGCAAATGATTCTTCTCAATAGCAAGGTGATAAAGGTCATGTTCCAAATTCTCCTTGTCCATTTGAGCTTGCTCAAGGGCATTCTTTAGCTCTTCTATCTCCTTAACTGACATCGGAAGAGGATCTGGTATGTCTGTTGTGTATGTACGATTAATATCAAATGGCAGTTTGATGATTCAAACCCTCTCCAACACCCATTGGGTATAAGGATCCCTTGCCACAACATTTTTCCTACCAAACTCGGCTCATTTCTTGTGAACTCTACTCCAATCTCGGACAATCTTCATAAGTAACTCGGGATCATTCTTACCCACATCATAAAGAACCAATTCTTGAATTTTCTCTTCAGAAGATTTATCTTCTAAAGGGTACCCAAGTTGGCGTAAAGCCAAAGTGGGGTTATAGTTGATGCATCCTATTATCCCAATCAGAGGAACATTTGGAAATTCTCCACAATTATGAATAATATCACCTATGTTTAACTTCCTTGCATGCCACAAAACAGAATCAACACTAAGAGCCCTGAACTTTTGGGACCATTCATTCTTTGTTAAGTCCTTAACCATGTAGTCCTCTTTGTAGAGGTGAGAAATGAGCCAAGAGTATAAGAGAGGAATACAATAATTTAGCATGCCCTTCCCCTTTTCACAGCGTGTATGAAGCGCGTAGTAAACATTAACAAGTAGAGCAGGAGTAGGATCGACATTTAACACCTTTACGGCCCAAAATACATTAATGACCGCAAAATCAATATAATCGATAGTATTTGGAAATAAAACCAAACCAAAAATTACTAGTGTCGAACAGTCCAAACAAGCTTCCCATTCTTTCTTATCAGCAAAAGAAAGAGCCTTAGATTCTAAGTATTGTCTTTTAATCCATTGGACTTCATCATCTTTCTTATAATTAAGCACCAAATTAGTAAACAATATCTCTATCTCCTTAGCCAAATTTCTGACACTGGCAGTTTGTCCAATCCCTATGTAAGCTTTATCTTTGATCATTGAGAAATCCAAGATCCTATTAAATTCTTCCAAGGTAGGTGCTAGTTGAAAGTTCTAGAAAGTGAAACACCTTAGAGGAGGGTTATAGAATTGAGCAAGGGCAGTGACTGCTTCCAGTTGCACAAATTTCTTGGTCAACTCAAGGATATCCCCATAGTGTTGAACAAACATCTCCATAGCCTTTTTAGACAGTTTCCCTCTAATCAAATTCATTTTATTCATATCAGGAACCACAATTCTAACTTAGATGGTTTGTTTCTTATTGGTATTCATCTTTAGGATACTCACCAAAAAATTTGATTATTTTTTTCTTAAAAATCCTGTGAATAAGTCAACACAAATGCAAAAATAATGAATATTTTGAAATGTAATGATGTATGTATGCATGGTGGTGTAACATGGTGGTGGGATTATAAAAGGTATCCTTGGTAGGTAGGTTCCTAGTTTCGTCCTACGGATATTCTACCCTCCCCATAAGGGTGAATTCCTTAAGGGTATCATGGATAACACCAAAGGGAAAAGGCACAAGGGCCTCCCTTAGGTGGAGCCTCTTTGTAGACTGAGAATTTCGTCTCTTAGGTCATTCAGGGTCTCACCATGAGATTTTATTTTAGGGTTATATAAAGAGTCATTGGCCAAATTCCGAAGTCCTACCTCCAAGAGAGTCTATCCCTCTAAAGGATATTCCTTGAAACTCAACCGGCTCTAGGCGAAGTCGTCTAAAAAACTCATAGGGATGTTAAACCCCCTTGGCCAATTTAAAATCCTTCTTTCTAAGGTTTGATATTTTTGAAATTTAAATCCCACCAACAATATTATAATAAAAACATGATAATAATGTGATAAATAATGGATAAATGATAAACCAATAAATAAACATAAAAACAAAAAAACATGCTATAAATAGAAAGAACCCAAGAAACCCTAGACCTAAAAGGAGGAGTGAACTCTAAACCCTAGGGTTGTATCCGCGGCATAGTCGCCAGCTGTCGTAAACGACAAAAAATAAGAGAGTCGCCACCATTAATTTTTGTCCTAAGGACGGGAAAATAATGGATAATCTTAATCATTTAGAGATTCTAAGTTTGCGAAATGGTTAGACAAAGGGAATATGTTAGGCACCCTTCATATCCCTTGTTCTCAAGGGGCATCCTATTTTAGATCGTAGGGTAAATCGAGAATTTCTATTTAAAAGTTAATGTTTCCATATGTTTAAGAAAATGGTTTAATTTTTAGTTATGAACTCGCATTGGTTTTAACCGCGTGGCTACATATCTCTTTGCGAAGAATCACAGTCCAATTTCGTAGTTTGAATGTGTTTGGTTAGTTTTTTTATGGATTATGTAAACGTTTTCGAATTATCCTTAAACCTTGTCTGGGTTTGAAAAATAACGTAGTCGTAGATGAAGTTCGCAGTTAATTTAGAAAATAAATCCACAATCCTTTTTGAAAATAATATTAAAATTGAAATTATGTTAGTAAAACAACGATGTTAAGTTTGGTGGGTTAGTTATATTGAATGCATGGCGAAGTTTTTGAAAATAAAAAGTTTGAATGATGAAAAAAATATTTGATGAATTGATAGAAAAGGGTTAGTATTTTAGAAAATAGTTAGTAAATAATTATTTTCATATTATTAAAAATATATTAAATATTTATAATAGGAAAATAGTTATTTATCGACATGATTATTTATGATAAAAAAATATTTTTAATACAAAATGATTAAAAAAAATGATGTGGGAAGAAAATTGATAAATATATGATATAAATAACTTAAATAAATAAAATAAACAAAATAAATAAATAATATAAATATATTAAATAAATTATTTAAATAAAAACAGGAGGTGTATTTTATTAAGCGCACTAATTTTGGGGGGTGTTAACAGTAAAGGCTAAGGCATAGGTCATGGTTTTGATCCCAAAGCGTGGAAGGGGTATGACTTTTAGTTAAGGAAGTAATCGGGAGGTGTAAATAGAAAGGGTATGAGCCCAAAACAAATTATTATGGGTCTGTTTGATCACTGTATGAGGGAACCCGGGGCATTATGGTGTACCAATAGAGAGAGAGAGAGAGAGAGAGATTCTTTGACCTCTCTCTAGACTTCCAGTCATCAGAAATCGCCTTGGTCGGAGGCGCTGCCTTGTGCCGTCTTGAGCCACCACCCAAACCCAGGTTTCTGGTTGAATAGCAACAAAAATCTTCATAGATTCATACCAACCACCATCCCAACCCATAAACCTTCATCCATCAGGAACCCTAACCAAGAACCCTACAAACCCTAAGCAGTGACAATTGTGGGTGTCCATGAAGGCCATTGTCTCAGGTGTGAGTCGGCCAGGGACTCCAGCCGTTTTTGAAAAACCACCAAGAATCCTATGAAGATTCAACCCTAATCCTATGAACCCTAATCTAAATGAAGAACCTTAACCCCAAAGTGGATGAACCCTAACCCTAGCGAGGAACCCTAAACCTAAGTACAAACCCTAAACCCTAAAAATTCCAGAAATTAACAAATCCAACCACAATCGTTCAACAATTCAACAACAAATAACAAATCATCTAATCCTAAGCTAAGTGATACAACTTACCTCCCTTGCCATGACACTTCTTATAATTTGAATTCCCCTGTATTTCTCCGATCTCCTTCTTCTAATCTCCTTCTTTTAATCTCCTTCTTCTTCTTCTTGCATGTATTGGATGAAAGGAGGCTTAGCTCAAAGTGGTTAGGGTTCTAATGATGAATCCCAATCCTTTTTCTTGATGAAGAGATTTGGTGAGGGTAGGGGATACGCAGCAATGAGGGATTTTCTAAGGGTTTTTGTTCCTCTCTAATCATGTTTTAGTCTTAGGTTTATATAGTTTAGAAAAATAGTTAGATTTAGGAAATTTGTTAGTGATTTTCAGTTACGAATTAGAATTACGATTTGATTTGTGATTTGTAAATTAAAAGATCTTATTGAGATTTATAATTAGAAATAGATTCAGATTTATTTGTAAATAGATTAGGGTTTCCGGATTTGTGATGTATTGGAACAGATTTGTATGTATATTCATAAATCAATCAAATAAAATCTATTTCCAATATTTGATTATTCCACTGATTTGATTCTTATTTCCTGCAATATTTGACTTATTTAGTTTTGGATTTTGGGCTTAGTTAACTTAGGGAACAAGAAGAACGTGGATCAGGAGCAACAAAAAGGGTTGGGATAACCCTAAAGTTGACTTAGTCAACTCTCCAAAAATGACTAATAATAATAATAATTAAATAAATAAAAAACAATCATATAATAAAAAAAATCTAAAATAGAGACGTTGGCTGAGAATTGGGGTTTCACCCCCTAAGGTTGACTTCGGTCAACAAAATAATAATAATAAAAATAATAATAGTTAAATGAATAGTAATAAAAATAGTAACAACCATAAAATAAAAAATTTAGAAATATTGACCAATAAAAATAGAGCAAACAAATAATTATGAAGAAATAAAAAAAAAATTTAAAAGATGTTGACTTCAGTCAACAACAAAAAAAAAACCTAATTAACCTTGTTATGGACTTTTCAAAAACTTAATGGGCCATCTAGATTGAAATTGAAATAATAAGCCCTTATTTAGAAATGATAGATAATCACTCCCCTCTTATAAAAATGATAAGTAAACATCCCTCTCCAAGGTGAAACCTTAAAATAATTTTAAAACATGTAATTTAGAGGTCAGTGTAATAATAACAATTAGTATAAAGGTAATAAAACAAACCAAAAATTCTAACAAAGGTGAGATGGATTGTCTACCCTTATGCGAGAAAATTTGGAGTATGACTGACAACACCATCTATCTTCTCTAGTCTCTATCATCCGATGAAGCACCTTGTTTGCCCGGCGACGCGCCCTTCGCTTTTACATCGGCCAACGACGCGCGAGCGAGGCAACCCTCTCCATGCAAAAATCCAGGAGCACCACTTTTCCATCCATTTTCTCGCTCATTGGCTTGCCCGGCGACAACCATGCAATATTGCCTCACCCGACGACGCCTCCCTTCGCCCAGTGATGCACACTAGACAACAACTCTCTATTGCGATTCTGCACCTGTTCAGTCCCAAATCCTCTTGCGATTTCATACCAATACAGTCCAGATTTTCATAGTTTTCAACATAGAATTATCATACAAAAACCACACAATATTATAGGCATTATATACACAAACTCATGGCAAATCAACATAGTATTTTCATCAATTTCAACACAATTCCATCACAATGCAAAATATCATTAAAATCATCATAAACCTCAACAAATTCCTACATACCTCTAAACCCCATATCAATTATAATGACAAATCACCCACTTACCTTATATTCCTAACTTGATCTTTCCTCTTCCCGATCTACCAAATTCCTCTATGTTCTTCGTGCCCTAACTTTTTCTCTGCTCTTCCAATGTTTTCACCATCGTACCAAATGACATTCTTTTTCTTCTATTCCTTGTTTAATCTTAGGACCCCTAATATGTTTTGTCTAATTTGTCCCCACTTAACCTTTCATCAATTACCACATTGGCCTTATCTTCTCTACACTAATTATTCCTTTATTTTACTATTAATAATAGTTCTAACTAATTTTAAATAATTATTAACTAAATATCTAAATTTCTAAAATACTCCTTACTCATCTAAATTCCAATTATCCCACAACATAGAATCACATCACGCGTCATTCTCAACAAAACATCACATATTCGTCAATAATTCATAAATATTTTTAGTAACTCATTTAAATTATTAATTCTAAAAATCGGGGTGTTACATGGTCCGTGCGAATACACGGGTTCCTACATTTTAGGTACAGTTAAAGAGAATAAAAATAAAAATATTTAAAATCATGTATGAATCCAAACATGGAAAAATAAATTGTTTTTCTAATTATTTATGTATCTAATATTTTTATTTTTAAACTATTTTAAAATTAAAATACAATATTTTTAAGATAATATATAAAAAATTAAAATATATGTTATTGATGTAAAACAATTTTGGTAAATCAATTTTGTTTTTATTTTAAAAATATATCTTTTTTTTTAAATAATAAACTACTTTAGTAAAACAATTTAGTTTTTCTTATTTGTATTTCTATTTCATTTTGAAAACAAAAGCGTGCGTACCACACCAGTACGTGTGCGAACGTACGGGTAACACACCAGTACTGTGTGAGCGCACGAGTAACCATACTAAAATTCTTGTGAACGCACGGATTATTATATGTTTTGTACAATTAAAGAAAATAAAAATATATATTTAAAATAATGTATGAATCCAAACACGAGAAAAATAATTTTTTAATTATTTATATTACAAATATTTTTATTTTAATATTATTTTTAATTTAAGATACAATATTTTTTAAGATAATATATGAAAAATTGAGATATATATTAATGATGTAATGATAAAACAATTTCATTTTTATTTTAAAAATTTTATTTTATTTTAAAAATAATAAAGTATTTTAGTAAAATAATTTTGTTTTAATTATTTAAATTTTTATTATAATTTAAAAATAAAAGTGTGCGTATCAAATCAGTACTTGTGCGAACGCACAAGTATCCCATTACTTATTTGATTATATATTTATAGGAAGTATAAATATTTTGATCTGGGTTTGAATAATTAATTTTACGTAATTATTCTTACAGAATAACAATGAAGTGATCGAAATAGTAATTCAGTTGATTGATTCATCTAATTTATAAAAATATATAATAATTTAATCATTTTTACTATTTAAATAATATATTTTAAAAAAATATTTAATATTATATTAAAAATTAAATTGAATAATTCATTATACTATTTTTTGAGTATAAATTAATTATTACTTTAATTACATTTTTGATTTCCTATTTTTCTTTGTTCATAAAACTAATCCCTTTAGACTACAACAACATCCATATAAGAATTAAATAAAAGAAACACAATTTTTAATGAAAATCTTATTTTAATAAAAGTCTTTTAATTATTAACAAATTAAAAACAATGTAAAAAATATATACTTCGACGATAAAATTAAATATACTAAAACAATTTTAAATTAAGATAAAATTATTCAAAAGTTAAATTTAAGAAATTTGATATACTCATCTAAGTGATCTAACATTTAAAACTAAAAAAAAAAACTTTTTTTATGTTTATCCGTTGTAGCGTCTTTCTTTCTATTTTTCTTTTCATTAAAAAAATTCTGTTGACAACTTTGATATCCATTTTTTTCGGGTACTATCCTTACTAATCACTTAAATGTTATTTCATTTTTCTTTACATGTAATTATTTATAGAATATTTAGATCTTAAAATATTTCAAATTTCAATGCTATTTAGTTATTATAAACCTTATACACACATTTTAATTTCTTTCTTATTTCTATGATTTATTTCTTTAAATAATTGATGGTCCTATATATGAAGAGAACCCACCCAACAAAAGTTTATTACAAGCCAAAAAAAGTCTCAACCACACACATATACTATAAAGTAGAGTACACTCTCAAATCACCACACACGTAAAGCAATTCTGTCTCATTCACATTTCAAACAAACATTATTTTAACAA
The DNA here is from genome assembly GCA_948472305.1 of Vicia faba. Taxonomy (NCBI): domain Eukaryota; kingdom Viridiplantae; phylum Streptophyta; class Magnoliopsida; order Fabales; family Fabaceae; genus Vicia; species Vicia faba. The sequence continues at coordinate 106,866,579 of OX451736.1, read as the reverse complement.
GAAACTCATTATTATAAATAATTTTTTAATAACTTTTGAAAAAGTTAATTATATTTTTTAAATAATCTTATTAATTAAAATCATTAAGTTTTTTAAATAATAATAATAATAATAATAATAATAATAATAATAATAATAATAATAATAATAATAATAATAATAATAATAATAATAATATAAATAAACAAAACATTCATACTACTTTTGATTCACATATATAGTAAACGATTCTTTAAATAAAGAGAGAAAAACTTAACATCTCTATATATATAGATAAATAATTCTTGAATTTATATTTTCAAATTTAAAGAATATAAAAATCATTTTCAATACGAAAATATATTGAGATGGGTTATTCTACTTGAAAAATAATACATTGTATGTAACTTTACTAATATGGAACGCGTAAACCCTCAATAAAAGTGAATTGAGAATGAATTAGTCCTTTTACTTTGTTCTTTATACAAATATATAATAAGTCTTTTAACTCTACCTGTATCTTAGTGTTTTCAATAATTAATGGCCATTACTGCCTTCTTTTCTTGTTAATCATGACAAACACGATATCATTACCATTATCATTCTATTGATTGTCTGAGTGCTTAGTGTAAGGATTGAGTGCGTCTAAGAGGGGGTGTAAATTAGGTGTAATAAAAAAATTTTGGTTATGATTTGTGATCAAATCGGAAAATGCGGAAAAGTAAAGAACATCATAAATTTATCCTAATTTTCCTCACAATCCAAGAGTATATCCGGTCTCCTCATCACATGTAAGCGGTTTTTTTATTGTTAGATTTTATGGACAAGACTCTCCTAGTCTTTCTATCTAACAAAATCACCAAGAACAATCCTCTTGTGATCAACCACGTTAAAATGAGAACAATCGTATCTAATTCAACTCTCTTTCTTTCAACAATCCTGGACAGCAAGATATACAAACTAAACAAGTAGAAAAAGAAAACAATTATTTCTTTTCCACTCTCTTGTTTCCAACAATCTTGGATAACAAGGTGTAGCGGTAGAAATGTTGAGACTAAGCCATTGATTGACTTAACTCGCAAAGATCAAAATAAAAATTGTCACGCACTTTATTGTTTCCAAGGAAATGGGAAAAGAGAGAATAACCCAAAAAATAGGGGGAGAGAATCTAAGTTCCGGGGTTGGTTATGCAAAGGGAAGGTATTATCACCCTAAACATCTATGGTACTCCGCATGAGCCTCTTTGAAAATATCTGTATTTTGGCTATAAATATTATATATAAAAATAGATGGTGAAGATGAGAAAAGAAATATTTTTTATGATTTTTGCACCCGCCGCGGTTGCTAACCTTTAGTGTATACGTACCACCTTCTGTGTAATAGGGGATCAGGGTATTCGTAATTCACCTTTTTAGAAATTTTAAAACACAGGTGTGTTGGTTAATTTTAAGAGACGAGACATCATCGTCTTATCCGAGTGGAAAAACATACTTACTACCCACGATTATGAGAAAAGAGAATTTGCGTCATCTCAAAGTGGAGGATATGACTTGGATTTTAAAATCAACAAAGCCTCGCTCAACACTCAAGTGGAAAATATCTCACTTCACTATATATCGTAGAAGTATAGTAGCTCGTATCACTACAAAGATTGACAAGAGTCTAATCTTTTGAGAAAAGTTTTAAGATAAAAGGCCAAAGTAGCAAACTAGTTTTTCCTGCATCACAAAAATAATCTAAACCAAAATCAAAAGACAGAGTAGCATACAAGGATTTAACTGAAAAATAGAAACAATAATCTAAACAATAACCTATCTCGCCACCATACAAAAGAGTTTAATTAAAAACCTTGTTTTTTAACCAAGTCAACCGCAGTTACTAGACAATTTAATAATTAGATAGAGAATGTCTTAAATTTGCAAGACACTACTAAAAAAAGTAAGTCAAATTTATATCATCATTATAATATTTAATAATCATAACATTCCTTGAAAGTCCTTGAACAAACTTGAAAGCAAATATACTATTACATAAAACTTAATAATAATAATAATAATAATAATAATAATAATAATAATAATAATAATAATAATAATAATAATAATAATAATAATAATAATAATAATAATATAAATAAACAAATGCGATGATTTGTGATGAAACCGGCAAATGCGGAAAAGTAAAGAACATTAGAAATTTATCCTAATTTTCCTCACAATCCAAGAGTACATCCGGTCTCCTTATCACATGTAAGCGATTTTTTTATTGTTAGATTTTATGGACAAGACGTTCCTAGTCTTTCTATCTAACAAAATCACCAAGAACAATCCTCTTGTGATCAACCAAATTGAAATGAGAACAATCATATCCAATTCAACTCTCTTTCTTCCAACAATCCTGGATAACAAGGTATACAAACTAAGCAAGTAGAAAAATAAAATAATTAATTCTTTTCCACTCTCTTGTTTCCAACAATCTTGGATACCAAGGTGTAGCGGTAGAAATATTGAGACTAAGTCATTGATTGACTTAACTCGCACATATCAAAATAAAAATTTCCACCGCGCTTTATTGTTTCTAAGGGAATGGGAAAAAGAGAGAATAAACCAAAAAAGAGGGGGGAGAGAATCTAAGTTCGGGGGTTGGTTATGCAAAGGGAAGGTATTAGTATCCTAAACATCTAGGATACTCCGCATGAGCCTCTTTGAAAATCTGTGTATTTTAGCTATAAATGTTGTATATAAAAATAGATGGTGGAGATGAGAAAAGAAATGTTTTTTTTATTATTTTTGCACCCGCCGCAGTTGCAAATATTTAGTGTCTACGTACCACCGTCCGTGTAATAGGAGATCAGGGTACTCGTAGTTCACCTTTTTAGAAATTTTAAAACACAAGTGTGTTGGTTAATTTTAAGAGAGGAGACATCATCGTCTTATCTGAGTGGAAAAATATACTTACTACCCACGATTATGAGAAAGGAGAATTTGCGTCATCTCAAAGTGGAGGATATGACTTGGATTTTAAAATCAACAAAGCCTCTCTCAACACTCAAGTTGGAAGTATCTCACTTCACTACATATTGTAGAAGTATAGTAGCTCGTATCACTATAAATATTGACAAGAGTCTAATCTTTTGAGAAAAGTTGTAAGGTAAAAGGCCAAAGTAGCAAAATAGTTTGAATGAGATTAATTGACTTTCGGTCTTCTCACAAAAATGTAAAATTATTGTTAAATTGTTTAAAGTTTGATTAAGAAAATATTTTTGAACATGCATGGACCTAAGTCCAAGTTTATTGTGAAAGCGGTTCAAGTTTAAAAACAAGAAGAGTTTTCAAAAGGAGGGAGAAGATTTTTGAAATTAAAGAAGATGAGAGGAGATGAAGGGACTATCCTAAAGCATAAGGTAAAATCTAGGAAAAAGAACCGTCTAACAACCAAGAAGCCAACACTTGACATAATGAGTCAATATGGAATTCTCATCCTTTGGAATTGAAACCAAACAAGCAAAGATAATAAACCTCTTAAGAATACCAAACTTCAATTGCATTAGGTCTTCAAAAAAATTAGACAGAGTAACAGCTGTACAAAGATGAATTCTCAATCACAGACTAAGCATGTAATCACAATAACTTGCACACGAAGCAAACAAACAACCCAATATCTTGGGGTAAACCCCAAGAACTCCAGACAAAATAATAGTTGAGGTCACAAGGTTCTAAGGGTGGTCAAGGTCTCTACTCCTAAGTCCAAGAAGTCCATAACTCCAAAATGCCAAAGATAGTAACCAAATAGTCTAAGTAACCTTAAAGTTTTTTATTGTTCAAGTTGGTTATTAGGTATCTTCAAAAAGAAAATGAAAGCTCAAATGAGCAAAATAAAGAAAATGACATAAAAATTAATTCTCAATTGAGCAAAGATAAAAATAGCATGAAATGTAAATGCTAAAATAAATGTGCTTAAAGTAAAGAACATAAGGTAAAAAGCACAAAATAAAGTCAATTGTTAGAAATTAGAGGTTAGTTGAATAACCATCTTGAAACTTTCATTTGAAACTCATTAGAAGATTGATAAAATCAAAGCTTCTCAACAACAAGTCTCATTTGCTTTTTGTCAAGTATATCATTAATTTTAAAATTCTCGAGGCGACAATAAATGATCAAAGATGTTTAAGTGATTCACTTTGACCAAAGCTTATGAAGATCCATTAGAGGGTTGATAATACAAAAGCCTCCTAACAATGAATCTCAAGGTTATTGGATCAAATGATTCAAATTAACATACTTGAGCTTACAAACATGAGTTTGGTCCACAAATGATCATTTCTCAAATCGGGACAAAATTTAGCGTTATGTTAAGCAATCATAAGTGGACTTATATAGAAGTCGCACCTATTTTGAGGCCGGTCAATAAAGTTTATGCATCCATACGTGTTCAAGAGATAAATTGGAATGAACTTTGAAATCACAATGCAATACTATAAAATAAGCAACACTACTTAATTTGTTTACAATATAACAAAACCAAAATATAAAAAGAAATAAAGGAGGTGCAGAAACAATAAAGTGGTCAAAAGTTAGCAAACAAAAGCCCAATACCGAGAGCCCAATTAATTAATTAATGATAATTAAATAAAATAAAAATAGAAAACACTATGTCATGAAGAGAGAAGCTTCCCCATTTTTTTTTAGTTCAAATACTGTTCAAAATCAGAATGGCACTTAACCCTTTCAATCAAACCAAAAATAAATCAAATAGAAGAATGACATTTGGCCAAAAGTCAAAAGAATGAAAAAAATGTCACATAAATTTCACATTTTCTCTTTCTTTTTCTCAAATTTTTTATTCACAGTAGATAAAAACTTTAGAAACTTTCTCAACATTCTTAAATCAAACTTCAATTTAAAGAATCACACATAATCAACTTTCCAAGAACAAAAATAATTACCACAAAAATGATATGAGATGCGAAAGAAGTTGTTCGTTGCGACATAAAAAGGGAAAGGGACTCGTTGGTTTTGAAGAGACGATGAACAAATGTGTAATTGACGGTGAGGTCGATGGAAGTAGTAGGAACATAATCGGACGGAGGGAATATTATTGAAGGGTATCGGTGGCTGAAACGTGAATGAAGGGAGTAGCTGCAGAGAGATTTATGGGAGTTGAAAGCAAAATCGGTGGTGATTGTAGGCGGAAATTGGAGGATGGTGGAAAGATAATGGTGATGAATGGAGAATGAGATAATTGAAGAAGTTTGATGGTGATTAACAAAATGAAGGTGATAATGTATTGAAAGATGAAGATAGTGATGAACAAAATTGAAGATGAAATGGGTTTTGGTAAATAGAAAAACGTTTCTCTGTATTTCGCTCTCCGCTTCGCCTTCTCAATTTAACTATTTCTCAATTTATAGCACAAAACTATGGGTTTAACTAATTTTCTAAGTAACCAAAAAGTCTCTATTGATAAAAATGACGTTAAAAACTAAAAGTATAAAAATTAATACAATTTAAAATATTTTTTTTATTTTTATGAATAAAAAATAGAGATCCAAAATGACCAAAAACGATAAAAAAGGACATTAATCTATCCGAAAAAATGAAATGAACACATTAAAATAAACTACATGTCACAAAGATTAATAAAAAAATTAACCAAATGGTCAAAATCAACATAAAATAAGAATAAAAATATCAGGCTGAACAAACGCTTACGGTTAAAAACGAGACTTTAAACTGTACCGAAAAAATGAAGCGAGCATACCGTTATGATCTACGTGAAATGCAGATTCATAAAATGGTCAGTAAAAGGTGAAAACTTGAAATATTTTCTCGCTAATTTTCCGCATAGTGTTAAATTGCTTTTAACGATCTGTCTGTAAAACCGAAATATTAATATTATCGATATATAAACAACTTGGAGCAATGTAAGAAACGAGTAAAGAGATAAAAATGCATGAAGTGAAATATCAAGTATTTTTTAACTACAGAATGATGCAAACTTCGATTTAAATTGACTTTTGATCAACTTAAATACGACGAATGATGCAAAATGTGATGAATGAAGATATTTATTAATGATTGTGACCAAATGACAAAGTATGATATAATAATGCGACTAAAAAAATTAGGGGCGAAATTTAGGGTGCAACAACTTAAGTCATTTTGAGAAACCTTCTGAAGCAAAGTTGTTCCTCACATCATTAGCTCTTGACTTGTAAAGAGAAGTTGGAGATGACGTCAAGGAGATTCATATGCTCGAAGAATCGCTCAAAAATATTGAACAATAAGTACGTTATGATCATTCGAACTCAAATTGGCAAACATTCACTTTTAGTCCGACAACTTCAAATAAACTCGAACTTGATCTTTTTCACAGCCCAAGATACTATTAATCACATATGAACTTGAGACATCGAAGAAGGCATGGAAATAAACACATGAACCTATCTCGAAGAATCTTGAGAATTAAGCAACCCGACTCGTCTTAACTATGCTGAATGAAACTTAAGGATAACGTGACCTAAGATTATAGACCACCACTCTGATCCATAGGCTTTTGGGAACTATTTTTGGCTTCAACAAACCATAACCCTAATCGGAGAGTCATCACTTGAATTTCTTGGCCGCAAACCCTGTTTTTCAAGACACAAAACAAACAAAACATATTTTGGAATTTTGGTTAAAAGTCAGTAAAATAAAAAATACATATATACGAGGCACACAATTTAAGGTGCTTGGTGATCTCTCAGGAGCAAAGCTAAAGATAAGGAGAAGAAACAAACTCTAGTGTGATCTTGTTATGATTGAGTTGATATGATATGATAGAGGAATCTTAGGGGAAAAAATTGGGGTACAACACAAGGTATACAAAGCAATTCTAGAAAATATATAATAAAATGCAGTTGATTAATATTTATAATCACTAAGATTTATCTTCCCTTTCAAGTAAGCAATTCACAATGATATACAAGTGCTCAAATGTTTATGTTTAATGCTTAAACTTTTCTGGACTAATATGAAAAAGTATGCAAAAAAATTTCAATGAAAGTTCAAGACATAATGCACTTGCATTTGAAAAATGAGAAAGTGATTAGTTTGAATTGATTTGAAAGAGGTGTAGAATTGAAATCTAAAGTTTTTAGTATTTATATGAGAATTACACATTTTTGAAAGAGTATAAATTGATCAATCAATGCAATGATTCATGGTGAAGAAACAAAATTCATTTGAATCATTATTTTCATATAAAAAATGTCAGTGCTTCAATCATAACTGGTTACTAGAATTGATATAACCAGTTATCATCAGAAGATATTTCATTACTAACCTCTTCTTCTTCATCATCGAAATATTGTGTTTATATCAATACAATATTTACATGTTCTTCATCTGAAGATGAACTTACTTCATTGTCATCACATGCTACATATGCTTTCTTTGGCCTTTTGTCCTTCTTTCTTTTGAAGTATTTATTCTTATTTTCAAGTGTAGGGAATTCACTTTTAACATGTCCTTTTCTCCACATTCAAAACATGTAACCTTCCTTGTTGGTGTTTCCATTTTAATGATCTCCTTTTTTTCTTTCTTTTCTTAGATACTTTTCAAACTTCTTGATAAGATCACAATCTTCATCAGTATTAGACTCATCCTCTTGATTTCTATCATAATTTTTTACACTCGTCTTTAAGGTAATGTCTTTTGAATCTTTTCTTGAAATTCATCCTTTTCATGTCTTTCAAGTTCTGTCTCATATTCTTGATGTTTTCCGAACAATGTTGCAAAAGTCATTTTGGATAGATTTTTCTTCTCGGGTATTTTCGTCACTTTAGGTTGACGTTCCCTAGATCTAAGCACCTTAAGATCAAGTTCATCTATAGTTATATTCTTACCAATTGCTTTCAAGTGATTTGTCAAATACACGAATCTTTTTTGCAAGTCGAGGGTTGATTCTCTGGGATGCATTCTGAATAATTCGTATTCTTTTAACTTCAGTAATTCCTTCATGAGTTTCCACAAATATATCCCATATTTCCATTGTTGTTGTGCATGCCGAAATACGAAATAATTCATACATGCTAAGTGCACCTTGAAGAAGATTTATTGCTTTCTTGTCGTAGAGAACTTTTTATCACCGTCTTCATCCCATGAACTTTCGGGTTTGGGGGTGCCAACAGCATTAACAACACTAGTAGGAATGAAAGGACCATTTTCAACTGCTTTTCATACTTCTTTTCCTTGAGAATCTAGACGCACCTTCATGCGTATTTTCCAAAAATCAAAATATTCACCATAAAACAATGGAGACTTGTTACTACTACCACCATCTGTAAAACCGGATTTGCATTTGCGGAAGCCATTCTGGATCTTTAGGAACATGTTACCTATAACCTGCTCTGATGCCAACTGTAAGGATTGAGCGCGCCTATGAGGGGTGGGGGGATTAGGTGTAATAAAATTTTTCTGGTTATGATTTATGATGAAAGTGGTAAGTGGGGAAAAGTAAAGAACACCAAAAATTTATCCTAGTTCCCCTTATAATCCGTGAGTACATGTAGTCCCCTTACCACATGTAAGATATTTTTTATTATTAGATCTTGTGGACAAGACTCTCCTAGCCTTCCTATCTAACAAAATCACCAAGAACAATCCTCTTGTGATCAACCAAGTTGAAGTAAGAACAATCATCTTCAATTCAAATCTCTTGCTTACAAAAATCCTGGACATCAAGGTATACAAACCAAACAAGTAGAAAAAGAAAGCAATCCTTTCTTTTCCACTCTCTTGTTTCTAATAATCCTGGATAACAAGGTATACAAAACAATTCTGAAAAATATAAGAAAATGAAGTTGATGAATATTTATCAATCACTAATATTGATATTTTCTTTCAAGTAAGAAATTCACAATGATATACAAGTGCTCAAGTGTTTATGTTTAATGCTGAAACTTTTCTGGACTGATATGAAAAAGTATGCAGAAACATTTCAGTGAAAGTTCAAGACACAATGCACTTGTATTTGAAAAATGAGAGAGTGATTAGTTTGAATTGATTTGAAAGAGGTGTAGAATTTAAATATTAAGTTTGTAGTATTTATATGAGAATTACACCTTTTTGAAAGAGTATAAATTGATCAATCAATGCAATGATTCATGATGAAGAAACAAAATTCGTTTGAATCATTATTTTCATAAAAAGTGTCAGTGCTTTAGTGGTAATCGGTTAGTAGAATTGATGTAATAGGTTACATCTGAAGCAGTATAAAAAATCCAAAATTTCGAGTATGTAAACGGTTATCGGAAATTATGTAACCAGTTACCGCCTTCAAAAAATGCCATAGAATTTAAAATAGAGTTCATATCAGGTTCATGTAATCGGTTACCAGAAATGATGTAACCTGTTACCATTAGGTTCGTGTAACCCGTTACCATAAATGATGTAACTCGTTACCACTGTACCAAATTTGAAAAGAAAAACTTATAAAATATTTTGAAACCATTGGTTATGTATTTTCAAAAGAGTAATTCACCTGCATGGAAATGTTAATTATTTTTTAGCATACTACATATATCAAAGCTTGAATTTTCAATTTATACCGATTAATTGAAGATCAATTATCCAAAGCTAATCTTCATGTAGTTTCTTAAGTCTTGATCCATAGTTCTTCATACATTGTTCTTTTGCTCGTCCTTTATTAATATATACCCATGATAGTTGTCTTCATCAAAATATAGTATTTAGAGAAGCTTGACTTCACACTTAAAGCTTATTATTTGGGACAATTATCCAACTTAATATTGAGTCAACAAAGCCTATTCACTCAGTACCGAGCCGACCTTGCATCCAGAAGAGGCCGCCCTTTCTTTAACATTGGCAATCTTAGAATATCATAGTTGAGGTTGAATTGAGCTCGTCAGTCCTCTTTTGAGTATTATTCAGGGTCTAAGTGAGATCTATATATATAAGGTCGAATTTTCACTGATGTTAAGAGTAACACCCAAAAACCCCGGCTCTTAATTAAAAAGAATAAAATCATCATCTTAAGATGCTACTCAAACATACATGCTTACTTTTCAAATAATTTTAAAACATGCAGCAAAACTCAAATAATTAACATAAACTTTCAATATTTGTTCAATTGAAATACTTAATGAAATTAACAAAATTTAAACATCAATTCAAAACAAATCAAACAACCTATTCCATGATGTTAGAGATCAGAGTAAAATCCATCTAGTAGCAATAGAGAATAAATAAATGAAGAGAGCTTCAAAGCCATCATCCAACTCATAGAAGCACTTACTTCTTCTGAGTATATGTACAATATTGTACAAGTCACACAAAACAAACAAGAAAGGGGTGAAACAACAACAACAACAATAATAGTAGTAACAACAACGCCAACAACAACAACAACAGTAGTAACAACAACGCCAACAACAACAACAATAACAGCAACAACAGTAACAATAGCAGCAACAACAGTAGCAGCAGCAATAACACCACCACCACCACCACCACCACCACCAACAAAAACAAGAACAACAACAACAACAACAACAACAAGAACAACAACAACAATAGCAGCAACAACAACATCAACAACAACAATAACAATAACAACAACAACAGCAACAACAACAACAACAATAACAATAACAACAACAACAACAATAGTAACAACATTAGCAATAACAACAACAACAATAACAACAATCGCAACAACAACAACAATAATGCAATGTGAAATGCACTAAACTCCTCCTTTAATATGTCTGTGGTACTGGATTTTTGGGCATCAGAGGTATGTTACTTATTGTAACGGTGAAAATCAGAGATCAAACTATTAATTAACTTGACTCGCAAATAAGCAAGAGTTGTCGTCGCGCTTTATCATTTCCATGGGAAAAGGGAAAAAAGCGAAATAAAACCCATAAATATGCAAAGTAAGTGCAATACTAAAAGTAAAGAAATATACAATGCATTTGACAAGATCGAAGGTTTGGGGGTTGGTTATACAAAGGGAAGGTACTAGCATCATATATATCTATAGTATCCTATAGGAACCTTTTGAAATATTTGTATTTTTGGTTAAAAAGTTTGTTTGTAAAAAGGATCGGGGAGATGAGAAGTTTTGAAAATGCAACGACCTAATGTCGAGGTTTTGGCTTAAAAGGGTGTAAATTTGAAAATAGGATTTTAAAGGTTTTAACTAATGGGAAACAAATATGAGGGACAAAATATAAAGACTCACAGTGACATAAAGTCAACGAGACGATCCTTTTCATTGGATTCAAACACAAAGATAATAATCAAATAAAGATCGGACAAGAACCATGCATTAGATAAAAAGGGATAGTAACCATAATCCAAGGATTAAAGAACCAATTTTAGGGTTTTTTTTTCTTTATTAAGTGGCTTATAACAAGCAAAAGAAAATAAGAAGCTCAAGTGAGCAAAGAGAAGATAAATACTCAAGTGAGCAAAGAAAAAATGCATTAAGTAAAGAAAATAAAATGCTATGGATGATAAATGACATAAAAGTAAAGAGAAGAAAATATAAAGTGCGGAAATATAAATGATATTAAAGAAAAGTTAGTACAATATAAAGTTAATAATCTGATTTGGGATAAGTGTAACTTCATATGGAGCATAGAATGTATATACCCATATATGTTAGAGAAATGACACTTTGAAGTTCATTCTCTTATACATGTAGTACAATTAACAAACATGTGGATCAAGACAAAGTCAAAGAAGATACATTATGACAAACTTATCATCAATTCCAAGCACCTTGAATGATCAAAGGACCATTTAGAGGTACATTGGAAATGATGAAAGTTCATCAAATATCCGACAAACTTAGATGAACTAAAAAAAACTCAAATGCTTTCCAAATTGATCCAAATAAAAATAAAAATAAAATAGATAAAGAAGAATAAGATGAAGTCTATAATAAAAATAGTATAAATGTCATAATTTTCTAGATTTTTCATGAAATTAAACAAATGAATAATGAAAGTTTATCTACTCAATCTCACGACCAATGATCCATGCTCAAAATAAGTAAATAAACAACAAAAAATTACAGAAAAAAATGAAAATTAAACAACAATAAATCACTTTTGCTTTTGGAGGTTCAAGAACACTTTTTAACTCTTGATTTTGAATCAATGAAATTTCCTTCCAAAATGGTAATAATTATGGCACTAAATAAATAAATAAATAAATAAAGAGTAAAAATACAATAGAATTAAATAAAGAACAAGTATAATAGCCTACCTCTTCAATAAAAGAAAGAAATGACTTGAAAAAAAATAAAGAAAAAAAGAAGAAGAGAGTTTTGCCTTAGTTTAGTGAATGATTTATGGTATGTTCCTCCAAATGAAAGAAAGAAAGGTCTTATTTATAGGGTGAATGAGGTGGGAGTGCTGATGTGGCAATTCATGTGACTTTATGATAATGGTTCTTGGCCATTGATAAGTCCAAGTTAGCAATCCATGTAAAGTGTGAGAATGATTCTTAGTCATTGATAAGTACAAGTTGACAATTCATGTGAATTGTTTATACTACATTATAGTGGTCCCAATTTTTCTTTATTGACACAAAAAAATAAAAGGACAAAGTAGTAGTAATAATAATAATAATAATAATAATAATAATAATAATAATAATAATAATAATAATAATAATAATAATAATAATAATAATAATAATAACTAAAAGTGTTAGTAATAATAATAAATACAAAATAGAAAATAAAAGAGACATTAAATTAACTATTTATGATTTTTTTTCTTGAATTAAAATAAATGAAAATATAAGTGCAAATTAAAAGATAAAAAATAAAATACATATAAGAAAGTAAAAGAACTTATATAAATTTTTCTAGACTTTTTTTGAAATAAATGATATCAATATATAAGTTTAAATTAATAAAAGAATATATTTTTGATAATTATTTTAGTAAAGAGGTAAAAATAGTAAATAAAAAAAATAACATGATGTTAAGTACATTTTTTGTGATTTTTTTAAATAGAAAAGAAATCATGAATAAAACACAATAAAAATCAAATTTCACTAAATTCATAAATGATTTCTAACGTTTCTATTTTTTCGTGGCTTTTCAAAACATAATCAGCTCTTGACTTGTAAAAAGAAATTGTATATGATGTCAAGGAGAATCATATGCAAAAAGAACCGCTCAAAATGTTGAAATTTGAAGAAGTTATAAATTTTTGAAATCTAACTCAAGAATTGGGAAAAAAAAAAGTCAAACCACTCGTGAACACTTGTTATGCAATGATGCAAATGAATTGTGGGATCTTAGGTCAAAATTGGGATATGACACTTATTTATCTCCATCTTTGGTTCCTCTTTGAACCGTGTCCCTCTTTGGACATGAGACCGTCATGGATCCTCTCTGAGTCTAACCTCAATGGACTTAAGTCCTACCTAACTTCAATGCAAATGTATGCAAAGTAATAAAATTAACTCTAAAATAATAATTTTATTTTCAAACTTATTAACAAGATAACTAAAGATCATCGACATCAAAATTTACTTGAATTAGTTAATGGTTGTAAAACTATACTTGCAATCAGACTTGCAAGAATAACACCGACCATTCATAAAAAGAATCAAGAAAATAAGTCAACTTATGTGCAAAGAAAATAATTAAGGATGGTCTTTTAACTCACTAGTCATTTAGAATCTTCCTCCATCCATCTTCCAAGATTCACCATTGTTTAAAGGTTAAATTTTTCTTCTTAAAAACTAGCAGAAAGGATGACATTGACTTGTGGAAATATAGTTGTGGGACCTAGATGTAAGAAAAATTAATTATGAGGCCAACATGAAACCAAGAAGGTAATCTTTCGTAAATTTAGGGATAATTTATTCATTATGACATGTATTAATCAAATTTTATCGTATAAAGTAAAATTTTAAAATTACATATTAATTTAAATTCTTAAAAAATTAAAATGAAATTAAAAAAATAATATATAATTTGATTTTTGAATAGTAAGATATTTGTATGTCAAATATGAATAATGATTCTCACATTGAATAAAAAATAGGTTATTAATCTTTTTTTAAATGAGAAAAGACATAGATTCAATATTTTAAGATTTTGAATTAATATGTAATTTTAAAAATAAACTTTATATGATAAAATTTCATTAGTATAAATCATTAAAGATAAATTGCTTTTAATTTTACAAGAGGTAACTTAGATCTCCCTATTAAAATATCATATTATAACACTTGTTGCATATTAACAATATACCTTTCTACCACTAAATGGATTTAAAGGATGGTTTAATTTAGATTAGTAAGAAAAGTGTTTTCTCAACAAAAAAAAATTTAACAACAAGCATATTACATTTTCTTACATAATAACAAACATTGATAAATTCGCATAAAACTAACCAATCATATAAACTTTTCACTTTAATTTTTACGAAATTGTCTCTTCGTACTACATAAGATCTTTCTTAATAAAATGACAATTGAACTAACTTTGAAATTATAACGGTTTTTTAAAAGAAAAAAGCTACTTTATTACTTAATTTTAAATTTTCACCACATAAAATATCATACATGTATACTTCATATTTTTTTATTGTTTATTTTTCTCACTTTGAAAGTTGTGCACACTAAATCTGTTGCATATTATACGGTGTCAAATTGTCAATTGGTTATGGTGTAAATTGTCGATGTCAAATATCATGCCTCTTTTTAAAATCACATTATACAAAAATACATTAAATTATTATTCCACACGTCAACTTACAAGTTAAAATTAAGACCAAACTTATGTAAGTATAAAAACACAACAATATTCAATTCAAATTCGAATACAATCTAAGCAAAATTTTCTCTCTAATTCACAACTTTGTTGAAGTTGAAAATAATCTTTATATGTAATTCCACGATATATTGATGGATCATCCTTGCTAAGCAGCTCTGGTGCAGGGGTGACAATGGTGTCAAGTGTGGGCCCATGTGCTGTACCAACAGAAATTCTTGCAGCTTTTTTATTCATCACCAAAGCACGATGAACAACACTCTTGTATTTTCCATTTGTAAGTATCTAAGGACAAATATAAAATATTTATTTATGTAACCATTACCCAATAGAAATATAAAATTTGAATTGTAAAAGTTTAATTCTAATCATATTTTGCTCCAATTCAATATCACACACCTAACAACTAATTAGTTAGTGTTGACAAACTATTCATGGTGTGCTTATAATTGATTTTGAGATAAACAATTATTCCATCTAAACATAAAATCACACATGGTTTGATTTAATTTCATACGGTTTAATTTTGATTGGATGATATCAGATGTTTAAAATAAAATTGGTTTAATTTTGATTGACATAATTAAAAGATGGTTCCTTTGAGGTGGGATAAAATAAGATTCTAAGATGGTTTGGGTTAAAGAGTCGGACTTCTATAAGAAGTGGATAAATGGTTTGAGTATTCACGATCTTCATTTGGTTAATTTGTCTTTATTAAATAAATAGCAATTAAGGTTGATATATGAAGGTATTGACATCTGACACGAGATTTTCTCTGCTAGATTTGAGGGTTGGATTTTTTTCTCTTTCAGGGGCAAGTCCTCAAGATTATGAGTTCCATATACCTGGTGGAAGGATGTCTTTCTTCTTACATCTGAACAGAGGCTTCCTCCAATTAGTTTTTGAAAGGTTTGTGGAAGAAAATGGGAACGAGACTCCTCACTTCATTTTAGGATGACCTTTGGGGTAAGGTCTACTCCCTTTAAGGATAATTTTCTAGGATCTATCTTATTTCTAATCAAAGGATAGGAAAATGGGTGTTGTTGATTGTTGAACTGGGGTCTTCATTTGGAATCTTCATTGGATAATAAATATGTTTGTTAGTGAGTAGGAGGTGGCTTCTAGGGTGATCTAACAATTAGCCTCTCCTTAGGTGTTGATAATTGATGGTGGAACTATGGTAAATAGGGTATTTTATTCGTTGATTTCAATTTTATTGCCCTTCTAAAAGCTTATACATGGGTCGATATTGCTTTGTATAGAGAGGATTTCACACTGCATTTAATTTGGGTCAATTGGATACCATCAAAAGTGGTTATCTTCTCTTGACAACTTCTTAAAGATAAGATATCAATGAGAGAGAATATTTTTAAGTGGCATGTCTAACATTTTAATGACGTTATTTATTGTGGTATGCGTTTAGGTCCATTTGAGTTAATCTCCATCTTGTTTGTGACCTGTGAGTTTGTGCTACGTCGTGGTATATGATTTTTAGGTGGATGAAGGAGTCTTTTTTTTTCTGTTCAGAGATTTGTCTACTATTTTTAGGTTTTATTTCTTTAGAAGGCAATATTTAATATTAGGAGCGATCTATCTATGATTAGGAACTCTATGGTGTAATATTTGGAAATCCCGTAAAGATGCAATCTTTTCCATATCAACTACAGGCATGGAGGATTTGGAGAAATAGAGTATTTTAACTTCTTAAAAATGATATATTTGGAGAAATATAGTCTACTTCTCTTCTTTATCTGATTGACAAGAGAATCATATTCTCTTTTTAACCTATTGTAGCTTGAAAGTTTCGACCCTTGGAGAATAATGTTATTGTTGTTTGGAGGATTTACGTTTGTCGATGGTGGTCCATGGTGATTGGATTATAGTTGATTATTCATTTTTAACATATTTATTTTTAATAAAAAAAGAGTAAAATAAATTTATCTATGGTGGTTAGAGTTTATGTTTTTGGATAATCTAAACTAAACGTCATTTTCTCATCACAATGAAAGGTCGCTTTTGACAACTTATACTTCAAATGACATTTAAAAAACAAATAAAACTTTCTCCTAATAAAAAAAATATTTTTTTCTTTCCAAAATCAAATTTGATAAGGACAGTTAAGATCAATTTTCTTATTTTCAACAATAAATTCAAGCATAAAATAACTATTTTCTAGTGTAATTTTCATTTTACCTCCAGATGATCCCCAGTGTTGATGAGAAACGAGTTAGGTAATGGGTTGACAGGAATCCACTTGCCATTATGTTCAATTTGAAGCCCACAAAGCTCATTTTGCATTAAGAGAGTCAAAAGTCCATGATCTGTGTGAGCTGGTAAGCCCATAACAAGTTCGGGTTTAAGGCAAGGTAATTGATAACAAGTAGCTGAGAGCCCATATCTACATTCATCGTTTTTTGTATGTAGTTTTCTTCTAGACCCAAACTCACTGATATTCCTTTTAGCAACTCTGCAATTAGTTATCTGCTCTTTGTGACATATTTCTCTAAAATTTCACTATAAACATTATAAAAAAAGAACATTAAAATGTTATAAAAAATAAATTTTGGTTTATCATAAGGTCCTCTTTTTTATCTTTAAAAAATGATTTTTTTTCTTTTTAAAAATAATTTTCATAAAAATGTTTTTAAAATATTAAAAAATTATAAATTGAAAGACTAATTTTAACATTATGTGACATAATTATACATTGTTAAAGATTAAAACTTAGTTAAAATCATATTTTTTTTCAAAAATATATTTTCAAAATAATTTTTATAAATAACTATTTAAAATAACTTCAAATTTAGGTGATTTTTATAATTTTTTATTACGAAAAAAATGGTAACAAATAGATGAAAATACCTAAAATAATGTTTTAAAAAATAAATAATTAAATTAATTTTTTGTTGGAAGCATTTTCTTTTTAAAAGAATTATAATTTTTTTAAACAAAAATATGTAAACTATAAAAGTTATTTTTAAAAAAACTAACAAAAATACTAATCCATAAACTCTAAGTAGCAATAAATCATTTGTTTTTTAATAATTAAAAATGAAAATGATAATCCCACAAATTTCAATATAGGTTTAATTTAGAAAGGAAATTGGATGGATGATCTTACACACTCTACCTTGTCCCCCATTATGATTTAGAATATATCAACCCCAACTAATGCTAATTATTAATTTTAATTTAATAAGATAACGACATTGGACTTAAATTCTTCTTCTTTGGTTACAAATGGACTGAACAGAGGTTGTCCCAAACCTTCTTAGTTATCCCATCTATGCTGTTTCTTTTTTCAATTCTTCTCTCTTTTTAATATAAATAATTGATAAAAAAATCATAAGAGTGTGATTAGATGAAAATTTTAAATAAAAAATAATCTTCTTTTTGAAGAGTTTTAAAATAATTTGATTAAATTTTATTGTTTGGATAAAATATATCGTAAAATTGTAAACATGAATAAAATTTTATTAAATATTTTGTCCAAATTAAAGTTAAAGAACTTTAAATACATATAAAAGTAAAGAATTTAAGTTTTTTTTAATATATACATTACAAATGTCAAATTAATTATTATTAACTATTCAATTTTGTAAATTGGTCTTTATAATTTTTAAATATCCAAATTGACCTTCAAGATTTTTTAAAATGGTAGTTTAGTCATTAATAATTTTAAAATTATATAAATTAGTTTTTAAAATTTTTCAAAAATTATAACAATGATTAAATTTATATTCTATTCAAATTAAAAAAAATTAAAAAATAATATAAATTTCAATTTATTATTTAAAGTGTTTAAAATTTTTTAATTTTTAAAATTTTCAGTTACTCATCTAAAAATACTATAAAAAAAAAAGAAGAGAAAACTATAAATATATAACTGCAAATTAACAAAGTTTATACCTAAGCAATGGGCTTGTTGGGAACATGAAATTGAGGATGAACATAGCATTTGAGATAATCTCTTCAATAAAGGGTTTTGTCTACTTTGAGATTAAATTTGTACCACATCTAATTGGATCAAATAGTTTCTCACTAATATATTTCTTTTTATCTTCATTTGATAGATCAAAAAAACATTGGCTTCCACTTATGACTTCATCCTTCAATGTCTCCGACATTCTATGATTGATTAATTAAATATGTAAGAAGATAAATTTAAATAAATTAAAATTAAAATTTTTATATAAATTTAATTTAAATATATGTACCATAAAAAAACCCCAATCACGACACGCATCACCGAGTTTTTGAATAGCTATAGAACGAACATTAAGATCCGACGATATGAGTTGAGAAAAATCAATAGTTGAAATGTTATTTGTTTCATCTATCAACATGGAATCATTTTCTTCATTTTTGTTGAAGCAAATGTAACTTGAAGGAATAGACCGTAGAGAGTTTGATTTGACTAAGCATTTAAGGTTTAACATGTTGTTCTTTTTGTGTTTGGATGAGAATGAAATAGAGAAGAGAGTAAGGTTGGATATAAATAACACTATTACATGTGTCTCTTATAAAAAGATTTTCTCGTGACCTCTCAAAAAAACTTTTGTGTTTTTTCTTCAATTTCTGAAGACGAAAGCGCCAACTAAATTTTTTGGTGTTACTTGTATTGTATGAAGGACTATGATCATTATTATTGTTTCAATTAGTAGTGTGATCCTCTTTAGTATACTTGACGGTTCACACCTCTTGGGCTCCATTTTATTGGACACTAATAATAGCAACTAGGTGCTCACAACCATAGAATATTTAAATGAGTTATATTCGGATTTATAAAAAAGAAATTATATGCATAATGTCTTAATGTTCAACATTTTCATCAATTTCAACACAATTTCATCACAATGCAAAATGTCATTAAAATTATCATAAACCCCAACAAATTTCTACGTACCTCTAAACCTTATATCAATTATAATGACAAATTATCCCCCTTACCTTAGATTCCTAGCTTGATCTTTCCTCTTTGCGATCTATCAAATTCCTCTATGTTCTTCGTGCCCTAACTTTTTCTCTCCTCTTTCAATGTTTTCACGATCGTCTCTTTTCCTTCTATTCCTTGTTTAACCTTAGGACCCCTAATATGTTTTGTCTAATTTGTTTCCACTTAACCTTTCATCAATTACCACCTTGGCCTTATCTTGTCTACACCAATTATTCCTTTATTTTACTATTAATAATAGTTTTAACTAATTTTAAATAATTATTAACTAAATATCTAAATTGCTAAAATACTCCTTACTCATCTAAATTCCAATTATTTCACAACATAGCATCACATCACGCGTCATTCTCAACAAAACATCGGATATTCATCAATAATTTATAAATATTTTTAGTAACTCATTTAAATTATTAATTCTAAAAATCAAGGGGTTACAGGTTCCGTGAGAACACACAGGTTCCTAAATTTTAGGTGCATTTAAAGAGAATAAAAATAAAGGTATTTAAAATCATAAATGAATCCAAACATGGAAAAATGTACTATTTTTTTAATTATTTATGTATCTAATGTTTTTATTTTTAAATTATTTTAAATTTAAGATACAATATTTTAAAGATAATATATGAAAAATTAAAATATATGTTATTGATGTAAAACAATTTTGGTAAATCAATTTTGTTTTTATTTTAAAAATATTTATTTTTTAAATAATAAACTATTTTAGTAAAATAATTTAGTTTTTCTTATTTGTATTTCTATTACATTTTGAAAACAAAAACATGCGTACCACACCAGTATGCGTGTGAACGTACATGTAACACACCAGTACTATGTGAGCGCACAGGTAACCATACTGAAACTCGTGTAAAAGCACAGATTATTATATTTTTTGTACAATTAAAGAAAATAAAAATATATATTTAAAATAATGTATGAATCCAAATACGAGAAAAATAATTTTTTAATTATTTATATTACAAATATTTTTATTTTAATATTATTTTAATTTAAAATACAATATTTTTTAAGATAATATATGAAAAATTGAAATATATATTAATGATGTAATGGTAAAACAATTTTATTTTTATTTTAAAAATATAATTTTATTTTAAAGATAATAAAGTATTTTAGTAAAATAATTTTTTTCTTATTTACATTTTTATTATAATTTAAAAATAAAAGTGTGCGTATCAAATCAGTACTTGTGCGAACGCACAAGTATCCCAGTAGTTATTTGATTATATATTTATAGGAAGTATAAATATTTCGATCTGAGTTTGAATAATTAATTTTACGTAATTATTCTTACAGAATAACAATGAAGTGATCGAAATAGTAATTCAGTTGATCGATTCATCCAATTTATAAAAATATATAATAATTTAATCACTTTTACTATTTAAATAATATATTTTTAAAAAATTATTTAATATTATATTGAAAATTAAGTTGAATAATTCATTATACAATTTTTTGAATATAGATTAATTATTACTTAAATTACATTTTTTATTTCCTATTTTTCTTTGTTCATACAACTAATTCTTTTATTTTAAATTTAAATAATTATATCTTTTTCTTACATTTTTTTAATTAAAATTGAAGATGTGTTCATTTTTAATAGCTTGTTATTTGTGAAATATCACATTTAAGAGTGAGAATAGGCCAAGTCGAATTAGACTGGCCAAAGCTGAGTCTGATTTGTTAAAAAATTTAAAATTTAAATCTAACATGTAGTCTATTATAGATTTATTTTTTGGTATGAGAAACCAACTTTTTTGAAAGTCTTATTGGTTTGCTAGCTTACTTAAAAGTCTACTTTATTTGAATATGTGTAAAATAACTATTCTACTAATGTTAAATAGATTAACAAATTAAAGATCAACGAGTATAAAATTTTATTTTCATTGACTCATTCGAGTTTACTATTAGCATAAGTTTTGTGATACTTTTTTTTTATAGAACATATTGAAACAACTTATGACAACAACTTATAACATTGTTCATAAGACTTTTTAATTTATTTTCATAATATCTTCAAGATAATTATGCTTTATTTTCATATTTTAATTCAAAATATAAAATACAATATAAAAATGATAAATTTATTCATGTTTATTTAAATAAATCAATTTAATAGATTTAAAAGACTTTTTATATGGTTTATAACTTAGCCTTTTTAGTTAAATATACTTATAAAAAAAATCTAAATTTATTTATAAAAAAACTTAACTTAATTGAAATCTGTGTAAACTAGATCATAGAGTCTTATTAGTTGACTCTTTTTGTAACATGATACATTATTAATAGCATTAATAGAAGTGACATGTCATTAGAAATTGACATATCACTTATTTTAAATGTAAAAATGTGAGAATAAAATCAAAATTATTTAAATTTAAAATAAATAAATAAATTAGTGATTCAGGTGAAAAAAATATTAAAGTTATAATTAAATGTTAATTATTTTAGAAGACATAGATCAAACTTATTGAAGAAAAACTAAATAAATGAGTCTTTTAAAATGAAATGTATTTGTCACACTTATCTAATTTAATTTGAATAAATAGAGTAAAATATATTTTAGAGTACAACATTCATATAACAATTAAATAAAAGAAACACTAAATGTTTAATGAAAATTTTATTTTAAATAAATAATAAAAGTCGTAAAGTCTTTTATAATAAAACTAGAGAACAACAATTATTAACAAATTAAAAACAATGTAAAAAAAATTAATATACTTCAACGATAAAATTAAATATACTAAAACAATTTTAAATTAAGATAAAATTATTCAAAAATTAAATTTAAGAAATTTGATATATACTCATCTAAGTGATCTAACATTTAAAACTAAAAAAAAAACTTTCTTATGTTTATCCGTTGTAGCGTCTTTCTTTCTATTTTTCTTTTAATTAAAAAAATTCTGTTGACAACTTTGATATCCATTTTTTTCGGGTACTATCCTTACTAATCACTTAAATGTTATTTCATTTTTCTTTACATGTAATTATTTATAGAATATTTAGATCTTAAAATATTTCAAATTTCAATGCTATTTAGTTATTATAAACCTTATACACACATTTTAATTTCTTTCTTATTTCTATGATTTATTTCTTTAAATAATTGATGGTCCTATATCTGAAGAGAACCCACCCAACAAAAGTTTGTTACAAGCCAAAAAAAGTCTCAACCACACACATATACTATAAAGTAGAGTACACTCTCAAATCACCACACACGTAAAGCAATTCTGTCTCATTCACATTTCAAACAAACATTATTTTAACAAGAAACTCATTATTATAAATAATTTTTTAATAATTTTTTAAAAAGTTAATTATATTTTTTAAATAATCTTATTAATTAAAATCATTAAGTTTTTTAAATAATAATAATAAAAATAAAAATAATAATAATAATAATAATAATAATAATAATAATAATAATAATAAAAATAATAATAATAATAATAATAATATAAATAAACAAAATAATCATTTTATAAATCATACATTCAATTTTAATTCAAATTTAAATTTAATTTTTTTATATAATAAAAAATATTCATACTACTTTTGATTCACATATAAACGATTCTTTAAATAAAGAGAGAAAAACTTAATATGTCTATATATAAATAAATAATTCTTGAATTTATATTTTCAAATTTAAAGAATATAAAAATCATTTTCAATACGGAAATATATTGAGATGGGTTATTCTACTTGAAAAATAAGCCTCAATAACAGTGAATTGAGAATTAATTAGTCCTTTTACTTTGTTCTTTATACAAATATATAATAAGCCTTTAACTCTATCTTAATGTTTTCAACAATTAATGACCATTACTGACCTTCTTTTCTTGTTAACCATGACAAATAGGCTATCATTACCATTATCATTCTATTGATTGTCTGAGTGCTTAATGTAAGGATTGAGTGTGTCTACGAGGGGGTGTAAATTAGGTGTAATAAAAAAAATTAGTTATGATTTGTGATGAAACCGCGACAAATGCGAAAAAGTAAAAAACATCGGAAATTTTTCCTAATTTTCCTCACAATCCAAGAGTACATCCGGTCTCCTTATCGCATGTAAGCGGTTTTTTATTGTTAAATTTTATGGACAAGACTCTCCTAGTCTTTCTATCTAACAAAATCACCAAGAGCAATCCTCTTATGATCAACCAAGTTGAAATGAGAACAATCATATCCAATTCAACTCTCTTTCTTCCAACAATCCTGGACAGCAAGGTATACAAACTAAACAAGTAGAAAAAGAAAACAATTATTTCTTTTCCACTCTCTTGTTTCCAACAATCTTGGATAACAAGGTGTAGCGGTAGAAATGGTGAGACTAAGCCATTGATTGACTTAACTCGCACAAATCAAAAAAAAAAATTGCCACCGCACTTTATTGTTTCCAAAGGAATGGGAAAAGAGCGAATAATCCAAAAAAGAGGGGGAGTGAATCTAAGTTCGGGGGTTGGTTATGCAAATGGAAGGTATTATCACCCTAAACATCTACGGTACTCCGCAGGAGCCTCTTTGAAAATTTGTGTATTTTGGCTATAAATGTTGTATATAAAAATAGATGGTGGAGATGAGAAAAGAAATGTTTTTTTATGATTTTTGCACCCGCCGCGGTTGCGAACCTTTAGTGTATACGTACCACCTTCTGTGTAATAGGGGATCAGGGTACTCGTAGTTCACCTTTTTAGAAATTTTAAAATACAAGTGTGTTGTTTAATTTTAAGAGACGAGACATCATCGTCTTATCCGAGTGAAAAAACATACTTACTACCCACAATTATGAGAAAGGAGAATTTGCGTCATCTCAAAGTGGAGGATATGACTTGGATTTTAAAATCAACAAAGCCTCGCTCAACACTCAAGTGGAAAATATCTCACTTCACTATATATCATAGAAGTATAGTAGCTCGTATCACTACAAAGATTGACAAGAGTATAATCTTTTGAGAAAATTTTAAGGTAAAAGGTCAAAGTAGCAAAATAGTTTTTCCTGCATCACAAAAATAATCTAAACCAAAATCAAAAGACAAAGTAGCATACAAGGATTTGACTGAAAAACAGAAACAATAATCTAAACAATAACCTATCTCGTCACCATACAAAAGAGTTTGCTTAAAAATCTTGTTTTTTAACCAAGTCAACCGCAATTACTAGAGAATTTAATAATTAGATAAAGAATGTCTTAAATTTGTAAGACACTACTAAAAAAAATAGATCAAATTTATATCTTCATTATAATATTTAATAATCATAACATTACTTGAAAGTCCTTGAACAAACTTGAAAGCAAATATACTATTATATAAAACTTATTAATAATAATAATAATAATAATAATAATAATAATAATAATATAAATAAACAAAATAAATATTTTATAAATCATATATTCAATTTTAATTCAAATTTAAATTTAATTTTTTATATAATAAAAAATATTCATACTACTTTTGATTCACATATATAGTAAACGATTCTTTAAATAAAGAGAGAGAAACTTAACATCTCTATATATAAATAAATAATTCTTGAATTTATATTTCCAAATTTAAAAAATATAAAAATCATTTCCAATACGGAAATATATTGAGATGGGTTATTCTACTTGAAAAATAATACATTGTATGTAACTTTACTAATATGGAACGCGTAAAGCCTCAATAACAGTGAATCGAGATTAATTAGTCATTTTACTTTGTTCTTTATACAAATATATAATGAGTCTTTTAACTCTAACTCTACCTTAATGTTTTAAACAATTAATGGCTATTACTGACCTTCTTTTCTTGTTAACCATGACAAACAGGCTATCATTACCATTATCATTCTATTGATTGTCTGAGTGCTTAATTTAAGGATTGAGTGTGTCTAAGAGGGGTTGTAAATTAGGTGTAATAAAAAAAAATTTGTTATGGTTTGTGATGAAATCGGAAAATGCGGAAAAGTAAAGAATATCAGAAATTTATCCTAATTTTCCTCACAATCCAAGAGTACATCCGGTCTCCTTATCACATGTAAGCGATTTTTTTATTGTTAGATTTTATGGACAAGACTCTCCTAGTTTTTCTATCTAACAAAATCACCAAGAACAATCCTCTTGTGATCAACCAAGTTGAAATGAGAACAATCATATCCAATTCAACTCTCTTTCTTCCAACAATCCTGGACAGCAAGGTATACAAACTAAACAAGTAGAAAAAGAAAACAATTATTTGTTTCCAACAATCTTGGATAACAAAGTGTAGCGTTGGAAATGTTGAGACTAAGCCATTGATTGACTTAACTCGCACAGATCAAAATAAAAATTGTCACCGCGCTTCATTGTTTCCAAGAGAATGGGAAAAGAGCGAATAACCCAAAAAAGAGGGGGAGAGAATCTAAGTTCGGGGGTTGGTTATGAAAAGGGAAGGTATTAGCACCTTAAACATCTACGGTACTCCGCATGAGCCTCTTTGAAAATCTGTGTATTTTGGCTATAAATATTGTATATAAAAATAGATGGTGGAGATGAGAAAAGAAATGTTTTTTTTTATTTTTGCACCCGTCGTGGTTGCGAACCTTTAGTGTCTACGTACCACCTTCCGTGTAATATAGGATCAGGGTACTCGTACTTCACCTTTTTAGAAATTTTAAAACATAAAATTGTTGGTTAATTTTAAGAGACGAGACATCGTCGTATTATCCGAGTGAAAATCATACTTACTACCCACGATTATGAGAAAGGAGAATTTGCATCATCTCACAGTGGAGGATATGACTTGGATTTTAAAATCAACAAAGCCTCTCTCAACACTCAAGTGGGAAATATCTCACTCCACTAAATATTGTAGAAGTATAGTAGCTCGTATCACTACAAAGATTAACAAGAGTCTAATCTTTTGAAAAAAGTTTTAAGTTAAAAGGCCAAAGTAGCAAAATAGTTTGAATGAGATTGATTGAATTTTAGTCTTCTCACAAAAATGTAAAATTATTGTTAAATTGTTTAAAGTTTGATTAAGAAAATATTTTTGAAAATGCATGGACCTAAGTCCAAGTTTATTGTGAAAGCTGTTCAAGTTTAAAAACAAGAAGAGTTTTCAAAAGGAGGGAGAAGATTTTGAAATTAAAGAAGATGGGAGGAGATGAAGGGACTATCCTAAAGCATAAGGTAAAAGCTAGGAAAAAGAACTGTCTAACCAACAAGAAGCCAACACTTGACATAATGAGTCAATGTAGAATTATCATCCTTTGGAATTGAAACCAAATAAGCAAAGATAATAAACCTCTTAAGAATACCAAACTTCAATTGCATTAGGTCTTCATAAAAATTAGACAGAGTAACGACTGTATAAAGATGAATTCCAGATCACAGACAAAGCATGTAATCACAATAACTTGCACACGAAGAAAACAAACAACCCAATGTGTTAGGGTAAACCCCAAGAACTCCAGACAAAATAATAGTTGAGGTCACAAGGTTCCAAGGGTGGTCAAGGTCTCTACTCCTAAGTCCAAGAAGTCCATAACTGCAAAATGCCAAAGATAGTAACCAAATAGTCCAAGCAACCTTAAAGTTTTTTATTGTTCAAGTTGGTTATTAGGTATCTTCAAAAAGAAAATGAAATCTCAAATGAGAAAAATAAATAAAATAACATAAAAATAAATTCTCAATTGAGCAAAGATGAAAATAGCATGAAATATAAATGCTAAAATAAATGTGCTTAAAGTAAAGAACATATGGTAAAAAGCACAAAATAAAGTCAATTATTAGAAATTAGAGGTTAGTTGAATAACCATCTTGAAACTTTCATTTGAAACTCATTAGAAGATTGATAAAATCAAAGCTTCTCAATAAAAAGTCTAATTTGCTTTTTGTCAAGTATATCATTAATTTTAAAATTCTCGAGGCGACAATAAATGATCAACGATGTTTAAGTGATTCACTTTGACCAAAGCTTATGAAGATTCATTAGAGGGTTGATAAGACCAAAGCCTCCTAATAATGAATCTCAAGGTTATTGGATCAAAAGATTCAAATTAACATACTTGGGCTTACAAACATGAGTTTGGGCCACAAATGATCATTTCTCAAATCGGGACAAAATTTAGCGCTATGTTAAGCAATCATAAGTGGACTTATATAGAAGTCGCACCTATTTTGATGTCGGTCAATAAAATATATGCATCCATACGTGTTCAAGAGCTAAATTGGAATGAATTTTGAAATCACAATGCAATACTATAAAATAAGCAACACTGCTTAATTTGTTTACAATATAACAAAACCAAAATATAAAAAGAAATAAAGGAGGTGAAGAAACAATAAAGTGGTCAAAAGTTAGCAAACAAAAGCCCAATACCGAGAGCCCAATTAATTAGTTAATGATAATTAAATAAAAGAAAAATAGAAAACACTGTGTCATGAAGAGAGAAGCTTCCCCATTTTTTTAGTTCAAATATTGTTCAAAATCAGAATGGCACTTAACCCTTTCAATTAAACCAAAAATAAATCAAATAGAAGAATGACATTTGGCCAAAAGTCAAAAGAATGAAAAAATGTCACATAAATTTCACATTTTCTCTTTCTTTTTCTCAATTTTTTTATTCACAATAGATACAAACTTTAGAAACTTTCTCAACATTCTTAAATCAAACTTCAATTTAAAGAATCACACATAATCAACTGTCCAAGAACAAAAATAATTACCACAAAAATGATAGGAGATGCGGAAGAAGTTGTTCGTCGCGACAGAAAAAGGGAAAGGGACTCGTTGGTTTTGAAGAGACGGTGAACAGACGTGTAGTTAACGGTGAGGTCGATGGAAGTAGTAGGAACATTATCGGACGGAGGGAATATTATTTAAGGGTATCGGTGGCTGAAACGTGAATGAAGGGAGTAGCTGCGGAGATATTTATGGGAGTTGAAAGCAGCATCGGTGGTGATTGCAGGCGGAAATTGGAGGATGGTGGAAACATAATGGTGATGAATGGAGAATGGGAGAATTGAAGAAGTTTGATGGTGATTAACAAAATGAAGGTGATAATGTATTGAAAGATGAAGATAGTGATGAACAAAATTGAAGATGAAATGGGTTTTGGTAAATATAAAAACGTTTCTCTGTATTTCGTTCTCTACTCCGCCTTCTCAATTTAACTATTTCTCAATTTATAGCACAAAACTATGGATTTAACTAATTTTTTAAGTGACCAAAAAGTCCCTATTGATAAAAAAATGACGTTAAAAACTAAAAGTATAAAAATTAATACAATTAAATTTATTTTTTTATGAATAAAAAATAGAGATCCAAAATGATCAAAAACGATAAAAAAGGATATTAATCTATCCAAAAAAATAAAATGAACACATTAAAATAAACTACATGTCACAAAGATTAATAAAAAAATTAACCAAATGGTCAAAAATCAACATAAAATAAGAATAAAAATATCAGGCTGAACAGACGCTTAGGGTTAAAAATGAGACTTTAAACTGTACCGAAAAAATGAAGCGAGCATACCGTCATGATCTACGTGAAAGGTGAAAACTTGAAATATTTTCTCGCTAATTTTTCTGCATAGTGTCGAATCGCTTTTAACGATATGTCTGTAAAACTGAAATATTAATATTATCGACATATAAGCAACTTGGGGCAATGCAAGAAACGAGTAAAGAGATAAAAATGTATGAAGTGAAATATCAGGTATTTTTTAACTACAGAATGATGCAAACTTCGATTTAAATTGACTTTTGGTCAACTTAAATACGACTAATGATGCAAAATGTGATGAATGAAGATATTTATTAATGATTGTGACCAAATGACAAAGTATGATATAATAATGCGACTAAAAAAATTAGGGGCGGAATTTAGGGTGCAACAGCTAAAGTCATTTTGAGAAACCTTCTGAAGCAAAGTTGTTCCTCACATCATTAGCTCTTGGCTTGTAAAGAGAAGTTGGAGATGACGTCAAGGAGATTCATATGCTTGAAGAATCGCTAAAAAATATTGAACAATAAGGACGTTATGATCATTCGAACTCAAATTGGCAAACATTGACTTTTGGTCTGACAACTTCAAATAAACTCGAACTTGATCTTTTTCACAGCCCAAGATACTATTAATCACATATGAACTTGAGACGTCGAAGAAGGCATGGAAATAAACACATGAATCTATCTCGAAGAATCTTGAGAATTAAGCAACCAGACTCATCTTAATTATGCTGAATGAAAATTGAGGATAACATGACCTAAGATTATAGAACACCACTCTGATCCATAGGCTTTTGGGAACTATTTTTGGCTTGAACAAACCATAACCCTAACCGGAGAGTCATCACTTGAATTTATTGGCCGCAAACCCTGTCTTTCAAGACACAAAACAAACAAAACATATTTTGGAATTTTGGTTAAAAGTCAGTAAAATAAAAAATACATATAAACGAGGCACATATTTTAAGGTGCTTGGTGATCTCTCAAGAGAAAAGCTAAAGATAAGGAGAAGAACCAAACCCTAGTGCGATCTTGTTATGATTGAGTTGGTATGATATGATAGAGGAATCTTAGGAGCAAAAATTGGGGTACAACACAAGGTATACAAAGCAATTCTAGAAAATATATAAGAAAATGAAGTTGATGAATATTTATAAATCACTAAGATTTATCTTCCCTTTCAAGTAAGTAATTCACAATATATACAAGTTCTCAAATGTTCATGTTTAATGCTGAAACTTTTCTGGACTGATATGAAAAAGTATGCAGAAAAATTTCAATGAAAGTTCAAGACATAATGCACTTGTATTTGAAAAATGAGAAAGTGATTAGTTTGAATTGATTTGAAAGAGGTGTAGAATTGAAATCTGAAGTTTTTAGTATTTATATGAGAATTACACATTTTTGAAAGAGTATAAATTGATCAATCAATGCAATGATTCATGGTGAAGAAACAAAATTCATTTGAATCATTATTTTCATATAAAAAATGTTAGTGCTTTAATCATAACCGGTTACCAGAATTGATATAACCGGTTATCATAAGAAGATATTTCAATAATAACCTCTTCTTCTTCATCATCGAAATAATGTGTTGATACCAATGCAATATTTACATGTTCTTCATCTGAAGATGAACTTACTTCATTGTCATCCCATGCTACATATTCCTTCTTTGGCCTTTTGTCCTTCTTTCTTTTGAAGTATTTATTATTATTTTAAAGTGTAGGGCATTCACTTTTAACATGTCCTTTTCTCCACATTCAAAACATGTAACCTTCCTTGTTGGTGTTTCCCTTTTAATGATCTCCTTTTTTTCTTTCTTTTCTTAGATACTTTTCAAACTTCTTGATAAGATCACAATCGTCATCAGTATTAGACTCATCCTCTTGATTTCTATCATAATTTTTTACACTCGTCTTTAAGGCAATGTCTTTTGAATCTTTTCTTGAAATTCATCCTTTTCATGTCTTTCAAGTTCTGTCTCATATTCTTGAAGTTTTCCGAACAATGTTGCAGAAGTCATTTTGGATAGATTTTTCTTCTCGAATATTGCTATCACTTTAGGTTGATGTTCCATAGATCTAAGCACCTTAAGATCAAGTTCATCGATAGTTATATTCTTACCAATTGCTTTCAAGTGATTTGTCAAATACACAAATCTTTTTTGCAAGTCGAGGGTTGATTCTCTGGGATGTATTCTGAATAATTCGTATTCTTTTAACTTCAGTGATTCTTTCATGAGTTTCCACCAATATATCCCATATTTCCTTTGTTGTTGTGCATGCCGAAATACGAAATAATTCATACATGCTAAGTGCACCTTGAAAAATATTTATTGCTTTCTTGTTGTAGAGAACTTTTTATCACCGTCTTCATCCCATGAACTTTCGGGTTTTAGGGTGCCAACAACATTAACAAAACTAGTAGGAATGAAAGGACCATTTTCAACTGCTTTTCATACTTCTTTTCCTTGAGATTCTAGATGCGCCTTCATGCGTATTTTCCAAAAATCAAAATATTCACCACAAAACAATAAAGGCTTGTTACTGCTACCACCATCTGTAAAACCAGATTTGCATTTGCGGAAGCCATTATGGATCTTTAGGAACATGTTACCTATAACCTGCTCTGATGCCAATTGTAAGGATTGAGCGCGCCTAAGAGGGGCGGGGGGGATTACGTGTAATAAAAATTTTCTGGTTATGATTTATGATGAAAGTGGTAAGTGGGAAAAAGTAAAGAACACCAGAAATTTATCCTAGTTCCCCTTATAATCCAAGAGTACATGTAGTCCCCTTACCACATGTAAGATATTTTTTTATTATTAGATCTTATGGACAAGACTCTCCTAGCCTTCCTATCTAACAAAATCACCAAGAACAATCCTCTTGTGATCAACCAAGTTGAAATAAGAACAATCATTTTCAATTCAAATCTCTTGCTTCCAACAATCCTGGACATCAAGGTATACAAACCAAACAAGTAGAAAAAGAAAGCAATCCTTTCTTTTCCACTCTCTTGTTTGTAATAATCCTGGATAACAAGGTATACAAAACAATTCTGAAAAATATAAGAAAA
The DNA here is from genome assembly GCA_948472305.1 of Vicia faba. Classification (NCBI taxonomy): domain Eukaryota; kingdom Viridiplantae; phylum Streptophyta; class Magnoliopsida; order Fabales; family Fabaceae; genus Vicia; species Vicia faba. The sequence continues at coordinate 106,834,237 of OX451736.1, read as the reverse complement.
TGAAGTTGATGAATATTTATCAATCACTAATATTGATATTTTCTTTCAAGTAAGAAATTCACAATGATATACAAGTGCTCAAGTGTTTATGTTTAATGCTGAAACTTTTCTGGACTGATATGAAAAAGTATGCAGAAAAACTTCAGTGAAAGTTCAAGACACAATGCACTTGTATTTGAAAAATGATTGAGTGATTAGTTTGAATTGATTTGAAAGAGGTGTAGAATTTAAATATTAAGTTTGTAGTATTTATATGAGAATTACACCTTTTTGAAAGAGTATAAATTGATCAATCAATGCAATGATTCATGATAAAGAAACAAAATTCGTTTGAATCATTATTTTCATAAAAAGTGTCAGTTCTTCAGTGGTATCCGATTACTAGAATTGATGTAATCGGTTACACCTGAAGCAGTATAAGAAAAATCCAAAATTTTGAGTATATAAACGGTTACTAGAAATTATGTAACCAGTTACCGCCTTCAAAAAATGCCAAAGAATTTAAAACAGAGTTCATATCAGGTTCATGTAATCGGTTACCAGAAATGATGTAACCTGTTACCATTGGGTTCGTGTAACCTGTTACCATAAATGATGTAACTCGTTACCACTGTACCAAATTTGAAAAGAAAAACTTATAAAATATTTTGAAACCATTGGCAATGTATTTTCAAAAGAGTAATTCACATGCATGGAAATGTTAATTATTTTTTAGCATACTACATATATCAAAGCTTGAATTTTCAATTTATACCGATTAATTGAAGATCAATTATCCAAAGCTAATCTGCATGTAGTTTCTTAAGTCTTGATCCATAGTTCTTCATACATTGTTCTTTTGCTCGTCCTTTATTAATATATACTCTTGATAGTTGTCTGCATCAAAATATAGTATTTGGAGAAGCTTGACTTCACACTTAAAGATTATTATTTGGGACAATTATCCAACTTAATATTGAGTCAACAAAGCCTATTCACTTAGTACCGAGTTGACCTTGCATCCAGAAGAGGTCGCCCTTTCTTTAACATTAGCAATCTTAGAATATCATGGTTGAGGTTGAATTGAGCTCGTTTGTCCTCTTTTGAGTATTATTCAGGGTCTAAGTGAGATCTATGTATAGAGGGTCGAAGTTCACTGATGTTAAGTGTAACACCCAAAAACCCCGACTCTTAATTAAAAATAATAAAATCATCAGCTTAAGATGCTACTCAAACATACGTGCTTACTTTTCAAATAATTTTAAAACTTGCAGCAAAACTCAAATAATTAACATAAACTTTCAATATCTGTTCAATTGAAATACTTAATGAAATCATTTTTCAAAAAGTTAATTATATTTTTTAAATAATCTTATTAATTAAAATCATTAAGTTTTTTAAATAATAATAATAAAAATAATAATAATAATAATAATAATAATAATAATAATAATAATAATAATAATAATAATAATAATAATAATAATAATAATAATAATAATAATAATATAAATAAACAAAATAATCATTTTATAAATCATACATTCAATTTTAATTCAAATTTAAATTTAATTTTTTTATATAATAAAAAATATTCATACTACTTTTGATTCACATATATAGTAAACAATTCTTTAAATAAAGAGAGAAAAACTTAACATCTCTATATATAAATAAATAATTCTTGAATTTATATTTTCAAATTTAAAGAATATAAAAATCATTTTCAATACGGAAATATATTGAGATGGGTTATTCTACTTGAAAAATAATACATTGTATGTAACTTTACTAATATGGAACGCGTAAAGCCTCAATAAGAGTGAATTGAGAATTAATTAGTTCTTTTACTTTGTTCTTTATACAAATATATAATAAGTCTTTTAACTCTAACTCTATCTTAATGTTTTCAACAATTAATGACCATTACTGGCCTTCTTTTCTTGTTAACCATGACAAATAGGCTATCATTACCATTATCATTCTATTGATTGTCTGAGTGCTTAATGTAAGGATTGAGTGTGTATAAGAGGGGGTGTAAATTAGGTGTAATAAAAAAAAATAGTTATGATTTGTGATGAAACCGACAAATGCGAAAAAGTAAAGAACATTATAAATTTATCCTAATTTTCCTCACAATCCAAGAGTACATCCGGTCTCCTTATCGCATGTAAGAGGTTTTTTATTGTTAGATTTTATGGACAAGACTCTCCTAGTCTTTCTATCTAACAAAATCACCAAGAACAATCCTCTTGTGATCAACCAAGTTGAAATGAGAACAATCATATCCAAATCAACTCTCTTTCTTCCAACAATCATGGACAACAAGGTATACAAACTAAACAAGTAGAAAATGAAAACAATTATTTCTTTTCCACTCTCTTGTTTCCAAAAATCTTGGATAACAAGGTGTAGCAGTAGAAATATTAAGACTAAACCATTGATTGACTTAACTCGTACAGATCAAAATAAAAATTTCTACCGCGCTTTATTGTTTCCAAGGGAATGGGAAAAGAGAGAATAACCCAAAAAAGAGGGGGGGAGAATCTAAGTTCGGGGGTTGGTTATGCAAAGGGAAGATATTATCACCCTAAACATCTACGGTACTCCGCAGGAGCCTCTTTGAAAATTTGTGTATTTTGGCTATAAATATTGTATATAAAAATAGATGGTGGAGATGAGAAAAGAAATGTTTTTTATGATTTTTGCACCCGCTGTGGTTGTGAACCTTTAGTGTATACGTACCACCTTCTGTGTAATAGGGGATCAGGGTACTCGTAGTTCACCTTTTTAGAAATTTGAAAACACAAGTGTGTTGGTTAATTTTAAGAGACGAGATATCATCGTCTTATCCGAGTGAAAAAACATACTTACTACCCACGATTATGAGAAAGGAGAATTTGCGTCATCTCAAAGTGGAGGATATGACTTGGATTTTAAAATCAACAAAGCCTCGCTCAACACTCAAGTGGAAAATATCTCACTTCACTATATATCGTAGAAGTATAGTAGCTCGTATCACTACAAAGATTGACAAGAGTATAATCTTTTGAAAAAAGTTTTAAGGTAAAAGGTCAAAGTAGGAAAATAGTTTTTCCTGCATCACAAAAATAATTTAAACCAAAATCAAAAGACAGAGTAGCATACAAGGATTTGACTGAAAAACAGAAACAATAATCGAAACAATAACTTATCTCGCCACCATACAAAAGAGTTTGCTTAAAAATCTTGTTTTTTAACCAAGTCAACCGCAATTACTAGACAATTTAATAACACTACGCCAAAAATAAGTTTTAGCAGCACATAAAAGAAAGCGCTTTTGGAAAAAAGCGCTGCTGTAGGTTTTAAAAAAATTCGCTTAAAAAAGCGCTTTCAAAGGGTGCCTTAAGAAAGCGCTTTTCAAAAGCGCTTCTAAAGGTCACCCTTAGAAAGCACTTTTTGGGAAGCGCTGCTAAAGCTGGCCTTTCAGAGGGTACATTAAGAAAGCGCTTTTCAAAAGCGCTGCTAAAGGTCAGCCTTAGAAAGTGCTTTTCCAAAGCGCTGCTAAAGCTGGCCTTTAGAAAGCTCTTTTAAAAGTGTTGTTATAGGATATGCTACGAAAGTGCTTTTTGATGTAAAAGCGCTATTATAGATGACCTTTAGAAAGCGCTTTTAAAAGCACTTTCGTAGGTAGTTTTATAATAAATATTAAAACACAATTCCTATCACTTTTCTATTCTCATAAGGTTAAGCTGAATTGTCATATACGATAAAACACCCTAACGCAAAACAACACCCTTTTCTCTCTGAGCTCGGATTTCAGAACTGCAAACACTCTAACGTTGCCGGTGCCTTGTTATCTATCTCTACCAGAAACGCCGTCTCCGCCTTTGTATCTATCTCTGTTGTAGCACCGCCATCGCCTTGGTATCTATCTATGTGGGAACACTGCTGTAAAAACCCGACACCATCAATCCTAAATCAATCTTAATAGGTTAGTATTGTCAAACCATCATTTTAGCTACACTTAGTTTTCTATATATTTAGTTTTATGATTTTGAATTTAACTGAATTTTGTGTTTGAATAGGAACAACGAGGCCTACAAATTTTCTTAGGGTTTTGAACAACCAGTTTCTTCAAATCTCCGGTGACACGAAAAATGTTGTTAATAAAAATCTAACATCGCCATCTCCTCTTGTGTGGCACAAACCGACGTTTATAGACGCATTTTTGTACAAGATGAAAAAGAATCTGGAATTTCCAAGAACAAAACCATTTGGTCCATTATGTTTCTGGAGTTTGTTGATTCTCAGGTGAAGATTTACAAAACCACTATTCATTGTAAGATCACCGAGGGAAGAGTTGGTCATAAGTTTGGTGAGTTTTCTTTAAGTAACCAGGTAACCGAAATCTAGAGACCAACCTAATGCTAAAGTTAAACAACTCAAGAAAAAGAAGTGATTTTTATCTTTTAGGAAATTGATTTTATGTGTAGTTTATACTCTGTAGTTATTTACTTACATCAATATTGATATAGAGTACGACTTACTTTTTGTCAAAACTATAGCAGGAAACTGACATTGCGATTCCACTGATAGTAATGCCATTGACTATATTAACATTGATTATATCAAATTCACCATAAACATGAAAATTCAATTAGTATGTTTCTATACTTGCAGTGGTGGTTGTGAGACCTCTTGTGGTTTATTAATTTATATTTAGATATGTCTTGTCACATGTCACAGATATTGAATCCTTCATCTTATCTTTCACTAGGAGTACATTGGGAAGTAAGGCCTTTTATTGTTTAGTTATTATATCTACACATATTTGCTAACCAATTCAATATTTGTAATGTTATGTGTTTTAAACTCGATTAAACTCTGAAGATTTATGTTACACTAGAAATAACTTCACTTGCTCTAAGAAAGAGATTTTCAGTAGCCCACTCTCGCATGCAGATCTCATCAACCATCTATTTACAGTTCTACTCGTCTTATCCCTCTATGAAAGTTGAGTAACCTTGTTGAGAATTAATCCACGGTGGATGATAATTCCATTTTGATTATTATTTTTTTCCAGAGTGCAAGAAATGATATTTTTGCTATGAAACCTACTCCAATTCAGTTTTCATATATGATAATTCAGCTTAACCTTATGACTGTATCTCATTCAATAAAATTTAATTTGTCATTTCATTTTAATTTGTCATTTCATTTTTATTTGTCATTTCTTTTTAATTTGTCATTTCATTTTTATATTTGTTGTTGTACCCCAAAATTTGCCCTCCCATATTCTTCAGAAATTGCCAAGTCAAGCTTCAAAATCTCCCCAAGGGTTGCACAGTTCAAGGGCCTCCTGAACAGTCAAAATTAGGGTTTTGGTTCTGATCAAGAAAATGAAGTTTCAAAGGGCCCAATCAAGTCCCACATGCCTACAAATATGGTCAAGCATCCTCATACCAAGTTTCAAGACTTTCAGCACAAAATTGCACAGTCAAAAACCCTAATTGCACTACAGTCAACTGTAGGGGCAAAATGGTCATTTGGCAGTCAAAAGTTCAAATTTTTGGTCAACATCTCATTTTGAAGCCACAAACATCATTTTATCAATGCTTGATCATGATTCTCAAAGCTTGGCTCAAAAATCATCAAGATGCAAAAGTTTCCTTATTTGGACAGTTGAAAAAGTCAACTGTAAATTGACTAGGGCATTACTTTCACATGGATTATCAGAAAAATTCCATCCAAAGCTCATTTTGAAGAGAAAGACATTTCCTACAACGCATATTAATACTTCAAGTCCAAGAAATGCTCTCACAAAAAGTTATAAATTTCAACATTATAGGTCATTTTCAAAAGTCAACAAAAAGGGACTTTAAGTCAAAGGCCATAACTTGATATTGGTAAACAAGAGTATCCCCAGCAAGGTATTAACAATTCCAGCAAGAGTATCCCCAGCAAGGTATTAACAATTCCAGCAAAGTATCTCTCTCCCCACAGAGTATTTGCTTCCCAACAAGATCGTTAGAGTACTTTTCTCCCCGCAGAGTTATCCATTCGCCAAGTTTATTCCCCAACGGAGTTATCTTCTCCTACCGGTATTCTTGCAGATATCATCCCCAGCGGAAGCGAAATCTATTCTTCAACAGCAGCCCAGGATACGACTTCCCGGCACCCGTCAAGGATTTATTTTCCTAAGACAAAAACATACATTCCTAAACATCACATACATCATTACAGCATGCATAGACGCATCATACAAATCTCATTTATATTGAGAACATCATTGCTTGGTCTATATCATGCATTGCATATGACTGACCTTTACCTTTCAGGAAAGATTCAGCTAAATTCTCAATCATATTTCAAGACCTTATCTGGTTCAGTTAAATCGACTCCAAAGATTTCTTATCCAGTCCAAGGCTTTCTCTAGTCCAGTTAAGTCGACCCCAAACAGATTTTTCTGATGAAGATTCAGTAGAAGTTATCAAAGGTTTTTCTCAAACGTCCGCTTTTGAGATTATAATTGCCTATGGTTCTCTCCCCAATGTTGCGGAGACGATAATTCCATTCCAGGTTTTTCTCAAACGTCCGCTTTTGAGATTATAATTTCCTATGGTTCTCTCCCCAATGTTGCGGAGACGATAATTCCATTTCAGGTTTTTCTCAAACATCCGCTTTTGAGATTATAATTTCCTATGGTTCTCTCCCCAATGTTGCGGAGACGATAATTCCATTCCAGGTTTTTCTCAAACGTCCGCTTTTGAGATTATAATTTCCTATGGTTCTCTCCCCAATGCTGCGGAGACGATAATTCCATTCCAGGTTTTTCTCAAACGTCCGCTTTTGAGATTATAATTTCCTATGGTTCTCTCCCCAATCCTGCGGAGACGATAATTCCATTCCAGGTTTTTCTCAAACGTCCGCTTTTGAGATTATAATTTCCTATGGTTCTCTCCCCAACGCTGCGGAGACGATAATTCCATTCCAGGTTCTTCTCAAACGTCCGCTTTTGAGATTATAATCACCCAAGGTTCTCTCACCGTTCCTGCTGAGGTAGTAAGCACCCCTGGTTCATTCATCATCTTTTGAAACTCCAGATTCAGCTCCTATAACCAGTCAGGACACACCTATACCAAGCATCTGAAAACCAGATCCTGCAACATGTCAGGTATCGTTTTTTCTTTTGCAGGTACGCAAGTTCTCGCTAAGGAATCTCTTATGCGATTGACATCCAGATGGCATCTATAAGCCCATCAGCCCATCCATCATCTCTTAGCATGGCATCTATAAGCCCATCATCCTATCCATCAATCTCCAAATGGCATCTATAAGCCCATTCCCATCATCACACTGCTACTATGTGAGCGCAAATTTCTGGGCACTCTAGTGTTCAATCATCTTCCACCCTCGGATTACGAAAGGCACGTCAGCCAATCTGCATCCTCAGGTCTAAGAAGATTGAACAGGGGTAACTGTTGTACCCCAAAATTTTCCCTCCCATATTCTTCAGAAATTGCCAAGTCAAGCTTCAAAATCTCCCCAAGGGTTGCACAGTTCAAGGGCCTCCTGAACAGTCAAAATTAGGGTTTTGGTTCTGATCAAGAAAATGAAGTTTCAAAGGGCCCAATCAAGTCCCACATGCCTACAAATATGGTCAAGCATCCTCATACCAAGTTTCAAGACTTTCAGCACAAAATTGCACAGTCAAAAACCCTAATTGCACTACAGTCAACTGTAGGGGCAAAATGGTCATTTGGCAGTCAAAAGTTCAAATTTTTGGTCAACATCTCATTTTGAAGCCACAAACATCATTTGATCAATGCTTGATCATGATTCTCAAAGCTTGGCTCAAAAATCATCAAGATGCAAAAGTGTCCTTATTTGGACAGTTGAAAAAGTCAACTGTAAATTGACCAGGGCATAACTTTCACATGGATTATCAGAAAAATTCCATCCAAAGCTCATTTTGAAGAGAAAGACATTTCCTACAACTCATCTTCATACTTCAAGTCCAAGAAATGCTCTCACAAAAAGTTATCAATTTCAACATTATAGGTCATTTTCAAAAGTCAACAAAAAGGGACTTTAGGTCAAAGGCCATAACCTGAGATTGGTAAATCAAAATGACATGGGACCAAAGGAATTGGTTAGAGGACTCAAAGACCTTTCCAAAATGTCCAAGAACATGAGCAAAGCTTAAAAATTGAGCAAGTTATGCCTTGTAGAAGTTTGGAAATTTTTGGATATTTTGAAAAGGCAACATTGATTCAAATGACCTAAAATTGCTAATGGGCCTATTTTTCTTCCATAATTCATCATCCAAAGCATGCACACGACCATTTGGCCCAAAGGGAAGTTTTTCTCCATTTTTATTTATTTATTTGAATTTTTTATTATTAATAATTCATTTAATTAAATAAAATACATGAAAAATACAAAACTAATGAAATAAAATCTTTTTATGCAGAAAATACTCTCATTGGACACTCAAGATTCGTGCATAATTGTTTGTGGAAAGTTTTGTCATGATTTGATACCAAATAGCATGGAAAATATTGAAAAAAGATCTTGAAAAATCAAATCTTCCAAACCATGAATGCAAAGGATTTTGATCAAGTTTTTTGACCTAATGCACTCCATACATAAGCCTGATCAAAACCTAATGCTTGCTAACCCCTAAGCTGCGCAAAAACCCCATTATCAAACTCAAGCTTTTTTTGCAAAAAATTCCAATTCTGAAAACCTATTTGCAGGTCGTTTCAAGCCACAAAACTCATCCTATTGCCTTCCAAGGACATCAAGCAACGTGCCTGGATCAATAACTCAGTCTCTAACCCTTTGAATCATTGTACAGAAGTCCAACTTTTCTCACTTTTTTTCATAATCGTATTTTACAGTTTAAGCATATTCATTGCATTTTGTTCATGAATTCTTGTTAATTAGTTGATTCTGAAGCTAACCATGTAGATGAATTGAGTTTTTATGCGCTATACAAGAAATCACCATGGGCGATGTTTAGGGTTTTCAGAACCTCAAATTGGGTTTTTTTAATTAAGGAAAAATTGGCATCCAAGACTTAGACCATTGAATCAAGCATGGTTGGACGATCAGGAATCCACCCTCGCGCCTAATTTATGATGATCCCTGGGCTAGTCGCTATTTTTCAGAAACTAGCCTAAGGGAACACTAACAAAACCGTTGCCAATGTTTATGTTTCAGAAAAAAAATAAACAACGAGGAAGAAGATGACCCCGGTGGCGATCAACGATTGGTTTGTTTGAATTTTACGCGCTAAAATTCCATTGACATTTGTTTTATTATATATTATTTGTTATTCATGTAAGGTACAAAGAGAACAAAGTGGAGCATTGGCAAGCGCGTTGATTGGTAAACCATAGGACCTGAGTTCGAGCCCCAGGTCCCCACCCCCTTTCATATTTTTCTTCAATTAATGATTCCATGCAGATTAATACTGAAAACGCATCATACGCCTTCAAAATCAGACGTCCACGCGTCCCAATGGTGATGATCAATGGCCACAATCTGAAGAACATGATGCACTCAGTCAACAAAGATCCATGCCAGCGCAAAAGTCAATCAGGCCATGAATAAATGGGCCTCAAATTGCTGGGCTATACCTCCACTTTGGGGACTGCAACCCCGCTAGGTTTGCTAAATTTTTTTACTTTCTTTATTTTTTTATTATTTATACTTTCTTTTAATTATTGTTTTATTAATTAATTTCATATTTTCATAATATATAAAAAACATCAAAAAATCAGAAAAGCCAAGAGAAATAATAAATATTTTTATTTTAAGTACGTTTGTAAATAAATTGCATATAATTAAATTTAGCTATTAAATTAGGATTAATAGTAATGTTTTCTTAATTAATTTAAAATTGGTAGAACTAGGGTTTACAATCATTTTTATCTCTTTTTTTTTTCTTTTCTTTCATAATTATTAAAATATTTCCTATTATTTATTTTTATAATCAAATTGCATGTAAAATAATTAGGTTTAATTTTAGGTTAAAATTTGATCTTTTCTTAATAAATTAAAAGCAACTAGAATTAGGGTTAGCACGTTATTATAATTAATTCCTTTTCATAAAAACCAAAAAATACCAAAAACAATTTCTTTTCTTTTTTTAATTAATTAATTTCATCACTTAATTTAATTTTGCAAAAAGGGTCCAACGCCCTCGTTTTAATTCTTATTTAATTCGCGTGTTTATTTCTTTTTCATTTAATATTTATGTATCTCTCCCAAGGCCTTGTAAATTAATTTCTCGCACTTTACTTTTCTTTTAATTCTTTATTTTTTCTGTCAAATCGGGTTCAAGAAATTTTGGCGATGTGGACCCGCGCCTTTTGTAATAGCTTAGAATTTTTACCTTCTCGCAATCTTTAACTGTTAAATCAAGGCATGAAAGAATGTATGGACAAAAATAAAAACAAGCGCTAGATCACTTATACCATGACAAGATAAAATATCTGAAAACGACACACAAATCACACACCACCCCTAGGGTACGCCTCACTGTTGCCTTGCCTCGAAAGGTGATCGTCGAGTAGAGGATGTCTTAGTAAGTCCTCATGATCCGGGAACCTGGCATGAGGGTAGCTTCTAAGGTGTCTTCCCATTGCTCTGGTGATCACCGTGTCCCGAACCTCGAATTGACCCGAACACCTCCGACGGTGGTGCTACCTACCTCTCAATGGTGGGATGGCACTACTTTAAAGGATATTTACACAGACGAATTCCTTAGGGTAGGTAGACGACTCTAGAAACTTGATCTAATTTCAAAACAAATTCAAAAATACTTTTCACACCAACACATTTTCAAAAAGCTTTCGAAAGCAACTTTTCAAACACTCTTGAGGACTGATACAAGAGTCGAACTGAAATTTTCAAAGAAACTTTTTAAAACCCACAGCTGAAAAGCAAACAAACCATTTTTGAAAACACAATGAGCAAGTATCTAAGAGCCCATGGATAACCATGGATAGAAAGGGTGCTAACACCTTCCCTTTCTATAACCTACCTCCCGAACCGAGAGCAATCTCTATAAGGAATTTTTCTGTGCTTTTGTCCTTTCCATTTGGAGAAAATAAAAGACGGTGGCGACTCTTGCTTCCGCGACATTTCGCGAACCAGCGTTAAACAGTCAGTTCCAGATCCACCGATCACAGAACTGGCGACTCTGCTGGGGACTTAACTTAAAGTGAGGTGTACCTTAGGGTTAGTTCATAACTGTGTTTTCAATTGCTTTCCTTGTTTGCTTTAAATTGTGGGACTGTCTTGGGAGTTCTATAGATCCTAACCCGGATCTGGGGATACCTTCTTAGAAAGTAGCAACAAGGCTATGAGGGAACTGTGCGGGGTATACCGACATGGTTGAAACAGTCTGCTACGTTGATGTGGCACTTTGGTGTGTACCGGTAACCCTTGAGTTCAGTCAAGGAGAGTACGGGGCCTCCGCGTGGTGTCGTGAAGCATCAACAGACCTTAGGAACCTTAATTGAACTATCTTGGCCTCTTTAGGGTAGTGAGATAACTGACTTTGGTGCAGTCCGAGGTTGGTTGATACTCGATACTACACTCAATTGAGGGTTGCTTTCCAGGAATATTTCGGTCGCCAGTTCAGTGGCTAAATCGAAACGATGAACAATGAAAGCAATCCAGTGATATTGGGACCCTTAGAACCCGGTTACTTCTAATAGGACAGTTTGAGCCCACCAACTTCAAGAGGGTAATACCCAGACCCCATGCTGGCCTAAACTCTAAGGGTTTCTCTTGTGTGACTTGTGTGCCTTCGTACTTGACTATTTGCATGCTTGTTGTCTGACACTTGAGCTTCTTGCAGGTTTTGTTTGTAGTCCTTAATTAGGACTCATAACAAGGTCTACCGAGTTTCTTGCAGGTTTCGTTTATAGTCCTTAATTGGGACTCATGACATGGTTTACTAAGTTTCTTGCAGGTTTTGGTTTGCAGTCCTTAATTGGGACTCATAACAGGGCTACTCACATTACCCCATGCATACCATAACATCATACCATTGCATACATCCTAACCCGTTTCAAGGATCTCAAGGGCTTGTGATGCAGGTCATGGTGAATTAACTATCCCAGCAAGGGGCAAAGAGGATTTATTTTCCTCTAGCCAAAGTTGTCAGGGGCTATGATCCACTTGATATGGTGAGCTCTGACTCCTGAAGAAGGTTCCCATAACCAAGTTTGTTCGGAAATCAAAACCAGACATGATGATTAAAGTCAGGGGCTATGACCCACTGGATATGGTGAGCCTTTGACCCTTGGAAGAAAGACTCTCAACAAATACGAAGTTCTTTCAATCAAGCTACCGGATCTAGATGCTAACTGTTGTACCCCAAAATTTGCCCTCCCATATTCATCAAGATTTGTCAAGTCAAGGTCACAAAATTCCCCAAGGGCTATGCAGTTCAACTGTCTCCTATACAGTCAAAACTAGGGTTTGTGTTCTGATCAAGAATTGAAAGTTTTCAAAGGCCCAATCAAGTCTCATATGCCTACAAAGATGGTCAAGTATCCTCATGTCAAGTTTCAAGGCATTCAGCTCAAGATTGCACAGTCAAAACCCTAAATTGCACTACAGTCAACTGTAGGGGCAAAATGGTCATTTGACAGTCAAAAGTTCAAATTTTTGGTCAATATATCATTTTGAAGCCACAAACATCATTTGATCAATGCTTGATCATGATTCTCAAAATTTGGCTCAGAAATCATCAAAGATACAAAAGTTGCTATATTTGGACAGCTGAAAAAGTCAACTGAAGTTGACCAGGGCATAACTTTCACATGGATTATCAGAAAAATTCCATCCAAAGCTCATTTTGAAGAGAAAGACATTTCCTACAACTCATCTTCATATTTCAAGTCCAAGAAATGCTCTCACAAAAAGTTATCAATTTCAACATTATAGGTCATTTTCAAAAGTCAACAAAAAGGGACTTTAAGTCAAAGGCCATAACTTGAGATTGGTAAATCAAAATGACATGGGACCAAAGGCATTGGTTAAAGGACTCAAAGACCTTTCCAAAATGTCCAAGAACATGTGAAAAGCTTAAAAATTGAGCAAGTTATGCCTTGTGGAAGTTGGGAAATTTTTGGGAATTTTGAAAAGTCAACACTACTTCAAATGACCTAAAAATGCTAATGGGCCCATTTTCCTTCCAAGTTTCTTCATGCCAAGCCTATGCACGACCATTAGGCCCAAAGGGAAGTATTTTCTCATTTTTTAATTATTTATTTGAATTTATATTAATATTAATTCATTTAAATTAATTAAATACATGAAAAATATCAAACTTGACCTAAAAAAATCTTTTCATGCATGTTTATTCTCAATACCACGTGCATATCCCAATTAGGCAAGTTTTGATGAGATTTGAGCATGATTGAACCAAAAACCATGAAAAAAGATATGAAAAAATCTTGAAAAATCAATTTGCAAAAACCATTGAATGAAGAAGATTTGATTGATATTTTTGACCTAAAAGCCTCTATACATACTCAGAATCAAGACCTAATGCCAAGAACACTCGAAGCTGCGCCAAAACAAGCTATTGCACATTGAAAATTTTTCTTAAAAACTCAAATCTGAAAAGTGCCTTAGAGATCGTTTCAAGCCATAATACTGAGTCCATCATATTCCTGAAGCTTCAAGGATCACATACCAATCAAAACCATTCGTTCTAGCATCGAGAATTGGTAAAACGGGCACACCCTGTACCGAAAATATTTGATGTTCTTGCACATTGATTCATACATTTTCCATAACTTTTGAGACTTGATTTGCATTCCTGACATGATTTCAAAGCTAACCCATAACATTAATTTGATTATTATGCGTTGTGGGCGATTTTGCCATTGCTAAAATTTAGGGTTACAGGTTTCTTGAATTAGGGCTTTTGCGTAGAGGAAAAATTAGGGTTCATGAATACCATGGTTGAACTCAGCGCTTAGAGACGAAGAAGAAGATATACTCGCGAACAATTTATGAAGCTCATGGTTCTAATCGCTATTTTCCAATAGATCCCTTTTTGCAACGCATTGAAAACCGTTGCCTTATAGGTTTTGTTACAGGGACGAAGAAGAAGGTGGAATCGTGGCACGCACTGACTGGCTCATTCAAATGTTCCGCGCGCTAATCCACTCATGTCTTGTTTTTCTATTATATTATTTATTTGTATATTATATATCAAAGTAGTTAAATGGCTCAGCTGGCAAGCTATCAACGCGTTAACCTTCATGACCTGGGTTCAAGTCCCAGGTCTGGCAATTTCCATAATATTTTTCAACGCAGGTTCCTATGCAACGCTGGCGTTAGGGACTACCATGTTCCATCCAGATCAGGCCATACACGCGTCTAACACGTACAGATCAAGGGCTACAGAACCAAGGAACACCTACGCCTAGTCAACGTGTCACACACGATCCAGAAAGTCAACAAATTCTGAATATTAATGGGCCAAAATTCCAGGCCTGAACCTCCTAAATTGGGGTTACCCCCCCCTGGTTTGCATTTTTCTATTTTTCTCCTTATATTTTATTTTTGCTATTTCATTTATTTTCTTTGTTTTAACATAATTAATTTATTTTCACAAAAATATAAAAACATTAAAAATACAGAAAAGACAAAAAAATATAATTAATTTTGATTACTTTCATAAATAAATTAGAATGTAAATTATTTAGTTTAATTAGGTTTTAATTTTAATTCTTTTTCATAATAAAAATCCAAAAATGTAGAATTAGGTTAATTTTTCCTTTTTTCTCACAATATTATTTATTTATTATTTTATTTTTATGATTAAAAATTGTACGTAAATTAACTTAGGTTTAATTTAGATTATATTTTAATTCTTTCATAATAAATAAAATATTAGAATTAGGGTTTGCCTTTTAATTTAATTTCAATTAACTCCTTTTTCTCATTAAATCTAAAAAACACAAAAATACCATTTTTATTTAATTTTAATTTTAAATTCCTTGTTAATTTTAATTGTTTGCAAAAGGGTCCAACGCCCTAGTTTTGTTAATTCTTTTATTTCGCGCATTTATTTTATAATCGTTTAAATAATTATGTAAATCTCCCACAGCCATGTAACTTTACTTTTCGCACTTTTATTTCGCATTATTTACTTTTCTGCTAAATCGGGTCCGGTTTAATTTTGGCGATGTGGACCCGCGCCATTTGTAATAGTCGTAGATTTATTTTCCCGCAACTTTATAACTGTTAAAAAAAAACATGCAAGAATGAATGACCTTAATTAAAATCAAGCGTAGAACACCCATGACATGACAAGACAAATATCAATGAAACTGACACACAAATTCGCACACACCACCCCTAGGGTACGCCTCACTGTTGCCTTTCGAAAGGTGATCGTCGAGTAGAGGGCGTCTTAGTAAGTCCTCATGATCCGGGAACCTGGCATGAGGGTAGCTTCTAAGGTGTCTTCCCATTGCTCCGGTGATCACCACGTCCCTAAAACTCGAATTGACCCGAACACCTCCAACGGTGGTGCTACCTACCCCTCAATGGTGGGATGGCACTACTTTAAAGGACATTTACACAGACGAATTCCTTAGGGTAGGTAAGTTCTCAAGGATACTTGCTCTAATCTCAAAACAAACTCAAAAAGACTTTTCACACTGACACTTTTCAAAAGCTTTCAAAGCAAACTTTTCAAACACTCTGACGTACGAGTCGATCTGAAATTTTTCAAAGAAACTTTTAAACCCACATTGAAAAGCAAACAATTTTGAAAACACATTGAGCAAGTATCTAAGAGCCCATGGATAACCATGGATAGAAAGGGTGCTAACACCTTCCCTTTCTATAATCTACCTCCCGAACCGAGAGCAATCTCTTTAAGGAATTTTTCTGTGCTTTTGTCCTTTCCATTTGGAGAAAATAAAAGACGGTGGCGACTCTTGCTTCCGCGACATTTCGCGAACCAGCGTTAAACAGTCAGTTCCAGATCCACCGATCACAGAACTGGCGACTCTGCTGGGGACATAACTTAAAGTGAGGTGTACCTTAGGACTAAGATCACTGTGTTTTCAATTGCTTTCCTTGCTTGCTTTATTATTGTGGGTTGCTTGGGAGTTCTATAGATCCTAACCCGGATCTGGGGATACCTTCTTAGAAAGTAGCAACAAGGCTGTGAGGGAACTGTGCGGGGTATACCGACATGGTTGAAACAGTCTGCTACGTTGATGTGGCACTTTGGTGTGTACCGGTAACCCTTGAGTTCAGTCAAGGAGAGTACGGGGCCTCCGCGTGGTGTCGTGAAGCATCAACAGACCTTAGGAACCTTAATTGAACTATCTTGGCCTCTTCAGGGTAGTGAGATAACTGACTTTGGTGCAGTCCAAGGTTGGTTGATACTCGATACTACGCTCAATTGAGGGTTGCTTTCCTGGAATATTTCGGTCGCCAGTTCAGTGGCTAAACCGAAACGATGAACAATGAAAGCAATCCCGTGATATTGGGAACCTTAGAACCCGGTTACTTTGATTAGGACAGGTTGAACCCACCAACTTCAAGAGGGTACTACCCAGACCCCATGCTGGCCTAAACCTAAGGGCTCTCTCTTGTGTGACTTGTGTGCCTTAGTACTTGACTATTTGCATGCTTGTGACCTAACATTTGTTTCTTGCAGGTTTTGTTTCAGTCCTTAATTAGGACTCATAACAGGGTTCACTCACATTATCCCATGCATAGCATAACATCATACCATTGCATGCATCTTGCATACATCCTAACCCATTTCAAGGATCTCAAGGGCTTGTGATGCAGGTCATGATAAATCAAACATCTAGCCAGGGGCAAAGAGGATTTATTTTCCTCTAGCCAAGGGTGTCAGGGGCTATGACCCACTGGATATGGTGAGCCTTTGACCCTTGAGGAAGGATTCTCCACAACAGGAAGTTTCTTCAATCAAGTTACCGGTTTTCAACTCTAACAAGTTTCTCTGTTTACCCCGCGAGATCCTTGAAAACATTACATGCATGTCATACATCTCATTGCATTGCAGGTATCCCTTTGACAGGTTGCTTACCCTTCTTCGCTGTTTATTTCAGCCGATCGTCATGAATCCTGAATCATCAGCTGAGCAGTCCATCAAAGCCCTCCAGGCTCAGAACGCCCAGTTCCAAGGGCTGATCATGAACCTGACCCAGGGGCAGCAAGATCTAAAGGCTCTGCTCTTGAAGAAGGAAAAGAAGAAGAAGAGGACTGTTTTGTTCAGCCCTAGACGCAGATCTGGGAATACACCGCAGACTGAAACTGAGAGGACTACCCCATCTGTGAGGGAAAGCAGTCACCATGAGAGAGAGGTGCCTAGTCCAGTGGTCTCCGACAACGAGACAGATTTCGACGACGAAAAATACCCTCCGGCTGAGGATAAATACAAACAGTTGGAAGACCGGTTAAGTGCTATAGAGATACAAAAGGTGCCTGGTCTGGACTTCGAGGATCTAGGTCTGTCTTCTGGGGTAGTGATCCCGCGCAAATTCAAGGTACCCGCCTTTGCTAAATACGATGGGGCATCCTGTCCTAAGTTGCATCTCAGGGCTTATACAAGGAGGATCCAGCCCTATACAGCTGACAAAAGCTTATGGATCCATTTCTTCCAAGAGAGTCTTTCGGGGACTCAGCTCGAGTGGTTCTATCAACTGAATGGAGCTAATATCCGTACCTGGGAAGACTTAGCCACTGCTTTCTACAAACATTACCAGTACAATGCCGACCTTGCTCCCACACGCACTCAGCTTCAGGGAATGTCTATAGGTGCAGGCGAAGGTTTCAAAGAGTATGCACAGAAATGGAGAGACCTTGCTGGAAGGGTACAGCCTCCATTAACGGACCGGGAACTCGTTGATATGTTCTTGGGGACTCTATCCGGGCCATTCTTCAACCACCTGATTGGTAATTCATCTGCTGGATTTACCGACCTCATCCTGACCGGCGAAAGAATCGAAGCTGGTATCAAAAGTGGGAAAATTCAAGAGGCCACACCTTCTGATATTCATAAAAAGCCTTACACGGGAAAGAAGGAATCTAATGTTGCATACGGTCAAAAGAGTCGTCGTGACCAACATGCAGGGGCATTCATGATTTCTGGTTCTGCACCACGCCGACAACCACAGAGGGGAAACCAGCAAAGGCCGGACGGGCCTAAAAGGCAGTTCACCAATATTAACATGCCATGGTCACAAGCATTGCAACATATGCTGATGATGAACCTGATCGCGGTAATCAACCCTCCTGCCAATCCTAAGACCTCCTCTCCTAGCTACAATCCAGAAGCCAGATGCGCTTATCATTCCGATAGCCCGGGGCACGATACTGAGGACTGTTGGGCACTAAAGTACAAAATTCAGAACATGATCGATGCCAAAGAGATCGAGTTCGAGCCTGCTGAGACTCCCAACGTGATCAATGCTCCATTGCCAAAACATGGCTAGGATTGAGAATTTTTTTGTTCATTTGAATTCAAGTTGTATTTTTCCTTTCTTGTTCAGATAAACAATTATTATGTTAAACTCTTTTATTTCATGAATGCATTACACATGTCTGTCTTGATTTAATTATGTTTACTATTCTTAAAACTGCTTTCATATCTTTGCAATGGTCAACTCTTAATTGAAAATTCTAAACCTCTTGAGGGAGGATGACGAAAACGATACCACAATTTACAGTATGCTTTTGAACAGACCCCGCTGATGAGGTACAGGCATTGTTTCAATCCCTAAACACTGGAGTAATAAGGAAGATAATCCCTCGTCAACCCCTCTGAGCCAAAGAAGTAGGAGTTTTTATTTTTCGAAAATCAAAACCCTTAATCATAACCTGGGGCAGGGTAGTCTCTCAGTTGATCCAAGTGCATGACGAATGGCACCAAAGAGATCTTTACAAAAAAACAGTGATGGTTCAGAATAATCATAAGGACAGGCAGTCACCATCAAAAAAAAAAAAAAAAAAATTCATAAATGAAAAGCCCAAAAAGTCAAAACCAATAAAGAAGACTTACCAAACTGGGGCATCCCGCTGACTGTAATTCCGAAAAGGAAACAGTTCAGGCAAAAAAGAAAAGGATAACAAAATCAAGAAAGAGGTCTCATAAACCCTCAACCAAAGCAAAAATGACTGCCTAGTCAAAATAAATCATCAACATCTGAACCATCATTGGAACATCAGAACAAAGACTCAAACAAGGTCTAACGCACGATCAACTGAGTTTAGGTTTGGAGAACATCACGAAGAGCGGGTGGGTACAAATAATTTGAGCCTTTATCCTTTGTTTCTTAAACCGTGAACCAAGCCACGATATAACCCTTAAAAGTCCTAGCTGAAGCACGGGTTAGTTCGAAAGCATACTGTTACGAAGGTATCCTGACTCCTGAAGGTTTGCTGTAAAATCTTGAGTTGACACCGCACTGTATTACAAAAATGCATTTTCAAAATTCGAGACAGACATAGGCTTTTGCATTCTTAAAATAACCTTGTTTGCATATGACTATTTGTTTGAACAGCAGGGAAATTCGCACGATGAACACCTTGTGAACAGAAGTACCTCCAATCAAGGGGCACAGTAGGAGCATTGCTCATTATCTGGGGCATGGCAAAATACTTCCAACAGGGGCAACTCCCTACATTCTGAGAGCGTGGACATAGTCGAAAAAATACTATGCACAATCAAAGACCCGCTAGGTTGACACACCTAGGCAAAATGAAGGGATGAAACGAAAAACATGTACACCCGGCAAGTCGAAAACCTGAAAAGGCGGCTTGGGCAAAAATGGGTATCCCGGTGGACTGAAAACCCGAAAGGGCGGTCCAGGCAAAAGTTAGGGATCAAAGCGTACGACTACGTTCCGGTATCTCATCACTTGTCTACTCGAAGATTTGTCAATCACCCACACGGGTATCCTCTTCCCTCACCTCCGAAGCAGGGGCAATAATGAGTTAT
Organism: Vicia faba; assembly: GCA_948472305.1. Taxonomy (NCBI): domain Eukaryota; kingdom Viridiplantae; phylum Streptophyta; class Magnoliopsida; order Fabales; family Fabaceae; genus Vicia; species Vicia faba. Next base: position 106,814,247 of record OX451736.1, on the reverse strand, counting down.
CCAGGCGATCCAATTGCTCTGTCAACCAAAGTACAAAGGACAGATCAGCATAAGAATGATTACCATCTACCTTTACGAATTCCAGATCGTGGGCTAACGTCCGAGACCAAACAGGACAATCATCCACTTAATCAAAATCATGCAACCCAACACCGGTTTCTTCTCAACCTTCAGACAAAGTCATACACAGACTCCTCCTCCACAAGATGACCTTACCCCGGTTCATCAAGAAGTTTGTACACAAACTTATCCAAGTAACCTAACCCCGGTTTCACCAGAAGTCTTACATGGACCTACCTTAAGATGACCTAACCCCGGTTCATCAAAGTTTTTACACAAACTTATCCAAGTAACCTAACCCCGGTTCCTCATGAAGTCTTACATGGACCTATCTCAAGATGACCTAACCCCGGTTCATCAAAGTTCTACACAAACTTATCCCAAAGCAACCTTACCCCGGTTCATCAAGAAATCTCACACGGATCTATCTCAAGGTAATCTAACCCCGGTTCCCCCAGAAGTCTCACAGGGACTCGTCTCCAGTAACCTTACCCCGGTTCGTCAAGAAATCTCACATGGATTTACCCCAAGGTAACCTAACCCCGGTTCCTCTAGAAGTCTTACATGGATTTAGTTCAAGATAACCTCACCCCGATTCATCAAAAAGTTTTACATGAACTTACCTCACCAAGCAACCCTACACCGGTTCCCCCTATTCAAGATGCAGTTTTACATGGACTCGTCACCCGGACACCCTACACAGGTTCTCCCTTTCCAAGAACGCAGTTTTACACGAACTCATCATCAAAATAACCCTACCCAGGTTCCTTCTCCATTTCAGATGCGGTTTTACACGAGCTCATCAGCAGGCCACCCTACATAGGTTCCCTCTTTCAACCTACAGCATTACAGTTCAAAACTTCCCCAGAAGTCCAATCCAGTTTCCCCAGGAAAGTTGGGATTCATATCCCCAAGCCATAAGCATATCCCCAGTAAATTTTGGAAGCTTATCCTCGCAGAGCACGAACGCGTCGCCCGACTTTATTCAAAGAGTTATTTCCTTAACAGGATATAACTGGGTTATCCTCAGCCAAAAGCCACGGAAAGAGCGTCCTCGACGAAGTCTTCTTACCCCAGCGAAGTCCATCAACACTTCCAACAACGAGGGTATCCCCAGCAAATTATTATCAACACTTCCAACAACGAGTGTATCCCCAGCAAATTATTATCAACACTCAGCAAAGCATCCCTCTTCCCACAGAGTATTGCTTCCCAGCATGGTCGCTAGAGTATCTTTTCTCCCCGCAGAATCCTTCATTTGCCAAGTTTATCCCGCAACGGAGTCATCTTCTCCTACCGGTATTCTTGCAGTTATCATCCCCAGCGGAAGCAAAATCTATTCTTCAACATCAGCCCAGGATACGACTTCCCGGCACCCGTCAAGGATTCACTTTCCTAGACAAAAACATACATAAAACTTCACATACATCATCATAGCATGCATAACGCACTGCATCATACAAGTCTCCTTTATATTGATAACATCATTGCTTGATCCATATCATGCATTGCATATGACTGACTTTTACCTTTCAGGAAAGATACAGTTGAAATTCTCAATCACATCTCAAGACTTTGACCGGTTCAGTTAAATCGACCCTAAGATTTTCCTGATGCTTATCCAGTCAAAAGCCTTCTCTTGGTTCAGTTAGATCGACCCTAAGATCTCCCTGATGCTTATCCAGTTGAAGATATTTCAAGACCTTGTCCGGTTCAGTTAAATCGACCCTAAGATTTTCCTGATGCTTATCCAGTCAAAAGCCTTCTCTTGGTTCAGTCAGATCGACCCTAAGATCTCCCTGATGCTTATCCAGTTGAAGATATTTCAAGACCTTGTCCGGTTCAGTTAAATCGACCCTAAGATTTTCCTGATGCCTATCCAGTCCAAGGCTTTCTCTGGTTCAGTCGGATCGACCCTAAGATCTCCCTGATGCTTGTCCAGTTGAAGATGTTTCAAGACCTAGTCCGGTTCAGTTAAATCGACCCTAAGATTTTCCTGATGCCTATCCAGTCCAAGGCTTTCTCTGGTTCAGTCGGATCGACCCTAAGATCTCCCTGATGCTTGTCCAGTTGAAGATGTTTCAAGACCTAGACCGGTTCAGTTAAATCGACCCTAAGATTTTCCTGATGCTTATCCAGTCAAAGGCCTTCTCTTGGTTCAGTCAGATCGACCCTAAGATCTCCCTGATGCTTATCCAGTTGAAGATATTTCAAGACCTTGTCCGGTTCAGTTAAATCGACCCTAAGATTTCCCTGATTCTTACCCAGTCAAAGGCCTCTCTGGTTCAGTCAGATCGACCCTAAGATCTCCCTGATTCTTATCCCAGTAGAAGACACCCAAGATTTTTCTCAACGAGCGTTGTTGAAGCTAAAGTCGCCCAAGGTTCCCTTACCATTCATGCTAAGGTAGTAATCATCCCTGGTTCATTCATCAGCGTTTGAAGCTCCAGATTCAGCTCCTGTAACCAGTCAGGACACATCTATACCAAGCATCTAAAATCAGCTCCTGCAACGTGTCAGGTACTCATTTTCTCTTTTGCAGGTATGCAGGTTCTCGCTAAGGAATCTCCTACGCGATCAACATCCGGATGGCATCTATAAGCCCATCATCCTATCCATCAACCTCTAAATGGCATCTATAAGCCCATTCCCACCACACTGCCACTATGTGAGCGCAAATTTCTGGGCACTCTAGTGTCCAATCATCTTCTACCCTCGGATTACGAAAGGCACGTCAGCCAATCTGCATCCTCAGGTCTAAGAAGATTGAACAGGGGCAACTGTTGTACCCCAAAATTTGCCCTCCCATATTCATCAAGATTTGTCAAGTCAAGGTCACAAAATTCCCCAAGGGCTATGCAGTTCAACTGTCTCCTATACAGTCAAAACTAGGGTTTGTGTTCTGATCAAGAATTGAAAGTTTTCAAAGGCCCAATCAAGTCTCATATGCCTACAAAGATGGTCAAGTATCCTCATGTCAAGTTTCAAGGCATTCAGCTCAAGATTGCACAGTCAAAACCCTAAATTGCACTACAGTCAACTGTAGGGGCAAAATGGTCATTTGACAGTCAAAAGTTCAAATTTTTGGTCAATATATCATTTTGAAGCCACAAACATCATTTGATCAATGCTTGATCATGATTCTCAAAATTTGGCTCAGAAATCATCAAAGATACAAAATTGCTATATATGGACAGCTGAAAAAGTCAACTGAAGTTGACCAGGGCATAACTTTCACATGGATTATCAGAAAAATTCCATCCAAAGCTCATTTTGAAGAGAAAGACATTTCCTACAACTCATCTTCATATTTCAAGTCCAAGAAATGCTCTCACAAAAAGTTATCAATTTCAACATTATAGGTCATTTTCAAAAGTCAACAAAAAGGGACTTTAAGTCAAAGGCCATAACTTGAGATTGGTAAATCAAAATGACATGGGACCAAAGGCATTGGTTAAAGGACTCAAAGACCTTTCCAAAATGTCCAAGAACATGTGAAAAGCTTAAAAATTGAGCAAGTTATGCCTTGTGGAAGTTGGGAAATTTTTGGGAATTTTGAAAAGTCAACACTACTTCAAATGACCTAAAAATGCTAATGGGCCCATTTTCCTTCCAAGTTTCTTCATGCCAAGCCTATGCACGACCATTAGGCCCAAAGGGAAGTATTTTCTCATTTTTTAATTATTTATTTGAATTTATATTAATATTAATTCATTTAAATTAATTAAATACATGAAAAATATCAAACTTGACCTAAAAAAATCTTTTCATGCATGTTTATTCTCAATACCACGTGCATATCCCAATTAGGCAAGTTTTGATGAGATTTGAGCATGATTGAACCAAAAACCATGAAAAAAGATATGAAAAAATCTTGAAAAATCAATTTGCAAAAACCATTGAATGAAGAAGATTTGATTGATATTTTTGACCTAAAAGCCTCTATACATACTCAGAATCAAGACCTAATGCCAAGAACACTCGAAGCTGCGCCAAAACAAGCTATTGCACATTGAAAATTTTTCTTAAAAACTCAAATCTGAAAAGTGCCTTAGAGATCGTTTCAAGCCATAATACTGAGTCCATCATATTCCTGAAGCTTCAAGGATCACATACCAATCAAAACCATTCGTTCTAGCATCGAGAATTGGTAAAACGGACACACCCTGTACCGAAAATATTTGATGTTCTTGCACATTGATTCATACATTTTCCATAACTTTTGAGACTTGATTTGCATTCCTGACATGATTTCAAAGCTAACCCATAACATTAATTTGATTATTATGCGTTGTGGGCGATTTTGCCATTGCTAAAATTTAGGGTTACAGGTTTCTTGAATTAGGGCTTTTGCGTAGAGGAAAAATTAGGGTTCATGAATACCATGGTTGAACTCAGCGCTTAGAGACGAAGAAGAAGATATACTCGCGAACAATTTATGAAGCTCATGGTTCTAATCGCTATTTTCCAATAGATCCCTTTTTGCAACGCGTTGAAAACCGTTGCCTTATAGGTTTTGTTACAGGGACGAAGAAGAAGGTGGAATCGTGGCACGCACTGACTGGCTCATTCAAATGTTCCGCGCGCTAATCCACTCATGTCTTGTTTTTCTATTATATTATTTATTTGTATATTATATATCAAAGTAGTTAAATGGCTCAGCTGGCAAGCTATCAACGCGTTAACCTTCATGACCTGGGTTCAAGTCCCAGGTCTGGCAATTTCCATAATATTTTTCAACGCAGGTTCCTATGCAACGCTGGCGTTAGGGACTACCATGTTCCATCCAGATCAGGCCATACACGCGTCTAACACGTACAAATCAAGGGCTACAGAACCAAGGAACACCTACGCCTAGTCAACGTGTCACACACGATCCAGAAAGTCAATAAATTCTGAATATTAATGGGCCAAAATTCCAGGCCTGAACCTCCTAAATTGGGGTTACCCCCCCCCTGGTTTGCATTTTTCTATTTTTCTCCTTATATTTTATTTTTGCTATTTCATTTATTTTCTTTGTTTTAACATAATTAATTTATTTTCACAAAAATATAAAAACATTAAAAATACAGAAAAGACAAAAAATATAATTAATTTTGATTACTTTCATAAATAAATTAGAATGTAAATTATTTAGTTTAATTAGGTTTTAATTTTAATTCTTTTTCATAATAAAAATCCAAAAATGTAGAATTAGGTTAATTTTTCCTTTTTTCTCACAATATTATTTATTTATTATTTTATTTTTATGATTAAAAATTGTACATAAATTAACTTAGGTTTAATTTAGATTATATTTTAATTCTTTCATAATAAATAAAATATTAGAATTAGGGTTTGCCTTTTAATTTAATTTCAATTAACTCCTTTTTCTCATTAAATCTAAAAAACATAAAAATACCATTTTTATTTAATTTTAATTTTAAATTCCTTGTTAATTTTAATTGTTTGCAAAAGGGTCCAACGCCCTAGTTTTGTTAATTCTTTTATTTCGCGCATTTATTTTATAATCGTTTAAATAATTATGTAAATCTCCCACAGCCATGTAACTTTACTTTTCGCACTTTTATTTCGCATTATTTACTTTTCTGCTAAATCGGGTCCGGTTTAATTTTGGCGATGTGGACCCGCGCCATTTGTAATAGTCGTAGATTTATTTTCCCGCAACTTTATAACTGTTAAAAAAAAACATGCAAGAATGAATGGCCTTAATTAAAATCAAGCGTAGAACACCCATGACATGACAAGACAAATATCAATGAAACTGACACACAAATTCGCACACACCACCCCTAGGGTACGCCTCACTGTTGCCTTTCGAAAGGTGATCGTCGAGTAGAGGGCGTCTTAGTAAGTCCTCATGATCCGGGAACCTGGCATGAGGGTAGCTTCTAAGGTGTCTTCCCATTGCTCCGGTGATCACCACGTCCCTAAAACTCGAATTGACCCGAACACCTCCAACGGTGGTGCTACCTACCCCTCAATGGTGGGATGGCACTACTTTAAAGGACATTTACACAGACGAATTCCTTAGGGTAGGTAAGTTCTCAAGGATACTTGCTCTAATCTCAAAACAAACTCAAAAAGACTTTTCACACTGACACTTTTCAAAAGCTTTCAAAGCAAACTTTTCAAACACTCTGACGTACGAGTCGATCTGAAATTTTTCAAAGAAACTTTTAAACCCACATTGAAAAGCAAACAATTTTGAAAACACATTGAGCAAGTATCTAAGAGCCCATGGATAACCATGGATAGAAAGGGTGCTAACACCTTCCCTTTCTATAATCTACCTCCCGAACCGAGAGCAATCTCTTTAAGGAATTTTTCTGTGCTTTTGTCCTTTCCATTTGGAGAAAATAAAAGACGGTGGCGACTCTTGCTTCCGCGACATTTCGCGAACCAGCGTTAAACAGTCAGTTCCAGATCCACCGATCACACTAACCAATTTTCTTGTTTACCCCGCGAGGTCCTTGAAAACATTACATGCATGTCATACACATCATTGCATAACAGGTACCCTTGTTGCAGGTCACTTACCTTTCTCGCGGTTTATTTCAGCAATGGCTTCACAACAAGATAACCAGGACTTTCTTGCTCAAGAGACTCGGTTCGGGGAAATCCTCCTGAATCTATCCAAGGGGCAGGAGGAGCTAAGGACACTTCTCATGGAGACCTTTGTCAGGAACAGTGCTGAGGACGAAAGGTTGAAACACCTACAAGCTGAGGTGGATGCATTGAAGGTCCAGATGCTGGGGCAGGTGACTGCCATTCAAGGGTTAGCTCAAAGACAAGATGAGCTCTGGTTTCTCGTCAACCAACTGCTTCAGGGTAACCAACTGGGGCAACAGTCTAAGGGTAAAAAGCCAGTCATCGTTCAACCACCTTTGAGACAAGGAGGTAAGGGGAGAGCTCCTCAAATGGCTCCAGTCTCACAAGTTCAACATCACAACCAACAAAAGAGTGAGAGAAGGCAGTTCACTCGGCTCAGCGTGACCTTATTCCAGATATTGCCACAGTTGCTGGAGATCAAACTGGTAACTCTAAAAGAAGCTCCGAAGAACCAAAATACATCGTCACCGAAGTACAACCCCAACGCCCGCTGCGCTTACCACTCTGACAGCCCGGGGCATACTACAGATGATTGTTGGAGCTTGAAAAATAAGATCCAAGACATGATCGACGCTGGAGAGATTCAGTTTAAAGTACCCAAGACTCCCCACGTGATCACTACTCCTTTGCTAAAACATGGCTAGGATTGAGAAATTTTTGTTCATTCGAATGTTCAAGTTGCAATTTGCTTTTTGTTCAAACATTTACTCATGTTAAACGTTGTTATTTCATTAATGCATCGCATATGTCTGTTCTGAAACAATATATTCGTATTCACTAAATGCAAATTATTTTCATATTTTTTCTGATGTCAGCTCTTGATCTAAAATTCTAAGCCTTTTGAGGGAGGATGACGAAAATGATACCATAATCTACAGTATGCTTTTGAACAGACCCCGCTGATGAGGTACAGGCATTGTTTCAATCCCTAAACACTGGAGTTATAAGGATGATAATCCCTCGTCAACCCCTCTGAGCCAAAGAAGTAGGAGTTTTTCTTTTCGAAATTTAAAACCCTTAATCATAACCTGGGGCAGGGTAGTTCTCTCAGTTGATCCAAGTGCATAACAAACGGCACCAAAGAGGCCCTTACAAAACAAAGAAAGACAATGATGGTTCCGAATAATCAATAAAGAAAGGCAGTCATTACTTCTCAAAATAAAAACCCAATAAGTCAAAACCTATGAAGGAGACTTACAAAACTGGGGCATCCCGCTGACTGTAATCACAAAAGAAACAGTTCAGGCAAAAAATAGGGATAATAAAATCAAAAAGAAAGAGGTCATACAAACCCTCAAACAACAATAACAAAAATGACTGCCTATTCAGAATAAATCATCAACATCCGAATCATCACCGGAAAATCAAAGCAAAGACTCAAACAAGGTCTAACGTATGATCAATTGAGTTTAGGTTTGGAGAACATCACGAAGAGCGGGTGGGTACAAATATAATTTGAGCCTTTATCCTTTGTTTCTTAAACCGTGAACCAGGCCACGTCATAACCCTTAAAAGTCCTAGCTGAAGCACGGGATTAGTTCGAAAGCATACTATTACGAAAGGTATCCTGACTCCTTAAGGCTTACGGTAAATATCGAGTTGACATCACGTTTTACAAACATTCACTTGTTTTATGAAAAAGAATGCATTTTCAAAATCTTCAAGACAGACATAAGCTTTGCATTTTAACATAACTTTGTTTGCATATGACTATTTGTTTGAACAGCAGGGAAATTCGCACGATGAATACCTGGTGAACAAAAGCACTTCCAATCAAGGGGCATGACATGACCATGGTCCATTATCTGGGGCAGTTCAGTCAAGATTCGGAGAATCTCTCAAAGGCCAAATAGCCTGGGGCAAACCTCCACCTGAGTCACTTAGGGCATTCCTAGCAACGAATCTTGCCTGGTCAAACACCTTCTGGCGACGTGGCAAAATACTTCTAATAGGGGCAACTCCCTACATTCTGAGAGCGTGGACCTAGTCGAAAAAAATACTACGCAAAATCAAAGACCCGCTAGGTTGACATACCTTGGCAAAAATTAGGGCTTCCCAGCGAACCAAAAGGGTTCGGGCAAAATGAAGGGATGAAATGAAAAAAATATGTACACCCGGCAAGTCGAAAACCTGAAAAGGCGGCTTGGGCAAAAATGGGTATCCCGGTGGACTGAAAACCCGAAAGGGTGGTCCAGGAAAAAGTTAGGGATTAAAGCGTACGACTATGTCCTGTTATCTTGTCACCTGTCTACCAGAAGAAGGTTTGTCCATCAACAACTATCAGCACCTCACAGGTCTTCCTCTCCCACCTCAGAAGCAGGGGCAATAAAGGGTTGTCTAAGCAATCTAATTTTTCCGTCCTCCAAGGTACCAAGATAGGTTCAGCTAAAGAACACAACCGGTATATCTTAATTCCCCAGAGAGTAAGCAGTCAGTGCACTCTCTCCAAGCTATATTATCAAGTCTTAAGGAAGTTAAGTATCCTCCAGCAGATATCAACATTCCCCAGCAGTATATGTATTCTCAACAAGCATCCCCGGCAGTCTTGGTCTAAAGATTGTTCCCCGGCGGCATATCAACATTCAAAGGAATCACTTCCCCCGCAGTTCAAAATTACCCCAAGAGAATCCAATCCAGCTTCCCCAAGAAAGTTGGAATCCATCTCCCCAAGCAGTAAGCTTATCCCCAGTAGATTCTGGAAGCTTATCCCTCGCAAAGCACGAACGCGTCTCCCGGCTTTATTTAAAGAGTTATTTCCGTACTAGGATATAACTGGGTTATCCTCAGCCAAAATCCATGGAAAGATCGTCGTCGACAGAATCTTCTTACCCCCAGCGAAGTCTATTAACACTTCCAATACAACAAGAGTATCCCCAACAAGGTATTAACAATTCCAGCAAAGTATCTCTCTCCCCACAGAGTATTTGCTTCCCAACAAGATCGTTAGAGTACTTTTCTCCCCGCAGAGTTATCCATTCGCCAAGTTTATTCCCCAACGGAGTTATCTTCTCCTACCGGTATTCTTGCAGATATCATCCCCAGCGGAAGCGAAATCTATTCTTCAACAGCAGCCCAGGATACGACTTCCCGGCACCCGTCAAGGATTTATTTTCCTAAGACAAAAACATACATTCCTAAACATCACATACATCATTACAGCATGCATAGACGCATCATACAAATCTCATTTATATTGAGAACATCATTGCTTGGTCTATATCATGCATTGCATATGACTGACCTTTACCTTTCAGGAAAGATTCAGCTAAATTCTCAATCATATTTCAAGACCTTATCTGGTTCAGTTAAATCGACTCCAAAGATTTCTTATCCAGTCCAAGGCTTTCTCTAGTCCAGTTAAGTCGACCCCAAACAGATTTTTCTGATGAAGATTCAGTAGAAGTTATCAAAGGTTTTTCTCAAACGTCCGCTTTTGAGATTATAATTGCCTATGGTTCTCTCCCCAATGTTGCGGAGACGATAATTCCATTCCAGGTTTTTCTCAAACGTCCGCTTTTGAGATTATAATTTCCTATGGTTCTCTCCCCAATGTTGCGGAGACGATAATTCCATTTCAGGTTTTTCTCAAACATCCGCTTTTGAGATTATAATTTCCTATGGTTCTCTCCCCAATGTTGCGGAGACGATAATTCCATTCCAGGTTTTTCTCAAACGTCCGCTTTTGAGATTATAATTTCCTATGGTTCTCTCCCCAATGCTGCGGAGACGATAATTCCATTCCAGGTTTTTCTCAAACGTCCGCTTTTGAGATTATAATTTCCTATGGTTCTCTCCCCAATCCTGCGGAGACGATAATTCCATTCCAGGTTTTTCTCAAACGTCCGCTTTTGAGATTATAATTTCCTATGGTTCTCTCCCCAACGTTGCGGAGACGATAATTCCATTCCAGGTTCTTCTCAAACGTCCGCTTTTGAGATTATAATCACCCAAGGTTCTCTCACCGTTCCTGCTGAGGTAGTAAGCACCCCTGGTTCATTCATCATCTTTTGAAACTCCAGATTCAGCTCCTATAACCAGTCAGGACACACCTATACCAAGCATCTGAAAACCAGATCCTGCAACATGTCAGGTATCGTTTTTTCTTTTGCAGGTACGCAAGTTCTCGCTAAGGAATCTCTTATGCGATTGACATCCAGATGGCATCTATAAGCCCATCAGCCCATCCATCATCTCTTAGCATGGCATCTATAAGCCCATCATCCTATCCATCAATCTCCAAATTGCATCTATAAGCCCATTCCCATCATCACACTGCTACTATGTGAGCGCAAATTTCTGGGCACTCTAGTGTTCAATCATCTTCCACCCTCGGATTACGAAAGGCACGTCAGCCAATCTGCATCCTCATGTCTAAGAAGATTGAACAGGGGTAACTGTTGTACCCCAAAATTTTCCCTCCCATATTCTTCAGAAATTGCCAAGTCAAGCTTCAAAATCTCCCCAAGGGTTGCACAGTTCAAGGGCCTCCTGAACAGTCAAAATTAGGGTTTTGGTTCTGATCAAGAAAATGAAGTTTCAAAGGGCCCAATCAAGTCCCACATGCCTACAAATATGGTCAAGCATCCTCATACCAAGTTTCAAGACTTTCAGCACAAAATTGCACAGTCAAAAACCCTAATTGCACTACAGTCAACTGTAGGGGCAAAATGGTCATTTGGCAGTCAAAATTTCAAATTTTTGGTCAACATCTCATTTTGAAGCCACAAACATCATTTGATCAATGCTTGATCATGATTCTCAAAGCTTGGCTCAAAAATCATCAAGATGCAAAAGTGTCCTTATTTGGACAGTTGAAAAAGTCAACTATAAATTGACCAGGGCATAACTTTCACATGGATTATCAGAAAAATTCCATCCAAAGCTCATTTTGAAGAGAAAGACATTTCCTACAACTCATCTTCATACTTCAAGTCCAAGAAATGCTCTCACAAAAAGTTATCAATTTCAACATTATAGGTCATTTTCAAAAGTCAACAAAAAGGGACTTTAGGTCAAAGGCCATAACCTGAGATTGGTAAATCAAAATGACATGGGACCAAAGGAATTGGTTAGAGGACTCAAAGACCTTTCCAAAATGTCCAAGAACATGAGCAAAGCTTAAAAATTGAGCAAGTTATGCCTTGTAGAAGTTTGGAAATTTTTGGATATTTTGAAAAGGCAACATTGATTCAAATGACCTAAAATTGCTAATGGGCCTATTTTTCTTCCATAATTCATCATCCAAAGCATGCACACGACCATTTGGCCAAAAGGGAAGTTTTTCTCCATTTTTATTTATTTATTTGAATTTTTTATTATTAATAATTCATTTAATTAAATAAAATACATGAAAAATACAAAACTAATGAAATAAAATCTTTTTATGCAGAAAATACTCTCATTGGACACTCAAGATTCGTGCATAATTGTTTGTGGAAAGTTTTGTCATGATTTGATACCAAATAGCATGGAAAATATTGAAAAAAGATCTTGAAAAATCAAATCTTCCAAACCATGAATGCAAAGGATTTTGATCAAGTTTTTTGACCTAATGCACTCCATACATAAGCCTGATCAAAACCTAATGCTTGCTAACCCCTAAGCTGCGCAAAAACCCCATTATCAAACTCAAGCTTTTTTTGCAAAAAATTCCAATTCTGAAAACCTATTTGCAGGTCGTTTCAAGCCACAAAACTCATCCTATTGCCTTCCAAGGACATCAAGCAACGTGCCTGGATCAATAACTCAGTCTCTAACCCTTTGAATCATTGTACAGAAGTCCAACTTTTCTCACTTTTTTTCATAATCGTATTTTACAGTTTAAGCATATTCATTGCATTTTGTTCATGAATTCTTGTTAATTAGTTGATTCTGAAGCTAACCATGTAGATGAATTGAGTTTTTATGCGCTATACAAGAAATCACCATGGGCGATGTTTAGGGTTTTCAGAACCTCAAATTGGGTTTTTTTAATTAAGGAAAAATTGGCATCCAAGACTTAGACCATTGAATCAAGCATGGTTGGACGATCAGGAATCCACCCTCGCGCCTAATTTATGATGATCCCTGGGCTAGTCGCTATTTTTCAGAAACTAGCCTAAGGGAACACTAACAAAACCGTTGCCAATGTTTATGTTTCAGAAAAAAAATAAACAACGAGGAAGAAGATGACCCCGGTGGCGATCAAGGATTGGTTTGTTTGAATTTTACGCGCTAAAATTCCATTGACATTTGTTTTATTATATATTATTTGTTATTCATGTAAGGTACAAAGAGAACAAAGTGGAGCATTGGCAAGCGCGTTGATTGGTAAACCATAGGACCTGGGTTCGAGCCCCAGGTCCCCACCCCCTTTCATATTTTTCTTCAATTAATGATTCCATGCAGATCAATACAGAAAACGCATCATACGCCTTCAAAATCAGACGTCCACGCGTCCCAATGGTGATGATCAATGGCCACAATCTGAAGAACATGATGCACTCAGTCAACAAAGATCCATGCCAGCGCAAAAGTCAATCAGGCCATGAATAAATGGGCCTCAAATTGCTGGGCTATACCTCCACTTTGGGGACTGCAACCCCGCTAGGTTTGCTAAATTTTTTTACTTTCTTTATTTTTTTATTATTTATACTTTCCTTTAATTATTGTTTTATTAATTAATTTCATATTTTCATAATATATAAAAAACATCAAAAAATCAGAAAAGCCAAGAGAAATAATAAATATTTTTATTTTAAGTACGTTTGTAAATAAATTGCATATAATTAAATTTAGCTATTAAATTAGGATTAATAGTAATGTTTTCTTAATTAATTTAAAATTGGTAGAACTAGGGTTTACAATCATTTTTATCTCTTTTTTTTTTCTTTTCTTTCATAATTATTAAAATATTTCCTATTATTTATTTTTATAATCAAATTGCATGTAAAATAATTAGGTTTAATTTTAGGTTAAAATTTGATCTTTTCTTAATAAATTAAAAGCAACTAGAATTAGGGTTAGCACGTTATTATAATTAATTCCTTTTCATAAAAACCAAAAAATACCAAAAACAATTTCTTTTCTTTTTTTAATTAATTAATTTCATCACTTAATTTAATTTTGCAAAAAGGGTCCAACGCCCTCATTTTAATTCTTATTTAATTCGCGTGTTTATTTCTTTTTCATTTAATATTTATGTATCTCTCCCAAGGCCTTGTAAATTAATTTCTCGCACTTTACTTTTCTTTTAATTCTTTATTTTTTCTGTCAAATCGGGTTCAAGAAATTTTGGCGATGTGGACCCGCGCCTTTTTTAATAGCTTAGAATTTTTACCTTCTCGCAATCTTTAACTGTTAAATCAAGGCATGAAAGAATGTATGGACAAAAATAAAAACAAGCGCTAGATCACTTATACCATGACAAGATAAAATATCTGAAAACGACACACAAATCACACACCACCCCTAGGGTACGCTTCACTGTTGCCTTGCCTCGAAAGGTGATCGTCGAGTAGAGGATGTCTTAGTAAGTCCTCATGATCCGGGAACCTGGCATGAGGGTAGCTTCTAAGGTGTCTTCCCATTGCTCTGGTGATCACCGTGTCCCGAACCTCGAATTGACCCGAACACCTCCGACGGTGGTGCTACCTACCTCTCAATGGTGGGATGGCACTACTTTAAAGGATATTTACACAGACGAATTCCTTAGGGTAGGTAGACGACTCTAGAAACTTGCTCTAATTTCAAAACAAATTCAAAAATACTTTTCACACCAACACATTTTCAAAAAGCTTTCGAAAGCAACTTTTCAAACACTCTTGAGGACTGATACAAGAGTCGAACTGAAATTTTCAAAGAAACTTTTTAAAACCCACAGCTGAAAAGCAAACAAACCATTTTTGAAAACACAATGAGCAAGTATCTAAGAGCCCATGGATAACCATGGATAGAAAGGGTGCTAACACCTTCCCTTTCTATAACCTACCTCCCGAACCGAGAGCAATCTCTATAAGGAATTTTTCTGTGCTTTTGTCCTTTCCATTTGGAGAAAATAAAAGACGGTGGCGACTCTTGCTTCCGCGACATTTCGCGAACCAGCGTTAAACAGTCAGTTCCAGATCCATCGATCACATTTGTCATTTCATTTTTATTTTTTTTCATTATTACAGGTCAAATGGCTAGTAATCAAGAAAACTCACAAGATGCAAATGCTCCTGAAAATGCTCCAGAAAATACTTCAGAAAAGACTTCAGAAAAAGATATTACACGAGGTATAACTATTATGAGGGGAATCATCCGTGATAGAGATAGAGGAGTAACATATAATGTAGATTGGAATGATAATGACCAACTAATTGGGTCTAATGCTGTAAAGTTGACAAGCTACATTGGTACGCTTGTTCGTATACACATTTCGATCACCACTCCTAGATGGAAAAAAGGAGAGTTGGATGAGGGTAAAGAGAAAGTTTGGACTGAGATAAAGGTACATATATGGTTTTTGTTGTTTGCTTTATCTTGACGATAATATGTGTTTAAATTGCTTTTACTAACACACTTTATGCGTATGTTTTTTTGTAGAGGTCTTTTAACATTGAAGATACCCGTAAAAAGTATATAATGGGTTTGGCTGGAAAAAGACACATATAATAGAAAGTAGAGTACACTCTCAAATCACCACACACGTAAAGCAATTCTGTCTTATTCACATTTCAATCAAACATTATTTTAACAAGAAACTCATTATTATAAATAGTTTTTTAATAATTATTCAAAAAGTTAATTATATTTTTTAAATAATCTTATTAATTAAAATTATTAAGTTTTTTAAATAATAATAATAATAATAATAATAATAATAATAATAATAATAATAATAATAATAATAATATAAATAAACAAAATATTTATACTACTTTTGATTCACATATATAGTAAACGATTCTTTAAATAAAGAGAGAAAAACTTAACATCTCTATATATAGATAAATAATTCTTGAATTTATATTTCTAAATTTAAAGAATATAAAAATCATTTTCAATACGAAAATATATTGAGATGGGTTATTCTACTTGAAAAATAATACATTGTATGTAACTTTACTAATATGGAATGCGTAAACCCTCAATAAAAGTGAATTGAGAATGAATTAGTCCTTTTACTTTGTTCTTTATACAAATATATAATAAGTCTTTTAACTCTAACTCTATCTTAATGTTTTCAATAATTAATGGCCATTACAGCCTTCTTTTCTTGTTAATCATGACAAACAGGATATCATTACCATTATCATTCTATTGATTGTCTGAGTGCTTAATGTAAGGATTGAATGCGTCTAAGAGGGGGTGTAAATTAGGTGTATTAAAAATAATTTGGTTATGATTTGCGATGAAATCGAAAAATGCGAAAAAGTAAAGAACATCAGAAATTTATCCTAATTTTCCTCACAATCCAAGAGTACATTCGGTCTCCTTATCACATGTAAGCGGTTTTTTTATTGTTATATTTTATGGACAAGACTCTCCTAGTCTTTATATCTAACAAAATCACCAAGAACAATCCTCTTGTGATCAACCAAGTTAAAATGAGAATAATCGTATCCAATTCAACTCTTTTTTTTCAACAATCATGGACATGTATACAAACTAAACAAGTAGAAAAAGAAAACAATTATTTCTTTTCCACTCTCTTGTTTCCAACAATCTTGGATAACAAGGTGTAGCGGTAGAAATATTGAGACTAGGCCGTTGATTGACTTAACTCGCACAGATCAAAATAAAAATTGTCACGCGCTTTATTTTTTCCAAGGAAATGGGAAAAGAGCGAATAACCCAAAAAAGAGGGGGAGAGAATCTAAGTTCGGGGGTTGGTTATGCAAAGGGAAGGTATTATCACCCTAAACATCTATGGTACTCCGCAGGATCCTCTTTGAAAATATATGTATTTTGGCTATAAATATTGTATATAAAAATAGATGGTGGAGATGAGAAAATAAATATTTTTTATGATTTTTGCACCCGCCGCGGTTGCTAACCTTTAGTGTATACGTACCACCTTCCGTGTAATAGGGGATCAGGGTACTCGTAATTCACCATTTTAGAAATTTTAAAACACAGGTGTATTGGTTAATTTTAAGAGACGAGACATCATTGTAAGTCTAAGAGTGCCTAAGAGGGGGGGGGGGGGGTGAATTAGGTATATAAAAATTTATTCGGTTTTATGAGAATACTTGTAGTAATTTTTGGTTAAGTGTTTGAAGGTTTTTTATTATATCTTATCTTTTCTTGATTATGGTGATGAAAGCGATAAAAGCGGAAAAGTAAAGAACACGGCGAAATATCCTGGTTCCCCTCACAATCCGAGAGTACTCCAGTCCCCTTTCCAACACGAAAGAGATTTCACTATAGTTTAGAATGATTGTACAGCCTATGCTTACTATCTAACCTATAGTGTGACCAAAGGTTCTTAACACCTTTAAGATCAAACAAACACTAATGTGAATGAAGAACAATCCTCTTCAAATCACAACACTTACTTCCAACAATCCTGGATAGTAAGAGAATACTTTCTTTTTGTAATACAATGATTTATTTGAAAGAGATGGAGAGCACTATCAATCTTCAATTGATCTTCTTCTTCAAGATAGAAACAATTCTCAAGCAATGATTATAAATGTTCACAATGAATGTATGAAACTTGTAATGATTTCTTAATGAAAATGTATATGGCAAGTTTCACAAAATTTATGAACACTTGAAAGTTTGTATGCAAATTTGAATGATGAAAATTGTTTTTTGAAGAAGGTTTTTTTTTTAAATCTGAAAATCTGCACATTTTATAATGTCACAAATACCTCTTCATTCATGCCATTTGATATGAAAAGATGCAATGCATTCATGAAAGAATACCATTTGAAATATGTTCAAAAACTAAAAGAAAATCTGCACTGGTTCGCTGGAAACCGGTTCCGACACAGGTAGAACCCGGTTCTTAGTGAACGTTATAACTCAGAATTCAAAAAATAACACGCAGGAACCGGTTCCCCTATAGGTACAACCCGGTTCCTGGTACAGATTCCAGGGACGTGTTTTTTGAACAAGTTTGGAACCCGGTTCCCTGTTAGGTAGGAACCGGTTCCTGAAAGTTTATTTTCAAAAATTCTTTTTGAAAAAGATATCAAACAAGGTTTTTCTTATTGTTAAAAATGTGGGATATGTATATGATTATGAATGCAAATTTGTGAATATCTATATTCAAGTTTAAGAATTATTTATACCTTTTGACATTTTGTTGATTCTTCAATAATTCTTCTTCTAATCTTCAAGACTTGTATATGATATTGATAAGCTTTTTGCACATCCTTTGAATGTTGATATCCATGTTGTCTTCATCAAAACTAATGCTTTAAACATGACTTGAGAAGCTTGTAATTACATTCTCCCCCTTTTTGATGATGACAACCAAGTCTTGAAAACAATTCTTGAAATGTTTATGTTGTTTTGTGTAGCAAAAATGTTGAGCAAATGCAAGGCTCCCCCTAAATTGTATGCTCCCCCTAAGTCCATGATTCTTTGAATTTTGGAGTGAGTGCCTGCAATTTCTTTGAAACAAAACAACACATATGCATATTCTTCTCCCCCTTTGTTAACATCAAAAAGGATGGGGAAAAAAAGTGAAACAAATTCTTTTACCTTTGAGTTTTACCTCATTGGTGACTTCATCAATAATCAAGCATTCATCTTTTGTAAATTTGATCTTGAAGCCTTTGTCACAAAGTTGACTTGTACTTAGAAGTTGTCTTTTGTTTTTCAATATAAAGTACATCTTCAATGGATATGAAAGTTATTGTATCAACTTTGCTAATGCCAAGAATTCTTCCTTTAAGGTATTTCCCATATGTGAAATAATCCTTGGACTTGAACTAGATTTGAAAGTTAGTGTATGTCTCTCATCATATGCTTTGAACAACCACTATCAAGATACAAAATATTGTATGTGGTCTTCAAGCATACCTACAAAACAAATTAAGTTTGATTTGGTACCCAATGTGCTTTGGGTCCATCATAGTTAGTTCCTTTCTTAACCCACACATAATGCCCACTTGCCATACTAAAGTTTCTAACATAGCAAGCATTAGGTATATGGCCTTTAATACCACAATAAAAACAAGTAGGTTCAAAGTTACTTCTATATCTAGAAGGATAAGATTTCTTCTTAGGAAATGTTTTCTTTTTCGGATAGTGATGAACTATTTTAGGTTTGTTCACTTTCTCTTTGGAAGATTGATCACTTGCCTTAACAAATATAGTTTTGTTATAACTTGGTTTTGAGAACTTTGAATATCCAAGTCCACTTTTATCATTGGAGTATCTTTGTTGGCTAAGAACACCTTCCAATCCAATTTGCCCTTTTTCATATCTTTCAATGACTCTTTTTAATTGGACAATTTGGAAAGAGAGTGAATCACAATTTTTGCATACGAAATTCTGTTTTTGTTCATCACTTGACTTTTGTTTTTCTTCTTTGAAATCTTTTTCCATTGAAGCATATTTTTCTTCTAAGGATGAAATTTGTTTCTTTTGTGATTGTTGTACCCCAAATTTTGACCTAAGATACCATCTCCCATCTACATCATTACATTGCAAGTGTTTTGACCTATTTTTATCATTTTTCAAAGCGGATTTTAAATTCATAACTTTTTCAAGTCGAGAGCTGTTTATTTTTGAACGCTAAATTTATTAATTGATCAATGCTAAAACAATGTTTATTAATTATTTATTATCTTAAATTTAAATAATTGGAATTTATTTTCAGTTATTATATAGTTTAAAGATTTATAAATAATAAAATAAATATTTGAAAAGAGTTTATTAATTGATCAACAATGTTTATCTAATTATTTATTATTCTAAGTTTAAATAGTTGAAATTTTATTTTCAGTTATTATAATTTAGAAGAATTATAAATAATGAAGTAAATGATTGAAGAGAAGTTAATTGATCAATGATGTTTATTTAATTATTTATCATTCTAAATTTAAATAATTAGAATTGATTTTCAGTTATTATATAATTTAAAGAATTATAAATGATAAAATAAATAATTGGAAAGAAGAAAAGAATTAACTGAAATAATAGAATTTTATTCATCTTTATTCTAATTATTACAATTGTTGTTTAAATACTGTATTATGTACAAAGTATTTACAATGACAATTACATAAAATGTTTAAAGTAAGATAAAAACTATTTTTCTAAGATTCTAAATATTCATCTTCTATTCAATGCTTCTTTAATGCTCATTTGATTTTACCTGCAAAAGAATTAAAAGAAAAGTCAGAAATGAATATATAATTAAAAGCAGAAAATTAATTTAAGCGTTCATCATTAAAAGCAAACGGCTGGAATCAGTTTTTACCCTTTTTGCAAATCACGGGATTTCTCCCGGTTCACAAAAAGGGATGAATTTTTATTGATAAAAATGAATGCACAAGTTAAAAATATGCACAAATTCATTTTTTGGTCAAAATTGCACATTTTAATTGAAAACTGCATATTTCAAAAGCATAGTTCAACAGCATATACAAATTCCAAGTCAAGTTCCAAATTGTCAAAATGCAACGTAACTAACTGTCATGTGGGAAGAGGCCAAAAACATAAGGCTCCCATGTTGTACATGTAATTGACAAAGAGGAAGTGTGCAAATCAAACTATGCAAGCAATATATTTCCTAATTACATCATTTTCCAGCTTATGCTTTTTCAGAACTTAAAAGTACATACAACATTTTAGTGTTTCAACTGTACTAAGGAGAGAGAAGAGAGAAGAGTGTGGGTTTTACAGGTTTTGGCTTAGGCAGAAAATGGATACAAAACAAAACTGCAGCAGCATCCAATAAGAAAAGGAAATCATGAAAAAGAATACAAACAAACTGATGTAACAGTAATGTGCAGAGGCATCAAAGAAAAGGATTAAAATATTCAGAACCTGAATCATCCAAAGCCTCAAGGCCAAACTGTTATAACAACAACAAAACTCTTCAAAAAATTCAGAGTTCAAAAACCGGTGGGAGGCATTAAGTCAAAAACTGTCAAACAAAATACCAAGCCAATTCTCAAGACCAAAAGCCTCAAGAACCTGCTGTCCAGCCAAAGCACCATCCTTTCAAAATGATAACCAGCATACCCTGTCAAACCATGAAGGCCATGGCCAACAACATAAACCAAAAATATACATACAACCTGCATTCGAGACAATAAACCAATAAAGCCATCACCAAAAAAACGTTGAACCTGTCAAGCCAAATATTGTGTAACCATGGCCTAAAATACAAGAAGCCAATTCTCAAAATACCAAAAAAACAAAACCAGTAGAACCTGTAACACCAAAAGTGCCAGACCCTTAACCATTTCAAACCTATTGCCCAGCAAAACCATAACCATTTCAAAGCCTAAGCCATAGTAACATCAACCAATATGGCCTAAAAACCATAAAACCAGTTCACCCTGTTTCCATCAACATACATAAACCAGAAAACCATGCTAGGCCAAACCTGAACCAATCCAACCAAAGCAAAAAAACCAGAACCATACAACTTATCCAACCAACGTCCAAACTCACCAAGCCTCAGAATACATCATCATAGGCTAATACAAGAAAAAGGAAACAAAAGCAAGGCCAAAAGAAGAGAAAAAAAATATACAAAGGCTACCAAGAGGAAGAAGGAACAAAAAGCAACAGAAGCAAAGCATCGAGCCCACAGAAAGGAGAAGAAGATAAAGTTTTGATTTAAGAAACGAAATACCAGGGTCAAAGCTCACATCCTCACTGTCTTCCCCGCCGCCTTGGCCTCCTACGCGTACCCCAACCTTCCTTCCTCCGTCTCCAAAGGTAGTTCTCTTTTCCCCTTCCCTTTCATACAATAATAACCATAATAATAGAGTCAGAATCGAAAAATGGATGAAATATCATAACATGCAGTAATGAAAACACTAACGAAATAAAAGTGAAATTGGTACCTTGAATCGGTCGCCCTAGTATTCTCTTTGGAGGGAAGAAGGAGTTTTGAGGATGTCGATGGCCGTGGCAGGGAGAACTCAAGCGAAGGTGGGATAACGCGCGAAGAAGACGAGCAAATGAGCGCCGCTCTGTACATCTTGTGAACCCTAATCCCTTTTTCTCCCAACTACCCTAAACATTGTGGAATTGGACCTCAACCCGTTTCTTGCCTAAGCCCAACGAATTTCCTTTTACACCCCCTTTTCTGCTTATTTCTGATTGGGCCTCTTGAAACCCCTTTTGGCCCATGCATTTGTTTACCCCCCCCCCCCCCCCCCTTTGATTCTTGATACACTTTTTTTTCTATTTTTGATTTCCTTAGCCCCTTTTTAGAATTATTATTAATTTAGTTTAATTATTAAATTTAATCAAATAAGAAGTGTATTTTAATTAAAACAATTTTAATAATTTGACCATTGCTTATTAGGTTTAACTTTAGGTTTATTTAGTAATTTTTAGTATTCCTTTTTTTAATTAGGTTTAAGTTAGTAACTTTTAAGTTTTAATTTAGTTTAATTATTTAACAACTCTTAAAAATAATACCTTTTATTAATATTAAAAAAACATATAAAAATAGAAACATATAAAATAAAAAACTTAAAAAAATATTTTACTTTCTTTAATTAATTCTCTTGCGTTATTAATATTAAACAAAAAATATAAAAATGCATGTTCACATCCTTTAGTTTATTATTTAATCATTGTTATGGTTGTATATCATTTATCTATTTAATTTTCTGTTTAATTATTTCATCTTTATTTGATTATTCTGTTTACGTCTAAATCCAAGAGAAAAATGATTAAACAGGTTGACTTCATGTCCTCAAGTCCAATCACGCGGATATCTTCATTTCATTAAAACTTAAGATAATTTTTCCCCAAATCTTCAATCTTTTCAAAATTTATACCTTTTAAGCCAAAACTTCGACATTAGGTCGTCGTACCTTCAAAAAACCCATCCGTACCCCTTTTCGGCCAAAACAATTTATTTTTAATCAAACGAACATTTTAATAAACAGATATTTCAAAAGGTTCCTATAGAGTACTATAGATACATTGGGTGCTAATACCTTCCCACTGTATAACCAACCCCCGAACCATAGATCTCTTTTCAAAAACGCCTTGTATTTTTATTACTTTTAAAAAGTATTATTTTACATTGCATATTTAGGGTTTTATTTCGCTTTCCCCTTTTCTTTTGGAAATAATAAAGCGCGGTGGCGACTCTTGCTTTTGTGAGACGAATTAATCAATAATTCGATCTCCGATTTACCCCGCTACAGTGATGAAATGGTTTTATACAGAATTTTGCATTCATTCAATAGTTCATCTATAGCACCTTGTGCATCACTATCAGAAAGAGAAAATTCATTACTAACCTCATTGTCTTCATCATCGGAATGGTGTGAGACCATTAATGCTAGATTTGCATGTTGATTGTTTTTGGAATCGGAAGATGAACTTTCCCATGCTATATATGCTTTCTTTGACTTTTTATCTTTATTTCTCTTGAAATATTTCTTCTTCTTTTCAAGTGTAGGACATTCACTTTTAACATGTCCCTTTTCTCCACATTCAAAGCATATAACCTTCCTTGTTGGTGCTTCTCTTTTTCTTTCTTTTCGTAGAACCTTTTCAATCTTCTTGATAAGATCATCATCTTCACTACTAGTGGATTCATCCTCTTGATTGCTATCATGATTTTTTATCCTTGTATTCAAAGCCATGTCTTTTGAGTCTTTTACTTGGATTTCATGCTTTTCGAGTTTTGCAAGTTCCGTCTCATATTCTTGAAGTTTTCCGAACAAAGTGGCAGAAGTCATTGTGGATAGATTCTTCTTCTCGGATATTGCTCTCACTTTTGGTTGCCATTCCCTAGATAAAGATCTAAGCACTTTAAGATTAAGTTCATCATTAGTTAAAGTCTTACCTAGTGCTTTCAAATGATTTGTCAAGTGTACAAATCTTTTCTGCAAGTCGAGGATTGATTCTCGGGGCTGCATTTTGAATAGTTCGTATTCTTGACTCAAAGTATTTAATCTTAATCTTTTAACTTCAGCGGTTCCTTCATGAGTTTCTACAAGAGTATCCCAAATTTCCTTTGCCGTTGTACATGCTGATACTCGGAAAAATTCATCCATACTAAGAGCACTTTGGAGAATATTGATTGCCTTTTTGTCAAAGAGAACTTTTTTCTTGTCATCGTCATCCCATGATGCTTTAGGCTTTGATGACCCAACACCATTGACAAAACACACCGGAGTAAATGGACCATTCTCAACAGCATTCCATATTTCTTCTCCTTGAGCTTCAAGATGAGCCTTCATGCGAATTTTCCAAAAGTCAAAGTATTCACCACAAAACAATGGAGGCTTGTTGTTACTACCACCATCTTTGAAAACCGGATTTGGATTTGCAGAAGCCATTCTGGATCTTTAGGAACAAGTTACCTATAACTTGCTCTGATGCCAATTGTAAGTCTAAGAGTGCCTAAGAGGGGAGGGGGTGAATTAGGTATATAAAAATTTATTCGGTTTTATGAGAATACTTGTAGTAATTTTTGGTTAAGTGTTTGAAGGTTTTTGATTATATCTTATCTTTTCTTGATTATGGTGATGAAAGCGATAAAAGCGGAAAAGTAAAGAACACGGCGAAATATCCTGGTTCCCCTCACAATCCGAGAGTACTCCAGTCCCCTTTCCAACACGAAAGAGATTTCACTATAGTTTAGAATGATTGTACAGCCTATGCTTACTATCTAACCTATAGGGTGACCAAAGGTTCTTAACACCTTTAAGATCAAACAAACACTAATGTGAATGAAGAACAATCCTCTTCAAATCACAACACTTACTTCCAACAATCCTGGATAGTAAGGGAATACTTTCTTTTTGTAATACAATGATTTATTTGAAAGAGATGGAGAGCACTATCAATCTTCAATTGATCTTCTTCTTCAAGATAGAAACAATTCTCAAGCAATGATTATAAATGTTCACAATGAATGTATGAAACTTGTAATGATTTCTTAATGAAAATGTATATGGCAAGTTTCACAAAATTTATGAACACTTGAAAGTTTGTATGCAAATTTGAATGATGAAAATTGTTTTTTGAAGAAGGTTTTTTTTTTTTAAATCTGAAAAATCTGCACATTTTATAATGTCACAAATACCTCTTCATTCATGCCATTTGATATGAAAAGATGCAATGCATTCATGAAAGAATACCATTTGAAATATGTTCAAAAACCAAAAGAAAATCTGCACTGGTTCGCTGGGAACCGGTTCCGACACGGGCATAACCCGGTTCTTAGTGAACGTTATAACTCAGAATTCAAAAAATAACACGCAGTAACCGGTTCCCCTATAGGTACAACCCAGTTCCTGGTACAAATTCCAGGGACGTGTTTTTTGAACAAGTTTGGAACCCGGTTCCCTGTTAGGTAGGAACCGGTTCCTGAAAGTTTATTTTCAAAAATTCTTTTTGAAAAAGATCTCAAACAAGGTTTTTCTTATTGTTAAAAATGTGGGATATGTATATGATTATGAATGCAAATTTGTGAACATCTATATTCAAGTTTAAGAACTATTTATACCTTTTGACATTTTGTTGATTCTTCAATAATTCTTCTTCTAATCTTCAAGACTTGTATATGATATTGATAAGCTTTTTGCACATCCTTTGAATATTGATATCCATGTTGTCTTCATTAAAACTAATGCTTTAAACATGACTTGAGAAGCTTGTAATTACAATCATCGTCTTATTCGAGTGAAAAAACATACTTACTACCCACGATTATGAGAAAGGAGAATTTGCGTCATCTCAAAGTGGAGGATATGACTTGGATTTTAAAATCAACAAAGCCTCGCTCAACACTCAAGTGGAAAATATCTCACTTCACTATATATCGTAGAAGTATAGTAGCTCGTATCACTACAAAGATTGACAAGAGTCTAATCTTTTGAGAAAAGTTTTAAGATAAAAGGCCAAAGTAGCAAACTAGTTTTTCCTGCATCACAAAAATAATCTAAACCAAAATCAAAAGACAAAGTAGCATACAAGGACTTGACTGAAAAATAGAAACAATAATCTAAACAATAACCTATCTCGCCACCATACAAAAGAGTTTGCTTAAAAACCTTGTTTTTTAACCAAGTCAACCGCAGTTACTAGACAATTTAATAATTAAATAGAGAATGTCTTAAATTTGCAAGACACTACTAAAAAAAGTAAGTCAAATTTATATCATCATTATAATATTTAATAATCATAACATTCCTTGAAAGTCCTTGAACAAACTTGAAAGCAAATATACTATTACATAAAACTTAATAATAATAATAATAATAATAATAATAATAATAATAATAATAATAATAATAATAATAATAATAATAATAATAATAATAATAATAATAATAATAATAATAATAATAATAATAATAATAATAATAATAATAATAATAATAATAATAATAATAATAATAATAATAATAATAATATAAATAAATAAACAAATGCGATGATTTGTGATGAAACTGACAAATGCGGAAAAGTAAAGAACATCAGAAATTTATCCTAATTTTCCTCACAATCCAAGAGTACATCTGGTCTCCTTATCACATGTAAGCGATTTTTTTATTGTTAGATTTTATGGACAAGACGTTCCTAGTCTTTCTATCTAACAAAATCACCAAGAACAATCCTCTTGTGATCAACCAAGTTGAAATGAGAACAATCATATCCAATTCAACTCTCTTTCTTCCAACAATCCCGGACAACAAGGTATACAAACTAAACAAGTAGAAAAAGAAAATAATTATTTCTTTTCCACTCTCTTGTTTCCAACAATCTTGGATAATAAGGTGTAGCGGTAGAAATATTGAGACTAATCCATTGATTGACTTAACTCGTACATATCAAAATAAAAATTTCCACCGCGCTTTATTGTTTCCAAGGGAATGGGAAAAGAGAGAATAACCCAAAAAAGAGTGGGGAGAGAATCTAAGTTCGGGGGTTGGTTATGCAAAGGGAAGGTATTAGCATCCTAAACATCTAGGATACTCCACAGGAGCCTCTTTGAAAATCTGTGTATTTTAGCTATAAATGTTGTATATAAAAATAGATAATGGAGATGAGAAAAGAAATGTTTTTTTTTAATTATTTTTGCACCCGCCGCAGTTGCAAATCTTTAGTGTCTATGTACCACCGTCCGTGTAGTAGGAGATCAGGGTACTCGTAGTTCACCTTTTTAGAAATTTTAAAACACAAGTGTGTTGGTTAATTTTAAGAGAGGAGACATCATCGTCTTATCTGAGTGGAAAAATATACTTACTACCCACGATTATGAGAAAGGAGAATTTGCGTCATCTCAAAGTGGAGGATATGACTTGGATTTTAAAATCAACAAAGCCTCTCTCAACACTCAAGTTGGAAGTATCTCACTTCACTACATATTGTAGAAGTATAGTAGCTCGTATCACTATAAAAATTGACAAGAGTCTAATCTTTTGAGAAAAGTTGTAAGGTAAAAGGCCAAAGTAGCAAAATAGTTTGAATGACATTAATTGACTTTCAGTCTTCTCATAAAAATGTAAAATTATTGTTAAATTGTTTAAAGTTTGATTAAGAAAATGTTTTTGAAAATGCATGGACCTAAGTCCAAGTTTATTGTGAAAGCGGTTCAAGTTTAAAAACAAGAAGAGTTTTCAAAAGGAGGGAGAAGATTTTTGAAATTAAAGAAGATGGGAGGAGATGAAGGGACTATCCTAAAGCATAAGGTAAAATCTAGGAAAAAGAACCGTCTAACAACAAAGAAGCCAACACTTGACATAATGAGTCAATGTAGAATTCTCATCCTTTAAAATTGAAACCAAACAAGCAAAGATAATAAACCTCTTAAGAATACCAAACTTCAATTGCATTAGGTCTTCAAAAAAATTAGACAGAGTAACGGCTGTACAAAGATGAATTCTCAATCACAAACAAAGCATGTAATCACAATAACTTGCACACGAAGCAAACAAACAACCCAATGTCCAGACAAAATAATAGTTGAGGTCACAAGGTTATAAGGGTGGTCAAGGTCTCTACTCCTAAGTCCAAGAAGTCCATAACTCCAAAATGCCAAAGATAGTAACCAAATAGTCCAAGCAACCTTAAAGTTTTTTATTGTTCAATTTGGTTATTAGGTATCTTCAAAAAGAAAATGAAAGCTCAAATGAGCAAAATAAAGAAAATGACATAAAAATAAATTCTCAATTGAGAAAAGATAAAAATAGCATGAAATGTAAATGCTAAAATAAATGTGCTTAAAGTAAAGAACATAAGGTAAAAAGCACAAAATAAAGTCAATTGTTAGAAATTAGAGGTTAGTTGAATAACCATCTTGAAACTTTCATTTGAAACTCATTAGAAGATTGATAAAATCAAAGCTTCTCAACAACAAGTCTCATTTGCTTTTTGTCAAGTATATCATTAATTTTAAAATTCTCGAGGCGACAATAAATGATTAAATATGTTTAAGTGATTCACTTTGACCAAAGCTTATGAAGATCCATTAGAGGGTTGATAAGACAAAAGCCTCCTAACAATGAATCTCAAGGTTATTGGATCAAATGATTCAAATTAACATACTTGGGCTTACAAACATGAGTTTGGGCCACGAATGATCATTTCTCAAATTGGGACAAAATTTAGCGTTATGTTAAGCAATCATAAGTGGACTTATATAGAAGTCGCACCTATTTTGAGGCCGGTCAATAAAGTCTATACATCCATACGTGTTCAAGAGCTAAATTGGAATGAACTTTGAAATCACAATGCAATACTATAAAATAAGCAACACTGCTTAATTTGTTTACAATATAACAAAACCAAAATATAAAAAGAAATAAAGGAGGTGCAAAAACAATAAAGTGGTCAAAAGTTAGGAAACAAAAGCCCAATACCGAGAGCCCAATTAATTAGTTAATGATAATTAAATAAAAGAAAAATAGAAAACACTATGTCATGAAGAGAGAAGCTTCCCCATTTTTTTTTAGTTCAAATACTGTTCAAAATCAGAATGGAACTTAACCCTTTCAATCAAACCAAAAATAAATCAAATAGAAGAATGACATTTGGCCAAAAGTCAAAAGAATGAAAAAAATGTCACATAAATTTCACATTTTCTATTTCTTTTTCTCAAATTTTTTATTCACAGTAGATACAAACTTGAGAAACTTTCTCAACATTCTTAAATCAAACTTCAATTTAAAGAATCACACATAATCAACTGTCCAAGAACAAAAATAATTACCACAAAAATGATAGGAGATGCGAAAGAAGTTATTTGTCGCGACAGAAAAAGGGAAAGGGACTCGTCGGTTTTGAAGAGACGATGAACAAATGTGTAATTGACGGTGAGGTCGATGGAAGTAGTAGGAACAGAATCGGACGGAGGGAATATTATTGAAGGGTATCGGTAGCTGAAACGTGAATGAAGGGAGTAGCTGCAGAGAGATTTATGGGAGTTGAAAGCAGAATCAGTGGTGATTGTAGGCGGAAATTGGAGGATGGTGGAAAGATAATGGTGATGAATGGAGAATGAGAGAATTGAAGAAGTTTGATGGTGATTAACAAAATGAAGGTGATAATGTATTGAAAGATGAAGATAGTGATGAACAAAATTGAAGATGAAATGGGTTTTGGTAAATAGAAAAATGTTTCTCTGTATTTCGCTCTCCGCTTCGCCTTCTCAATTTAACTATTTCTCAATTTATAGCACAAAACTATGGGTTTAACTAATTTTCTAAGTGACCAAAAAGTCTCTATTGATAAAAATGATGTTAAAAACTAAAAGTATAAAAATTAATACAATTTAAAATATTTTTTTTTATTTTTATGAATAAAAAATAGAGATCCAAAATGACCAAAAACGATAAAAAGGACATTAATCTATCCGAAAAAATGAAATGAACACATTAAAATAAACTACATGTCACAAAGATTAATAAAAAAATTAACCAAATGGTCAAAATCAATATAAAATAAGAATAAAAATATTAGGCTGAACAAACGCTTACAGTTAAAAACGAGACTTTAAACTGTACCGAAAAAATGAAGCGAGCATACCGTTATGATCTACGTGAAATGCAGATTCATAAAATGGTCAGTAAAAGGTGAAAACTTGAAATATTTTCTCGCTATTTTTTCCGCATAGTGTTAAATTGATTTTAACGATCTGTCTGTAAAACCGAAATATTAATATTATCGACATATAAACAACTTGGAGCAATGTAAGAAACGAGTAAAGAGATAAAAATGCATGAAGTGAAATATCAAGCATTTTTTAACTACAGAATGATGCAAACTTCGATTTAAATTGACTTTTGATCAACTTAAATACGACGAATGATGCAAAATGTGATGAATGAAGATATTTATTAATGATTGTGACCAAATGACAAAGTATGATATAATAATGCGACTAAAAAAATTAGGGGCGAAATTTAGGGTGCAACAACTTAAGTCATTTTGAGAAACCTTCTGAAGCAAAGTTGTTCCTCACATCATTAGCTCTTGACTTGTAAAGAGAAGTTGGAGATGACATCAAGGAGATTCATATGCTCGAAGAATCGCTCAAAAATATTGAACAATAAGTACGTTATGATCATTCGAACTCAAATTGGCAAACATTCACTTTTGGTCCGACAACTTCAAATAAACTCGAACTTGATCTTTTTCACAGCCCAAGATACTATTAATCACATATGAACTTGAAACGTCGAAGAAGGCATGGAAATAAACACATGAACCTATCTCGAAGAATCTTGAGAATTAAGCAACCAGACTCGTCTTAACTATATTGAATGAAACTTAAGGATAATGTGACCTAAGATTATAGACCACCACTCTGATCCATAGGCTTTTGGGAACTATTTTTGGCTTGAACAAACCATAACCCTAACCGGAGAGTCATCACTTGAATTTCTTGGCTGCAAACTCTGTTTTTCAAGACACAAAACAAACAAAACATATTTTGGAATTTTGGTTAAAAGTCAGTAAAATAAAAAATACATATATACGAGGCACACAATTTAAGGTGCTTGGTGATCTCTCAGGAGCAAAGCTAAAGATAAGGAGAAGAACCAAACTCTAGTGTGATCTTGTTATGATTGAGTTGATATGATATGATATGATAGAGGAATCTTAGGGGCAAAAATTGGGGTACAACACAAGGTATACAAAGCAATTCTAGAAAATATATAAGAAAATGTAGTTGATGAATATTTATAAATCACTAAGGTTTATCTTCCCTTTCAAGTAAGCAATTCACAATGATATACAAGTGCTCAAATGTTTATGTTTAATGCTGAAACTTTTCTGGACTGATATGAAAAAGTATGCAAAAAAATTTCAATGAAAGTTCAAGACATAATGCACTTGCATTTGAAAAATGAGAAAGTGATTAGTTTGAATTGATTTGAAAGAGGTGTAGAATTGAAATCTAAAGTTTTTAGTATTTACATGAGAATTACATATTTTTGAAAGAGTATAAATTGATCAATCAATGCAATGATTCATGGTGAAGAAACAAAATTCATTTGAATCATTATTTTCATATAAAAAATGCCAGTGCTTCAATCATAACTGGTTACTAGAATTGATATAACCGGTTATCATCAGAAGATATTTCATTACTAACCTCTTCTTCTTCATCATCGAAATATTGTGTTTATATCAATACAATATTTACATGTTCTTCATCAGAAGATGAACTTACTTCATTGTCATCCCATGCTACATATGCTTTCTTTGGTCTTTTGTCCTTCTTTCTTTTGAAGTACTTATTATTATTTTAAAGTGTAGGGAATTCACTTTTAACATGTCCTTTTCTCCACATTCAAAACATGTAACCTTCCTTGTTGGTGTTTCCATTTTAATGATCTCCTTTTTTTCTTTCTTTTCTTAGATACTTTTCAAACTTCTTGATAAGATCACAATCTTCATCAGTATTAGACTCATCCTCTTGATTTCTATCATAATTTTTTACACTCGTCTTTAAGGTAATGTCTTTTGAATCTTTTCTTGAAATTCATCCTTTTCATGTCTTACAAGTTCTGTCTCATATTCTTGAAGTTTTCCAAACAATGTTGCAGAAGTCATTTTGGATAGATTTTTCTTCTCAGATATTTCCGTCACTTTAGGTTGACGTTCCCTAAATATAAGCACCTTAAGATCAAGTTCATCGATAGTTATATTCTTACCAATTGCTTTCAAGGGATTTGTCAAATACACGAATATTTTTTTACAAGTCGAGGGTTGATTCTCTGGGATGCATTCTGAATAATTCATATTCTTTTAACTTCAGTAATTCCTTCATGAGTTTCCACAAATATATCCCATATTTCCTTTGTTGTTGTGCATGCCGAAATACGAAATAATTCATACATGCTAAGTGCACCTTGAAGAAGATTTATTGCTTTCTTGTCGTAGAGAACTTTTTATCACCGTCTTCATCCCATGAACTTTCGGGTTTGGGGGTGCCAACAACATTAACAACACTAGTAGGAATGAAAGGACCATTTTCAACTGCTTTTCATACTTCTTTTCCTTGAGATTCTAGATGCACCTTCATGCGTATTTTCCAAAAATCAAAATATTCACCATAAAACAATGGAGACTTGTTACTTCTACCACCATCTGTAAAACCGGATTTGCATTTGCGGAAGCCATTCTGGATCTTTAGGAACGTGTTACCTATAACCTGCTCTGATGCCAATTGTATGGATTGAGCGCGCCTAAGAGGGGTGGGGGGGATTAGGTGTAATAAAAATTTTCTGTTTATGATTTATGATGAAAGTGGTAAGTGGGGAAAAGTAAAGAACACCAGAAATTTATCCTAGTTCCCCTTATAATCCGAGAGTACATGTAGTTCCCTTACCACATGTAAGATATTTTTTTATTATTAGATCTTATGGACAAGACTCTCCTAGCCTTCCTATCTAACAAAATCACCAAGAACAATCCTCTTGTGATCAACCAAGTTGAAATAAGAACAATCATCTTCAATTCAAATCTCTTGCTTCCAACAATCCTGGACATCAAGGTATACAAACCAAACAAGTAGAAAAAGAAAGCAATCCTTTCTTTTCCACTCTCTTGTTTGTAATAATCCTGGATAACAAGGTATACAAAACAATTCTAAGAAATATAAGAAAATGAAGTTGATGAATATTTATCAATCACTAATATTGATATTTTCTTTCAAGTAAGAAATTCACAATGATACACAAGTGCTCAAGTGTTTATGTTTAATGCTGAAACTTTTCTGGACTAATATGAAAAAGTATGCAGAAAAATTTCAGTGAAAGTTCAAGACACAATGCACTTGTATTTGAAAAATGGGAGAGTTATTAGTTTGAATTGATTTGAAAGAGGTGTAGAATTGAAATATTAAGTTTGTAGTATTTATATGAGAATTACACCTTTTTGAAATAGTATAAATTGATCAATCAATGCAATGATTCATGATGAAGAAACAAAATTCGTTTGAATCATTATTTTCATAAAAAGTGTCAGTTCTTCAGTGGTATCCGGTTACTAGAATTGATGTAATCGGTTACACCTGAAGTAGTATAAAAAAAAAATCCAAAATTTCGAGTATGTAAACGGTTACCAGAAATTATGTAACCGGTTACCGCCTTCAAAAAATGCCAAAGAATTTAAAACAGAGTTCATATCAGGTTCATGTAATCGGTTACCAGAAATGATGTAACCTGTTACCATTGGGTTCGTGTAACCTGTTACCATAAATGATGTAACTCGTTACCATTGTACCAAATTTGAAAAGAAAAACTTATAAAATATTTTGAAACCATTGGCAATGTATTTTCAAAAGAGTAATTCACCTGCATGGAAATGTTAATTATTTTTTAGCATACTACATATATTAAAGCTTGAATTTTCAATTTATACCGATTAATTGAAGATCAATTATCCAAAGCTAATCTTCATGTAGTTTCTTAAGTCTTGATCCATAGTTCTTCATACATTGTTCTTTTGCTCGTCCTTTATTAATATATACTCATGATAGTTGTCTTCATCAAAATATAGTATTTAGAGAAGCTTGACTTCACACTTAAAGCTTATTATTTGGGACAATTATCCAACTTAATATTGAGTCAACAAAGCCTATTCACTCAGTACCGAGCCGACCTTGCATCCAGAAGAGGCCGCCCTTTCTTTAACATTGGCAATCTTAGAATATCATAGTTGAGGTTGAATTGAGCTCGTCAGTCCTCTTTTGAGTATTATTCAAGGTCTAAGTGAGATCTATATATATATATATATATATATAGGGTCGAATTTTCACTGATGTTAAGAGTAACTCCCAAAAACCACGACTCTTAATTAAAAAGAATAAAATCATCATCTTAAGATGCTACTCAAACATACATGCTTACTTTTCAAATAATTTTAAAACTTGCAGCAAAACTCAAATAATTAACATAAACTTTCAATATTTGTTCAATTGAAATACTTAATGAAATTAACAAAATTTAAACATCAATTCAAAAAAAATCAAACAACCTATTCCATGATGTTAGAGATCAGAGTAAAATCCATCTAGTAGAAATAGAGAATAAATAGATGAAGAGAGCTTCAAAGCCATCATCCAACTCATAGAAGCACTTACTTCTTCTGAGTATATAATAGTTTAATCACTTTTACTATTTAAATAATATATTTTTAAAAAATTATTTAATATTATATTGAAAATTAAGTTGAATAATTCATTATACAATTTTTTAAATATAGATTAATTATTACTTAAATTACATTTTTTATTTCCTATTTTTCTTTGTTCATACAACTAATCCTTTTATTTTAAATTTAAATAATTATATCTTTTTCTTACATTTTTTTAATTAAAATTGAAGATGTGTTCATTTTTAATAGCTTGTTATTTGTGAAATATCACATTTAAGAGTGAGAATAGGCCAAGTCGAATTAAACTGGCCAAACCTGAGTCTGATTTGTTAAAAAATTTAAAATTTAAATCTAACATGTAGTCTATTATAGACTTATTTTTTGGTATGAGAATCCAACTTTTTTGAAAGCCTGATTGGTTTTCTAGCTTACTTAAAAGTCTACTTTATTTGAATATGTGTAAAATAACTATTCTACTAATGTTAAATAGATTAACAAATTAAAGATCAACGAGTATAAATTTTTATTTTCATTGACTCATTCGAGTTTACTATTAGCATAAGTTTTGTGATACTTTTTTTTATAGAACATATTGAAACAACTTATGACAACAACTTATCAGGTTCATGTAATCGGTTACCAGAAATGATGTAACCTGTTACCATTGGGTTCGTGTAACCCGTTACCATAAATGATGTAACTCGTTACCACTGTAACAAATTTGAAAAGAAAAACTTATAAAATATTTTGAAACCATTGGCAATGTATTTTCAAAAGAGTAATTCACATGCACGGAAATATTAATTATTTTTTAGCATACTACATATATCAAAGCTTGAATTTTCAATTTATACCGATTAATTGAAGATCAATTATCCAAAGCTAATCTTCATGTAGTTTCTTAAGTCTTGAGTCATAGTTCTTCATACATTGTTCTTTTGCTCGTCCTTTATTAATATATACTCATGATAGTTGTCTTCATCAAAATATAGTATTTGGAGAAGCTTGACTTCACACTTAAAGCTTATTATTTGGGACAATTATCCAACTTAATATTGAGTCAACAAAGCTTATTCACTCAGTACCGAGCTGACCTTGCATCCAGAAGAGGCCACCCTTTCTTTAACATTAACAATCTTAAAATATCATGGTTGAGGTTGAATTGAGCTCGTTTGTCCTCTTTTGAGTATTATTCAGGGTCTAAGTGAGATCTATGTATAGAGGGTCGAAGTTCACTGATGTTAAGTGTAACACCCAAAAACCCCGACTCTTAATTAAAAATAATAAAATCATCAGCTTAAGATGCTACTCAAACATACGTGCTTACTTTTCAAATAATTTTAAAACTTGCCGCAAAACTAAAATAATTAACATAAACTTTCAATATCTGTTCAATTGAAATACTTAATGAAATTAAAAAAATTTAAACATCAATTCAAAACAAACCAAACGACTTATTCCATGATGTTAGAGATCAGAGTAAAATCCATCTAGTAGCAATAGAGAATAAATAAACGAAGAGTGCATCAAATCCATCATCCAACTCATAGAAGCACTTACTTCTTCTGAGTATATGTACAATATTGTACAAGTCACACAAAACAAACAAGAAAGGGGTGAAACAACAACAACAATAGTAGTAACAAAAACGCCAAGAACAACAACAACAACAGTAACAATAATGCCAACAACAACAACAACAGCAGCAACAACAGTAACAATAGCAGCAACAATAGTAGCAGCAGCAACAACACCAGCAGCAGCATCACCCCCACCACCAACAATAACAAAAACAAGAACAAGAACAACAACAACAAAAACAACAACAACAACAACAACTACAACAATAGTAACAACAACAACAACAATAATAACAACAACAATAGTAACAACAAGAACAACAACAACAATAACAATAACAACAACAACAACAATAGCAACAACATTAGCAGCAACAACAACAACATCAACATGAACCACAACAACAACAACAACAACAACAATAATGCAATGTGAAATGCACTAAACTCCTCCTTCAATATGTCTGTGGTACTAGATTTTTGGGCATCAGAGGTATGTTACTTATTGTGATGGTGAAAATCAGAGATCAAGCTATTAATTAACTTGACTCGCAAATAAGCAAGAGTCACCGCCGCGCTTTATCATTTCCATGGGAAAAGGGAAAGTGCGAAATAAAACCCATAAATATGCAAAGTAAGTGCAATACTAAAAGTAAAGAAATATACAATGCATTTGAAAAGATCGAAGATTTGGGGGTTGATTATACAAAGGGAAGGTATTAGCATCCTATATATCTATAGTATCCTATAGGAATCTTTTGAAATATCTATATTTTTGGTTAAAAAGTTTGTTTGCAAAAAGGATCGGGGAGATGAGAAGTTTTAAAAATGCAACGACCTAATGTCGAGGTTTTGGCTTAAAAGAGTGTAAATTTGAAAATAGGATTTTAAAGGTTTTAACTAATGGGAAACAAATATGAGGGACAAAATATAAAGACTCAGTGACATAAAGTCAACGAGACGATCCTTTTCATTGGATTCAAACACAAAGATAATAATCAAATAAAGATCGAACAAGAACCATGCATCAGATAAAAAGGAATAGTAACCATAATCCAAGGATTAAAGAACCAATTTTAGGTTTTTTTTTCTTTATTAAGTGGCTTATAACAAGCAAAAGAAAATAAGAAACTCAAGTGAGCAAAGAGAAGATAAATACTCAAGTGAGCAAAGAAAAAATACATAAAGTAGAGAAAATAAAATGCTATGGATGATAAATGACATAAAAGTAAAGAGAAGAAAATATAAAGTGCGGAAATATAAATGATATTAAAGTAAAGTTAGTACAATATAAAGTTAGTACAATATAAAGTTAATAATCTGATTTGGGATAAGTGTAACTTCATATGGAGCATAGAATGTATGTATCCATATATGTTAGAGAAATGACACTTTGAAGTTCATTCTCTTATACATGTAGTACAATTAACAAACATGTGGATCAAGACAAAATCAAGGAAGATACATTATGACAAACTTATCATCAATTCCAAGTACCTTGAATGATCAAAGGACCATTTAGAGGTAGATTGAAAATGATGAAAGTTCATCAAATATCCGACAAACATAGATGAACTAAAAAAAACTCAAATGCTTTCCAAATTGATCCAAATAAAAATAAAAATAAAATAGATAAAGAAGAATAAGATGAAGTCTATAATAAAAATAGTATAAATGTCATAATTTTCTAGATTTTTCATGAAATTAAACAAATGAATAATGAAAGTTTATCTACTCAATCTCACGATCAAGGATCCATGCTCAAAATAAGTAAATAAACAACAAAAAATTACAGAAAAAAATGAAAATTAAACAACAATAAATTACTTTTGCTTTTGGAGGTTCAAAAACACTTTTCAACTTTTGATTTTGAATCAATGGAATTTCCTTTCAAAATGGATATAATTATGGCACTAAATAAATAAATAAATAAAGAGTAAAAATACAATAGAATTAAATAAAGAACAAGTATAATAGCCTACTTCTTCAATAAAAGAAAGAAATGACTTGAAAAAAAATAAAGAAAAAAAGAAGAAGAGAGTTTTGCCTTAGTTTAGTGAATGATTTATGGTATGTTCCTCCAAATGAAAGAAAGAAATGTCTTATTTATAGGGTGAATGAGGTGAGAGTTGATGTGGCAATCCATGTGACTTTGTGATAATGGTTCTTGACCATTCATAAGTCTAAGTTAGCAATCCATGTGAACTGTGAGAATGATTTTTGGTCATTGATAAGTACAAGTTGACAATCCATGTGAAGTATTTGTACTACATTATAATGGTCCCAACTTTTCTTTATTGACACAAAAAAATAAAAGGACAAAGTAATAATAATAATAATAATAATAATAATAATAGCTAAAAGTGTTAGTAAAAATAATAAATACAAAATAGAAAATAAGAGAGACATTAAATTAACTATTTATGATTTTTTTTCTTGAATTAAAATAAATGAAAATATAAGTGCAAATTAAAAGATAAAAAATAAAATACATATAAGAAAGTAAAAGAACTTATATAAATTTTTCTAGACTTTTTTTTGAAATAAATGATATCAACATATAAGTTTAAATTAATAAAAGAATATATTTTTGATAATTTTTTTAGTAAAGAGGTAAAAATAGTAAATAAAAAAAATAACATGATGTTAAGTACATTTTTTTGTGATTTTTTAAATGGAAAAGAAATCATGAATAAAACACAATAAAAATCAAATTTACTAAATTCATAAACGACTTCTAACGTTTCTATTTTTCCGTGACTTTTCAAAGCATAATCAACTCTTAACTTGTAACGAGAAATTGTATATGATGTAAAGGAGAATCATATGCAAAAAGAACCGCTCAAAATGTTTTTGAAATCTAACTCAAGAATTGGCAAAAAAATAGGTCAAACCACTCGTGAACACTTGTTATGCAATGATGCAAATGAAGTGTGGGATCTTAAGTTAAAATTGGGATATGACACTTATTTATCTCCATCTTTGGTTCCTCTCTGAACTGTGTCCCTCTTTGGACATGAGACCGTCATGGATCCTCTCTGAGCCTAACCTCACTGGACTTAAGTCCTACCTAACTTCAATACATATGTATGCAAAGTAATAAAATTAACTCTAAAATAATAATTTTATTTTCAAACTTATTAACAAGATAACTAAAGATCATCGACATCAAAATTTACTCGAATTAGTCAATGGTTATAAAACTATGCTTGCAATCAAACTTGCAAGAATAACCCTGACCATTCATAAAAAGAATCAAGAAAATAAGTCAACTTATGTATCCATCTTCCAAGATCCGCCATTGTTTAAAGGTTAAATTTTTCTTCTTAAAAACTAGCAGAAAGGATGACATTGATTTGTGGAAATATAGTTATGGGACCTATATGTAACAAATATTAATTATGAGGCCAACATGAAATCAAGAAGGTAATCCT
The DNA here is from genome assembly GCA_948472305.1 of Vicia faba. NCBI lineage: Eukaryota > Viridiplantae > Streptophyta > Magnoliopsida > Fabales > Fabaceae > Vicia > Vicia faba. The sequence continues at coordinate 106,774,817 of OX451736.1, read as the reverse complement.
TCGTAAATTTAGGGATAATTTATTCCTTATGACATGTATTAATCAAATTTTATCGTATAAAGTAAAATTTTAAAATTACATATTAATTTAAATTCTTAAAAAATTAAAATGAAATTAAAAAAATAATATATAATTTGATTTTTGAATAGTAAGACGTTTTCATGTCAAATATGAATAATGATTCTCACATTGATTAAAAAATAGGATATTAATCTTTTTTTAAATGAAAAAAAGACATAGATTCAATATTTTAAGACTTTGAATTAATATGTAATTTTAAAAATAAACTTTATATGATAAAATTTCATTAATATAAATCATTAAAGATAAATTAGTTTTAATTTTACAAGAGGTAACTTAGATCTCACCATTAAAATATCATATTATAACACTTGTTGCATATTAACAATATACCTTTCTACCACTAAATGGATTTAAAGGATGGTTTAATTTAGATTAGTAAGAAAAGTGTTTTCTCAAAACAAAAAAAAATTAACAACAAGCATATTACATTTTCTTACATAATAACAAACATTGGTAAATTCGCATAAAATTAACCAATCATATAAACTTTTCACTTTAATTTTTACGAGATAGTATCTTCGTACTACATAGGATCTTTCTTAATAAAATAACAATTGAACTAACTTTTAAATTATAATGGTTTTTTAAAAGAGAAAAACTACTTTGACACTTAATTTTGAATTTACACCACATAAAATTTCATACATGTATACTTCATATTTTTTTATTGTTTGTTTTTCTCACTTTGAAAGTTGTGCACACTAAATCTGTTGCATATTATATGGTGTCAAATTGTCAATTGGTGATGGTGTAAATTGTTGGTGTCAAATATCATGCCTCTTTTTAAAATCACATTATATAAAAATACACTAAATTATTATTCCACACGTCAACTTACAAGTTAAAATTAAGACCAAACTTATGTAAGTATAATAAAACAACAATATTCAATTCAAATTCGAATACAATCTAAGCAAGATTTTCTCTCTAATTCACGACTTTGTTGAAGTTGCAAATAATCTTTATATGTAATTCCACGATATATTGATGGACTATCCTTGCTAAGAAGCTCTGGTGCAGGGGTGACAATGGTGTCAAGTGTGGGCCCATGTGCTGTACCAACAGAAATTCTTGCAGCTTTCTTATTCATCACCAAAGCACGATGAACAACACTCTTGTATTTTCCATTTGTAAGTATCTAAGGACAATTATAAAATATTTATATATGTAACCATTACCCAATAGAAATATAAAATTTGAATTGTAAAAGTTTAATTCTAATCATATTTTGCTCCAATTCAATATCACACACCTAACAACTAATTAGTTAGTGTTGACAAACTATTCATGGTGTGGTTATAATTGATTTTGAGATAAACAATTATTTCATCTAAACATAAAATGACACATGGTTTGATTTAATTTCATACAGTTAAATTTTGATTGGATGATATCAGATTTTTAAAATAAAATTGATTTAATTTTAATTTACAGAATAAAAAGATGGTTCCTTTGAGGTGGGATAAAATAAGATTCTCAGATGGTTTGGGTTAAAGAGTCAGACTTCTATAAGAAGTGGATAAATGGTTTGAGTATTCACGGTCTTCATTTGGTTAATTTGTCTTTATTAAATAAATAGAGATTGAGGTTGATATATGAATGTATTGACATCTGACACGAGATTCTCTCTGCTAGATATGAGGGTTGGATTTTTTTCTCTTTCAGGGTAAGTCCTCAAGATTATGAGTTCTATATACTTGGTGGAAAAATGTCTTTCTTCTTACATCTGAACAGAGGCTTCCTCCAATTAATTTTTGAAAGGTTTGTGGAAGAAAATACGAACGAGACTCCTCACTTCATTTTAGGATGACCTTTGGGGTAAGGTCTACTCCCTTTAAGGATAATTTTCTAGGATCTATATTATTTCTAATCAAAGAATAGGAAAATGGGTGTTGTTGACTGTTGAACTAGGATCTTCATTTGGAATCTTCAGTGGATAATAAATATGTGTTAGTGAGTAGGAGGTGGCTTCTAGGGTGATCTAACAATTAGCCTCTCCTTAGGTGTTGATAATTGGTGGTGGAACTATAGTAAATAGGGTATTTTCTTTGTTGCTTTCAATTTTATTGCCCTTCTAAAAGCTTACACAGGGGTTAATATTGCTTTGTATAGAGAAGATTTCACACTGCATTTAATTTGGGTAAATTGGATACCATCAAAAGTGGTTATCTTCTCTTGACAACTTCTTAAAGATAGGATATCAATGAGAGATAATATTTTTAAGTGGCATGTCTAACATTTTAATGAAGTTATTTTTTGTTGTATGTGTTTAGGTCCATTTGAGTCAATCTCCATCTTGTTTGTGACCTGTGAGTTTGTGCTACGTCGTGGTATATAATTTTTAGGTGGATGAATGAGTCTTTTTTCATGTCCATAGATCTGTCTACTATTTTTAGGTTTTATTTCTTTAGAAGGTAATATTTAATATTAGGAGTGATCTATCTATGATTAGGAACTCTATGGTGTAATATTTGGAAATCTCGTAAAGATGCAATCTTTTCCATATCAACTACAAGCATGGAGGATTTGGAGAAATAAAGTATTTTAACTTCTTAGAAATGATATATTTGAAGAAATATAGTCTACTTCTCTTCTTTATCTGATTGACAAGAGAATCATATTCTCTTTTTAACCTATTGTAGCTTGAAAGTTTCGATCTTTGGAGAATAATGTTATTGTTGTTTGGAGGATTTACGTTTGTCGATGGTGATTGGATTATAGTTCATTAATCATCTTTAACCTATTTATTTTTAATAAAAAAGAGTAAAATAAATTTATCTATGGTGGTTAGAGTTTATGTTTTTGGATAATCTAAACTAAACGTCATTTTCTCATTACTATGAATGGTCGCTTTTGACAACTTATACTTCAAATCACATTTAAAAAACAAATAAAACTTTCTCCTAATCAAAAAAATAAAAAAAAATTTCTTTCCAAAATCAAATTTGATAAGGATAGTTAAAATCAATTTTCTTATTTTCAGCAATAAATTCAAACATAAAATAATTATTTGCTAGTATAATTTTCATTTTACCTCCAGATGATCTCCAGTGTTGATGAGAAACGAGTTAGGTAATGGGTTGACAGGAATCCACTTGCCATTATGTTCAATTTGAAGCCCACAAAGCTCATTTTGCATTAAGAGAGTCAAAAGTCCATGATCTGTGTGAGCTGGTAAGCCCATGACAAGTTCGGGTTTAGGGCAAGGTGGGTAATAGTTGATAACAAGTAGCTGGGAGCCCATGTCTACATTCATCGTTTTTTGTATGTAGTTTTCTTCTAGACCCAAACTCACTGATATTCCTTTTAGCAACTCTCCAATTAGTTCTCTGCTCTTTGTGACATATTCCTCTAAAGTTTCACTACAAACATTATAAAAAAAGAACATTAAAATGTTATAAAAATAAATTTTGGTTTATCATATGGTCCTCTTTTTTACCTTTAAAAATGATTTTTTTTTTATAAATAATTTTTATAAAAATGTTTTTAAAATATTAAAAAATTATAAATTGAAAGACTAATTTTAACATTATATGACATAATTATACATTATTAAAGATTAAAACATAGTTAAAATCATATTTTTTTTCAAAAATATATTTTCAAAATAATTTTTATAAATAACTATTTAAAATAACTTCAAATTTAGGTGATTTTTAAAAATTTTGATTACGAAAAAAATGGTAACAAATAGATGAAAATACCTAAAATAATGTTTTAAAAAATAAATAATTAAATTAATTTTTTGTTGGAAGCATTTTCTTTTTAAAAGAATTATAATTTTTTTAAACAAAAATATGTAAACTATAAAAGTTATTTTTAAAAAAACTAACAAAAATACTAATCGATAAACTCTAAGTAGCAATAAATCATTTGTTTTTTAATAATTAAAAATAAAAATGATAATCCCACAAATTTCAATATAGGTTTAATTTAGAAAGGAAATTGGATGGATGATCTTACACACTCTACCTTGTCCCCCATTATGATTTAGAATATATCAACCCCAACTAATGCTTATTATTAATTTTAATTTAATAAAATAACGACATTGGACTTAAATTATTCTTTTTTGGTTACAAATGGACTGAACAGATTCTTTGCAGTTTCTTTTTTCAATTCTTCTCTCTTTTTAATATAAATAATTGATAAAAAAGTATCATAAGAGTGTGATTAGATGAAAATTTTAAATAAAAAATAATCTTCTTTTTGAAGAGTTTTAAAATAATTTGATTAAATTTTATTGTTTCGATAAAATATATTGTAAAATTGTAAACATGATTAAAATTTTATGAAATATTTTGTCCAAATTAAAGTTAAAGAACTTTAAATACATATAAAAGTATAGAATTTAAGTTTTTTTTTTAATATATACATTACAAATGTCAAATTAATTATTATTAACTATTCAATTTTGTAAATTTGTCTTTATAATTTTTAAATATCCAAATTGACCCTCAAGATTTTTTAAAATGGTAGGTTAGTCAATAATAATTTTAAAATTATATAAAATACTTTTTAAAATTTTTCAAAAACTATAACAATGATTAAATTTATATTCTATTCAAATTAAAAAAAATTAAAAAATAATATAAATTTCAATTTATTATTTAAAATTTTTTAATTTTTAAAATTTTCAGTTAACTCATCTAAAAATACTATAAAAAAAAAAAAAGAGAAAACTATAAATACATAACAGCAAATTAAGAAAGGTTATACCTAAAAGCAATGGGCTTGTTGGGAACATGAAATTGAGGATGAACATAGCATTTGAGATAATCTCTCCAATAAAGAGTTTTGTCTACTTTGAGATTGAAACTTGTACCACATCTAATTGGATCAAATAGTTTCTCACCAATATATTCCTTTTTATCTTCATTTGATAGATCGAAAAAACATTGGCTTCCTTTTATGACTTCATCCTTCAATGTCTCCGACACTCCATGATTGATTAACTAAATATGTAAGAAGATAAATTTAAATAACTAAAATTTAAAATTTTTATATAAATTTAATTTAAATATGTGTACCATAAAAAAACCCCAATCACGACACGCATCACCGAGTTTTTGAATAGCTACAGAACGAGCATTAAGATCCGACGATATGAGTTGAGAAAAATCAATGGTTGGAATGTCGTTTGTTTCATCTATCAACATGAAATCATTTTCTTCATTTTTGTTGAAGCAAATGTAACTTGAAGGAATAGATTTTAGAGAGTTTGATTCAACTAAGCATTTAAGGTTTAACATGTTCTTTTTGTGTTTGGATGAGAATGAAATAGAGAAGAGAGCAAGATTGGATATAAATAACACTACTACATGTGTCTCTTATATAAAGATTTTCTCGTGATCTTTCAAAAAAACTTTTGTGGTTTTGCTTCAATTTCATAAGACGATAACGCCAACTAAACTTTTTGGTGTTACTTGTATTGTATGAAGTACTGTGATTATTATTATTGTTTCAATTAGTGGTGTGGTCCTCTTTAGTATACTTGAAGGTTCACACCTCTTGGGCTCCATTTTATAGGACACCAATAATAAGAACTAGGTGCACACAACCATAGAATATTTAAATTAGTTATATTCAGATTTATAAAAAAGAAATTATATGCATAATGTCTTAATGTTCAACATTTTCATCAATTTCAACACAATTTCATCATAATGTAAAATATCATTAAAATTATCATAAACTCTAACAAATTCTTACATACCTCTAAACTCTATATCAATTATAATGACAAATTACTCTCTTACCTTAGATTCTTAGCTTGATCTTTCCTCTTCTCGATCTACTAAATTCCTCTATGTTCTTCGTGCCCTAACTTTTTCTCTACTCTTCCAATATTTTCACGATTGTCTCTTTTCCTTCTATTCCTTGTTTAACCTTAGGACCCCTAATATATTTTGTCTAATTTGTCCCCACTTAACCTTTCATCAATTACCACCTTAGCCTTATCTTCTCTACACCAATTATTTCTTTATTTTACTAATACTAATAGTTCTAACTAATTTTAAATAATTATTAACTAAATATATAAATTGCTAAAATACTCCTTACTCATCTAAATTCCAATTATCTCACAATATAGCATTACATCACACGTCATTCTCAATAAAACATCACATATTCATCAATAATTCATAAATATTTTTAGTAACTCAATTAAATTATTAATTCTAAAAATCGGGGTGTTACAGGGTCCGTGCAAACACATGGGTTCCTACATTTTAGGTACATTTAAAGAAAATAAAAATAAAAGTATGTAAAATCATGTATGAATCCAAACATGGAAAAACAAACTGTTTTTTTTTTAAATTATTTATGTATCTAATATTTTTATTTTTTAATTATTTTAAATTTAAGATACAATATTTTTAAGATAATATATGAAAAATTAAAATATATGTTATTGATGTAAAATAATTTTGGTAAATCAATTTTGTTTTTATTTTAAATATATATATATTTTAAATAATAAACTATTTTAGTAAAACAATTTAGTTTTTCTTATTTGTATTTCTATTACATTTCGAAAACAAAAGCATGCGTAACACAGAAGTACGCGTGCGAACGTATGTGTAATACACCAATACTGTGTGAGCACATGGGTAATCATACTAAAATTCGTGTGAACGCACGAATTATTATATTTTTTGTACAATTAAAGAAAATAAAAAATATATATTTAAAATAATATATGAATCCAAACACGAGAAAAATAATTTTTTTTTAATTATTTATATTACAAATATTTTTATTTTAACATTATTTTTAATTTAAGATATAATATTTTTTAAGATAATATATGAAAAATTGAGATATATATTAATGATATAATGGTAAAACAATTTTATTTTTATTTTTAAAATATAATTTTATTTTAAAAATAATAAAGTATTTCAGTAAAATAAATTTGTTTTTCTTATTTATATTTTTATTATAATTTAAAAATAAAAGTGTACATATCAAATCAGTACTCGTGCGAACGCACAAGTATCTCCGTAGTGATCAACAATATTTAATTATATATTTGTAGAAAGTATAAATATTTTGATCTGGGTTTGAATAATTAATTTTACGTAATTATTCTTACAGAATAACAATGAAGCAATCGAAATATTAATTCAATTGATTGAGTCATCTAATTTATAAAAAAATATAATAATTTAATCACTTTTACTATTTAAATAATATATTTTAAAAAAATAATATTTAATATTATATTGAAAATTAAATTGAATAATTCATTAAACGATTTTTTGAATATAGATTAATTATTACTTTAATTACATTTTTTATTTCCTATTTTTCTTTATTCATAAAACTAATCCCTTTATTTTAAATTTAAATAATTATATCTTTTTCTTACATTTTTTCAATTAAAATTGAAGATGTGTTCATTTTTAATAACTTATTATTTGTGAAATATCACATTTAAGAGTGAGAATAGGCCAAGTTGAATCAAACCTGAGCCTGATTTGCTAAAAAGTTTAAATTTTAAATCTGACACATAGTTTATCGTAGACTTATTTTTTAGTACGAGAGTTTAACTTTTTCGAAGGTCTCATTGGTTTGCTAGCTTACTTAAAAGTCTATTTTATTTGAATATGTGTAAAATAACAATTCTACTAATATTAAATAGATTAACAAATTAAAGATCAACGAGTATAAATTTTTGTTTTCATTGACTCATTTGAGTTTATTATTAGCATAAATTTTGTGATACTATTTATTTGATAGAACATATTGAAACAACTTATGACAACAACTTATAACATTGTTCATAAAATTTTTCAACTTATTTTCATAACATCTTCAAAATAATTATACTTTATTTTCATATTTTAATTCAAAGTATAAAATACAATATGAAAATGATAAATTTATTCATGTTTATTTAAATAAGTCAATTTAGTAAGTTTAAAAAACTTTTTATATGATTTATAACTTAACCTTTTTAGTTAAATATACTTATAAAAAAATTTAAATTATTTAAAAAATAAACTTAACTTAATCGAAATACTCCCTCCGGTCTCATTTATAAGAAAAAAATTAATTTTTTAGATACATTAAATAAGTAATGTATTTGGACAATATATTGTCCAAATACATTACTTATTCAATATATCTAAAAAATTAATTTTTTCTTATAAATGAGACCGGAGAGAGTATGTGTAAATTAGATCATAGGATCTTATTAGTTGACTTGACCCACCCATTCACATTCAATCATGTAAGAGTCTTTTTGTAACATGATACATTATTAATAGCATTAATAGAAATGACACATCATTTAGAAATTGAAATATCACTTATTTTAAATGTAAAAATATGAAAATAAAATCAAAACTATTTAAATTTAAGATAAATAAATAAATTAGTGATTGAGGTGAAAAAAATATTAAAGTTATAATTAAACGTTAATTATTTTATAAGACATAGATCAAAGTTATTGAAGAAAAACAAAATAAATGAGTCTTTTAAAACGAAATATATTTTTCACACTTATGTAATTTAATTTGAATAAATAGAGTAAAATCAATTTTAGAGTACACCAACATTCATATAAGAATTAAATAAAAGAAACATTACATTTTTAATGAAAATCTTATTTTAAATAAAAGAGTAAAAGTCGTAAAGTCTTTTATAATAACACTAGAGAACAACAATTATTAACAAATTAAAAACAGTGTAAAAAATATATATTTCAAATTTCAATGCTATTTAGTTATTATAAACCTTATACACACATTTTAATTTCATTCTTATTTCTATGATTTATTTCTTTAAATAATTGATGGTCCTATATATGAAGAGAACCCACCCAACAAAAGTTTGTTACAAGCCAAAAAAAGTCTCAACCACACACATATACTATAAAGTAGAGTACACTCTCATATCACCACACACGTAAAGCAATTCTGTCTTATTCACATTTCAAACAAACATTATTTTAACAAGAAACTCATTATTATAAATAATTTTTCAAAAAGTTAATTATCATTTTTAAATAATCTTATTAATTAAAATTATTAAGTTTTTTAAACAAATTTTACTGCTAAAATAAAAGTTATTTTAAATAAAAAAATTATTTTATCTTATTAATTAAAGTTATTAAGTCTCTTAAATAATTTTTTGTCGTTAAAATAAAATTACTTTATAGTTATATCTATTTAAATAAAAAAATATTTTATTAACTAAATTGTTAAGTCTCTTAAATAATATTTATCGTCAAAATGAAGATTATTTTAATAATTATATTTATTTAAATAAAAAATATTTTAATTATTTAATATTCTTTTTAATCGGTAAATTACCATCCACTCTTTCATTATAATGTGACGATTTTTCTTTTTAATTTTTCAAACCCGCAATTTTTTATTACTAAGATAGTTTAATTGTTTATTTATTTTATTAATTAAAATTATTAAGTCTCTTAAATAATTTTTGCTGCTAAAATAGAAGTTATTTTAATAATTATATCTATTTAAATAAAAAATATATTTTTAATTATTTAGTATTCTTTAGTTATTTAATAAAAATTAACTTTTTTCCACTGACTCGTTATTTACCACGCCTTTTTTTTTCAGTAAGTTACCAGCCACTCTTCCACTACAATGTGATGATTTCTCTTTTTAATTTTTTAAACCCGCGATTTATCTATTGTTAAGGTAATTTAATTGTCTATTTATAAGTGAAAAATTCTTAATATATTAAAACAGAATATATATTTAAGTGTTAAATTTTGAGTAAAATCTCACTTACATAGTTTTGAATCAAATTATTTTCTTTTCTCTTTTCAATAAATATTATTTAATATATTAATATTAATTACTTCAATTTATTACTTTACCACTAATTTCTATGTACTTCAATTATTCAATTAACACAGATCTTAAAAAAAATTTCTCACATACAATATTTATCCATAATTTATGTTGTGCATCGCACAGGTGAAAATACGTTATAAACGTATGTTGCTTGAGCCTCGAGACTCCCTTTAAAAGAAGGGGAATTTTAAAAATTTAAAAATTTAAAATAAAACTCAACAGACAAAAATAGAAAAAACAAATAGTAATAAGTTGATTTTAATGAGCTTCTACTTATATATACTTAAGTCTCCACATTCATATTCTTATCCAATGTGGGACTATTTCCCCACTTACTCACACTTACTATATTATTCCAACACACACTTATCTTATTTTTATTGGAAAATAATAAGAATCACAACTATGAAATTATAGATAAATTTTAATTCTTAATTTTTTTATATTGCAAATATGATTATAACGTATTCAAAGAAATGTGGTTTATATTTTAATTATAATTATTTCAAATTTGATGATAATGTTATAATGGATTCAAAGGTATTAATTTTTAGGCATTAGGGTTTAGGTCTCAATTGTTTTCCGTATTTTTTTAAGGGTGATTAGTTTAGGAAGTTTTCAATAGTCCTAAATGTCTATGAGACTTTTGGAAATTGTTACTATATTATATTTATTTTTTTTTATGATTTCAATTCAATGTTTTATGAATATATAATTAAAGGTTAAATATGTTTTTAGTCCTTATAAAATTATCAAAAATGACTTTTAGTCTCTATTAAAAAAAATCGAGTTTTAATTTATATAAAATTATTTTTACACTAAAACTGCGTACAAAAATAATTTTATATAGATTAAATTCCAACTTTTTTATAGGAACTAAAAACTAAAATTAAAATATTTATAGGAACCAAAACATATTTAACTCTATAATTAATAGTTAGTATTTTCCGTAATTATAAATAATTGATTTATCTCTTATTTTACTTCAAATTTTCTGCTAATCTACTTTTAATATAAGAAGTTTAATGTACTTTTACTGAAAGATTTTATGCAGCTTATTATAATTTTTTGGAAATATTTCTTTATCTCTGTGGACTATTGGCTTAGACAATAGTTTAATTTAATTTTTTAGCTTATTCAAAATAATAATAATTAAATTTCCACCATATTGTAGACTTTAAATTGTGAATGTGTAATGCAGCAACATAGAATAACATGTAATATGCTGATGTTGGAAAACCATATATAAATAATGTATTTAGTAAAAAGATCACAAATTAAATCATATTGGACCTTTAGCCAAATTATGCAATTACAAGAACAAAATAAATAAATAAGTAAATAGATAAACTATAACATAATACAATATAATAAATAAAAATAAACTTAAACAAAACATGGTTATGTTGTTTAAGAGAATTGCAATAAGAACAAGGATAAAAAAAAAGAACTAATGGTAAAATGAAGTTTTACAATGTTAAAACACAAGATAAAAATACACAAATTTGTTATAAAAAACAAATTTTAGTCATTTTTGTAATTTAAAACCTCACCAAAAAAATGTGGATTAATATTCAAAATTATATGTCAAATTACAATTACTTATTTGTTCTAACTAAATAGTTTTATTTTACTTTTTAGTTTTTTGTCTTAAACCGGAACGAACTATAACAATATATATGGTCAACAATAACATTTTTGTAAGCAACTTTCATTTGAAGCAATGTATATTATATCATTTCAAATATTTTAAAAATCTATGCAGAAAAAGTGTGTGTTATTTTTCAATTAGTTAAGAATAATTGAAAATTTTACAATTAAATCAATAAATACATAAATGTGTTTCATTATATAAATACGATAAAAAGTGTATCGTTATTTAAAATATTAGGAAAATGTGTCTCTTGAAAATTGATTAATAAAATATTTTTCACAATTTATAAGATTGAAAAATGGGCATATCTATTGTGTTTAGGTCTACCCAACAAAAGTCTAGAAAAAATAAGACGAAACATGACCGACATAATAGAGGATATGGACCTAAAATATTTTTTCTTCCTTGTAAAAAAATGAGTGATGATGGGACGGACCCGACGAGCATTGCTCGGCTAAAGCCTAAAACTTGTAAAAAAAAATCATGTTCGTGCCATTAATAGACACACATAAAAGTAATATAGACGGGTAGACAAAAAAATAAAAGGAGAAGAGTAAACATAGATGGTGTCTATATCATACGCAGGCTCATTCTGCAAAAAAATTGAAGCAAAACTAGCATGTCCGACGGATCGAGCTTGTTTTGCCACATGTAACAATTTGTGTCACCCTACAAATATGTATTTGTTGATTGCATCATAAAAGTTGTAGTTTATTCTCTTATCTGATGTTTATGTTCTTGGTTAAACAGAAACATCAAACATAATTTTGATATGTGTACTTTTGAACATAGTTCAAATTCACTTTTCTTCTTATATTAAGCATAATAATAATTTCCAAGCTTTTAAGTATTGGCGCATTTTGACTATAGTTCAATCTATCAATTATAAATAGGTTGGTTCTTAAATGTTATCTATCCATATATGCTTTAGAATTACTATTCCTCATCACATTAAGCGACCTATACAGATGCACGGATCTTTTACTAGCTTTGAGTATATCAAATTCATGATCATGAAAGTCTTGACCACCAAATTTTTTAAACTTTGACAAATTTTAAATAATTATTTAAACATCTCTCTCTTTTACTAACATTACATATATGTTTTAATTTTTTTTATAAAGAAGTTACTGATAAGACAATATAACAACATATAAATTTAAAATATATATATATATTATATATATATTATATATATATATATATATATATATATATATATATATATATATATATTTTTTTTTTTTTTTATGCTAATCAAGATGGGGTTGGGGATATGTTCTTCGTCCTCGAATTTCTTACATGAGGACTTTGTTCCCCATCCTCGTTTCTGCAAGGAAATTCCCCATCTTTAAGATATTGAACGAGGCAATTTCCATGATGATCCGCACTAGCGGATGCAAATTGATATATCTACTTTCACTGTAATGATTAAACATTCATAATAAGTCATGTCAAGTCATGGATGTCTTTTGACATCCTTATTACCCCGTTGAAATATCTTAATAATTATGACACATATTTATCATCACACATATGCAATTATTCAGTCAAACTATGTCCGACTTTTGACTGACCTTAACATACCGCATGAATAATTCCATACTACATTTTATGTAATCGAGTTG